>BSEG01000010.1:33721250-34411666 GCA_036245055.1 Diospyros kaki | reverse complement strand
GGAAAGAAAATCCTAAAGGAACCATAAGAATCAAATAAATCATTGCAAGTAAGCCATGAAGAGACAACTTAAAATCAGAAACTCACGAAAGAGGTGAGCATATTATCAAAATATATAAATAACGTCAACATAAAAGCATGAGGAAAAAATAATTAATTCAGTCTTTCAATTAAATGCAGTCTGTAGATTCTATCAGCACAAGCATAATAGTTATTCAGCCTTTTCAATTCAATGCAGTCTGCAGATTCGATCAGAACCTCATAGTAAATCTAGGGGATTAGAACTTGAGCCAGTATGAGCTTATTCTGTTAACAACATGGCCACCTATTCAACATTCATTGTAGCTAAACCTTGCCAATAGATAGACCAAACTACCCAGTTAGTTCTTGTTGAACTAGAATAAGCAATGAAAATGCATTTCATTGAACATGCACCAATATGACACAAAATGTCAACTACAAATGAAATATGACTGCATAAATACATATGCCTCAAGATCGACACCGCAGGTACTGTTTTCCATAGAACCCCTTTACCTGAAGAATATGGGAACTCCACAAAGTTTCAACAAACTTTTTCCAAAAGAACATATCTCATCATTAGAACAAGATCCTTAATGTTTCACATGATAACAAATAGGTCAACTTGTCCTGTTCGTGATTCCCATTGCTTTAATTAAATGTGGTTATCTTAAATTTAATTTTTTATTATTCTTGATGCTTAAAGATCCATTTTTTGACATGTATATTCACTTCATTTTCTATGTAAGAAACTGGGATTATTTGAATGCTTTAGCTGTCAACTTACCTATAGGTACTAATCTGGTTCTAACTTTGTGCTTTAGCAGCATCATTTTGACGTCCGGTTTGACCGCAGAAACAAATGACTATGTTTTCCACTTATTCCTTCTGAGATGATCGTAAAATGCTGGAACAAAGTACTTAAACACAGTTCACGGTGAGCCAGTGCAGTGCAGCTACACATGGCATCAACTCAGTTTCAGTCAGTACCTAATAAAGCTTTGTTGTGTCAATCAGCGTTGGCATCATTGCAGGCATCTAGTGGTACAAACAAAAAATTTTGGTGCCTCAAACACTATTTCATTTTCAATTCTGTGATTATATCATAGTACATTTGTAGCCAACTATAGGAGCAAATCAAAATCCTTAACAAAAAACTTGGCCTCCAAAAAATGCCTATAGACCACACTCTTCATCTGATTCAAAGTAAGCTATTAGCTCATTACCATCCAAATAGGACTTCATAACATTGTTAGTACTTAAGATGCTGTAGAGGTTAGTTATTTAGAAGGACATGACACAAAAGAGAAGAAAATTTTGAGATGCAGCAGGACAATGAAAATATTTCAAACTAAAAAAGCTTTAAAAAACTAGATAAAAGAGGGGGAGAAGAAGTATAAGGGACCAAAGGAGATGTCCAAACAGGACATAATAAATAATTAAATATAAGAGGATGACAGGTCCATAAATTTGCTTCGGATGCCGAGAAATTACTATGGAGAATTCTTTTACCTTCCCATAAAACAGTTACCCATCGAGGCCCAAAATCAAACATAGGGCGACAAAAGGGGAAATGATAATTTATTCCCAAACCCTGAATCCTGATCTTGAAATTCTAACACTCCTCGAACACATCAGGCCGCAGTTACCTAGATGTGCATTTGGGTATCCCAAATTATAAAACTCTCCCATCGTAAATGCGAAGAAATCAAAATTGTCCGAAACTTCCATGATTAAGCCTCCCAGAATTGGCCCATCTGATTTGCTCCACACAAATCAGAAAACCAGATCAAACGCTAACCGACTAGGCACAAACACTGACACAGTCACACATAACACGCAAAAAACTTCAAATCAATCCATCCATAGCTGGAACCAAGCACTCAAAGAGGCACAGGACAATTCCACTGATCCGAGGAACAGAGGAAAACAAATCCGGGAAACAAAAATCCGAAGGAAAAGCCCTCAATTCGAACGAAGAAATACCTTTCTGATTCGAAGCAGACGGAGAACGAACCAACAGATCCACTATAACAACGGAGATTTCCTGGAATTAAGCTCGATCTTCTGGACACGGAGGCCCAGAAAAAGGAAACACAGCAAGAAAGAGAGAGAAAGCCGATGGAGAGTAAAGTGGGCTCAATTAGACGAAGAACAGCAAAGGGTCTCCAGAAAGAGAGAGAGAAAAAGCAGAGAGAGAGAGAGAGAGAGAGAGAGACGGAGGAGGGAATATGATGAGTGCCAGGCGTGCCTATCACTAACGGCAGCAAAAAGGCCCCTCCTTTGAACTGTAAATTTATTATAATAATATATATTAACTCAGAAACCTCCATTATTACTCTGAATTGTTTCTTTGTGGTAATTATTACCGTCTCTAACTCGATTACATCACCGTAAGGAAGCAAGAATGAAAATTTGGAAAAAGGCTAGAAAATGGAAAGAAAGCGCGGGGCCAGGCACTTTTCTTTCATAAGGATAGGGGGGTGTTTGGCTTCGCACTCCCTTTTACAGATCAAATTAGTTGTTTCTGATCTTTGTTTGATTTGAATTTTGCTTCCAAATTATTGGACATTTGGACTTAATTTTTGGGGGAAAATCCAAGGTACTGGCCGCCCACCCACCGGCCTCTCGCCGTAAAGGCAACATTCCAGCCACCCCCATGACTTGAAAATCAAAATAAAAATGGGAGGTGGCTTTCCACCACTTGCCATTTCATCAGTTAGACCTAATGGTTTGTAATTTTGAATCCAAATTTGACTTAATTATAAAGAAGAATTGAATTAGTTCAACCTCTTCAATAATATTATGTATAAATAAAAAATTATAAATAAATATATCTTTTAAAAGCTCATTTATAAATAATAACAAATTATCACCTAAAGGAAAATCTCATCACATAAAAGAAAAGTGTGAGATAGGGTAATAGGTTAGATCAATGGACTTGAAAGTTTGGATGGACCAAAACAATGATCAATCAAGCTAAATTGACCTTATTACCTTAGTTTGAGATGGGTCTAGCATCTACCATATTTAAGAATACCTCTTATAGTTAACAAGTTTGTCCTCAAAATAAAATCAAAAATAACAAAAACAAAACACAAAAAAGTTAAGCCCAATTTTTTTTTTCCATACAAGTTCTAGTTTTTTTTTTTTTTTTTCCTTATCGTATTATGGCTTTTAGTTATTATAACTTTTGCTTCTTCTTTTTATGATAGTCAAGGAAAACCTTTATCCCCTCTATGTGGGAAGCAATACCTCCATCAAACACAATTGAGCCTAGTAGACATAGTGTTGATATTACAAGATTTCTTACAACTGTAGGAATAGGAAAGAGAATGTTATCTTTGAATAAGGGATTCTTTGACTATTTGAATGGAGTAGCCTCAACCTAAGAGAGGTAGTAACAACCTCCATCAAGAGGATAAGCTTAAGCAAAACCCTTTTTAAGTTTAGGACATGAGTTGGTAGTGATCGAAGTTGGTAGAGTCAAGATAGTTTCGAGGTCTAGTCATTGACCATGTCAACTCCAATATCTAAGGAACAAGTATTCTTATGTTTTCGAAAAGTTGGGGCTAATATTGGTGGCCATGATGGTTAGGTGATAAAGAAGGTTCCTACATATGAGGAGATTGTCACACATACTAATCAAATAATGATCGTTTTAAGGACAAAAACTCTTACGAACGGTTCCAGCCCATCTAGCTTTGCAACTCTCTCCTTAAACATCATTATAATCTAGCTTCCAACCTCCAGCCTAAGCCCAAATGGAGTGGGAGAGCTCTTTAAATGGGCTTTGAATCATCCTCAAGATTCTACAACTAACCCTTCAATTGCATTAACTTGTGGTTAGCGCTAACAATGCATCTACTTGCCCTCCACTTTATTTCCAACTACATATGAGTTGATTGCCTTTCTCGATGATCATCCTACAACTAAAGCCCTATAGGATTTAATGAAGATGTCATCTCTTCCTTAAGTTTTTATGTGAGCTTTTCCTCTTCAAGTTTGTTAATGTTACTCTAATTTTTTGTTCGTTAGAGGCAATTGTTAACTATTTTTCAAGGTCAACTATCATTGTGCTTGTTATGTCTTTCAAACGATTAAGGCCACTAAGTATCACACAATGTTGGTTGAGAAAAAGGTTGTTGTTGAGGCCTATTCAGTTGAGATTCTTTGCAACCAAGAGTTGCTTAAGTAAGAGATATGTTTGCTAAAGTGCAAACTAATGAAGGTCGGGTCCTTAATAAATTTCAACTTAGGTTAATCCATTCAAATATGGACAAAAACAAAATAGTTGTGCAAACTGTCAATATCAATTAGTATTTGATGTACCTCAAATTTTATTATGGTGGTTGCTACTATGACATTTTTGCTAAGTAAGCCAATTCCTTTTAAATCATCATTTGAGAATGTTATGAGTTCTTTTGAACTTGGTTGAGGCTTCTTTGTGGCCTAGTATATTTCTCTATGCAAGTATGCCTTTCAATTGCAATTGGGATTTCTAGTAATACTTGGTCCTCAAAGCATACTATAAATAAGACCTACAGTTAGGCATTCTTGCTTATATGGTTACAACTTAAAGGTTCTTTGATATTAATTTCCTAGGTTTTATTTTCTTGATGTCATTCATCAATATGCCTCTTGTAGAAATGCTATTGGATTAAGTTCTCAATCTCTCTCTTGAGATCTAAACACCCATCCATATCGTAACCATTTTATTAGTGAAAGTGATAGTGTTTGTTATTATCTAATCACTATGGATCAACTCTGAATGGTTTCATTCAACTGAGTCGATTATCATTGTGGACCCTACCAAGTTTAGGGGCGAGGGCGTTTAACAAAATAAATCCACTAGGTTTGTGATATTGGGACTATTCTCAATCTTAGTCTCACATCTCCCTTTTGCTATAGCGTGAGTCTTATTTTAACTTGTCAACGGATACATTGCCCCTATGCATTGTATGTAGGTGTGTGTGTGTCCCCTTTTTCATGCCTTAAGGCTAACAACTTTTCAACATTTATGTGCTTATCTATTTTGACAAACAAATTAGCTAGTGTCCTTGGGGAATTTTTGAGAAAGAAAAAAGAATTCATCACTTTAGACCCTATCAATAAAGATGAAAACGACGCCTACATCATTGTCAACCTAATCTACAATGGGCACCCAAAATCTGCAACATACTATTTTAAAGTTTCATCTTTATTTTGCTCGATCCTAAAAAGGAAGTCCTAAGCTTGGTTAAACAATTGTTGTTTGTGAATTGAACCAAGATAATTGGTTGATAGATTCCATGAAACTATGTATGTTGTGTGGTTGTAAAGTATGATATCTTTATTTGGCTTCCCTTTTGAGTATAAGGGAAAATTCTTTACACATCTTGATATACATTTCACCAAGGAACTTCATCATGTCTTTATAGGTATTTAGGTGATCTTAGGAGTCCTTAATTCTATCATATGCATCAATATTTAGTAGTTTAAACTTAGAGGACATATGTTCTTGCATGATTTCAATCATGAATAAGGACTCACCCAAATAACCTAAACTATGGAGAATGACTTTACTTTTCACATCAAGTCTTTTAATTATGCCCAAAGATTTGCATTTGGCAAGCTTTTTTGTGAGGTGATACTCATATTAGTGGTGATAGCTCTCGATGCATGTCAATAGTGATAAAATGACTATAACTATTCCTTTTACCACTTGAATTATTGATTTCCATTGTTACACAACGGGTTGGCTTTGTTTCTCCAGTGGGGCGCTTTATGTCAGTCCTTACAATGCTATTTTTGTCTCACTTTTTGGATTCACAAATCATCCTATTGACCTTTATGACGATAATTTCACTCATCCCATAATTTGATTTGTTATTACATAGCTCTTCCCATTGGACAACTTGGAGGCATTTGCTTCTCCTCGTTCCTCTAATGTTGTGAAGTTTCAAGATTAACTAACAAATAGACACTAATTGTAACGAGGCATAGTTGCATTAAGGTTCATATGGCATTGTGCACCTCATTTATCAAAGTCCTTAAGGCCTCAACCTCATAAAATACATGTTATTTGCCTCCAAAACTAGCCCAAATCTAGGGTCATCATAGGTTTTCTAATTTCTAGGTCTTTCAAGGATATTGGGTGCACCAATCTAGAGTAGTCGTTGGTGTAAGGCTCCGTTCTTCCTTAATCCTTAATTGATCATTTATTTCTTTTCATAATAACATGTGAGGTTTCATTTAACCCTAAACCTCACTTGTACCTCGACTGGATAATACCTACATAATAGAAGTTCTTACCTTATTGTCTAATCATTAACATGTATTCGATCATGCCAAATTAGACCATTATATGCCAAAATATAATGTCAACACATGAGTATAAATGAAACAAGTTTGACCCAATAAAATGGGTGGTACTAGAAAATCTCAATTTTTTAAATCTTAAAGGTTTTGAAATATTTCTATGCTTGGGGAAAACAACAGATATAATGGGAGGTAAATGAAAATTCCTCCATTTTGGAAAACAATTCCCCAACTAATCAATGTTCCATTAAGAGTGTTTCAAAAATGTTTGTTTAATGAATTTTTGGCAAACACAAGACTCCACATCTTATAGGTGTAAAAGATGCAAATTTATTGGAACCAAAATATAAAGGCAAGTTTAGTTGTAAAAAATATTTTAATTTTTCAATTCTAATTAATGATGTAGAAATTCAATCACCAATATATTTATTTGAAAAAAACAACACCTGGCTTGAGTCATGGACTGATCTAGGTTTTTCAGATTTGCAAAATAGGGTTCATGGTATTGCCTCGGGGCTTGTAACGAAAATCACTCTGATGCTTCAGTTAAACAATAATAAGTGAATAGGATAGATGTGAGTTGTGATTAAGAATGCTTACATCAAAAGAGAAACCCTCCTTTACTTATAATGGTTTCAAGATAATCCTTAACTAGAATTAAGTCTCCTAGCTTAACATCACTAAGGAATAGTAGTCCTAGAAAAAATTGAGCAGATTTTCTTGATTAGTAATGACCATGATCCTAAATTTTAAGAGAAAAGGTTTATCCCTAATTTGTTAGGATCATTCTTGAAGTAGATCAAGTTTGTCGCTAACTTGTAGGAAGGAATCTTAACCACAATCACTTTCCTCCTTTGTTAAGTTTGTAACACAAGAGTCTTTGTTTAACTAAAGTAAATTCTAGTTGTGGATCCTTGGTAAGATTGTTAGATTCTTAGGCTCTTGGTAAACCTTTTGTAACTTTGAGATCTAAGCCCAAACGAGCCCAAAGTCCCTGAGGTCAAGCTTGATCCAAATAGAAACATTGTTTGAACGAGACTAAATTAGACTCGTATAAAATCAAGATTGAACTTAACTCATGAAGACACGTCTTATGCATGTAAGCTTCATTTGTATCATTAATTTTGTAGTTAAACATGCCCTACCATTTTATGTTTCAAAGAGCAATAGCATTCATTTTTAAAAAAATTAGAAAATGTCCTTTTGATATTTTCCATTTCACAGTATAAAGTTGAAAGAGTAAAAATGTCAAGTCTTTTGTTTTTCTAATTAAAGATTTGATCATTCAATAGAAAATTATTGCTGAAAAATTAAAAATATTTTCTACAATGGAATGACCCTAACTTTTATCCTTAAAGATTTTCATTTTTCATATTTTTATTGAAGTTCATATGGAAGACTCTTTCTAATTGACATTATCTTTTAAGTAAATCGAGATTAAAATATAAATTAAAATAAGACATTTTCTCAAATAATTGTAAATGTAAATAAGTATTAGACAAAATTATTTATAGTCATTGGCAACTGACTTGATTCGATTATGATAAACCTAGTCAATCTCCATTCAATTTTAAAAAGTGGCAACCAACCCATTGTCCCATTTCTTTAGAAAGGTTAACTTATGAAATGAATTGAAAGGAACAAAAGATTTAGATATATTTTTGGTACATCAAATTTGGTGTGTTTATAGTGGTGATGTGTTGTATAACTTGTAAGGGTTGAGGTAAAAGTTGAGATTTTTGGGGCAAGATAATCGAGATTGACATGATATTTGCCTTATTAATCATGATTTAGGTGCTTTTTATCCAACAATAAGGATTATATCTCAAGGTATTTATCATAATCTTATAATTCCTCATTGATTTTTCCTATGGGTTGATACTTCAATAATTCACTTATTTTTCCTATGGGTTGATACTTCAACAATTCATTAATCCTTCTTTAGGCTTAATCATGCCCAACTCATTATAAAGCCTAATCAACTATTAACCATCCATAACTAAACTAGTGCAATTTATTGTGACAACTCATTTTTCAGGTGCATTTTTTGCTGAAAATTTTGGAGATTTTTTAAATATCATGCCCAAGACCAAAAATAGGCTTAACTTTCACAAAATCCCGTTTATCACCCTTGATCTAGATATTTTAAAGAAATTCTAGCAATCAAGTGATAAATACAAAATATCGCACAAAACACAATTTAGATCAAACCTATGTAACATGTAATAGTTGAAAATTATGTTGAAATGAAATTATCACATACCCAAATCGAGTTTAGTTAGTTTAAGAAACTAACAAGAATTGCAAGAAAGTTTAACATACAAAAAAAATAGAATTAAAGAACCATTTTTCTTTCTAGTCATATTCTTTTTCCCTTTCAACGTACTTGGATTATTTATTGGCACATGGGAATATACTGAATTAGGTGATAAACTATCTAATAACACATCTAAAATGTTTTTATTTTTATGCACATGAATGAAGACGTGATATGCATTATTACTTACATTCATTATGACGAATAAGGTGATAATCACTACTTATTGTTTATCAAATAAAATCATGTTGTTTAGCCCAAGACAAAACATCGATCACCCATTTGATAACAACATATCCCTCTATTATCCATCAACTTATAAAGGCATTGATACAACCATATATACATATGTGTCATGACATACAAGTTTTCATGCTATAAACAATAATTTCTATAACATGCTATAATATCCATGATTTCATGACAATGGTACAGTTTATGAAATATTAATGGGTATAAATGTAATAATAGATAATTTGCAAGGTCTTGGTGAATTATGAACTAAAATAGAAGATGTACGCATAAATAACAAAATTTAGCAACTTTAAGTGCAATAACCTGAAAGTTTATGATAAGGTGACAAGGTTTAAACTTCTAAGAAAATTCTACCCATGCCATTTATCTTCTTTGAACTATTTCTTGTTGCCAACAATGCTTCAATCACTCTATTTTAATTGCAACCATCACTAGAAGTCACTTTTAGTATTATTCGAATCATCGTTAACTATCGTTACTTATCTCTTTTTGCTAAGATAACACTAGGAGAAGTCGACGACTACTATTTCATGGATTCTATCTTTCCACCCATCATAATCCACTAAATCTTTCTCTTACCTTTTTGTTCATTTACTCTTACTGGGATGCTTAGAGACAAGCATAAGAATCTTTTTTTATTAACAAAATTTTCATTTCAAGCCATGCAATTTGAGTTAATTAGGATCAATTTTTTGCCAATTCTTTCAATTTTTGGCATCACTTTGAACCTTAAGGAATTCTAGCATATTTTGGAAGGTTAACATGAGTGATTTGCATTAATTTTCGATTTTGTTTTGGTTATTTTTTTTTATTTTTTAACTTCATGAATATTTTTTATCAGTGAGCAAAAATAGGTACTGAAAGTACTATTTTGCCCTTTTTCCATGCTAACTGTAAGACTTATCAGGCAATTTAGTTCGATTCAAATTTGTTTGTTTAAAATTTGAGCACAAAACCATCTTATTGAACTATTATTTTTGCAATCTTCTAAACTTGATTATTTTGAATTTGATAGTCAATATTGGGGTCTGAAAAGACCATTGTATTCTTGATTATGTCTACTTTGACACATATTTTTTGGTTCATCTGAATTTAAACCTGTTTGGGTTTTATGTAGATCCAAATTGAGCTATGCAACCAACTAGACTTGTGTTTCAACTAACTTCAAATTCGAATATCTTTTAATTTGTTTGACGATTTTCAACGAAATTGTGTCCCCATATTCGTCTTTATGCCAACTATGAGCCTAGTATTGGGTTTGACCCAATTTTATCTAGTTTGATGGAATTTTGTGCATAAATTTAGTTCTCTAGCTTATCAAAATTAGCCTATTTTATAATTTTTAAAAAATTATACTTAGGTTTTATTTCTTTGTAAATTCTCACTAAATTCTCCTAAATTCCTCCTGAGACTCAATAATTTTCCAAATTGTCACTAAACCCTAATTTCAGTATAATTCCAATTAATTCCAAAAAATAATATTAATATCCAAAAATCTCTAATTTTTTTTGGATATTACACTTACTTTACCGAATACAATCGGATTAAGTCTAAGGTTTTTAATTTAGTGTTCTAACCCTATCATTTTATTTTTCCAAAATCATCCTAATACCCCTAGATATAATTTTTATCCTATTAAAACATCTTAGAAATTCAAAAAATTACATATTACTCGTTTTAACCCAAAACCTATTAAAATTGCTCATTTTAATCCCTTTTCGGTTTCCATTCCTAATCAACTTTTCACTTCATCAATGGGTGTTCTTTAGACATGCTTTAATTAGCTTTTGACCTCTTGAATTTAAGAAAAAAAATTTTGATTCTTGAACCTAATTAAACAACCAGCCCTCTTCATATCCAAATAAATTATGTTCAATGGGTAATATCTACAAAAGAACTTACTTTTTCATGATCATCATTGTAATTGCAAACTTTTACGCAATAAGCACTTTTCATATCCCTTGTATCATTGTTATTTATTGTAGAGGTGTAATGTATCATTGCAAAACCATGGATGAAAGGCAACCATCGAATTTGAGTTACAGTTTGCCTAGTTAAACTAGGTCACTGGCATACCAAAATTTGGGGGCCTCATTGATATTACTCCATATTTTGAGGGTTTTTCAAAAATAAAATAAAATTCCAGTCTCCCTCCTCTCTTCTCCTTTCTTCATGGTTGAGTGACAGCAACGATTGGCTGAAGCTTGGAATCAATGGCTAAAAAGGAGATGGATTTGGAGATGGTGATTGGAACGATGGATGGAGAAAGAAATGGAGATTAGAAAGATAGGGAGATTGTGTAGGATGGCCCCAACTCACCACCGTCCAAAGCTCGAAATCTGAGGGTAAAGAAGTGGCTGAGAGTCTGGATACATTACTCATGAAGCTCAAAATCACAGTGAGAAAGATGATGCTGAGTGCGTACCATTACAAGACAATAGTTCATTTGAATCGGAAATCCATCGAACAAAAAAACCATCTTCAATTTAAAACAGATTTTTGAAATGGATTAGAATTCGTCTAAATTCAAAATCTTCTCACAGTCCATTTTGGATTTCAGATTGATTTTTATTCGTCTCACGAAAAATTATCCAACACAATTTTGAGACAAATTATATTAGATATATATTTTATAAAATGTATTATTTAACATATATGCATATACATACATATATCATTACATACATCATTGCTTTTCCTCTCTCTTTCTCCCAAAAAACTCATTCTTTTTGTTCACATCTCTTTCCAAGAAATCATTTTTCTTCTTTCTTTCTCTCATCTATTTTTCCCTTTTCTTCATGTTACTTTAACTCTCCAATAGTCCATTTTCTTGTTCATCTTCTCTTTGTCGCTTTCATCTCGCTGTTGCCTTGCCTTTTGCAGCCTCGCCTCTCATTGCTAACTGTCATTGCATCATTTATCTTGACTGTCTTTTGCCGCTTCTACATTCTCTTCCCTCTGCTGAGTGTCGTCGCCATACAACCTCTTCTTTTAATGGTGAAGAGTCCAAGCTCAGTCCATGTTAAGGGAACTTGAGCTCAAGCTGAGATTTCAGGGTTGACTTGAGCTCGAGCCTTTACTTAACTCGATTTGATTGCAACCTTAAATACCTTGCAAAATTTCAAAATTTTTAACCTAAGGAAATACAAGTATGATCATAGAATGCATGTATGTACAAAATAGTTATGATGGAAACTTGGTAATTTCCTAGAAAGGAAATTTCAAAATTAAAATTTAAAACAAAAGTGGAGCAGGGAGTTTGCAATTTCAAGGGGCAGTAATGAAATCAAATATCTAATAAGGGTTAAAACGGAATTTTAGGAAGATATTAAAATAATAAAAGAAAGATAGCGAGGGGTTTGGGGTAATTTTTGAAAGAAAACACGGGGCCCAGACCAGATTTCCTAAAAACTATTGGGGGCCAAAGTGAGAAGACGACAAACCTCAACGGTGGATTCTTTGCTGCACCAATTGGCGATGACACTCCTTCCCATGGTAGGCTACGACGAGGCACTTGAGTCTCCCATGACCTCTGGTAGATCCCTAGTTTGCCATTAGTTGATCTGGAATGTTGGGCTATGAAGGAGGCCTATAAACAAGACACCACTGTGGCTGATTTTTAGAAGGATTTAAGTGTAAAAATCCAAGCGTTTTAACAAGTTTTAGCCAAAAAGGATGAATTTCAAGGGCATGGAAAGGTAGAGAAATAAGAAAGAGGGAAAAAAATAATAAAAAAGGTTAAAAAAATTAGAAAATTGAGGGTCTGTTTATTTGTGGGGAATATTTTTTGTTTTTATTTTTAATTTTTATCTCAGTTTCAATGTTTTTATTTTTATAAAAATTAAAGAAAAATAAAAAAAATTATTTCTATTAAATATGAAACTAATTTTAAATTTCAAAAAATAAGAGAATTTGTTTAAAATCATATATAAGAAAAGAAATAGAGATGACAATAAAGAGAGAGGTAAATAATTAGAGCGACCTCATGAAGGGAAAAGTTGTTGACATTGTAGTGGTAGAGGGAGACATGATGGTGTTAGCTGAAGAATAAGTTTGACAAGAGGAGAAAAAAAGGGTGACAAAAAAAAGAGGGTGGATAATGTTTGTTGTTGTAGTGGCAAAGGGTACAAATTTAATGTTAGGGATGAGAACGGTAAAAGAATAGAGTAATTGTGATCGTCGTCATAATGACAGAAGACAGTCAAAAAAATAAGAGAAATGTGTGGTGAGTCGATAGGTGTATGTGTAAATAAAATACTAGGAAAAATAGAAACAAAAAAAAAATATTGTTGACAAGATTTAAAGTAAAGACTCAAATTAGAAAAATGTGTTTTCCCTATAAGTTATCTTTAAAATTTAGTGTAATTTTAGAAAATGAATTTTTTTTT
The DNA here is from genome assembly GCA_036245055.1 of Diospyros kaki. Lineage (NCBI taxonomy): Eukaryota > Viridiplantae > Streptophyta > Magnoliopsida > Ericales > Ebenaceae > Diospyros > Diospyros kaki. The sequence continues at coordinate 34,398,386 of BSEG01000010.1, read as the reverse complement.
TCTTCAAACATTCATGGGTTTCTCCATAACTCGAGTAACAAGTTCCTCCTCTTCTTCTTCCTCTCGGATAGATAAACTTGTCTAGAGCATAAAGTCAAATCATTAGAAAAAGTCTTAGAGAGCATAAAATCAAATCATTAGAAAAAGTCTTAGAAAATTGTCAAAATATTCTTAAGAGTTCCTAGAAAAAACTACTATAGTTTTTAACAAGTAAACTGCCCCTAGGGTTTTTGGGCAATCGAATTGTGAATGGAGAAAAGAAAAGCTTGGCACATGAATAAGCTAAAAAATTTGGAAAAAAATATATAAAATAAAATAAATAAATAAGTTAATTACACATAATATATGAATTTCAATTCAATTTTTATTAAGGGTGTGTTTGATTGCAAGAGTGTAATTTGGATGGAAAGAAAATGAATTCTAGATAATTGAATTACAGGGAAAATGAATTTCTAAAAATTAGAAATTTAAACTGTTTGATTGGTATAATTTTTTATCTAGAAAATGATATTATTTTCCATCTTTTACTATTTGATTGGTAATATTTTCTATAGAATTTGATAATTTTTATTTTTCATTTCTATACATTTTTATTTATCACAAAAAATTAAAAATAATAATAAACACGCTCTATTTATTAATTTATGATGAAATATAGCAATAAAATAAAATAAAAATAAACCCAAAAATTACAAAACCCACTCTTTCACCCCCAAACCCACTTTCTCACCTTCTCTATCTCTCTCTTGCCACTGCCGTTGCTAGGCATTTATGAAGGTGTAGAAGATCGAGCCGACAACCCCATTGTCGATTTTTTGGGTCAGCGTCGATCTCCCACGACCATGGCCAACAACTAGATCCTCGCCATCGGCTCCTCCAACCCCATTGTCGATCTTCTGCACCATCGACTCCTCCAACCCCATTGTCGCCATCTTTTTGTTATAATGAAATATAACAAAAAGATGAGTATAATTGAAAATAATTTTTGTCACTTTATAGCGTTTTATCATACATCATATTTTAAAGGCAATAATTAATGGGAAAGACGATAGTTTATAATTAAAATTAAATAAGAGTAAGATGCTACTACTAAAAAAATGGCACAATGTCCAATAAACTACTGTACTCTAGTCTTGATGCTAAGTTGGTCGCTATATTTCAAAAAGAATCAAATAAGTCACTATATTTTAAAAGTTAAGGCTTAATTGGCCGTCTTACTTTGAAAAAACACTTCTGCAACTATGTGGGCTACGCTTGGAATTGTGTAAGGTTAATTTTATTGACAATAGAGTTAACGATGTTAATAGAATTAAAATACTGTTAGATTTATAAGTACAATAATTTATTTGGCTCTTCTTAAAATATAGTGGTTAAATTAGTCTTAAGTTTAAAAGTATAATGGCTTATTTTGCTCTTCTTAGAATACCGTGATCAAATTGGCTATAAGGCCAAAGTACAGTTATTTATTTAATACTTAGCCTTTAAAATTAAAATTTCAATTTAAAATTGAAAACTTGGTAAAGTTGATTTTAATTTGGTAATTAATCCTACAAGTTTACCATAACTTTTATGAAATTTTTAATACAAAAAAATTTAGGAAAAATTTCATGCAATACCCTTGAAATTTAAGACAATTGCAAGACCTAGTTCCTAAGTTTGAGAAAATACAATAAATACCCTTAAAGTTTAATATTATATTGTAATTTTTCTCTTGTTATTAGTTAACCCCGATTAAATTTTTCTAAATAACCAACATATTCTCATATTTAAAAAGATTCTTTCTCTCTTTCTCCAAATAACCAAACTACTCTTATACCAAACTGCCATTGTTATTGTCATTGAGAAGTTGTTGCCTTTGTTATCTTCCAATGCTTTCCCCACCTTATTTTCTAACCATTGAATGATCATTGCCATCATTATCCTTAAGAAGTATTTTTCTTTCTTTGCAGGACCCAACTACATTTGTTTTAGCCACCACATGTCCAAAAAAAAAAAAAAATCAAAAATTTAAGGCTACAAACAAGTTAAGTTGAGTTAAGCCAAGCCTATAAAAGCTCAAACATTTTTGTAAGAATTTTATTTGGTATGGGCTTAAGCTTGAGGTTGAGTCGAGTTTAAAAATGAGTCTTAAGCTTGTTTATTTTAAAGTTCGTTGAGTTTGAGCCGAAGTCCAAGCCCGAGCTCAAACACAACTCATTTATATTAAACATCATTTATATTAAACATGATTTAAACAAAGCTCCAAACGAGCTTTAAGCCAACTTCATACCAGCTTTTTCAAAAGTTTTAAAGTTAAATATCACTATAAGTTTGATTTTAGTATTGTTTATGTAGAATATATAAAATTAATGTATTTCAATATATTCTTAAAAACCCTCATTGTTGACCACCATCTCTGTCGTATCTTCTTCCTTCAATGGCCGACAACTATTAAGACGTGAAGGATGAAGAAGAAAATGGCCTAGGGTGAAGAAAGATTGCAAGAGGTAAGGGATTGGCAAAGATGGTGGTTGACAAAGAGGTTGGGTGAATAGTGTGGCAAGGTAAGAAGCAGTTGATGACGAGGTAAGGGAGATGCCAACGACAAGTACAAATGATAGGGAGAAGTTGTTCTAGTTTCCAGAGAGAAAAAGAGGAAGCTGAGGAGATGCCGTTGGAGAGAGTTGAAAAGACACTAGAGACAAAGATGAGATGCTAGATTAAATATAACTGGAAAGAGAGTTAAGGAGACGCTGAAGAGAGAGAGGGAGCTGATAAGTCACCACCAGAGGGAGAAAGATAAGATGCCAGAAGAGATGTAACTAGAGAAAGAAATGAAGTTGAGGAAATACTAGAGAAAGATAAGAAGCTGAGGAGACGCCACTAGAGAGAGAGAATGAGCTTAGGAGACTAGAGAATTTTTCTTTTTTTACAACTTTCTACCACATGTGATGTGGTGCTCTCTTATTAGCCCAATAAGTAGGTTTTTATTCATGTCACTCTCTCCAAATGCGTGTTACTTACTCGTTGATTGCCATGCTAGTGAAGTATGCAATTGACTCCAAAATACATGATCAAAAAGTGTAATTAAAATAATAAAAAATTTAAATAATCAAACAACAAAATTTAAAAGTATAAAAACAAAAATATGGGCAGTTTGGCCTATATTTGTGTGTGCATGTGTATACATATATATATGTATGTGTATATGTATATATGTGTGGGTATGTCTGTACATATATTTGTGTGTGCACGTGCATATGCATATCCATGTGTATTTATATTTATATCTACTCTAAAAACATATCCATGTGCCCCCAAAGTTCTCTTATTTAATTTGGAACCTATTAACCTCTCATGTAATATTCTGTATCAAGTGAGAAAAAGGATCGGATCAACTTATTCTAATGGGCCAACGCGAACTTCTCAAGGGTCACCCATTCTTGAGCTACCCTACCTCAATTACGTTTAATCCAAGAGTTTTTTATTCACATTCAACTCAAAAGAAATCCAGTTGGCGTTGTTTTATTCCTTATCATCCTTGATATATATATTAGCTTCTCTAGAGTCCGATTTTTGGACCTAACTTTAGGCTCTCGGGGTATTACATTTTCCCCCTTGAGCACATGACGTCCTTGTTATGTGATCTTATAATTGGTCTCAAATTTTCTCCCATTTGGGGGTTGTCATCCTAGAAGTCTACCAAGAGCCGCTCTTTATTCAGGCCCTCGCACCCCGGTGCCACTTTCTTCCCTCATCGGACCGCCTTCTCCAATGGTAGACTTTGATACCACTTGTAACATCCTATATCGAGTGATAGGAAGGACTAAATCAACTTACCCTGATGGCCTACGCGAACTTCCCAGAGTCGGGTCACCCATCCTTGAGCTATCCTAACTCAATCACGTTTAACTTGGAAGTTCTTTATCCATATTCAAGTCAAAAAGTATCCAGCTGGTGTTATTTTCTTCCTTACTATCCTCAATATATATATTAGCTTCTATATAGTCCCTTTTTGGATTTGACATTAGGCTCTTGGGGTATTACATCTCAAATCTCAAAATTATTGTGCATGTTGGGATTTTCAATGAGAAATTCTAATTAGTCTTGAAGATTATTTCCTATTTCTAATATTGGTTTTCTGTTTAGCATGTAATCTTATTTACTAGTCACTTGTTAATTATTGTTAGGAAAGAAAACCGTAACCTTGATGAATAAGGAAACTAGTCTATAAATAGGATGATTGGCTTGTTATTCTGTAACGGCTCGCCTCCTGGAGCCCTCGCTAGCATAGATGATCCGTGAGAGGGTCATTACTTGATTGATATAGAACAATAACACAAACTAAAAAAACTCTGACACCACCCTTATTAAAACTATATCTTTTTAATCACATAGCATCTCATAGACATTCTTATATAAATATTCATACCGTGAGCCCACCTAGCTTACATAATATATATCCAACTCATAATTATAAAACATTAACCTTAACACAAGCACAACGACACCCAAGATCTAGTCTCGGGAAAGCTCTGCACTTGTTATCATGGCTCGATGAATTGAACCCAACCTCGTTGAATGTACTTGATCCCTCAGACAACCTTCTTACCTAGAATGATGTTAAAACAAACGTGAGTCACAGGACTCAACAAACTCTAGAAAGGAAGGTTGTAGGTTAAAGATATAACTATTCCCATAACACCCCATGCAATTCATGCCAATGCAACAACATACCATACCATGAACCATACGTGTTTCTACCTTAAATGCATAACATAAAGTAACTTTACACATAAACGGTCCCTAGGGCCCACATAAGCCACACATTGGCACTCAAGTCCCACATACAAACATGTTGTACCCTTATATAGACTACCATATCATCATCCATGACTTGTATTTTCTTGTCCTTCATAACATGTGTACTGCATGAGACCATTCAACCTTAAGTTCGGAACTCGCACTCCCCGGCTAATTTACCGGGTCCATGCCTCGCAATCCACCCATATCACAACCTTGCACTCCCCGACTAATCTATAGGGTCCGTGCCTCGTAATCCACCCATATCATAGCCTTGCACTCCTCGGCTAACCTACCGGGTCCGTGCCATCATTAAAATCACTCTCCTCACAATGCAATGCATCACATAAGAAATACAATGACATCTGTAGGATAAACGTGATGTCAAGGCTCCCATAAACCAAGTATCAGGCCATGCTACGCCTACATAAGAATACACACACGCAAAATGCTTCTAAATGCACCGGGTCACCTAGGGAACCCAAATCGGTTCTGAGACCCATCGGGTCATGCAAATGCTCACACATCTCATCACACACAAAGCATTTCCCTAAATGAATGCAACCAGTCCCTGTGCAGCACACACATCATGATATGCACAAACCAAAGCGGGAATCTAGCTGTACCAGTTCCTCTGGCCCGTCTTGCACTTATCATAAGAGCTGATGACTAGCGCCCATATATCTAGTTATCAACTTTCACGACCCATAGTCGACAGTTAGTGGCTTTGTACCCCATACTCTTAGACTCACATAGACAACATTACATTTATATCTATTAGACTTAGCAATTCATAACTTTCCTCTATAATCCTTCATGTACCTAGCCACATAGACAACATCAATCTTATACACTCTCGACTTACGTTCCTTAAGCATTTCCCATGATACCTCATGCATTTGCAACATAACCATCAACATACAATTCGTGTTCTCATCTCTTCTCATTCATAGAAAACTATCTCATTACCCATTATACCGATCACCACACTTTTCTCATTAAGACTCATAACATAGCTCGTTAAACCATATTTAACTCTTCTAATAACCTAACCCTAACGGGTTCGGCATTATTCCCAAAGAAAGCGGAGTGATACAAGTCCCTGTGACGGACGTAATGAAAGACACCAAAACATCATTTACTTAACTTATTTAATTACCAATAGACTATTATTAACATATAAGTTATGGAATGGTTGCCACGCGGGTTATCGTTATTAATGCGTGGAACCGAGTTACAATGAGGTAGGGTTTAAAATACGAGAAACCACATAGACTTTCACAAGAAATCAAGGATATGAGAAAAGGGTTAAGAACTTGTCTGTAAATAGCTGATCATAGCTTCTCTGGCACTCCCGTTGCGAAGTAATACAGTTAAAGTAAATAATGAGTCATCAGGCTCCAATTAATTAATTTCAACCGTATAAAATTAATATCTATATGTATATAATATTATAATAATTTATTTTACTTACCTGGACACTTAAAACGCGGATTTAACCAGATTTTCTCCCCATTTTCCTGGGATTTTTCTCCCTCTGTGAGCTGCTGGCGGAGGCTCCATTTTTTCTTACTTTTCTTTCTGCTTCTACTGCTTCGAAAATGCCCGAAATAGGCTTAAAAACAGTGCAAAAAGGGTGGCTAGGGGAGAGCCACGTGGTGGTCGCTGGGAAGCACTATCGCCTCCCCGAAATGACGTTGTTTCGGGGAGGATTTTGCTAAAAAATTAGGAAATCTCTCCTAGCCTTGCACACCCGCTTGCAGGTTTGATCCCATGTCCAGCCCCTAGTCGCCCTCGCGTGCAACTGCTCGTGCCACACGTCGCCTTCAACATATATATGCCTTTCAATAAATTTAAGGTGACCCTCGGTCCCTTTTTCAAAATTTACACTAGCACCCAGAAACTTCTGAAATTCACACACACCCCTACACTTTATTTCCCTTTATTACACTTATACCTCGAACATTCCAAAAAATCCACCTATTTAATTTTTCTCATTATTTCCTTAAATAATTAAATACTCCCAAATAAATTAATTAATCACCCTAATTACCTATTTTCTCGAAACAACATAAATTATTATTTCTCTTTAAATCTTCGAATATTCAATAATAACCTCAAATGTCAGAATTAATAATTATTATTTATCTCAAATTTTGGGATGTTACATATTCAAGGTTTGCAAATAACTTGTGAGAGAGTAGTGAGAGATATAAATTGGGTTTAGAGAGAGAATATTAAGTTTTACAACTGTAAATTTTACTACATAGTGATATTTTTCCTCCATCGTCTTGACGGCTGTGGTTTTTCCCTTTTATGTATTTTTCATGAAAAAATCTCTTGTGTTTGAGTGGGGTTGAATATTTTATTTTCTCACCTTATTTTTTCAATAAGTGGTATTAGAGCTTTGGTTATCAGTTGCCTAGTACACAAAAGATATATCAAGCATGTTGAAGTTTGATTATGAAAAGTTCGATGGGAAGATTAATTTTGGCTTGTGGCAAATACAAGTCAAGGATATTTTGATCCAATATGGTTTACACAAGGTGTTGAAAGGTAAACAAACTCCTTAATGCTCTACAAAATCTGGTAAAGTGATTTGTTGGAAGTGCAAACAATTCGGTCATGTGAAAAAAGATTGTCGCATTAATGGAGCAAGTCTGGCAAAGGGCTCCAAAGATTGTGACGCTGGAAGTTTGTCTCTCAATATTGTGGGAGATGAATATTTTCTCTAAAGAGATGGCATATACATCCTCATGGCATGTCGCTAGACCACCAAAGTTGTCATGAATTAGGATGTGATACTTTTAGTGGATCCACAAGTTTGTACACAGGCATTGGCTTGACGGTGATGCAAGGTGTGTGGTGGAAAAGAATATTGATGGCTAAATAGCTCCCAAGGAAGTCAAGCATGGGAGTTGCACCATAGTTTTTCAGCAAGATACTTTTCGACATTGTGCCATGAAAATCATAGGGCGGTATGTGTCTAAGTAGTTGTACATTTTATGGTGGGGTACGATGATCTTAGTGATTGAAATCATGGTGATTATCAATAATAGATAGTTATGGTCATCATCGAAGAATGGATGAATATTTTTAGGAATTCTCGCTAAGGTGGTAGTTTGTTGGGATTTTCAACGAGAAATTCTAATTGTTTATTGTTTGTTGGGATTATTTCCTATTCTTAATATTGGTTTATTGTTTAGTATATAATCTTATTTACTAATCAGTTGTTAATTGTTGTTAAGTAAGGAAACATTTGACTTGACGAATAAGGAAACTAATCTATAAATAGGATAATTGACTTACTATTTAAGGTGTGCAAATCACTTGTGAGAGACCAGTGAGAGATAAGAATTAGTTGTAATTGAGAGTTGAGTTTAGAGATATAATATTGAGATTTATAGTTGAAAACTTTACTACATAGTGATATTTTTTTTCGGTCATCCTGACAGTCGTGATTTTTCTTTTTTAAGATTTTTCAAGTAAAAATCTTTTATGCTTGAGTATGGTTAGATTTTTTGTTTTCTCATCTTATTTTTTTAATAGCGCATGATATCTATATCCTATGTTAATAAATTATACATAACTATTTGTAAAAAAATATATTAATATAATATATTTATTAAATATAAAAATGAATATTAAATATAATATATATATATATATATAGTGATAAGATGGAGACACCGACGATGGAAGAGGCGACAAAGGATGGAACCGCGAAACCCGATTTCGGGTTCGTTGAATTGGCTTTTTTATTAATAATGTACAGCTAGAGATTGGCATCACAGGAATACAAGAGTTACATACATATATATATATATATACATAGCGATTGATTAAAGAAGATTACTTTGATGTGATACATATGCCAATTGCCAATATTCTGGAAGATTTAAAGCAACGAGACAAGCACGAATCATATACTAATCCAGAAAAAAAATCCGTTATTAATTAATTATCTTTAAACTAGTTCATCGAATCATATATATGTTGCATAATTCATAAGTGTATTTAAAATAATAAAAAAATTTAAGTACTTAAATAAAAAGATATATACATATAGAAATTAAATTATATATTTGACCAAATGCGTATGCATGTGTGTGTGTATGCATTCATATTTGTGCGTGCATTTGTATGCATATTTATGTATTAGAGTGATAGCTTAACTGCATGTGTAAAAAATTAAAAATTTTAAATGAAAGTAATTAGATGACATTTGATAATGACTGTTTACTTTTAATTTTTTTAGATAAAATTTTAAATAAGGTGAGATCTGATGCAGCTGCAGAGTTGTTGGAAAAATTAATTATTATTTAAAAGTTTATGAGTTTAAATCTTATAAATATAATTATTTTTGTTTTTCTAAGCAAGGTAGATGAGGGATGTTTTTAAAAAATACTTTATTGACAAGATTTTATAAATATAGATATATATATATATATATGTGAATGTGCGACATTATATCTTGCGTGACGTGAACTACCCAATCACCCATTCTCCTCAATTTGTCCACGTCGGGTAATATTGTCCTACACAAGTAATAGATCAATTTTGTATATATATATATATATATTTAATTATAGATATATATATATGTAAAGATATTAAGACGACAGATAAAAAAGAAAAAAAAAGTCATGAATTAGTTTTGGTGTAAATGAAAAAATAATTTATGAATTTATTTGTTTTGGTAAATTATTTTTTGGTTAACCAAATATCAAAAATAAAGATTATTCTTGAGCAAATATCTTACATACAACAAACATAGAGAGACTTAAAATTGTCAATCAATTACCAATACATAATTCAACTGCTACCATACATGTGGAAAGTGTTGAACCTTTGGCCGCGTTAGAAGGGGAAGGGTATTAATTTAATTAGAAAGTTGGACATGTCATTTGTAATTTTTTATAATAAGTCTCGCTAGATGGCAACCGATTTTGTCCCATTCCTATAGAATAAAATATTAAACTTTCTACCCTCAAGTATTTTATATGTTTACAAATATAATCTATTTTCAAAAATTAATTTCTGTTCTCAAGCATATTTTTTTCTTCTTACCATAATAACTTAAATTAATACTAAAATTCAAAAATCAAAATTATGCAAAAGGTATGAAGGTGGAAGAATTGAAGATTCAGGAATAAAAATTAAAATTAAGCATTGAAGCTCATGTAGTTTGGCAATTGGCAGAGCAATGTCTGAGATGAGAGAGGTGCACTTTGATTCCTTGTTCTTGACCAGTTCCGAAGGGCCGGTTTGGAAGCTTCCATGGTTGCCTCGGCACATTATGTATTGCCAGGCCTCCCTTGTTGACTCACCCCTGTCAATTCAGACAACTGGTATCACTTTCTAGTTCTAGATACAAAGTTCCGCGGAGTTCCGTTCCGCGTCTTATTCCTGAAATTTTAAAAAATAGCAGGGGGGCAGTTAAAGAGTAAATTTTCTGAAAAATCAACGCAGAGTGAACGCCTTGCCTTGGCAGTATTTTGGCGGGTGGAGGGCAGGTGAAGGGCGTCGTCGGTCGGATTTGGCTTCACTGCTTTGACTCTCTCTCTCTCTCGGTTCTCTGATTCGTTCGTTGGCCTGACGCTCCAGAATCCGATCCCGTTTCAACTTCTTTGTCTTCCTGATATAGCATCCATATTTATGCTTGTAAACCTTTCTTTTCCTTTTTCTTCGCCTGAATTTCTCTATCTGGTCTCGATTTCGCCATTTACGTCTTCTATTGATATATTTTTTATGCATAGAGACATTCATTCGTGGTTTCTTGTCGACGTGCTTCGGTATGTGAGTATCTATTTGTTTATTTGAATCAGATTTCTGTCAACGCGATAGGCTGGAATTGTGCTAGTGTTGGATTCGGAGCTGTAGCTTTGTACGGTTTCCAGTTCGATCGACTAGCGAAAGCCCTCTGAACACCGATTCTGTTGTGAACGTATATGGAAGCTTGAATTGGAGAATTTGAATCGAGCGTATTTGTCGGGAGGCTCAAAATGGGAGGGGTTTGTTCTTCCCGGAATTCAGGACGTAAAGTTGACTATTATTCAGCGAATCGCACAGTGTATCAATCAAATGAATTCAGGAAACAGAGATTATCGACTGACATTAAGGTAGAAATTCAGAGTGATTCCGCTTATTCTCCAGCAAGAGATAGTATGGAGGAGAGGCAACCACAAGACTGGAGGCTATTAAAAGAATCCGCTTCGTATCGTGAGACGGGGGCCAGAAGTGGGTATGCTAGCAGCGAGGATGACTTTTATGACGGGATTCCACGCTTTCCGAGTGCTCTTTCCCTCAAGTCGAGATCATTCAGGTCTCGGCAGGCTGCAAAGGCAGGCTTTCTATTCTCCCTCATTCTTGTTTTGCTTTTTCATAAGATTTCTTTTGGTAATCTTGATCAGTACTTGCTCTGTTTTCCCTGATTGAGTTAGTTGTATTCAGCTCTGTAATTATATATTATCCCTCCCACAGGTTGACTGGATATGTTTATGGTGTGTATCTGCCCATGGTTTTATTGTATGGCTGACAAAGTTGACAGTGTTTGAATTTTTAAGCTAGAAGCTGAGAATGAAACCTGAGTTGACTCTAGCAATAATTTTATTATGTAAGTGTAGTTCTAGGCTTTCTAAATGGACCTCGGATATTATGTGATCGTGGTGATTGATGCCCAGGGAGCATAACTTTATTTGTTCAGTTTTCTTTTCATAGAAAGGCCTATAAGTCTAAATTCACATACTCTAGAATTGCAGGTAACTTGTAAGACCAACAGAAGTGGGATCTATCATCTCTCTCTCTCTCTCCTTTGGAATTTTCATGTAGCCCTTCTACTGCCTTTTCACTTTAGTTAATTTCTTTTTGAATTACTAGATGCAGAGCTAAACTGCATCTTAGAAACTTGGCACAGCAACAGTAGTGCCTGCCATAATTGTTGAATCTTTATGAGTCAAGTATCTGTCCATAAGCTGATCTTTAGCTTGCTTCCTTCTCAATAGAAGAAGAGAACATTTCTTCAAATTAAGATTTCAACTCCTCAATGACATTGTATATGTACTTATTAGATTAAAAGCCTTTTTAACAGGTGCATTTTGTTAGTGCTGATTATAAGTACTTAAATTGGCTTCATATGGGCTAAACTTCTTTGGAGCTGAGATATCACAATGCTTTGTAATTTTAGTGGCAAGACCTCTGGAGTTTGTCAAAGATGCCAATCTTTCAATGTTTGAATTGTGGCATATTTTTTCTTTTTATCATCACGTATAGAATCCTTATCCCAGTAAATTACTAAACTAAATCATTTTTTATTGGATTGTACCCATTTCTTTGATTAGATTACTTCTGTAAAATGCCAACTAACTGCTTTGTTATTGCAGGTTTCTGAAGTGAGCTCTCGCTTAGCTGGTAGTCTTGGGTTAGGGAAGGCTGTTGAAGTCTTGGATACACTTGGAAGTAGCATGACTGGTTTGAACCAAAGCAGTGGCTTTGTTTCTAATGCAACAACTAAAGGCAATGAACTTCAAATTTTAGCATTTGAGGTTGCTAACACAATTGTCAAGGGTTCCAGCCTTTTGCAGTCTCTTTCAAAACGTAGCATGCGGCAGTTAAAAGAAGTGGTTCTTGCTTCAGAAGGTGTGCAACAATTAGTTTCAAAAGACATGAATGAACTCCTGACTATCATTGCCAGTGATAAGAGGTCTGTATGAGAGAAAGAAGTTAACAAGTTTACTTTGGTTAAAGAGCTTACTCTGAGCAATTAATACTGTATTTTTATTTCTTTCTAGGATCGCAAACTTGATCATTTTTTAAAATCTTATACAGGACAGAGTTAAGAATTTTTGCAACAGAAGTAGTTCGTTTTGGAAATCGTTGTAAAGATTCTCAGTGGCACAACCTGGACCGCTACTTTGAGAAGTAAGTTATGGCATTGATATTCTTCTGTCAAGCTTATTCATCTTCCAATGCTTGCCATTTTCTTGTTTCTGACTGTGTTTTATTGTTTCAGACGTGCTAAAGAAGTTGCCCCTCCTAAACAGTTACAGGAAGAAGCAGAAGAGATGATGGTACAATTAATGACCTTGGTTCAGTATACAGCTGTAAGTATTTTCATTTATTACGAACTAGATTCCAAGAGCTTCAGAATTTGGGTTGTATAGAGAGAGCCTTGCAGTTGGTCAAGAAAGAATGGTGACTTTTCCATTTAAAAAATAGTAATACATGGATACTTAAGAGCAAATTGGAAAGATTTTTTTTGGATTTATATTTTCTACATATCCAAGGAAAAGCAATTGATTATCAACTGTACTTTTGTGAGGGATATATATATATATATTTTAAATGCTATAGTTAGTGGGCATTGCAGTTCAAATCAATTTTTGGCATTGCATTTGCCATTTGGTTAACTTAGGGTTTTAGGAATCTCTAGACATTAAAACAATTCACAGGCTCCATTTGTTTGAACTAATACTTTTTGGCAAATGGTTTCTTGCATTCCAGCTGTTTGGATACCTGCTAAGCTTATGGTATATGACAAAAACGTCCGAATTCATGCTAAGCTTCGTATTAGAACAACTACATACCAAACCTGTATCCCACCATGTGGAGTTGGCTAAATTGTGGGATTCTATCTTTCTATTCATTTCTATCCATTGCCTTATCTATGACAGACAATTTTGATGATTTTCTACTTCTGGAGACCTCTTCTCAACTGTTTCCAATAATTGTATTGGATTCTTTATGTTGGCAAATTTTCCTTTGAATACCAATGCTAACTTTGCAACCTGAAGAAAAACATAAATTACAAGTTCTAATTTCCTTCTATTTCAAATATTAAACATATTATTTCTCATTCTTGCCAAGGTATCATCACTGTTCAACTTTTATGTAGCCAAATAGTCTTATCAACTAGGATCCTCAAAGACCAAGCCAGCTGTAACCATCTTCAGTATCACTCAACTTGGCTGCAAATTGAGCCCATAAATTTTACCAATAATAACAACTCCTATAAGGAAGTTCCACATATCAAATCCTAACCATAGGTGTGCTTGTCCCAGGTTTAATCTCTATCTCTACATGGCCACCAGTTGCTTTGCCACATCAATGTCCCAAATATCAAGCCACTTGGTCCACCAAAGGGATCACCATGGCTTCCAGCCACATGGCTGTGTACGTGCACATGTGAAGCATTGTATAACAACCATGACTTGTCCACTTATGCCACAACATGAGAAGTCCAACTGCGTCTTAGTATAGGACAGATAGGGTACAAGACTATTGTTTTCCCTGTATGGTTTCTTATTCTTAGCCTTGAAGTTCTTTCTGATTCCTCCACTAGGTTGCTCCCTTGAACAAGACCTTGCTTCAACTTCCCATGTCTGGGTTTTCCTTGCCCTTGAGAGTTGTTGCCTCTTACAATGTCATTTGACCACCAAACTTTTAGAACACCATATTATATGTAGTGCTTTTATTATGTTGCTTGATTAAACAATGTACTTGTTTGTTTTTTGAAAATGCAACCCTGCAAGCAGGGTGCATAAAGTTAAAGAAGTGATAGAGTTCAGTAATCAGTTCATGCAACCTAGTATTCCCAATCCACCTGCTAGGTACTGAATTCAAGGATAACAATTAAAATTGGCAAACTAGAAAGGAATTTTACAGATTGTGTTGGCTTCTCTTGATTGTAGTTTTAAATCTTTGCTTCCAGATAATCTAATAAAATTCCAGAATTTCCTGTTCTACATGGGCTCTGTGGGGGTTATATTAGATGGCATGGTTCACCGCCACCAAGATGCATCTGTTTATGCTTATCATTACCTTCACAGACTTTATCAAGACTTTTTGTTGAGCACACAGAAGCACTTGTAGATGATTATAAAATATGTAATGTAGATTTAAAAGTGCTTATATAATGCATACACTTCCACAGACAACAGTACATGCTTAGATTCTTTAAAGGTGTCTGCCATGGGTGACGTTGAATAAAAAGCTAATTTTATGCACTTGCTCTGGTGTTCAACATTTGTCCAAGTATCTGTAGCCCGTAGACTGTACAGTCACTTGTAGAATCTGCTATATGTCTAAAAAGAATTAACTTGTATGTGGATTTGACAGTTTTGAATACCACTCATTTTGGTCTTCATTTCTTTGTTGTCTCGTATCAATATTTGTGCACTTTCAGGAGGTATCATAAATCTTGGCTGGATCAGCTAAAATTTTCTGTCAACCTTTTTTTTTTTTTTTATATCAAGACTTGCAAATCTTTCCCTGGAGAGATTTTGAGTCTGGAAACAACACTATGATTTAAGAGAACTAGGAGGACATGAACAATAGTTATTGGGCAAAACATTTTCTCTTTCGTTAAAATAAAGTTAGTGCAAGCAATATTATATGCTTCTAAGAATTTTTGGATAGAAGAAAGTGGAACTGAAATTTGAATTAGAAGATGAATGTTGGAGGCATTAGGTAACAGTCGCTGATATTTATCAATCACATAAAGATTTATCTTAGTTCACTGCAATCTTCTGGTGGTTCGATTGTATTATTTGTGCACTTGAAATTATCCCCTAGTAAGTGCAGATCTCCTTGGGAACAAGGGTAGCCAACCATGTTTTGTTGATGCACTAGCCTGAAAAATATTCCTGGTGGACCCAGCAAAGGAACCAATTTGAAATAATCACCTATAAGTAAACTCCACTGAACCAATATGAAATAATCACCTTTATGTAAATACAACTCAACTGAACTGAACCTTTTTTTTTTTAAGCACTTGGGGCTGGCCACATCCATTCTTTTTATCCATTTCCTTCTATCAGGGTTTATAATTTTGGTTAAACCACAACATGTGATGTCTACTTTCATCATCTCATAATTTTGGCCTTCCTCATCTCCTATCATTGCCCTCAATCAGGGAAGTTCAAGTTTTCCTACCTGAGGCATCTCTTACTCTTTCTTATACATGCACAAGTCATTACCTTTAGGCTATGTTTGGAACGACGATTTTTTGATAAAAATGGAAGAGGAAAAGACAATAACATAACCTATCCTCATGCACGTACATGTGCACAACATCATTTATTTTCTTTCCTCACTTTTTCCTTCTATAAATCCTAAATCAAAACATAGGAGTAGGACCTCTCACCTCTATCAGCTCATGAATTTATCTTTTCCTATTTCTCTTATTTTCTTCCTGTATTAGGTGTTTAGGTTGTCAACATCTGAGTCTTGACTACATTTATTTTACTAAGATGCTGTTTCTTAATTACCCAGCAATTTGTACCACAGGTCATGGGTGGTCTCATGATTTGTCTTGTAATATTCTTCTTTTAATCTCATAGAAATGCAACAGTCTCATAGAAAACTTGAAGCATCCATTTAATTGAGAACTAAAACTTTAATTCTATCAGTTATATTAACACCAATCTCTTCATCCTTGTATTAAATTGCCCCTAGATGCCAAAGTTCCTCACTTTATGTCACTTCTGAAGTGAATATTTGTGTGTTTGATCCTTTAGAAGGGAAACAATAATGCTTTTTCGGCTGCAGGAGTTGTACCATGTGTTTGAAGTACTGGATCTGCTTAACCATGAGTATCTGAATAAGCGTCTGGTAGAGTATAATTCATATGCTTCTCAACGAGGTGACTTTCTTGTCTCTATCTACACGCTCTTCAAATAGGTGCTTCTGTTGAGTGCTGTCTTAGTGCACAATGAAAACATGAAGGCATACATTTGTTGTTACTTTGCGATATTTCAGAAATTACCTTCTGAAGTCTGACACACGCTTTTGCAAGCACTGGTATCTGACCAATGCTTATGCCAGAGACTCAGATGCATAGATATTGGATATCATATAGCCATGTCACCATATCCCTGCATGTATACTCTCGTTCAAGTAAAAATGTGCTATCTTGTTGCAGGCAGACAAATGATTAATATAAAAGTTGGTCTCTTTGATGCATAATAGGATTCTTTCTTTTTCAGAAATGGCTATTATAATTTTCTTTCCAAGGTTGCATTCATGTAGAAAGAATCCTTCTATTGCACTCACGTAGAAACAATATATATCAAGACTTAACTATCTTGACCTGAAGGCAGCATAAATTTCTTCTGATATCTCCTTAACCTCCATATAGAAGTCCTATCTGAAACCCATTTGTGGTGTTATATGCTAACAATTATCTATTGGTTTTTCTGGCACTTTATTAGCTCACCAAGAAAAAGAACCTGAGGTGCGTAGATTGTAAAAATTTCAGACCAATTGGAATCCTTTTTTTTTTATTTTTTTATTTTCTTTTTTGACTTTATACATAAATTCATATTTAGCTCCGAGTCACCTTTCCTGTGCATCTAACTTTTCCCATGATGAAGGTATGCTTCAGCTTTGTCAATTTACTCCCAGTGGCCAACCCCACCTTGTGGGATTAAGGCTTGCCTTGTTGTACTAAGTTCCTCCCAGTGTTACATGAATACCACAACATCACAAATACAAAAGTGAAGACACCTTTTATTTTCTTTCCTTGGAGCATCATGGTTCGATGTGAACCTTGCTTCCACAATGTTCTTATTCATTTATTTATTTTTTGAGGCATCCTTTTAATGTTGTATGACTGCCCTATCTAGTTTCAGTCTAAAATCTTGATTGATAGCTAGATTGGAGTGATGTGTGAACCTCTATTAACTGGTCCAATCATGATCAAACTTCACTATGGATGTCATCTCATCCTTACACTTCACTTTTTATGTCAATTCCATATTATAGGCTAGGAATGTATTTGACTTTGCACGCTCTCATGTATTGTGTCACAGTCTCTGTGTCATCATAAGATATTCAATCTTTGTTGTTAGTTTGACCAGGCCAGATGTTGAGAGGAGTTAATTTGCCTTGCAGTTCAAAGTCCATTGTTATTTTCATCACTTGATCCTTCAATTTCCATTTTGGTAGGAGATTTACTGAAAATGTGTGGAACTTCTTGTTTGAGTTCATAGCTTTGAATTGTCCAGAAATCAACTTATATTCAAATCCGTATTGGGTTTGTTTTTGGAACAGGTTAGCCTGTTGTTTTTGTATTCTGAAGTTGTACTGGAAGGGAAAAATGGTGAGGTGGTTGCAAAAGTGGAATAAGATTCAGGATTGTAAATCAGGTGATGTCAAACAAAAGTAGGGGAGTAAGAGTTGATAGACAAGAAATGGGTTAGAAGTATGGAAAAATTGAACCCTAATTGTTGAAATACTTTATGTTGGATGTTTATGAGAATCTAACGATAGGAAAGGGATACTTTGGTATTCTATGCAATGAGGTTAAATTACCCTTCCCCAACCCACCTGAAGCCTGAGATCAGGTATTTTGCATGCTTAGCCCAAATTCACTCTAACCTGATTAAAACCCCTGAAGCCCAAGTCTATCATGTTTGTTTGGAATTGGGGTGGGTTTACCATACTTCTTGGGAGTGTATCCACTGGCGCCTTTACACAATATAAAAAGACAGAAATATGCTATTTCCATTATTATAATTTTGCATGTACTCTGAATGCTCCATGTATGAGTTTTTCATTCAAAACTTGATTCTTTATGCAGATTTGTGTTGCGTGTCATTTTGATCCTGTCATAATCAGACGCATTTGTTGAAACTTCAGTGGAGCACATGCCAAACTCATCATTACAGCTCAAATATTAATGTCTTCCAGAGATTTTTTCATGAATAATTTAACTTTATGGTTATTTTTTTCTTTTGTTATCAGGTGACAAACTTGCTGGCTTGAGGGCAGAATTAAAAAACCAGAAGAAGCTAGCAAAAAATTTGAAGAAAAAGTCACTCTGGTCCAGGAGTTTGGAAGAGGTAGCCTTTGGAACTAAGTGCAGTCACCTTGAATTTCCACGTTACTTATCCATCTCAGCAATCTATCTTCTTAAGGGGAAAACATTTAAATGCATTCACATTCATAATACAAGAAGATTAATTTCTGGAGCTTTTGCCATAATCACAATATTATATAATTGTCAGATCCTAAGGGATTTGGCAATGGTCAATTCGAATATGATCCGGATTGGATGAGTGGATAGAGAACTTGGAAGAATTCTCTAGGAGAAACGAGGGAGAATCGTAGAATGAGAGGGAGAAAGAAGTAACAAGAGAGAGAGAGAGAGAGAGAGAGAGAGAGAGAGAGAGAGTTGGAGGGAGAATTCAAGAGTACTTCAATATCATTTTGGATACTTCTCAAAGTGGGGGTAGGCTACAATTTATAGCCTTACCCGCGTACATATGTTACTGCCTCAATTCATAACAGCTGAAGTATTACCCCCTAGTGCTCCACCCACGTACAATCCCTTAGAGCACTATCTCCTACCGTGTTATTTACTACTGCCAGTTGCAATTACAATCCCAATTCAATACATCTATTGCCTACAATTGCAGTTAAGCCACATACCATGGTAAGTACATAACAATACCCCCCCTCCTCCTTGAGACGTTTCTTGTCCGCAAGAAATGGTCAGTAGGTTGGTTGCTTAAGGAAATTGATTGAGTAGGTCTGGGAGGTACTCCCATGTATTGTCCTCGTGCATGTTGGACCACTTCACTAGGACTTGCAGAATCGGTGCTCCTTGTTGATAGATCACTCTTGTGTCGACAATAGCAGTTGGTTCAGGGAGTTCATTGCTTTCCACAGCTCTTGGGGGTAGGAGGGGATCTACCTACTGTCCCTTTACTGCCTTCTTTAGTAGGGATACATGGAAGACCAAGTGTATGTGGGTGCCCTCTGGTAGTTGAAGTTTGTAGGCCACCTTGCCAATTTTGGCCATGATAGGGAAAGGACAAAAGTATCTGGGGGTAAGTTTAGAGATAGGGCCTGTAGTGAGTGACTCCAAATGAGGACCCTTTAGCTTCAAATATACTTCCTCTCCTACACCAAATTCCCTCCCACTTCTCCCTCTGTCAGCCAACTGTTTCATCCGATTTTGGGGCATGGCCAAGTCTTTTTTAAGTTGTTGTAGGACTTATTGCCTCTTTTGTAAGTGTGCATCCACTGCTGCCATAGTGGTAGGGACTGATAGAGCTGGCAGGAAGGGTGGCTTATACCCAAAAAGGGCTTCAAAAGGGGACATTTTGATGGCACTATGGTGGCTAGAATTATACCATCACTGTGCCATAGAGAGCCATTTGTGCTAGTCTCTAGGGTGTACAAAGCACAAGCATTGCAAAGATGTTTCCAAGCATCGATTGACCCTTTATGTTTGCCCATCGGATTGGGGATGATAGGCTGTGGATAGGTTCAATTTAGCCCCCAAAGATTTCCATAGGGTTTGCCACAGGAGGCTGGTAAATGCCTTGTCTCTGTCAGAGATGATAGGAGATGATAGTCTAGGGAACCCCATGTACCTTCACCACTTGGTCTAGAAAGATTCAGGTCACTTCTTGTGCTGTGTAGGGATGAGTTAGCCCCAAGAAGTGGGCAAACTTTGTAAACAGATCTACCACCACACAGATGCAATCTCTCCTTTTAGACTTGGGCAACCCCTCGATGAAATCCATTTACACACTCTCCCATGCCTGATTTGGGATGTTAAGTGATTGTAGCAACCCCGGGTAGGCTACTGTCTTGTGTTTGCACCTCTTGCATACATCACAGGTTGGTACAAACTGCATTACCTCCTCCTTTAGCTTTGACCAATAGAACAATTGCTTGGCCTTATGATAAGTGTTCTGGACCTCGGAGTGGCCCCCCATAGGTGAAGCATGCAGGGCTTGTAATATCTTCTTCTTCAAGTCTCCATTGTTGCCAATAACCAGCTTTCTCGTATACCTTATCACCCCGTTCATGTAAATGTACCCCTGCTTGCTCTTTGGGTCTACAATCAGTTGCTCTAAAAGAGCCTTGGCTCGGTCATCCCCCTCATAACTCTTTGCCACTTCTTGACACTAGCTGGGCATGACGGCAGTGATAGGTGCAACCAACCCTTCCTCCATACACCTGGATAGGGCATTTGTTGCTATGTTCTCCTTTCCCTTCTTATATTGAATAGCATAATCCAAGCCCATGAGCTTGGTCATTCTTTTCTTTTGCAAGTGGATATGAAGTTTTTGTTGTAGTAGAAACCTCAAGCTCTCATGGTCTGTTTTAATAACAAACGTCCTCCCTTCTAAATAATGTCTCCCTTTGTCTACTACAAATACAATCGCCAAGAGCTCTTTCTCATATATACTAAGGCCCGCATGCCTAGGGGTTATAGCTTGACTTATAAAGGCTATGGGCCTTCCCACCTTCATGAGAACAACCCCTATACCCCCCCCCCCCCGCCTCCACTTGCATCTGTCTCAACTAAAAACGTCTTACTGAAGTTGGGCAAGCTCAACACGGGAGTTTCACTCATGGATTTTTTTAACAATTCAAAGGCATCCTTAGCCTCTTGTCCCCACACAAGTTATCCTTCTTGAGCAAGTCTGTTAATGGACTGCTAATCCCCCCATACCCCTTCACAAATCGTGTATAGTAGCCTGTCAACCCCAAAAATCCTCTCAAGGCCTTAAGGGTTGTAGGCCTTGGCCAATTATTAGTCATGGTTGCCACTTTGTTGGGGTTTGTACTCATTCCTTGACTTGAAATGACATACCCCAAGTATTCCACTTGACTTTGTGCGAAGGCACATTTAGACCTCTTGATTTACAATCTATTGAGTTTGAGGATCTCAAATGCAGCCCGTAGGTGTTTTAAATGGAGATCGAAGGTGGGGCTATATATCAAAATGTCATAAAAAATTACCAATATGAAGTCTCGGAGGTGAGGTTCAAAAATTTGGTTTATAAGTGATTGAAAAGTGGCTGGAGCATTTGTTAAGCTAAATGGAATAACAAGGAACTCATAGTGGCCATAGTGGATACGAAAGGTAGTCTTGGGTATGTCAAGGGGGTTCATCTAGATCTGATGGTATCTAGATCTCAAATCTAGTTTAGTGAAAATGATGGCATGTTTTAGCTCATATAACAAATCCTGAATTAGAGGGATAGGAAATTTGTCTTTGATAGCAATCTCATTCAATTGGCGGTAGTCAATGCAAAACTGCCACGAATCGTCCTTTTTTTTTAACCAGCAACACATGGGATGCAAATAGGCTATGACTGGGTCTTATAAGTGATTTTTGGAGCATCTCCCCCTAACCAACTTCTCTATTTTAGTCTTTTGGTTAGGAGGGTATCGATAGGCTTGGACATTGATAGGGGTAGTGTGGGGTTTCAGATTGATGGTATGGTCAATAGGTCTAGTTGGGGGCAGGGAATTGGGCTTTGCGAATAGATCCTCAAATTCAATAAGAAGCATATTAAGGAGGTCAGTATGATGTACCTCTTTACCAGCTTGCAGAGGGTTGCTGATAGTAAGCATGACCTCCCCTTCTAATTCCAGCTCCTCTTCCTTTCTTTCAGTGGCTTGGGTTGAAAACAACTGAGCCACTAGACTCATCTTGTGTTTGATTAGCTTCTGCAGCCTCCTCCCCGTAATCATTTTACAAATTCCCAGCTCCTTGCTTCCCATGAGTGTCATATGTTTCCCCTCCTCCTCAAATGTCACCTCCATTTTGTTAAAGTCTGAACATAGTTGGTCCCTAAGCAAGGAACCTGGAAATTGGGTTGAGTATTGAGATGAATAAACTCAATACTTTGATTCAAAGATAGGAACTCTACTTATATAGGTTTCTATGCTATCTAGTCCTACTATTTAGGAGATAATATACAACAGATTTTAGGATACAAATGAGTCAAGATAACAGCTATCTCTACTCCTATTATTTATCCTGATTTTTAGGAACTTGTCTTCACTGTATTTGATCTCTTATCATCATCCAATCAGGCTCCATTCTCTGCATGTCTTCTTATCAGCTACAACTTCTTCTCTCTAATGAACTCCTTAGTAGCTAGGACTCTCCAACATCCCCCCTCAAGTTAAGGAATAGATATCTCTCATTTCTAGCTTGTTAATGAGAGTCTCAAAACCTGGTCTAGACATGGATTTAGTGAGTATATTTGTCACTTGGTCTACTGTAGGAATGTATATCAGCCTTATACCTCCCTCTTCAATCTCTCGTTGAATGAAACTTCGATCAATCCAGACATGTTTCATTCTATCATGCTGCACCGAGTTGTTGACAATACTTATTGTTGACTTGCTATCATTGTATAGTCTTGTTGGTTTGGTTAGAGACATTTGTAAATCCTCCATTAGTCTTACCACCCAAATTAGTTCACAAATCCCTTGGGCAATCACCCTAAATTCTACTTTAGCATTGCTTCTAGCCACAATGGATTGTTTTTTACTTCTCCATGTGACTAACTTTCCCCACAACTTTGTACAAAAGCCTGATGTAGACCGACTGTCTATAACCAAGTCTGCCTAATCTGCATCGGAGAACCCTTCAGTTCCTCTTTCATTAGTCTTTTGAAATAACAATCCGTTACCCGATGTGCCGTTTAGGTACCTCAAAATGTGATAAATAGTCGTTAAATGTTGTTGAGTTGGAGCATGCATAAATTGGCTTATGATGCTCACAGAATAAGCTATGTCTGGACTTGTCAAAGAAAGATAAATTAATCTTCCAACTAGTCGTAGATACCTCTCCTTGTCCATCGGTGGATCATCATCATTTTTTACATACCTCCAATTTCTTTCTAGTGGGGTATGCCTTGGTTTGCATCCAAGCATTCTTGTATCTTTTAGAAGATCAAGTGTATATTTTCTTTGAGATATTATCATACCTTCTTTGCTCCTTGCCACTTCCATCCCTAGAAAGTATCTCATTGTTCCCAAGTCCTTTGCCTCAAATTCTTCTTTCAATCTCTGTTTTAGGGTTGCAATTTCATTAGTAGCATCTCCTGTAATGATTATGTCATCCACATATACTATCAAGATACATCTTTTTCCATTTCCATGTTTAGTAAATAGAGTGTGGTTGGCCTCATCTTGCTTGTAGCCAAATTGTTTTAAAGTTGAGCTAAACTTCTTAAACCACGCTCTAGGGGATTGTTTCAACCCATAAAGAGATTTGTGTAACTTGCATACCTTGCCAATTGCTCCTTGTTCTTAAAAAATGGGTGGAATCTTCATTTATACCTCTTCTTCTAAATCATGATTTAGGAATGCATTCTTGATATCGAATTGAAGCAGCTCCCAATCTAAATTCACAGCAATATATAGAAGCACCCAAATAGAGTTTAGTTTTGCCACCAGAGCAAAAGTCTTCATAATCTATCCCATGGGTTTGAGTGTACCCTTGGGCAACCAACCTTGCTTTATAATGATCTATACTCCCATCTAATTTATATTTGATGGTAAAAACCCATTTGTAGCCTATAATCTTCTTGGTTTTTGGCAGATCAACTAGTTCCCATGTTTGATTGCTCTCCAATGCCTTCATCTCCTCCATTATAGCCCTTTTCCAGTTTGGATCTCTCAAAGCTTCTTGTATACTGTTGGGAATAGACACTCCATCCATGGTTGTAGTGAACGCCTTAAACTGAGGGGATAATTTGGAATAGGTTAGGTAATTTGATATTAGATATTTCACACAAGACCTTACCCCTTTTCGGATGACAATTGACATATTCAAATCACTATTTGGTGTACTGTTATCCTCACGGTATTTGATTCTAACAATTTGCTGATTTGAGGATCCGGTTGCTTTGGTCTCCTTAAGTACACCTTAATTGGTTTTTCAGGACTCAAGTCTTCCTTTGTATTAGTCTCCCCTAGTTTAGCTGATGGGTGAATTGGTTTAGGGCTCGAAGAAGATAATAATTCAAGGTTGCTTGAGTTAGAGGTGGTTGGCTGAGAACAATCAGCTGTATCTATTTAAATAGGGTCTTCATTTGGAATAGAGGAAGAGATAGGTAATGTGACAAGCATTGAAATAGTAGGATCCTAATGGTTTTCCCCTATTTTTGATAGATTACTTGCGTGGTAGAATTTAGTTTCATCAAATGTTACATTACAAGAAACAAAGAATTTTTGTGATGTAGGTCAATAACATTTATATCCCTTTTGCGTGGTTGAGTAACCAATGAATATGCACTTGAATGCCCTAGGTTCCAACTTATGGCGATTAGGGTTGGTTTGGTAGATGTATACCACACATTTGAATACCTTTGGAGGAAGAGTGTTGAGAATCCTAACACGAGGGAAGATGGTCATGAGGTTGTGCAACGGAGTTTTGTATTTTAGGACCTTGGTTGGTAGCCTATTGATCAAGTAAGAGGCTATCAGGACAGCTTCACCCCAATACTTGTTTGGAGTAGAACTAGTAAACATTAGGACTCTAGCCGGCGATTTTTTCTCTCAGCTACCCCATTTTGCTGGGGTGTATAGGGACAAGTGCTTTGATATAAAATTCCATTTGTGGTGAGGTATTAAGTAAATGGGTATGAAAAATATTCCCGGCCATTATCAATCCTAAGAATGCAAATAAAGGACTGAAATACGTTTAGAATAAACTTGTGAAAATTTTGAAAAATTTCACAAACCTCAGATTTTTCCTTCATTAGGTATACCTAACATACTCTTGTGTGGTTATCAATAAAAGTCACAAACCACCTAGCACCATTCAAGTTTGGAATCCTAGCTGGCCCCCAAATATCACTGTGGATCAAATGAAATGGTTTGGAAGGAGTGTATGGATTTGGTTGGTGAGAACTATGGGTTTGTTTGGCAAGTATACAATGATCATAGTTGGGAACTAACTTGTCTTTATTGATGAATAAATCAGGGTATAAGTGTTTCAAATATTGAAAACTAAGATCACCAAGACGTCTGTGCCATAACAAAATTTCAAACTTCAAACTAACTGAAAGAGAAAAACTAGGAGCTAACTGACTA
The DNA here is from genome assembly GCA_036245055.1 of Diospyros kaki. NCBI lineage: Eukaryota > Viridiplantae > Streptophyta > Magnoliopsida > Ericales > Ebenaceae > Diospyros > Diospyros kaki. The sequence goes on along the minus strand of BSEG01000010.1, from coordinate 34,372,745 downwards.
GGGTGAGCCTTGTTGTCCAATACCCAATAAAGACCATCCTTCTTCTCAGCATTGCCAATCATCTTCCCCATGGACTGATTCTGAAAAACACAATATGAGGGGAAGAAAGTTACAATGCAATTCAAATCCTTTGTGAGTTCACTCACAGATAACATGCTACACTTCAAATTTGGCATATATAAAACAGAATCAAGTGATAAGCTAGCCACATACATACTTCCTTTTCCCTTAATCGAGTTCCATTTGCCATTAAAACTATTAGTTCCTTATCCTTCAACTGAAAGTTTTTTAATATGGTAGTAGATCTTGTCATATGATCAGATGCTCCGATATCTACAACCCAATAACTATCACTCATCCTTCTAGTAGTTAAGGAAAACACTGGATTACCTCCTTGAGCTATAGGCATTGAAGGGTTGGTTGCCGATCCATTTGATTCCTTTGAAATATGGGTGCTATTTAGTAATTTCTGTAAGAATTCCACCTAATCAATTGTTAAATTTAACCTAATACCTCTTTCTACATTCTGGACACTTGCAATTGCTACATTCTGAACACTAGTAGTTGCATAAGCTGGCCTTTCGGTTGCCAGTTTAGTGGCTTTCCATGAAGCTTCTAGCAGGTTTGCTTTGTATGATAGGGCTTGTTACAGTGTTCACACCTTTGTTTAGCTCTAGAAATTTCTTCTCTCTTAGAGGCGGCAAGGGCAAAACCAATGTTTGGTTCTAGTTGTGTGAGCATAACTCGCCTCCTGCTTTCCTCACGTTTGACCTCCGCAAAGACTTCTCTGAGAGATGGCAGTGGCTTGATGCCTAAGAGCCATCCCCTAACTTCATTCAAGTCTAAATTAAGGCCTTGGAGGAAATCAAAGACTCGTTCCTTCTCCAACATCCTGTTATACTTCTGGCTGTCACTCGAGCATTCCCACTTTGGATCATAAAACAAATCCATCTCTTGCCATAGTTCTACTAGGTTGTTGTAGTATTTGGTGACACCAAGACCACCTTGTTTTGTAGTCCTAATGGCTGCTCTGATCTCAAAACACTGGGCTGTGTTTTTGAGATCAGAGTACAGTTCTTGGACTCCATCCCACACCTCTTTTGCGATCTTGTAGAACAGATAAGTTCGGCCTATCTTAGGTTCCATTGAGTTGATTAGCCACGCCATGAGAATAGAATTCTCTACCTCACATCATTGGTATTCTGTGGACTCTTTTGGAAGAGTTGGGACAGCCCCAGTGAGATAGCTGAACTTCCCCTTGCCTTTGATCACCAAGGTCACGGACCGAAATCATTCCTTAAAGTTTCTGCCATTCAACTTGTGTTGTGTAATTTGCAAGGTTTGGCTATCCATGGTGAGAGTGTTGGCAGGAGTCATGGCAGCCTGTACGACCGGTGGTTGAGAAATTGAACCTCTAGAGGATTCTTTAATCATAGGGGTCGGGTTTGCTGGGTTAGAACCAGCTATATTGATCGAGAGACTCAGCTATGATAACCGAGTTCTGATACCATGAACACAGTTGGTCCCTAAGCAGGTTACCTGGAAATTGGGTCGAGTATTGAGATGAATAGACTCAATACTTTGATTCAAAGATAGGAACTCTACTTATACAGGTTTTTATGCTATCTAGTTCTACTATTTAAGAGATAATATACAACAGATTTTAGGATACAAATGAGTTAAGATAACAACTATCTCTACTCCTATCTAATCCTATTATTTATCCTGATTTTTAGGAACTTATCTTCACTGTATTTGATCTCTTATCATCATTCGATTAGGCTCCATTCGCTGCATGTCTTATCAGTTACAACTTCTTCTCTCTAATGAACTCCTTAGTAGTTAGGACTCTCCAACAAAGTCGAAACAAATTGGGCTGACGTGTTTCATCCTATCAACTCCTAACACCACATCACACCCTTCGAGTTTTAGGAGTCTCAAGTCAGCTTCAAACCCTTCCCTTTGCATCTCCTACCAAAATCTAGCACAAGCTGAATTACTCATAACTTTGTTGCCATTTGCCACAGGCTCTGTTAGTGGCTATGTTGGGACTAAAGGGCACTTTAATCTTCTGGTTGTCTCCTCATCCAAAAAATTGTGGGTGCTCCCATATCAATGAGGATCATTAACCTATTGTTCTCCACCTTCCCTTCCACCTTAATAATCTTGCTATTTGTCCACCCCTTCAAGGCATGCAATGAAATCTCCCCATTTTCTTGCTCCATTTCTCTCGGTGGTTGGGGTGACTCCTCCTTTTGTGCTATCTCCCCTTCTTCCCCTTCCAATAGTAGGAGTTGCCTCCTACATTGGTGACCTAGGTGGTATTTCTCCCCACATTTGAAGCAGAGGCCAACCTGCCTCCTCTGCTCCATCATCTTTCCATATTGGTCAGCAAGAGCAAGTAGTGCGAGGTTCTTCACTCCTGAGGGTCCTTTCCCCGTCTCCCTACCATAATTCCTCTTGATAGATTCCCCTACGAGACTCCTTTGGCTATATGTCTCTGCCTTTTCATCAATGCTTCCACCGCCAATTCATGGAGTCGGGTGCTATCGATAGCATGCTTGAGAGTCTGGGGTTGGAGTACTTTGACCATTAGCCTCAGCTCCTTGTTCAAGCCACTTATGAAGCTTGAAATGAAATATAGGCCTCTGTCAGGTAGGGGTTATGTGCCAGCATCAGGGGCTTTAACTCTTCAAACCTCAATTTGTCTGTCCCTACCTGCCTCTGTTTGTTAAACTCCTCCACTACATCAGACAAACCCCAATCTCCAAACCACTCACAGAATTCTTCAGTGAAATCCTCCCATTGACAGTCTTCCCTGACCTTGGACCACCCTTGGTACCAAGCGTCCCCAGTATCATTAAGGTATGTCGTTGCAATTGACACCCTCTGCCTCTTTGCTACCCCATACCATTCGAATGCTCGCTCACATCTCCTAATCCACCAATGTGGACTTAATCCATCAAATAAGGGAATCTCCAAGTGTGACATGGGCAACCATGATGGTTTTGTCCCACCTGTGCCTTCGGCTACTGTCCCCATCTGTCCTCACCTGACTCCCCATGATCATCTCCTCATACAGAGGTTCTAGGAGCCCTCTGATTCACCCCTCGATCCCATATAATGGTATCTGATCTACCCTGCCCCAGTAGAATGGGATCTGATCTTTCCCTAGGAGGGAAGTCGGGGGAGAGACTCACCTGATGCTGCCTCTCAAACATCACCATGAATCCCTGAAGCTGCTCTCAAATTTGAATTTCCATATTCTCTCTGATCTGAGCCACGACTACTTCCAACTTCCTATCAACGGCCATGATGGCCTCGTGGTTCCGATTGGAGCCTAACTCCACCCGCGACTGTAGATCGCTCATCGCAAATCCACATTGCTGCACCGAGTCTCCAATTTCTTCATCCTTGTTCCCTCAGCTGTCGTCTACATCGTCGATCAAGTGGCTAAGGATCTGCTCTAATACCAAAATTGTCAGATCCTAAGGGATCTGGCAATGATCAATTTGAATATGATCTGCATTGGATGAGTGGATAGAGAACTCGGAAGAATTCTCTAGGAGAAACGAGGGAGAATCATTAGATGAGAGGGAGAAAGAAGTAACGAGAGAGAGAGAGAGAGAGAATTCAAGAATTCTTCAATATCATTCTGGATACTTCTCAAAGTGGGGGGCTACAATTTATAGCCTTACCCTCGTACATATGTTCCCACCTCAATTCATAACCACTCAAGTATTACCCCCTAGTGCTCCACCCGCGTACAATCCCTTAGAGCACTATCTCCTGCCGTGTTATTTACTACTGCTGGTTGCAATTACAATCCCAATTCAATACATCTATTGTCGACAATTACAATTAAGCCGCAGACTATGGTAAGTACATAACATATATACATAGTTATTTAAATTTATCTTGGAGGATTCCAAAATGATTCACCATGACTTCTCAAAGAATTTGGGAGTCCTAACTCAAGAAGTTTAGGGTAGAAAGAACGTGTGCATATTCTCTTGTGAATGTATTATGTACAAATTAGTAATTGTCATGACCCTAAGGGTAAATCAGTAAAGGGGCTGGTAGTAGCCATTAGTTGTTAACTAGCTGGGGGTTAGGAGGTTAGGGGGTTAGCTAACGGTACTGCTTTGCTGTTATGTTAGTTAGGGGTGTTGTTATACTATTAGAGTTGTTGTTATGGTTGTTGTTAGAGGCTCTATAAGAGACCTACGACAGTAAGAGGAAGGATCATGGATTGATTGAATAAAGCATTCTGTTTTCCCTCTCACTCTTATCTCGTGTCTGTTCGTCTAAACCCTTCACCTTTCCTTCTTAATTTCTCCCTCTTTCTGTTTTGTTTCCTTCCTCTATTCTGTTCTTTCTTCTTCAAATTCTCCCAAAATTCCATTCTAAACCCTAGTAAACCCTAGGGTTGTAACAGTAATGTTCTATATTGCACTCACAATTCACTTTGATCATTATACACTTTTACCTTTACTGATGTTCTATTTCTTATGGTAGTAGATGTATACAATACTTTTCCATTTTACACCTATGCTTTTCACTCTTGCACTTGCTTCATAATCCTATCATTTCCCTTAGCGTCTCAATAGTGACAGTTGAATATGAAATGTTTTGTGATTTTTACATGAACATAAAATTTAATTGATTTTGGAAGAGTAATCTAATATTATGAAATACAGGTCATGGAGAAACTTGTTGACATTGTCCTTTTTTTGAATCGGGAGATACAGAATGTCTTTGGCAATGCTGGTATGTATTTGTTTAATATCAAGTCTATTTTCTGTCACCTTGATGCATGACTGCAAACCCTAACCTATATCAATCTATTGTGGTGTCTCCAATGATCAAACTTGATGATAATTATCTGTACAGTGGGTAATTGTGGGGTGGATGACCCAGATCTTAGCTCCCATAGATTTGCAAGTAATGTTTTATCTACACTTAGATTGAAGGACTAATAGCAGCCTTTCCCCAAATCAAGCTATAATATGATGTGTTCTTCACTTTAGATTTTTTAGATGTGTCATTTGCTTCCTTTGGTACCGTGCTGCCGATTTCTTTGTGTTAGCTCCTTCAACCTGAATGTCATAATGGATAAAAGGAGGTAGGTGTGTGTAATAAATATATATATATATATATATATCGAGAGAGAGAGAGAGAGAGAGAGAGAGAGAGAGAGAGAGAATCATATTATAGGTTCTTTTTACTATTTAAGGAACTTTATATATAATATTGTTGTGTCTGGTAATTTGCTGTTACCTCCCCTAACCTGCCTATCAGGTTCTAATTTCTCCATTTTCCAGTCTGGAGTTTTATCCCAATTAAAAATTACCAAAACATATCCCATTTAAAATAATTGAAATGGATTTTTGGGTTACCATATCTATCACCCCTTTTTTGTGCCTTAATGAAATAATTACTAATAAGGAATAGGTTGATATTGCTGTCATCTAGTTGTAAGATGCTGGGTATCATGGTATGATTGTGCAATGATATATGTATGTAGCATCATAGGCAAATTGCCGTTGGCTGGGCTGGAGTTGAGATTTATTTCAGGGATGTGGGAATAAGCCATGGCCATGGATTCTGGAAGTAGCAATTTTTTCTCAGAATATTTGTCTGCAGACAAATTTTTTGTACATCTCCAAACATTAGATTCATCTGTTTGTCACCTTTGAGTACTTTGCTTTACTCCCGACAAAAGACTAGAAGGAAGAACTCATTTCTCAAAATGAATGGTCTATTTTGTAGCTACACTTTCTCATATATTCTATCAACTCACTCATTATGCACATGCTTTAAGAAAAAGATCATTTCTTCTTTATTCGTGGGGTAGCAAATTTGTGACCTATGTTGAGAATGTCAATTAGATTTGTATCCAGTAGGGGAGCCTTTCTGAAGCTGATGAGTCAACTTTCTGCTGGTACTAAGCCCCTTCTTGTTTACCTTCTTTAGGCTTTTTGTTGCCTGCTTTTTTATACATAACTATCTACTTAAGTTGGAAATGTTGATGAGCATAGACAAATGTGATGCTCCATAGCTTACAAAAGTCTGGAGATTGTTCTACATTTTCTGCATGGTTTTATACATACAATAATATCTTCCAAACGAATGGCTACAGATGCAGATAAACCATCAGAAGGATCTCCAGGCAAACAGAAAAGGCTGGGACCTGCTGGTCTTGATCTGCATTACGCAAATATAGTTATACAGATTGACACACTTGTGAGTATATCATCTTGATGTGTATAGAATTCTGCATCTTAGATTTATTTTGTATTGTTTGGGCATATGTTCCCCCTGGTTCTCATAAACTAGTTTTGCTTGATGAATTGTCATGTAAGTGGATGGGCATTCATTCAATAGTTATGAATACAACAACATACAACAACATATCCAGCCTTTATCCCACTATTTGGAGTCGGTTACATGAATTCTAGACTTTCATATATTTCTATTTTTTGTTATATCTTCATTTAGTTTCATACACTTCATATCAAACTTTAATGTCTCTGCCAAATTCTTCTTGGATCTGCCTCTACCTCTTTTTTTGACTAATTGTTCCATTTCATCACCTCTCCTCACAGGATTGTCTCTTGGTCTCCTTCTCACATGACCAAACCATTTTAGTCTAGTCTCTCTCATCTTCTCCTTGATTGGCACTACTCTTACCTTATTATGAATAACTTCATTTCTAATTTTATCTTTTCTTGTATGACCGCATATTCATCTTAGCATCCTCATCTCCGCTACGCTCATCTTTTGCTTATGCTGGTATTTGACTGCCCAACATTCTGATCTATATAACAAGACTGGTCTTATAGCTGTCCTATAGAATTTTCGTTTCATTTTTAATAGGATTGTATCATCACATAACACCCTCAATGCATTTCTCCATTTTAGCCAACCTGCCTTAATTTTATGTGTGACATTCTCGTGAATTTCTCTATCTTTTTGAATCATTGATCCCAAATATCGAAAATGGTCTTTTCTTTGTAAGATTTGGTCTTCCAATTTTATTATAACATCCTCTACTCTTGCATTCTTACTGAATTTACATTCCATATATTCTGTTTTCCTTCTACTTAATTTAAATCCCTTGGATTCTAAATTTTCTCCACAACTCAAGCTTAGTGTTTACTCTCTCTTTTGTTTCATTCACCAACACTATGTCATCTGCAAATAGCATACACCATGGCACATTTGTTTGAATGTGTTTAGTGAGTTCATCCATTACTAAAGCAAATAAGTATGGATTTAGTGCAGAAGTTTGGTGTAGTCTCATTGTAATTTTAAACGGTTCAGTATCCCTTCCGCATGTTCTAACCCTTGTCTCTGCACCACGATACATGTCCTTAAGGGCTTGTATATAGGCTATTTGGACTCATTTCTTCTCTAAAACCCTCCATAATACTTCTCTAGAAACTCTATCATAGGCATTTTCTAGATCTATAAACACCATATGCAAGTCCTTCTATTGATCCCGATACCTTTCCATTAGGCGCCTTAGTAGGTATATAGCTTCCATTGTTGATCTACCAGGCATAAAACCAAACTGATTTTTCGAGACATCTGTTTCTTTTTTGAGGCTCTGCTCTATTACTCTCTCTCAAAGTTTCATGGTATGGCTCATTAACTTAATTCTTCTGTAATTTTCACAGTTTTGAACATCTCATTTGTTCTTGTATATAGGAACCAAAATAATCTTCCTCCACTCATCTGACATCTTTTTTGATTTAAGGATCGCATTAAATAATTTTGTTAGCCAAGAGATGCCATTTTTCTCCCATGCATTTTCATGTTTCTATTGGTATATTATCTAGTCCCACCGCCTTATGATTTTTCATTTTTTTTAATGCTTGCCTTATTTCATTTGAACTTATGCGTCGATAAAATGTATAGCTCACGTTCCCTTCGGAGTTACTAAGATGTCCTAACCAGAAAGATGAATAGACTTCTCTCTCAATAGTACATAATATGCTTGGGGACTTTTGGAAATGGAATGATCCTACGCACAGTTGTTTAAAATCTAGCAGTGCACTTCAATTATTGTGGATAACCTCTTTATATTCTTTCACTAATTATCTTAAATTATGTTTGGAAGTGCTTTTTGCTCAGTGATTTTCTGGTGCAATTAGGTTGCCCGATGCAATTCTATGCCTTCCAATTTAAGAGATACATTATACCAGAGCCTGCCACCAAGCATGCGATCATCTTTGCGGTCCAAACTTCAGTCATTTCATGTTAAAGAAGGGGTACTTTTCTGATATCACGTTTTTTTGTTTATGAATGGCGTGCTTTCACAGTTTTTACTTTTTGTTATATTTTTTCCCTTGGTTGTACTTAATGCTGGATATGGATATTGGATTTCAGAATAGCAAAGACAATGAAAGGGAAATGGGTTACATATTCATATTTCCTGGTGATATATATTTTTTTCAAAATATCTCTTTATTTTTTTCTTCTCATTTTCCTAGCCCAACCTAGAAAGGAAAGAAATTAGATCCAACCAATCATAGGGGATGTAATCCATTCTTTTTTCAGGTAGAACATACAAAAATAAAATGAAATTAAAAAATTCTGCAGCTTGTGCAACTTTCTGCTTTTTCTTTGTAGCAGCTAAATAATTGAAATTTTAAGCTCAAAATGGGTGCTCTGAATAATATTTCTCAGTTTCTAAGCTTTATATGACTGCTATATTTATGCTTGTTTATCTGCAGATGACTCTTTCAGAAATTAAAGATGAGATGGAGAAAACACTGCACTGGCTAGTTCCCGTTGCCATAAACACAGCAAAGTACGACAAGCTATCTCCTTGCAACCAACTGGTTCCTGCAATAATGTTTTTGCAGTGTAATTCCACATCACATTCTTCTGATCTTAATTTCGTTGCAATCTTTTGAATATAGGGACCACCATGGTTTCGGTTGGGTTGGAGAGTGGGGAAATACAGGGTGAGTGATTTCATTTTCTTGTTTATTATCTTTATGATAATATCTACAGGGATTACCAAAATATTCTTTAGGCTGAAATAAAAGGTGGGTTCTTATGTCTATAGGCCTGAAGTGAATAGGAAGCCAGCTGGGCCAATGGATGTGATTCGAATTGAGACTCTTCACTATGCAGACAAGGAGAAGACAGAAGCCTGTATCGTTGAGCTACTTTTGTGGCTAAATCATCTGGTATACCAGTCCAAGGCTGCAGCAAATTGTGGCAAGCCGAGACCACAAAACAGATCCCCCGCTCGTGCAAAACTCCAAAAGACAAATCAGCAGTCTGTTGAATTCGCCAACAGTGCCCCATCACCCACCAGATCCACTGAAGACCAAGACATGCCAAGGGACACAAGCAACAAAGGAGAAAATCAAGAATAAGGAAAAACAACTCAAGAAAGCACCACAGACTACACAGAAGTTGGGAGATGAGCAGAAGCAAACAACCATTCCTAGCTAAGGGGGTTTAGTTTGAGTATCTAAACCATGCAATGATTCATCCAGAGGTCTCCTTATTATTTAGCCAGATAAACAGAAGAAGACTGATGACGAAGAAGAAAGAGGCTTATTTTACATGTATACATGTATTATTATGGTCCCTGTTTTGTTGTATATCCATCAGGTTATAACACCTTTTATTCAATATGCCTATGTTGTAGAGTATACAGGAAGACGAATACTGCGATTGTTACCTAAGGTTTCTTATGGGAAGACAGAAAAAGGATAAGCAAACGACTGAGATTATGTACGATCAAGCTACATGCGTTTTGATGACCATTAGCTGTTACACTAGAGTTGATTTGATTTCGGTCTGCCGTTCCAGTCTAGTCCCTACTTCATATCTTATGTTAATCAGTCGTCGAGTAGTTCACAGTGTATCCTCCGGAAAGAGATCTTCACGGCATCGAGGTCGTAGGCCACATTGTAGTACTGCTGAGCCGTGAGGCCTATAGCAGTGTCGTCCTCGCCGGTGGATGGGACTAGAGCCAAGCAGAATACATCCCTTTGAAGCTGAATAAACAATGAGTCCACCTCCAACACCAGATCAGCCTCTCCCCCAAAGTGGAATCGTCACAGCCAGAAATCCTCGAAGGTGCTGGCTCACCCTATCCCTGTAGCACAATCCGGCCCTTCTGCTCCGATATCCACCTTCTGTAATAACATTCCATCTATTAGCCTCTCAACTTCTTCCCTAACCCGCTTGAACCCACGTTTCTTGAGATAGGTTAGCGTTGCGCCAGGGGCGATCGGTACTCCAGGACTGCTCCATGGATCCCTTCTGAATACCCGTGGCTCAAACCCAAGTCTCTTCTCTCCTACACTGATCCCTTCCAGGGTAACATAATAACTGTTCTTGTCCACTTCCACTGCTGCTGAGTACCCTTCCAGCTTTGCACCATAACCTATGACCAACTGATTATGCTTTTACTAAGTATCATATGGGTTCCCAAAGCAGTATGAGAACTTAGAAGCCATCTGAGAAACCAAAGTTAAGGTTATCAGGACTAAGTCCAAGAACCCCACTTTGTTGGCTATTCCCTCGGTTTCCATTTTCATGACCACACCCAAACATAACACCGGCAACAGTCTGCGTGCCTTCGTCCGATGTCCCAAACCTGAGCTCTTCCAAGTCAAGCACTCCTCTTGTCATGGTGCCATCCACGTATCCGCGATGGTAAATGCAAAAGTTCCCAGATTTACGAACTTCACAGTAAGAAGAGTTGCAAGGAAGAAAATGGTATGTGGATGACTTACGCGGATCAAAGATGGGGTAGAATTGCTTGAAACATTTGCGGCAAGGTTGGCACTGAACCCACACGACATGGCTTGCAGTATCAATAGCCAAGAGCTGCGGGGCAGGATGCCATCCATCGAGATGGATGTTTGCCAGAAGCTTGCATCCTCGTATGTTTCAGATGGGCAAAGCGAGCGTTAGAGGCTGTTATATCGTGCATAATCCTGTCAGGGATAGTGAGATTGGGGTTGTAGCATGGCTAAAATATTGAGTCGCGGTGGACGAGTTTGGTGACCAATGGAGAAAGAGGTGGAATGGTGGCGCGGGCAAAGGATTTGGACGTCCAGAGGAGTATAGGAATAAGAAAGACAAAGGCAGAGTTTGACATCAAATGCTAACAATGCACAAGCATCTTCTTCCATGGAATCCAATTTACCACTCAAAACACACTGCGTCTGTAGTGTTAGTTACGATAATGACACAAAAAGCATTGCAGGAGGACTAAAATTTCTCAATAATTTCGTAGCAGACAGATTTGATGGTGATCCAGTAAGTACCAAAGGCGTGGTGGTGTTGTAATATGGAGATTCCAACTCATTTGTCATGCAAACAAGCTTGGTTCAGCCTCTTTACTTTACCCTTTTCTTTATGTTTTTTTGGCAGTAGCAACAGGATTGTTACCTAGCAAAACCTTTATGCATAGTGTGACCTAAAATACTAACAAAAATGAAAAATATCCTTGCACCAATACCATTCATGGCCCTCGCCCCACCTTACAAAAATGAAGAAGCCTCTCTCCCTTTTCCATTCTTCAATCTGCCATCATTCAGTTATTTACTTCGCAATTGTTGAGCCTAAGATCATTGCAAATTCATATTTTCTAACTTATACAAAATGACAACTGACGCCACTGCAGTAAAGTATACAAAAAATTCTGCAACGAGATAACCTACATTGTAAAGCAAGAAGCCCAGAATGGTGAAAAAGAGAAAAAATAAAACTGTTTTGCCTACCCCCAACTCAGCAACATTAGTGAATAGCTGGTCAACTTTCAGCTGTATTCGAGTCACCCAAACTGCTCTGCCGCTTGCCCTTGCGCTCAAAACACAAGCCTGGTTAGGGGGGCGTTCAACGCTATATTCAGGCACTTTACAACAATGTGAGCCACATGAGTAACGGAGATGATGAAGAGGCCGAGAGCAACTATTGGTCTGACCAAAGAATTAGAATATGATGATAACCCATTCATGTTGTGTAATTGGAGAAAAGTAGCAGCATCAAGTTGTCCAGGGTTTCAGGCAAGAACTTCCTTGCAAACAAGTAACACGGCCTTTGCATTCCATTCCACAAGCATGGTCTAACCTGGGTTTCCTTCTGCAGCACGTGAACAAAATTTTCTGGCTAAAACCAATTCTAAAGACAATTTTGAACATGGAAATTCAGTCAAATACATACCCTTTCATTACTTGTAACATGGACACTTTCATCAATAGACTGCATAATGGAAAAACAAACATGTCAACGCTTAATCAAGAACCATAGAGACATTTCTAAAGATGAAGTTAGTTGGCATGCATAACTAGTTTATGTCTGCCACCACAATGGCCTCCAACTATATACCCCCCTATTTCTCAAATCCTGCCACTACACCACGTTATAGTCTAAAGCTACCAGTTATGTACAGCCTTTCTGATTTAAATGCAAAAACAACATAAGAACTAATTCTTTTGGTAAATATACATGCTTTTTTGGTGAAAACAACTATTTCCTTCTAAAAGAGTAATATGGCAGGAATCTGTGACCACATAATTTGGGGTAGACGTCCATAGACACCAAAGTGCAAATTAATAAAGTGACACAGGCAAGAGAGAATGAGCATTTCAGAAAACAGAGAGTAGTGGCATACAGTAATATTTTTTAAGAGTTCATAAGTAACATCTTGAGCCCTGTATGATTTTGGATGCCATTTTCCTTCAGACCAGTCAACATGTGTTACTGACCAGTTAGCAATGCCAGCTGGATCAAACATCTGAAAACAAAAGAAAGACAGCCATTCACTTTGAAACTATTTGAACTTAAAGACAGACAAGAGTTAAAGAGACAGATTGACCAGGGAGAAAAAGCTGACATGGAAAAAGGTGGGCAGATAATGCTCATCCGAATAGCAGTTGCGCCCATCCATACCTGGCTGTAGAAAGTAAAAAGATAAAAAATAACATCAGTTGACTGTTGCTATGACTATGAACCTTGTTCACAAGTTCCACACTCCCCAAGAATCCTGCTTTGAGAGTAGTTTTCAAACTAAATACAGCATGATAGAAGAATTCTTTCATAAGCACAGCACAGAAGATTCTCACCAGATTTACAAAAAGAGTAGGATTCAACTACATGTTTGCAAACAATATCAACAGTTATGCATGCCGAAAAACTAAGGTATCAACAAAAAGGAACACTAATTAACTATCCTTTTAAAACAGAAACAGTTAAGCAGTGCCTAGTTAACTATCCTTCTAAAAGTTGCACCTAAAGAACACTAAAGTATCAAGAAAAATCCATGCTAAACCACCAAGGGAGTCAGCCACAAAGTCCAAGGCCTAATAAGGCCAGCACCTATGACCAGGGATTCAAATCTTCTCCCCTGCACTGACTGGAATGATTTGGTTCTATTGGATTCACTTGCACCTAGTGTGGCTGGGATCAAGCTATGGCCCAAACACTTTGGAGATCACCATACTCCTGGTTCCAACAAGTAGGTGTTGCAAAGAACTTGAGTCCTATGAGTTGGATTGCAAGTATCACTTCAAAGACTCTGAATCTAACAGTCGAAAGTCTTCTACAGATAACCAAGTAGCATTTGAATCTAGAAGACCTTTCCATTTGACTAAGAAACTCAGAAAACCTCTGTGAGATGAAGCTACAATCTCATCATTTAGCAGATCTTCAATGGCATCCCTGAGTTGTAGAAGAGGAAAGATCTGGGAGCTTGGCAGCTTGCAAGAACACTGATAGGCAATACAGGAGGCTCAAATGCACCTTAGTAAGGTCACAAATTTTTTAAGTTGAAAACACAACTAAAATTTTGAAATCTTGGATCAATTTCCATATCTTGTCCCCAAAAAAAAAGATTAATTCCAATATCTTGGATCAATTGTTAAAAAGGAATGGGAGATTATGGAGAATGTTACTCCTTGAATGAACCCCAAACACTCTTTTAAGAAGCTATAATCTTTGACCTATTCAACCCTGCGGACCCCAACCTAAGAACACTTTGGACCTAATGCGTATTTACTAGGTTTACCAACATGATAAATAAAAGCAATAACTCTATACTAGTATGATATACTGCAATTCATATAATCACCAAGGCAAATGTTTCATAAAATTGATCTATGTTTAGGAACCGAACCACCTTGCAGTAATCTCGGAACTTTGAGTAGTAGAGACTGTCAGCCATTACTATCAATGCATGCTGGCGCTTCATTGAGAACCACTGCACACATTCAACATCAAAACCTATCCAAATAAGAGAATTGAAGAAATTCAAGTTGATATGTGTAAAAAACACTCAACACCCCCCCCCCCACCCCACCCCCAAACAAAATAAATAAATAAAAGAACAAGGAGAGAAAAAAGGAAAAAAAAAATGCATAACGTGGAAACACAAATGAAGAAACAGCAAATAAATAATTGGAAAAGATGCAACAATGAAATGACTTTTCTAGCCACATTGATGCAGTAATTATTGATTTATAACTCAAGACATTCAGGGTTCAATATCATGAATGTGTGGATCTTAATTATCAATTTGTGACCATACACCTAACAAGTACGGAAGGAAAGATTAAGAATAGATAGTAATTTTTTGTTCAGGCCTGTGGCAACTGAAATGTATCACTTATTAAGTAATTTTTCTTTGTGATACAATCATGTCACAACATAGCTTGACAGATCATTCTGACTGTCTGCATCAGAATTGCAAATACAAACCTGAGCACCCTTTCGGAAGTCTTTCTTCTCAACTTCAGGCAACATACGGTCTGAATACCTGCCACTCCCATGTGGACCAGGATCCTCAAAGCTAGAAAAAGAAAAAAACAAGCATCAGTAGTGACAAATAAATTCAGACAAGTACAATACAAACGAATTTGACACATATAACACAGCATATAAAGTTGCATTTCTATGCATGTGTTTACTTATAACTTCTAAATGAAATTATATTAGTAGAAAGAGCATTCTAGCAGCAGCAATTGAAAATCATACCAGTCAATGAAGCTCATATTTGTGTACATCAGATAGCTGTACACAAAGTCAAAATCATGCAATGGTACACAACTGCAGCACAAGAGAATAAATCAGAAAATTGTTATATCAATTCAGTAAACAAAACATAACAACAGTAACTATCATCCAGTCACCTATCAGAAAGTAACACAAAGTGTTGGTTGTCAGGGTCTTCAAGTGCATGTACCAAGAGTCGTCTCTCTGCATCAACCATTGAAATCTTTCCCCACACCACCTGCTCATGGAATCAACAGATCCATCTCATATTTAGCTCTTAACATGACAATTACAATAATGACAACTACATTAACAGTGGTAACAGTAATTGCATTAATTGTAAACTGATTATGATTGCTTCTGCAGAAAACGTTTTTGTAAGAAACTCCAATTTCTTCTTCTCCGCAGCAAAAAATAAACAAATTCTACTGTATATAAAGCACTTCTATATGTTGGCCAAACACCAATAAAAAGATTGAATATTCTTTAAGCTGTCCCATAAGATGGATAAATAGACTCTCTCTTACAATTAAACTGGCTATAAAGCTTATAAAAATTACTCCTTCCAGATATTACAAGCATTCATTCTTTTGATCAAAGCAATAATATTTCTCCAAAATAGCAATAAATTAAGTCACCATACAAAAACAATCACAAGCCTCATGTAATTAGGTGGGGTCGACCATATAAGCTCTAACTTATAATTGCCTAATTTGTGGAATGCTCAGTACATGAGGACGGTACTGGGACACGGTATAAGTTGGGAGGGTGGTGAGGTAGGCTTCTTTAGTTCACTAAAGTGGAATGTCTCCTGTCACGACCTTAGGGGTATGTTTGTAATTGGGGGTAAATTCTCGGTGTATAAGCTGTTAAAGAGGGTTAACTGAAAGGGGTTAAGAGGTTAGGCGGGAAAAGAGAATAACTAACTCATTGTACAACAACTAGCATAGTTGTTAGGTTAGTTAGGTGGTTGGATAACAGATGATGATGTGGCTAGAAGCTCTATAAAAGAAACCTTCGGCAGGATGGAAAGATCATCGAATGAATATACTCTCTCTCACTCTCTCTTGCATTCTGTGAATTATTGAATTGCCCAGCCCTAATTCAAGGGCTTGACAATTGTGGTATCAGAGCCGGTCGATTTGGCGGTGGGGATTTGCGGCAAAAACATCACAGCAAGGAAGGTGTCAGAAGTGGCGAGGAATGACTGCTCCAATGCGATAAGGGAAGAACAAGCAATCACAAGGCCCAATGCAATTAAGGAGCAAGATGTCATGGTCGAGGGTACAAGATTGAAGCAATTGGAGATCAGGCTGGAGGCCATGGAATTCGGAATGTCCCATACCCAAGAGACTATGCTCCAAACTCGGGAGGACTTAGCGGAATGGAGGGAAACCATCTGTGTAGTGGTGGAGAAACAGCAAGCCGCAATGGAGAAACAAGAAGAAGCCATTGAGCAGTGCCAAGAGACAACGGAGCAACAAGGGCAGAGGATCAACAGTGTGCTAAGCATATTGTCCTCCCTACCCCAATTCTGGTTGTCACCGAAATTTCTACCAAAGCAGGCCTCTGATCCAATTTTGCCACATCAGGGCAATCCCTCAAGAACGCAAGGGGTTCTTGAAAAAGAGGATCAAATTGCAATTCAAGAAACCCAGGTGAGGAATCCGCAACCTTTGACTCACATCCATGCCCCAATGCCAAGATTGGAGATTCCAATGTTTGAGGTGTAGAAACCAAGGTGGTGGATAAGGAGATGTGAGAGATTTTTTCAATTTTATCGAATTTCAAAAAAACAGAAGATCAATCTAGCTACGGCCTACTTGAACGACATAACATATTCTCGATATCAAGGGTGGATCCAAGATGAAGGGATTCATGGTAGCTAGACAGATTTTGCTGAAGGGTTGTGTGAGCAATTTGAGGAGAAAAGTACGGCGGATGTAATAGAGGAATTCAACAAATTGAAGCAAGAGGGGATGGTAGCGAAGTACCAAGCTCAGTTTGAGGAGTTGAGGTCCATTTTGTGCGCATTGTGCAACTAGGACTGATTGAACAATACTTGGTGTCCGGCTTCATTAGTGGATTGAGGGAAGAATTGTGGCCCATGGTGAAGATAATGATGCCCACATCTGTGAGGCAAGCAGTAGAAAAAGCTAGGCTACAAGAAATGACCCTAGAGGCCATTTTCAAGAAACATAAAGTTCCCTACAAGCCAAGTCTCTTGGCAGGACAGTATGGGTGTGGGAACTCTAGGCCCTTGTTTACATGGCCTAATCAACCAGCAGCTAAAGCGTTACCCAATAATAATGGCAGAAGGGGAAATCTAATGGAGCAGAGGAGACAATTAGGGCTATGCTTTAAGTGTGGAGACAAGTATAGCCCTGACCATCAATGCAAGAGACAACTAATGAATATGGAGGGGTTTGATGGGGAAAAGGAAGAAGAAGAAGCCAAAGAAAAAGCTGTAGAAGAAGAAGGGCTGCAAGAAGAAGTGCAAGGAGAGGAAGGAGGGGAAATTTCCTTCCATGCATTGAAGGGAAGCCCTATGGGGTAGATTATCAAGGTGAGAGGTCATGTGGGAAAACGGAAGCTAATGGTGCTCATTGACAATGGAAGCATCCACAGCTTCCTTAGTAAGGCCACAACCACGACTCCCTTGTTGGTAACTGTAGCTAATGGGAGTAGGATGTACAGTCACTACAAATGTATGGGGTTCAAGTGGATCATG
Source organism: Diospyros kaki (assembly GCA_036245055.1). Taxonomy (NCBI): domain Eukaryota; kingdom Viridiplantae; phylum Streptophyta; class Magnoliopsida; order Ericales; family Ebenaceae; genus Diospyros; species Diospyros kaki. Next base: position 34,354,984 of record BSEG01000010.1, on the reverse strand, counting down.
CAGGAATAGGAATTTGTGGCAGACCTGCGGATTCTGGAATTAGGAGGCTATGATGTGATTCTTGGGGTAGACTGGATGAGGACTGAGTCCTTTGACTTTCGACTTTAATAAGTTAGAAGTCACAATGTTGATTGACGGGAAGAAGCTGACCTTAATGGGCAGTCTTGAAGCAGGGTGAATGCAAGCTGATAAAAGGGGAAAAGTTGCAGAAGATGATGCTGAAGAAAGGGGGGGAGGGGGGGGGGGCAGATAGCATAGCTTTATTCCATACATACTGTGGAAATGGAAGTGGACAAAAACTCAAAGGAAGTGCCTCAACCTAGGGCTTCTTATATTGATTCTCCATTTTCGAATAAGGTACAATTTTGGGATGACTTGCATTCACTTTTGGTAGAGTTTAAGGATCTATTTGAAGAACCAAATTCATTGCCACCCCAAAGGCCTTTGGACCACTCTATCCATCTTAAACAAAATTCAGCCCTCGTCAATGTTAGATCCTATAGATATTCTCCAATTCCAAAAATGAAAATTGAGAAGCAAGTCAAAACAATGCTAGATTCATCTATCATCCAACCCAGCCAAATCCCTTATGCATCTCCAGTCCTCCTTGTCAAAAAAAAGGATGGAACATGGAGGTTTTGCATAGATTACCAATAACTTAATTCCAACACCATCAAAAATAAAATTTCTATACCTTTGATTGATTGATGACCTATTGGATGAGCTATTTGGTGCAAAAATCTTTTCTAAGCTAGATCTTAGGTCTGGATATCATCAAATTTGCATGACATCATCAGATATTCCTGAGACAACTTTCAGAACCCACCAACAGCTATACGAATTCACTGTTATGCCCTTTGGATTAACTAATGCACCTAGCACTTTTCAAGCCTTGATAAACCAGATTTTTCTACCCTATTTGAGGAAGTACATCGTTGTTTTCTTTGATAACATCCTCGCTTATAGCCCCAATTTTGAACAGCACACCTCCGCACCACATTTGAGATTCTTAAGTCTCACCAAATGTATGTTAAGCTCTCAAAATGTACCTTTGTTGAGAAAGAGGTCGAGTATTTGGGTCATATTATTTGTGGAGAAGGTGTGAGAATTGACGCAAAGAAGGTTGAAGTAATGGTGAAATTGCCTAGGCCTAAAATAGTGAAGGAATTAAGGGGTTTCTAGGAGTTGACTGGTTACTACTAGAAATTTATTCAACATTATGGCTTAATCAGCAAACCCCTCACGGAGTTGCTTAAAAAGGAAGGATTTCAGTGGAACCCTAGGGCAGAGGCACTTTCATAGCCTTAAAGAAATCCGTCTATGGCCCCAGTGTTAATGTGACGCAGGGATTGGAGCATTTCTTATGTAGAAGGGTCAGCCTTTGGGTTTTATCAGCCAAGCCTTGTCTCAAAAACACTTGAGACTCGGTGTTTATGACAAGGAATTGTTGGTGGTGTTAGGGGCTGTTGATAAATGGTGCCATTACTTGGAGGCAACTTATACATGTGTCCATGGACTGCCCTCCAAGTAATATGGCAACAAGATCTATTATTTTAATTGATAGATCCATACATCATGGCTTAACTTATACATGTGTCCATTGGTTCTTTTGACTTCTAGTCAATCTTTGCGTAGTATAGATTTACTTGCTAACTCGTAATCTCCCAATTACCCAACCAGATTTGCTCATTGACTCCAAGTGTCTAATCGTCTTCGTAATAGTGCTATCAACTTTATCCGTACTACTCTAGCCTCTTAGTCCACACAATCTGTGTCATCATTATTATCCAAACAAAATCTCGTGACCTTAGACATCCATTTAACCTCAAGCATCACAATGAAGATCCATTCATCCCTCATCTAGCGTCACATGTGACCTTACTATTACAGCAAGGGTCTACTTTACCCCTCGATCATCATTACATGAATGGTGGCTTAAACGAGGGCAGTCCATTTGTTGATAAATGTTGATAAATGGTGCCATTAGCATTTAGATAGTCTGGAAGCATCCAGTTATGGGCCACGCGTCTGGTCTTCTCACATTTCTTCCTTATGCAGATTTTCGTGGTGACCAAGTAAAGCACTAATGAGGTGAGGTGTTAGGGATGAGGAAAAGTGAGTTAGTAAAAGTAATAATGGCATATATTAATTAAAGGTATGGTGAGGAGTAATGAGGTGAGGTGTTAAGGATGGAGAAAAGTGAGTTAGTAAAACTAATGATGACATAAATTAATTACGAGGGTATGGCCTTGAGGTTAATTATGAGGGTATGGCCTTGGGGAATTATGAGGGTATGGCCTTAAGGTTAATTATAAGATTAATTATGAGGGTATGGCCTTTAAATAGGAGGAAGCCATCATGAGGATGAAATTCTCGTAAGTTATACCTGTCGTGTTTTGGGTAAATATAGTTAGTGCTACGTGGGGTCTTCTCGAAAGACAAGTCCTAGTTTGAGAAAGCTTATGAATGAGTCGTTATGATGAAAGACATAAGTTTTCGGTTCCCACTATGGGTATTTTAGTCGGGCTATGGTACAGTAGGCTAAGCTGTGGGGGCTATACTGCGTGTTGTTCGATGACCATCGGGGAATGGAATATTCTTGTAAGTTTTCCGTCTAAGACTAATGTGTAAGGACTAGATCGCCAGTGGGGAGGGAGTCAAATCTGTTTCTAGTATCAGGGATTTTGGAGACCTTGTACTTCCCTAGCTGAAAGGGATGTGAAAAGCACAACTTAGTTAAAAGATCATTTGTGTTGGACTAGAAAGGTTACGTGGTACTCGATTGAGGTGCCATGAGTGACATACGTACTTAATTGCTCTAATTGGATAGGTAAAGGTAAAACCCCTATTGGAGACGTGGGAATCGACAATTGAGAACTTAGAAATTGTTGGTTCCAGGTTGTCAACTGGAATCTGTATATTAGGTGACAGAACAACTGGCAATTATTTAGAATGATTATTAAAATTATGAGTCAAGGATGACTGGCAAGACATGGATGAAGGTCAAGATGATCTAGCTATTGAATTAGGATTGAAAAAGAAAAAGATTGGCCGTATATTAGCCATAGCAATGATGAGCTAAGCCATCGTTCCTGTAATGATGATCAAGGGGTAAAGTAGACCTTTGCTGTAATATTAAGGTCACATGTGACGCTAGATAAGGGATGAATGGATCTTCATTGTGATGCTTGAGGTTAAATGGATGTCTAACGTCATGAGATTTTGTTTAGATAATAATGATGACACAGTTTGTGTGGACTAAGAGGTTAGAGTAGTACGGATAAAGTTGATAGCAATATTACCAAGACGATTAGACACTTGGAGTCAAGGACCAAAGATTGACTAGAAGTCAAAAGAACCGATGGACACATGTATAAGTTAAGCCATGATGTATGGATTGTCAATTAAGATAATAGATTTTGTGAAGTATGGTTAATTGTGACAAAAGAAATTAGACGATTGCATTCCATATGGTAAGTATGATTATAGTCGATGCCTTAAGGATCATATGTTCTTTGAGAATTAAGCATTTGATTATGTCACTAAAAGATATTACCTGGAAGCATTAGGTGTGATATGAGTCATCGAGGTTCAAGTGTAAGAATGATTTGATATGGATCGAGGATCCTAAGGAGTGGTCCAAAATAAGAAACCTAGGATGATTCGATAAGTGTTTTTGAGAATAGAATTTGAGGATTCTGAGAATTGATTTTGATGATAGGGATATTGAAAATAAGGATCCCAGAATTGATGATATAGGAATTGAGGTAAGGTTACCTCAAGGAAACGATTCATGGGAACAAGTCATGTATATTTGGTTTGGTGTTGACTTAGAGGATGAAATGGCCAAGGAGCAGTCTTGAACCTCGAAGAGGTTTTGAGTTGAAAATTTTAACTGTTCTTGATTTGGGACATGTGAGTAGGCTACGCCTAAGATAATCGTATGAGACCTACAATTAATGTGATTAGTCAGATGTGAAAATTTGGGTTGTAGGTTGGCTTGACAACCAAGGAAGTCATATAAATTCTTGTCGTGAAAAAGAAGTGATAAGAGAGAGAACCATTGTAGATCTAGGAGATGGGACAAGGAACACTAGCACAACGATAACACCATAGGTGTATGGCCTGTAACAACGGCTCTAAGCCTAAGACCCAACGCAAAGGACTAGTGATGGGCTCGTGACTACTGATGACTAGAGCAGCATGTGGGTTGGTTCACGGAAAGGGTGTGAGACCCATGAGTCAGACCTATATAGTGAATTGCGGAGATGGTCAGGTGCCAAGATTTGGGTAGCAACGTGGTTGTTATATATGAACCAGAATCCAAGTTCCAAGGGACCAGAGCACTGTGATAGGATCCCTAGCTGTCCACAAATGGTTGGAAACTTTGGAAATGACATAACTTGGATATTTGTTATGTTGACTATGACCATCAAAAGAGAATTGGGATCTTCGGGCGATCTACTGGTAGCCAGGGACAGAGGCTAGTGTAGCTAGGAAGGTGGCACAATATGATACGTGCCAAAGAGTCAAGATTAAACATCAAAGACCAACAGGGTTAATGAAATACTTAGATGTACCTAAACGAAAATGGACCTCGTGTCAGGAATTTTTGAGGAATCGGATGAATGATGATGCGAGTTAGGTTGTAATGAACAAACTCATGAAATCAGTACACTCATTACCTAGTAGATAAATCGGCACGAAAGTTTGCAAAATAATACATGAGAGAGATAGTCGAGCACTATGACACATCAGTGAGTATAATCTCAGGTTGGAACCTGAGGTTCACGACGACATTCGGGCAGAGATTTTGTGAATAAAGAGATGGTTATAGATGATATATTCACATAATGAACTCATGGAGGGGTGTAGATCATTTTGGGATATGTGTGTAAACTGCCTATGAAAAGCCACAACAGGAAATTATGTGAGAAACACGTCATACCTTGTAAGCGTTGGGCATGTGGTGAATACAAATTAGGATAAACAATATGTGTTTGAGGTATTCAAGTGATGATTTATCAACAATTAAAGGTAATACCTATCAACTTGAGGAAAAGGCCAATGGCTATATTTTGGTTTAGTCTGGGTCATTTGAGGTAAAGTAATGAGTTGAGTGTTGCCTTAGTCAGGTGCTAATTTCGAAGATGAAAATTTGAGATTTTGAATATATGGCAAATTTCGAGGACGAAATTTTTGTAAGGGGATGAGAATGTAATACCCCATATTGCATAGTGTTAGAAATGATAAGATTGCCAAGAAATTCTTAAGAAGGATCGAGAAACTAGAAACTAGTTTAAGAATTTAATTGCCGAATTAATGGAAAGGAGTGCCCAAAACTTAGATTTCTAAAGAAAATGATACGACATTGACGAGCGTCTCGAGATGAGATTTGTGATACTAAGAGAAATTAGAATAAAGACAATTTTCGGTACAGTTAAAATACAGTCTGAAAAATCGAATGATTGCAAGGGACCTCCGGAAAGTCAACGGGACCCTTAGGGGGCTTCGATACCATGGTTGCCCCCATACACCTCGGCCTAGTAAAGAGGTTGTAAAAATGGAGAGTAGCAATAAGGTGCAGTCGACTCAAACGAAAGAAATGAGGACATTTTGCATCTTGCAGACATGCACAAAATATGAATTTTATATCCTTAGATGATTCATCATCTAATTGGAATTTGTTCCTAGAATATTCAAACGTTCTAGATGACAATGGTAACAGAAGCGAGGAAGGAAGAAACACGTAATGGCACTTAGCAAAAATGCATGATGTATTGGCTATATGTTTATGCACCCTGTCGAGTTATATGGTTATAGTTTAGGGTTAATCCTATGTTAGAGCCCACGGCCCATTGAATTTGTATATATATATAGGTGTACAGTTAATGAATTTAATGATGTGGTATATACATATTAAAAGTTAGGGTTTCTTCCTAAGTTTCACATGATATTAGAGCCAAAATACAAACCCTAGCAGCCACCATACAAACCCTTGCCGCCGTCGCCTTTCTGGCGCTGTTCACGAAGATGTTTTTTGCTCCGATCTCTCTCTCCAGTGCTCCGATCGCAACGTCGTCTTCACCATTGGACTCACCTCCTTTAGTCCATCCCAGCCCAGGTGGTTTCGTCGCCATCCGTTGCCATCCGCCACTGCTGGTCACCGGCATCCGTCATCTGCTGTCACACCAGCGCGCCTCCACACCTCATTCTCTGTGCTGGATCATCCAACCTTTATTTTTTGGCTTATTTAACCCTTTTGTTTCAGATTTGTTGATCTTGTAGGGCTCTCTTTTGTCCAACATGGTTGGTACCAGTAAATCTGGCTCCTTCTCTGGTATTTTGTCTCCCTCTCCAGCCATTGCTACTGAGAAGCTGATGGACAGTTCCAATTATATCTCTTGATCCAAGGCAGTTGAACTATGGTGTATGGGTCAAGGTTTACAAGATCATCTAACTACCAAGGCCGAGAATGTGACCACAAATAAACCTGAGTGATAGAGAGTTGATGCTCTGTTGTGCAGTCTCCTGTGGCAGTCAATTGATCCCTCTCTTCATTCGATCTATACTAACTATACCACGTGCTGTGAATTGTGGGCTCAAGACAAGGCGTTATAAAATAATGACATTCAACGCCTGTATTCAGTGGTGTCTAATCTGCTTAGTTTACGACAGTAGGGTTTGACTCTTCCTCATTTTCTTGGTCGGATGGCCTCTATTAAAGCTGAATTTAACTCCTTGTTACCTGCTGGTAAGACTGCTATAGAAGATCTAGCTCAACGGGATAAGTTCTTCATGGTGTGTACTCTTGCTGCCATTGGTCCTAAGCTTATTCCTGTTCGTGATCAAATTCTTGCTAGTCCTACTGTACCTACTATGGATGAAGTGTATTCTCATCTTCTTCAGGTTTCATTTGTTCCTACAGTGCCTCCCTCTTTTGTAGGTGATCATTCAGTCATAGCTTCATAGGTTCAGAGTAGTGGCGAATAGGGAGGAGATCGTGGTAATCGGGGCAAACGCCCCAAGTGTAACTACTGTTACAAGTGGAGGCATACTAAGGAACAGTGTTATAAGTTGTATGGCCGCCCTCCTCGTGTTAATGTTGCTCATGCTGATGGTTCTCAATCTGAGTCCTTTGATGGTCATCCACTGCAACCTGTCATTCTCACTGGAGCTAACTATGATGAGTATCTCAAATATAAGACGTCTTAGCAAACCTCATCCACAGTTGCTTCTGTCGCCCACTCTAGTGATTCCATTGCCTGTCTCGCTCAGCCATCCTCTTTGGGACCATGGGTCCTGGACTCAGGTGCTTTTAACCATATCTCTGGTAATCCCCATTTGTTCTCTCATTTTATTAATTCTATTTCTTTACCTTCTGTAACATTAGCCAATGGGTCCAAAGCGGTTGCTAAAGCTATTGGCACTGCCAAACCCTTACCTTCTCTGCCTTTAGATTCTGTCATTTATCTTTCTCATTGTCCCTTTAATCTTGTCTCTATTAGTAAACTTACGCGTGCCTTAAATTGTTCTATCACCTTTGATGATCATTCTGTTACTATCTAGGATCGCGGTACGGGATAGATGATTAGCGTCGGATGTGAGTAGCAGGGTCTCTATCATCTCAACCTTCCTGCATCACCTGTTGCTTGCTCGGTGATTGAGTCTCTTACACTCCTCCACAATCGTTTAGGGCATCATAGTTTGGCTAAGTTTCAGAAGATGGTCCCCAGTTTATCTAGTTTGTCGTCTTTTCATTGTGAGTCTTGTCAACTTGGAAAACAGTCTCACACTTCTTTTTCAAAGCGTGTCAATAATCGGGTTGTGTCCCCGTTTGCTTTAGTTCATTCTAATGTCTGGGGTCCTAGTCGTGTCGTGTCTGTTTTGGGTTTTCAATATTTTGTAACGTTTATCGACAATTATTCTTGTTGCACATGGTTATATTTAATGAAAAATCGTTCTGAGTTATTCTCAATTTTTGAATCCTTTTATGCTGAAATCAAAACGCAATTTCATACCTCTATCCAAATATTGTGCAATGACAACGCCCCTGAGTATTTTTCTATTCCCTTTACTACCTTTATGTCTTCTCAGAGGATCTTGCATCAGTCGTCTTGTGCATATACACCACAGCAGAATGGGGTTGCTAAGCGTAAAAACAGACATTTGATTGAAACTGCCCGCACTCTTCTTCTATATCATCATGTCCCCTTTCGCTTTTGGGCTGAAACTGTCCTTGCTACTTGCTATCTCATTAACAGGATGCCCTCCTCGGTTCTTCAGCACCAGATTCCTCACTCTCTCTTGTTTCCTAATCAACCATTATATATTCTTCCTCCTCGTGTCTTTGGTTGCACCTACTTTGTCCATAACCTGTCTCCGAAATTGTCTACTCGGTCCATCAAGTGCATTTTTCTTGGTTACTCTCGCCTTCAGAAGGGTTATCGATGTTATTCTCCTGACACCCACCGTTATTTTCTTTTGGCGGATGTTACCTTTTTTGAATTGTCTCCTTTCTACTCTTCGCCTCATTCTGAGTGTTAACCTATTTCTGAGGCAATTCCTCTTCCCACAAATCCTCCTGCTCCTATTCTCCCTGTTTCTTCTTCTACCCCATTGCAGGTTTATCATCGGTGTCATCAGCCTCGGTCTCCTCCCGGTGGAGATGTTGTTCCTGCACCTTCTCTCGTATCTCCTACTACTTTCGCGACTCCTGCTGCCTCACATCTTGCTCTAGTCTCTCCACCTGCTGCGGTCTTACCTTCTAAGGATCTGTTTCCTATTGCCCTTCGGAAAGGTACTCGTTCTTCTCGCAATCCTCACCCCATTTATAATTTTCTTAGCTATCACCGTCTCTCATTTCCTTTTTGTGCTTTTGTGTCTTCCTTATCCTCTGTTTCAGTACCTAAGACTGTTGGTGAGGCACTTTCTGATACGGGGTGGCGACAAGCAATGGTGGATGAGATGACTGCTTTGCATTCCAATGGTACTTGGGATTTGGTTCCTTTACCCCGAGGGAAATCTCTTGTCGGCTGTCAGTGGATCTATACTGTCAAGGTGGGTCCTAATGGGCAAGTTGATCGCCTTAAGGCCCGTTTGGTTGCCAAAGGGTATACTCAGATTTATGGTCTCGACTATGGTGACACTTTTTCCCCTATTGTTAAGATGTCCTCTATGCGTTTGTTTCTCTCTATAGCAGCTATGCGCCACTGGCCGTTGTATCAACTGGATATTAAGAATGCCTTCTTACATGATGAGTTTCAAGAAGAGATTTATATGGAGCAATCTCCTGGGTTTGTTGCTCAGGGGGAGTCTGGGAAGGTCTGTAAACCTCGTCGCTCACTATATGGATTGAAGCAGTCTCCTCGAGCCTGGTTTGGTCGTTTCAGTGCTGTCATTCAAGATTTTGGTATGACTCGTAGTGAGTCTAATCATTCGATTTTTTATAAACACACATCACAGGAGAGATGTATATACTTGGTTGTCTATGTGGATGATATTGTTATTACAGGTGATGATCAGGATGGTATTATTCAGTTAAAGAAACATCTTTTCCATCATTTTCAGACTAAGGACTTGGGGTTACTTAAATACTTTCTTGGCATAGAAGTTACTCAGTCCAATTCTGGTATTCTTATCTCTCAACGAAAGTATGTGTTAAGACATTCTGGAAGAAACTGGGATGCTTGATTGTAAACCTATAGATTCTCCTATGGACCCTAATGTAAAACTCTTACCAAGACAGGGGGAGCCTCTTGCTAATCCTGGAAGATATCGCAGGCTAGTCGGAAAACTTAATTATCTCACTATCACTCGCCCAGATATTTCTTTCTCAATCAGTGTTGTCAGTCAGTTTTTACAGTCTCCTTGCGATAGCCACTAGGATGCGGTAGTCCGGATTCTCAGGTATATTAAGGGAGCTCCAGGTAGAGGACTATTGTATGAGGACAGAGGTCATACTCAAGTAATTGGATATTCTGATGCTGATTGGGCAGGTTCTCCCTCTGATAGAGGTCTACTTCAGGATATTGTGTTCTGATTGGAGGAAACCTAGTATCTTAGAAAAGTAAGAAGCAGGAGGTTGTTGCTAGGTCGAGTGCAGAAACAGAATATCGTGTTATGGCCTTGGCAACGTGTGAATTTATCTGGTTAAAACAATTGCTTCAGGAACTCAAGTTTGGGGAGATATCACAGATGAGATTAATTTGCAACAATCAAGCTGCATTACATGTTGCTTTTAATCCAGTCTTTCATGAGAGGACCAAACATATCGAGATAGATTGTCACTTCATCCGAAAGAATATTTTATCTGGCTGTATTACCACAGATTTTGTCAAGTCCAATGACCAGTTAGCAAATGTCTTCACAAAGTCTCTCAGGGGTCCTCTAATTGAGTATATTTGTAGCAAGCTTGGTGCATATGATATATATACTCCAACTTAAGGGAGAATGTTGAGTTATATGGTTATAGTCTAGGGTTAATCCTATGTTAGAGCCCATGGCCCATAGCCCATTGTTTTTGTATATATATATAGGTGTATAGTCTATGAATTTAATGATGTGGTATATACATATTAAAAGTTAGGGTTTCTTCCTAAGTTTCACATAGCCTATGAATTTAAGTTCTGCTACTTCGAATTTTGAACGTTTTGAAGAATGATGATGTACCTTATTCTTGGTTAATGTTAAAATTTAGGTTCGATTCTTGCTTCCGCTATTGATGAATTACCTAGTCTAGCATATATAATGTATGATGAATCTCATGCTAGCTAGGTAGATGGAAATTTTGGGAGTTTTGTGTCATGTGAAATTGTTCTTGAAAGAAAAATAGTCCAGAATTTCCTAAGTTATAACACGCTCTGAAAAGTGGGGTGTTACAGCCGTCGTCACTACCATGGCCACATTCGCCGTTATTGCTCGCCCATGGCCGATGGCCATGGCGGCTGTTCACTACTCGCCGTCGCCGATGGCCGCCGTTACAAGTTGCCACTACTACCATTCTCCAGTCATCGCCCACGCATTTGCTGTCGCCAATGGCCGCCGCTGCAAGTCTCTGGCAGTGGTGGAAGAGGAAGCAATTGTGTGGTGGGTGGATTTTCCATTTCCATGGAAAATTAAATCCAATCCCCCCGATGGGAAAATCAATTCCAGCAAAAGTGGGAATTAAGGGTCACGTGACAACATTAGGGAAAATATTTTCCATGGAAAATTTGGCCAATCAAACACCCCAAAAGCTGAAATTTGGGTGGAAAATGACAATTTTCCATAGAAAAGATGACCAATCAAATAGGCCCTTAATAATGGGTTGGTCAAGTACAGGGGCGGATTGGTGGTAGGTGATGACAAACCCCAAAAGGAGAGAATTCTTAAGGCCCTTCATTGTTCTCCATTGGGTGGCCATTTGGGAATCAGTGCTACATATCACAAGGTAAAACAGCTATTCTTTTGGCCTAAAACGTAAAGTGAAGTGGAATTTGTGTTGTCTTGTGCAATGTGTCAGTGGTGTAAGCACGAGCAAGTGGCTTACCCAGGGCTTCTGCAGCCTTTGGCAATGCCTCAACAGGTATGGGAGGGAATTTCCATGGATTTTGTGGAGGGTTTACCGAAATCTGAAGGCAAAGATGTTATAATGGTGGTAGTGGACCGCCTTACTAAAATCGTCCATTTCATCAATTTGTCTCACTCATTTACAGCACAAGAAGTGGCAAGAACATTCCTAGATATAGTGGCCAAAATCCATGGTATACCTAAAACAATTGTATCGGATAGGGACAAAGTCTTCACAAGTTCTTTTTGGCAGGAGCTGTTCAGAAAAATAGGAGTGGGTTTATGTATGTCCACTGCATACCACCAACAAACGAATGGCCAAATGGAGCGAGTCAACCAATATTTGGAAGCATACTTGAGGTGTCTGTGTTTCACCAAACCCAAGAGCTAGAACAGGTGGCTTTTGTTAGCGCAATGGTGGTGTAATTCCAACTACCATAGTGCTATCAAACGGAGCCCTTTTGAGGCTATTTGGATATAAGCCTACCATGCTGCCAGCCATTTCAGATTCTTCTCCAACTATGGCTGCAGTGGAACATTACTTCCAGCAAAGGCAGCAGATGCTAACGGTGCTTAAAAGAGAGTTGACTACAGCCTGTAACAGAATGAAACAGGTAGCAAACAACAAGAGGAGTGAACGAACTTTTGAAGTAGGTGATATGGTCTATCTCAAGGTAAGGTGATTTCTGTAGCATCCCTATACCTCTATACCAGCCTCGAAGCTGAGTCCAAAATATTTTGGACCCTACCCTATTGTGGCAAAGATTGGTTCAATTGCATACCAGTTGCAACTTCCAGAAGGTGTGACCAACCACCCAATATTCCATGTTTCTTTGTTGAAGAAGGCTAAGGGACCTGTTGTTCCTGTTGGCTCAAATATGCCTTCTAATGTGGAAGAAGTAGAAGAAGTGATTGAACCCCGTGCTATTGTGGAAAAGCAGGTGTTGTACCAAGGCACTATACCCTTAACTCAAGTGCTGGTGTGGTTGTCCCATCTTCACTCGGACCACACCACTTGAGAATACCTTCTGGACCTCTTGAAGCAATTTCCCTAGGCAATGAGTACTTTAAATTCTTGAGGACAAGAATTCTTTGAAAGGGAGGAGATTATCACGACCCTAGGGGTATGTTTGTAATTGGGGGGAAATTCTCGGTGTATAAGCTGTTAGAAGGGTTAACTGAAAGGGGTAAAGAGGTTAAGCGAGAAAAGGGAATAACTAACTCATTGTACAACAGCTAGCATGGTAGTTAGGTTAGTTAGGTGGTTGGGTAACAGATGATGATGTGGCTAGAGGCTCTATAAAAGAGACCTTCAGCAAGATGGAAAGATCATCAAATGAATATACGATCACTCTCTCTCTCTCTTGCATTCTATGAATTACCGAATTGCCCAGCCCTAATTCAAGGGCTTGACACCTCCAAAACATAGAATATATTTGTATATATAAAAACTTTAAATCATTTTAGGTCTTCCTCATCTTTTTGTTGGGAAGGCAGGGAGTTAAGTTGTCTTTCTTATTTTATTTCTAATTTATTTTTCTTTGTTTCCTCCTTAATTTTAAGCTCATCCCCTTTCTTCCATAAAATAAATTTTATTTTTTTCCATTATAATAAGTTATATATTCGATGTTGTTCCACTAAATCATTTTTATTTTTTCATTATAACTAAGTGTAAAGCCCTCCAAATTTTGGGTCCTAAAAAGAAAACCGAAACCCTTAATGGGGAGGGTAAAAACCCTCCATCTTGCAGCCACCACCTTCCATTTCCCTCCTCCCCTTTTTCCATTTATCCTTTCTCCACTCCCTTTTTCTTTTCTCTTTTGTCCCCCCTTATTGTTCAGTTCAGATGACAACACAGCTAGAAGATGGCATAGTGAGATCCATCACTGAGAAAATCAAAACTTGAAGACAACAGAACGAGACACATCATTGCCACATCTCTCTCTTCCATTCTTTAATCCATCTAGGCAAACTGGAACATGTTCCAAGATGCCAACGCAACACATTCTAATCTGTGCAACCCGCAACATGGTTCCCCAGGGGTAGGGCAAACATTGTAACTATGTTCCAACCATATTTACCATGATCATATGATCTGTAAGGTCACTATACTGTATTCATATTTAAGGGTTCCCCACCTATTTTTCTTTGATATTCCTCTACCTCTTCTACCACAAACTTTTTTCAGTTCATCCACTTGTCTCACAGGTGCATCTATTGGTCTTCCATCTATCCAGATCATCTTAACTATGTCTTGTGCATCTTATCTTCGGTCATGATGTTCCAACTTTAAACATCTAATCTCATTTTTACTTGTCTTTTCTTATATGGCTGCATATTGTTCATACAATTCTTATCTCAATCATGCTCATATTTCATACATGTTTGTACTTCAACTGCCCAACATTCCAAGCAATATAACAAAGATGGTCATGTAGACATTTGATAAATTTTAGCATTAAAGGGATTCTACAATCGCACATAATGATAGATATAATTCTCTACTTTAACCATCTTATCTTGATTCAATAACTAACATCCCCAATACCCACCCCCACCCACCCCCCAAAAAAAAAGAAGAAAAAAACAATTAATTCAAAATATCTAACCTATCTTTCTTTTTTTTTTTTTATTACAACTAACTTGATTTTCAAGTCCCACCATGGCATCATCTACATTTTTCTTTTATTCTTTTTTTTTTTTTTGGGGGGGGGGGGGGGTTGTTGGGGGTGGGTTGGGTAAGTAAAATAACAAGGCAAAGGTGAAAGACCACAGGCACTAGTACAGCTAAACAGAGACAGCAACAGCAAGCAAAGAGAGACCCACCGGACCACCAAGGCCTTTCACTTTTTTTTGCTCAATGCCATGCCTTTCACTTATATGCAAATAATATACACCAAGGCACTTCTTGTTAAGAAAAGCAATACACTTCACTTATGTTAATTTTAAAACAATGGCTTACTCATAAAATTAAGACATGATGGTTAAAATAGATAAATGCTTCCAACATTTTATGTGATTATAAAATTCCTTAATAACTAGAAGAGAAGTTTTATCATATTTATAAGACTAGCTTTGTTGCATGGCACAAAATGTTAGATAGTTAAACACTAACAAGATTATGGTACAAAAATACTTGAGATGAGAAAATTACAGTGGATGTGTAGTTATACAAGAAAAAACAGAATTAAAAATAAGATTATTCGAATAAGGGCAGAGTGGCGCTTATTAGAAATAAGATCCTTGGTTCTTGTGATTGTAGTGGATGAGATAGAGGAACTTCATAGCAAGAAGGCTAGAGGAAGATTAAAAAAACTTGGTGAGGAAACACTTAAGGCTGATATAAGATATACATATTTACTTTTAATCCAAAAAAAAAAAAAAAAGATATAATGGCTTTTGTGACTAGTAAGATTGCTCCTTTATGATTGGAAGACCACGAGTTCAAGTTGTAGAATAGCCTCTTTTTAAAGAACAACTCTCCCCCTACTTTCGCAAAGTGGGGATCCTCATGCACTAGAGACACCCTTATGACATGAGATATCATGACCACTAGACACAGAGTCCAGAATATCAAATGTAAACAAGGACAATTGATAGTGGATCACTGTCCAAACCAAAAGGCCAGGGATCTTGACTAAGAAGCAGGGCAATCGATTGTGTGCTGGATGGAAACTGCTACTATCATGGAGGGACAGTTTACTGTTGGTCAATTGTCGATAATAGACTACAAGCTAGGTCAATTGTACAAGGAAGAGTCAACTGTTGGGGTCAACTTTGGGATCTAGTAAGCCAAAATCAAGGCAAGTAAGTTAGGAGGAACTATGACTTAGAGCGTGTACTCTTGAGTGAAGAAGTTCAAAACAAATTAAATGGACTCTCTCATTCCCAATCTAAGGGTAAATTATATCCTCTAAGCACAAACACAGGTCTTGGGGAAGATTTGTGGACCTTGTGCCTCAGTTTGATCTAGTGGGGCATGGCCACATGGATGGTCAAGGGTATGTCTGTCCACGGGTTTGAAATGGGGTATCACAAAAGACTTATGTATTTCCATGCTTGCTTCAATATTAGGTTTTTCTCTTACATGCAGAAAAGAAGAAGTTTGTGAAACACAAAAATACAATTGACCGTGAAGATAATATTATCAAACTGTATCAGTCACAAAAACAACAAATTGATTAATAAAAATAATTGAAGTTCCAGGTGGAAGGATAAATTGTGAGGCAGGAATGTGAGTGTTAATTTGGGTATCAAGATGACAAACCTTGTCACTGCGAATTTCTCGATTGATGAAGTAACGGCTGAAATGGACCGGTTTATCCTTGGATGCATGCACGTAAACAGAGAATTTACCTTCATAGCCCTACGAAACAAAAACAACATTGCTAACTTATAATTCTCAACTGAACAAACTATATCACAATTTCCAGGGAGAAGTAATCTCTACCTAAAAATGCCTTCACTTGAGAATCCAGACACAATAACATCACTACCAACAAACATGGTTTGCTTATCTCTTTTAGGAACAAAAGTAATTGATAACACTGAAGCTCCCGTGTGTCTTTCGTCAATTCATTTTGTTATTATTAAACATGACACATTTACTTAGCAACCAATGATTTTTGCACTATCTTAGGTGTCAGGTGGATTAATCAGCATAGGTTGCACCACTTTTAAACGGCAGAAATATTAGCTTAACAACATAAATTGGCAAGTGATTCTAAGGGATTCCTCATCTGGTTAAAAAGAAATGACACACCAGCAGAAGACTATGAAATGTTGATGTAATGCAATATTTATTTGCACCTTCACTAAATTCCTGGGCCTTGCACACATGCCAAAAAACATAGAAACTGAATAATCAGCATAATTTTGAGATAAAAAGAAAATAATAAATCAGCATAACATTGACCTCCTTAAATCCATAAGAGAATATTGAATACAATAGCCCTCAGGGCATAGGTCAAGTGATTGGGCCACGATAAACTGAGATTCGCACCAATAGGTCGTGGATTTGATTCTTTACCCTGCGCAGCGAGACAAAGTCTCTACCTGCGATTTACCTCCTCTGCCGAAATCGAAGGCACGAGCGGCGAGGGACCGCACAAGGGACGTAATTCCAAGAATATCGAATACAATAATATCATAATCAAAGTGAAAAACTTCGTGAAATTATAAACAATATGCAAAAGGCCTAGATTCAAAAAAGAGACACTATAGAATTCTTGGGATTGAGCTAACATTTCGAATTCTAACCATATCGAAATAATGGAAGGACATTCCCCATATATGATTTCAAAGTGATCAATCCATCAAAAAATGCCAATTATCAAGATAAAAACCTACATCAAAGAATCTCATATTTAGTTAGATCAAAGAATCTC
Organism: Diospyros kaki; assembly: GCA_036245055.1. Lineage (NCBI taxonomy): Eukaryota > Viridiplantae > Streptophyta > Magnoliopsida > Ericales > Ebenaceae > Diospyros > Diospyros kaki. The sequence continues at coordinate 34,338,047 of BSEG01000010.1, read as the reverse complement.
ATATTTTTCTTTCGTCTTTTCTAGATCAATCATGTGATATGTAGAAATAAATATTGGCCTGCTAATAGTAAGTACTAAAGTTAGAAATACTTTCTAAAAGGAAGTGAAAATTAGATGTTGATTTGGGAACTATTAGTGGATAAGGTGATCAATGGCAGCACATTAGTTCCACCTTAATGCAGGAGTTCTATCTCAAGTTCTGGAAAAGTTGCCCTTTCTTGAAAAGTTGTGCATCTATGTTTCTTTAACCTTGTGAGGGTTTCAAATACATATCTGTGGTGTTGAAAAAAATTACCTAAGACAAACTTATGAAAGAATGCGAAAATCTGAAATAAGATTAGTTAATATAGAAACATATATTCCTGAGTTAGACATATATGTGAACAGGCCAAAACATGAGTTTGGGCTTCAAAATCAAAACTTTTCAAATGACATTTTTTTAAATTCATTAAGCAGGCTTTATAATGTAAAAATAGGCAAACAGATTAGGGAATGTTCAATATTGCTTGCACAGTTCAATAACAACAATTTCAGGTTTATAGAGTTTGAACTTTCAAGAGTCTGAAATTGCAGGAGTTCCAAGCATACAAAAACTGAGACTTTCAAGCAATACAAGTGGTTTATGTATTTCATCTTCCTCTACTATTTACAAAGAGTTTCCATTCACCTTCTTTTAAAAGTTGAAGGCCTTATTGTTGTATACATAGCTCGAGGAGACAAGAAATGATATAAAATGGAAAATACATTCAAGTGAACAATCAAACATACCAGCATATAGAATTTTCACTGCAATAGGTGAGTGAGAGATACTACTTCAGAAGGAAAGCATGTATCACTGCTAAGTTTAATGCCTTCCACAAACCACCACCACCCCCCCCCCCCCCGGCCCCAGGAATGTTCTATATGCGTTGTAAATCAGACATGTACATCTCCTGTTTGCGTTGTACAACATAGATGCAGCACGACTGCTTTGTATCTCCATCACTCATGAAACTGAAAATTCAGCCACCATTTGAAGCATCTAGTTTCCACCACCGTAAAACCATGCCTCAATGGATTACCTTAGCCTTCCAATGACAATGATAATATATATATATATATATTTCTTATTATCCAGTACAGAAAAGCCTCCATCTCAACGTGAATATGATAAAGTGAATAAAAATATGTAAACAATTTTGGACAAAGTTCATGTATTCAAGAAACATGAAAATTAGCATGACAATGCAAGAAACAATGTGAGGAGAGAAATATCTTACATGAAAAAACTTATCCCATAGCATCTCGAAAGGTAATGAACCAGGGGTCAAGAACAGGAATGCAATCTTAGGGCTTTCTGTTTCAAATTGCTGTCTACTCAAAATATCTTTAATCACAACATGGGAAGCAATCTCGGCATCAGTAAACTCCCTCGCAGGAGCAGGTGGCAAGCCAGGCAGCCAACCGGAAAACCCTTTGCATCCATTAGAAGAGAACAAATAACAGCCAGCAGAGTTCTGGGGTGGATAGATATAAGCACAAATCAAGAACACACTGACCAAAGTTACTAAGACAATGATCCAGGTTGGCTTCTTTAAGTGGGCACGGTGGCGATGCACAGGCAAGAACTGCATATCCTTCATGTTTAGATGCCACCCCTGAGCTATCTTCATATAGGTTATATACTTTAGACAGTCACCATCAAGCACCCTTTTTATTAAAAGAAAACACCTCCTAAAGCCAGCCTTCAAGAAAATGATTTAGGTTGAACCTGAATCTGAAAGCAGAGATCAATTTGTTAGTAGGGTACACCAGTGTAAATCAGCTGAGCTCAACTCAACTAATCCTTTTCCCCTATGAACACAGAATGTGGACACAAGATGACATGGTAAATTTCAAAATATTAGCATACAACATGGTAGGGACTTGTGACTTGTCATATGATAAATATATATTTCAATACAGAACATAAAGGTAAATCGCATTCCAGTAAGTGTAAGTGAAAAGCCTTAACGCATATTCTAGGAATTTCTTATTATAAAAAAATTTGGATATAAGATCCTTATAGTTAAAAAGTTTAATTGAGGGAGCACCAATAAATATCAATCTACATTCTTCTTATCATGGATTGATTTCTAACTTATAGTTTTAAACTTATTTAACTGATTGACAAGCAAATCTTGCAACAGACACGGGTATCCCTCAAACTGTCCAGTGACAAGAAAATGGAAAATTATTGGTAATGTTTTGAGTGTCCAACATGTATTTAAATATGTCCAACATAATATAGCATCTCTACAAAATGTCAGGGCCAGTTAACTTTTCCAAGTACTTAGACTCGGCTATTTAGATCATTTTCTCCATTACTCTCAACCAAGTGTCAATACATCTAAACTCAGGTACTTCACGTCTCCTACATTTCTTATAATTACCTTCAATGTGCATATTGTTGCTTTCTCTAACCAAGGTATAAGATATCTTCAGTAAACATGCTCAAGCCATATTAATCATTTTATCCTCAATAGATGCTAACCATATCGTGTCATGGATCCAATTGCTTCTATGCTTATCACTTTTACTTTTACCATGCATTTATTCTATTCCAACAAGGTAAGAAGTAGCTTAATCTCAACATTTTCCCAAATGCCCCAAATGCACAAAGAAACTTCACAGTTAAAGCACATCTTACTTTCTTTCATAAATTAGCCACACACAAAAAAATCTTGAAATTTCACAAAATTAAAAAAATAATAATAATAAACTGTACAAGAAACAAACTTTGCTAATATGATTGAACTCGAACTCAAATTTAAAATAGAAAGAGTAACAAAAAGGAAAATAAAATGTAAAGAATAATTGATAAACAAATAGTAATATTTGAACTTGTTGCTCTTCCCAACCAACAAAACCCACCCACATCAACCCCCCTTCCCCTTCGAGTTATAAAAGAGATAGTGTTTCCACTTTCCAGAAGAAGTCAAAGCTATCACTATAAGTCGAAGCCGCCAAATCAAACACTCCCAAACCCCGTGAGGAATCAGGATCAAACCATCCAAGAACACTTTCTTAGAATGAATTCGCAACATCCCCTATGTGTAGATTATATCGCGTTGTATATAGATATGCTAGAACGTAGACGCTAATTCTTGTATCCAGAATTGGCTCTCAATAGTCCCATTGGTCAAACCCAAAATTCTCTGTCTTCGTGGATCCCCGACCTCAAAGACCCAGTATACGATTTACAGGAATGCAATCAAACAACGGCTAGAGGCATTTCAATCGCTCTCCAAACTCACAAACACTCAAATGGACTTGGCAAATTAAAAAGAAAGCAAAAAGGGAAAAGAAAACCATAGAATCCAAATTCGCACAATTTAAGCAATTCACTCTCCGAACACACGCAGATGCGCGCGTATATACGGGGACACGTATTACATTATTCAGCAGCAGAAGTGAAGCATAAAGCAAGCAATACCTGATTGACCGACCAAGACGTAAACCCCACGAATAGATCTCTGCGTGTGAGGAAGTCGAGTACCACTGAATCAAAAGAAGGATCTACAAACCCGTGCCGTTGCTTTGGCTGAGATCTAGGGCGCCACGGAGAATAAGAAGAAGAAGAAGGAGAAGACGACGACTCGCTGTCCTAGAGAGAGCACGACAAGGTCATAATACATTATTAAAGTACTGTATTTTTGTATATTTATATACAGAAACGGAACAATTGGATACTAAATTATAGACGATCCATCTGTCTGGTTGTTCTTTCTTCTTCTTCTTCTTCTTCTACTCTCTCTCTCTCTCTCTCTCTCTCTCTCTCTATCTCTGGATGAAAGGGAAAACAGGGAGACCGGCTCGAAGGAAGACGGCTCTGCGCTGCAAACACGAACGAATTCAGCCGGCGGAAATATATATTTTAGATATAATAATAACAATAATAAATAATGTTTTTTGCATTTTTCTTTCTGGAGACCCAAACGCAGACTGAAGCGCGTGTGACTCTGCGTTGACAGGTGGCTGAATAGTATTTGGCTGCTGTTGTCCCACGTGGTGAAATTTTTCGTACGCTTCCGGTAAATTTGAATATTCCACTTCGTTGAACTTTAGATTTAAAAAGAAATTTATTTATGTATTTATTTTTATTACAAATTCTCCAATAAATTTCAGTTTATTGCAATTTTGAGGTTAATGTTGGTTTTATTTGACCATATTAAGTTCTCAAGCATGACGTAGCTGTGAACTCAATTATCCAAAGAATTAGTTAACAATAAGCCTTGAACGGAAGGTAGATAGATTATGTAACATTTCATATTGAATAATAAAAAGGATTAGAATAACATACGTTCATAGGTCTACGTGAACTTTCTAGGAGGTCATCCATTTTTGAGCTTTCCCAACTTAAGCACGCTTAACCCTGGAGTTCATTGTCTACATTCAGACCAAAATATATCCAACTAGTATTGTTTCATTACTTACTTATCCTCGATATATACTACTCTTCTTTGGGCTCTTAGGACATTACATTCTCCCTCCCCATTAAGCACATGACGTCCTCATCATGGGACCTTACAACTGGTCTCAGATCTCTCTCATTTGCATGGTCGATATAGGATTCGCGTAAAGTGCCTACACGTACCCCTTATTAGAGACTCAGCGTGTAACACCCCACTTCCTCGGGCATGTTATAACTTAGGAAATTTTGACTATTTTTTTTTTATAACTCATCATGATGTAATTTCAAAATTTCCCTACTACCTGCCTATCATTAGCTTACTTACTTTGTATATGCTAGGATAGGTAATCATCAATAGCGGAAGCAAGAATCGAACCTCAATATACCTCAAACATTAATATTATTACATGATCACCTCAACGAAATTATTAACACAAGATTATTCGACTATAGTACTTAAGTCTTTCAACATAACATGAAACATGACATAAGTTATTTTTTTTCCAATCATAACTTGAAAACATAACATATCATAACTCAAAGCATAACATAGCATGACTGATACATGGTCGAGTTCTTATACATAAACTAAATGCAAGAATTAACTTCATAATGTCTTGCGTCTTTACAATTCATCCACTTCCATGTCTTCGTTGCAAACTTCATCTGGAACGTTTGAATATTCCAGGGGCAACGCCCATATCAGATGATGAATCATCTAAGTAAGAGTACATCATAATGCATATGTATGTATGCAATGCACATAACATCATAATTCTCATGTTTGGGTCGACTGCACCTTAAGATTACCCGCCATTTTTCCAGTCTCCCTGCCAGACCGAGGTGTATGGGTGCACCCTTGGCAAAGTAATGGAGCCAGTACCTAATCCCAAACCCATGCAACGTATGATTGTGAATCTCATCATGCTCATATGCATATTTCATAAATCAATACATGTAAATACAATCTACATGACATACTCACATCAAGGCATAAAAACATGATAAAATTATTTACATAAAATCAAGTTTTGGTGAAATCACTTGTAAGCCATTTTCATAAACTAAATCCAGTTAAATAGTACCACTTACCTTGCAAAAAGATAATTTTGGCCCTAGCGTAATTTTGCCTCAAAATTCACGTCGGACTTCCAATCGTACTCAATTTTGAACCTTGGCGTACCCTGAGCATCATAATTATTTAAGAAAATCAAATTTCTAATTTTCTCTAATTTTCTTAATTTCTCCCATATCCTCCTATTATTTCCTCAAGATTATAAAATAAATAGCTTCTCATAAAATTTCCTCAATTTCTCTTCACAATAATTCCTAAAATAATATTCCTAAGCCCCATAAATTTCCTCATAATTTTCAGAATCCATATTCTATTTATTTCTCATTTTCTCTTTGATTTTCAAGCATCTATTACCTCAAAAAATCATAATAAATACTAATCATGCATTTCTCTTCCAAATTCATCATAAAAAATTCTAAAATATCATTATCATATTTTTAAAATTTTTCAAGAAATTTTTGAAGATAACTCACCTTCCCACGGAGCGATTCGGTATTCTTCAATATTGCAATGAAACCTCGATTTAAGTATCCAACAACGCCTTTTGCCACAAATTTTCACACAAACTACTAAACCTAGCCTATAGGATTTTTATAGGAATTTTTTGGTATTTTTCTCTCTCTATTATTTTTTCTTTCTTTCTCTTTTTTTTTTTTCAATCTCTCTCTTACTCTCAAATCTTTCTTTCTTACAACCTTTCGCCTTCTAATCTAAGTCCTCAAACCTTTCAAGTTTCCTCTATTTATAGAAGGTTGAATTAAACTTAGCATAATTGTAGTGACCCACTATCTTTAATTATTTTTTCACCTTTCTTAATTATTTTTCACTAAATCTCACTAAAAATCTTTAATTATTTATTTACACCTTACTTTGTCTCCCACATTTCTCAATTATTTCATTCATTATCTTTGATTATTTGTCCACACCTTACTTTGTCTCCCACATTTCTCAATTATTTCACTCATCATCTTTAATTATTTTGTCATCTTTCTTAATTATTTTCCACTAAATCTTACTCATAATCTTTAATTATTTGTCCACACCCTACTTTATCTCCAACATTTCTCAATTATTTCACTCATTATTTTTGATTATTTGTCCATACCTTAATTTGTCTCCAACATTTCTCAATTATTTCACTCATCATCTTTAATTATTTTGTCATATTTCTTAATTATTTTTCACTAATTATCACTCATAATCTTTAATTATTTGTCCACACCCTACTTTGTCTCCAACATTTCTTAATTATTTCACCTACTATCTTTAATTATTTTGTCACCTTAATTATCTTTCACTAAATCTTCTTCTAAATATATTATTCTTTAATTCATTAATTTTAAATCTACTTTCTTAACCTACTAATTAGCCCATTTACTTAGCCTTTTATTTTTTCAACTTAGCCCACTAACTCTAAGCCCATTTCCTTAGTCTTTATTTTTCTAACTTAGCCCACTAACTCTAAGCTCATTTACTTAATCTTTATTTTTTCAACTTAACCCACTAACTTTAAGCCCATTTACTTAATCTTTATTTTTCCAACTTAACCCACTAACTTTAAGCCCATTTACTTAGTCTTTATTTTTCCAACTTAGCCCACTAACTCTAAACCCATTAATTTTTTTTTCCAATTATAATCTCTAATGGTTGCCAAAAATATTTTAAATAAAAGAAAAATAATTATTATTATTCTCAAAATATTAGGATATTACACAGCGTCCTCGTTGAGATTTGCCCCACCACCACTCTCAGAGGCTCGGGGGTTGACTTTGATACCACCTGTAACATTCCACATCAAACGATAGAAAAAATTGGAACAACATACCCTGATGAGCCTACGCGAACTTCTTAGGGGGTTACCTATCCTTGAGTTTCCCCAACTTAAGTACGCTTAATCTCGGAGTTCTTTGCCTACATTTAGCCCAAAAAGTATCCAGCTGGTGTTGTTTCATTTCTTACTTATTCTCGATATATACTACTCTTCTCTGGACTCTTGGGGTATTACAGATTACATCTATCCTTATATATGTAAGCACCTTTATTGCTCCAAACAAAATATATATATATATATATATATATAATTATATAGAGAAAAAAGTTAAAAATAGTCTAGATTGCAAATAAATTTGCCTAGTACCATTTTGAGTAAAATTGTGTTGTTTCGATCCCATTTCTTTCTTCTCTTTTTCTCTTATCTTTTGGCAAATCAAGGAACAGGTGACTATAACAAGAGACATGAGACGAGAAGAAGCAAATGCAATGAAACAAGTGATGAAAAGAAATGACGATAATAAAACAAGTGTAGTTTGCAGATGTGGGAAGAAACCTTCGTCTTTCTAGTTATGGTGATACCTTTCACTTCCTTTATTCTAGTGCTCGACGATGATGGAATAGTTGAACTCATGAACCTTTCACCTTTTGTAAGATTTAGGAACAAGCAACAGCAAGAAATGACGGCGATGGAAAAAATCTTAGCAAATTTGTTTTCTACTAATTGCTTGTGTTTTTTGGGACTTTTTATTGCATGAGTTGGAAGGTTACTTGTGATAAGTGTTACTTTGATTGATGCTTGGATCACATTATTTTTGTGTGTTTAGTATTTGTTTGATAAATTGCCTAAGAGAGCTATAATAAATTGCCTAAGTGGGCCCATTAGGAACCTTTTCATTTATTGGAGAATTGCATATTGACCTATCTTCAACTGTTAGACTTATCAACTACAGATCCAATTAGTTTATGATTTGTGGTGCAAAATCCTTTTTAAACCATCTTTAAGTTATTTAAGATGCACAACAAATGGCAAGGACCATAAATTGTTTATGTTGTAAACCTTCTCAAAGTTCACTACTTTAATCATTTTTAATGTGCGTATGAGAGTCCACATTTATTGTGCTTGCACAAAGTTACAAAATTGATGTAGTACATTGTGAATGTTTGTTGGATAACAAATATTTTCATATTTTCTTAACAAGGCAATTATAATATTATTTGTAGATATCTCATTAGCTATAAGAACATGTTCTTTTTTGTTAAAACAACAATAGAAAACCAAATGTGTATATGACTCGATTATGGTAACAGCAAGCACGATTTTAAATATTTCACATACCAATCAAGCAGGCAACAATGAATACAATAACAGTAACAAACAACAATAGAAACAATACAGGGCTTGACAATCAAAAATAACTACAAACCCAGAAATCGGCGACGAAGATGGGTACCAACAAACTCAGAGACCGAGGCATGCTGGAAAGCGTTGTCCTGAAGATAGTGGCACCCTATTCCAGTCACACGCAGGCTCCGACGACTGTCCACGTAGGATACAACACTCAACTTCGGCAAATGGTGACCACGAACAGCCAGATCTAGCAAAAACTCTCTTAGGCACCAGCTCTTCTTGGCAAAAACTCAAATACGAGAAACTCAATTGGAACTCGATGCAAAATAATAAGGACCCCCTAGCCTTTTATAGTTGAACCCAGGATGTCGAATCGCCACATCCTTCACGTTGGTAATGAAAGTTGTCATTAACTCTGACGATTAGACCTCCCGAAGCCCCAGCGACATAAATATGCAGCCTGTTAGGTACCCAAAAAGAAAAATAAAAAAATAAATAAAATTTTATGCAAATATATATATATAGACATCCATATCGACCTGACCTGCCCGACTAATCAGACGGACGGCGACAGTGGCGGCGCGCAAGTGTCTAAAGGTCATTTGCTAGCAAAATCCAGGTGCCCCTTGAGGCCCAACCCCAAGTGGGAGGTAAAGGTTTAAATGCCTTTAGTGCTCCTTATATCCCACCAATGTGGGACAACAATCTCTTTCTCTCTCTCACACACACACACACTTACACTTACTTCACATGAACACACAATAGTCCCCCACATGAGTGTAAGTGTACTAAACCAAATGAATTTAACACGACACCACAGAGAGCAAATAAACAAGTTACGCATCAGGTAAGATGTTTTTTGAACTTGAACCTTTCTTAGTGAATATCCATCAAACTTACAAAAGAAATAATGAAGTCAGTTCTTGAACTATCCTTCTTGTGATAAATCGAGACAACAAATATCACACACAACTTGTCTTATGCCAAGGAGTTCTATACGATTGTGTCTTTTTTAGTCCTTGGCAGCATCTTGAATTCATAAGAGCTTTAGAGAACCCAAGTCCTTTGAACAGTTCTCATAGAAGTGACTCACTTTTACTCTCACATAAGTAATCATTGATTAAGAGTACTCTGTCACTACTCCTCTTATAACAAGATATCAATGTTACATGTACCATCGACAGACCACATTTTTTTTTTATCGAGAATTGGGGAAGAAACTATAAGTTCCTCAGTGTGTAAACTATGAATTATTCTAGCCAATTTATCTATTTAATCCAGATCTTGGGATCTCTAGTCAACTAGGTTAGGTTACCACCAAAAAATTCATTTCACAAGCTTTAGCCCCATTTTCTTAAATGTATAGGTGACTTGCTTTCTTGTCACTCCTTTCGTCAAAGGATCTATCAAATTTTCTTTACACTTTACATAATCAATGGAAATGATTCCATTGGTAAGCAGTTGCCTTATTGTATTGTGCATGTGTCTTATATGTCGTAACTTCTCATTGTAAACACTTTTTTTAGCTCTCATCGAAGTAACTAAATTGTTACAATAGATACATATGGTGTTTATAGGATTTGGCCACAGTGGAACGTCTTCAAAAAAATTTCAAAGTCATTCTGCTTCTTCACCTACCTTATCCAGAGCGATAAAGTCTAATTCCACAATGGATTGGACTATGCACATCTGTTTTGAAAACTTTCACAACACAACACCACCACTTATGGTAAACACATATCCATTGGTTGATTTAGTCTTTAAGATATCTGAGATCCAATTAGCATTACTAAATCCTTCTAGCAGAGATGGATACCTCGTGTAGTGCAATCTATAATCAAATGTGTACTTTAAATACCTAAATACCCTAACAAGGGCATCCCAATGGTCACATATAGGATTGTTTGTGTATCTTGCTAACTTACCTACTGAGTAGACGATATCGGGTCTTATATAATTCATTATATATATCAAAATTTCAATGACCATAGCATATTCTGGAGGAGATATACTTTCTCTATTATTTTTCTTTAATTTAAAATTTTGATCAAATAGAGTAACTACTGACTTACTCCTATAATGACCAAATTTTCTTAACACATTTTTGATATAGTATGACTGAGAAAGTACATGTCTTTCGGAATCCGTTGTTATTTGAATTCCAAGAACAACATCAGTAAGACCAAGGCCTTTCATATCAAAGTTAGAATTCAACATATTCTTTGTGGATTCTATGACATTTTTGTTAGTGCCTATTATTAGCATATCATCCACATACAAGCACACAATGACACTACCGTGATTCATGAATTTAACATAAACGCATTTATCACACTCATTTGTTTTGAATCCATTTGATAACATAGTGTGATCAAATTTCTCATGCCACTGCTTATGTGTTTGTTTCAACCAGTAAAGAGACTTTATAAGTTTACAAACTTTCTTTTCATGTCCCTTTATAACAAACCTTTCAGGTTGTTCCATATAAACTTCTTTCTCTAAATCTCTATTCAGGAATGCAGTCTTTACATCCATTTGATGAATTTTCAAATTGTATAACGTTGCAACTGCAATCAACATCCTTATAAATGTGATCATAGTCACCAAAGAGTAAGTGTCAAATAAGTCTTTCCCTTCTTTCTACCGATAGCCTTTAGCTATTAACCGGCTTTGTACTTATCAATAATGCTAACAACCTTTAATTTTCTTTTAAAAATCCATTTGCAACCAATTGGTTTACTCCTAGGAGGTAAGTTGACCAATACTCATGTCTGGTTCTGCATAATGGATTTTATTTCACTATTGATAGCGTCCTTCCAGTACGGAGCATCAGAAGACGCCATAGCCTTATTAAAAGTTTGAGACTCATCTTCTAACATGTAAATTAAAAAATCTAGTCCAACGAAAGTCACTTTCTTAGCTCTTTTGTTTCTTCTAGATTCAACCTCAATTTCCTGACCAATTTGACCTTCAGAATAACTCGCTTCATACTCTCTTGAAACCACCCTTATTGTGTCTCTCTTCCTTAAAAATGAATACGTTCTCAAAGAATTCAACTTCAATAAATTCCACTATGGTGTTATTATTAATATCAAGAATTTCTGATTTTACTACTAGGAACCTATAAGTTGCACTATGCAACACATAGTCAATAAAGACACAATCTAAAGTCTTTGATCCAAATTTGGTTCTTTTTAGTAAATAAACTTGCATCTTAGCCAAACACCCCTACACTTTCAAGATTTTATACGAATGTTGTTTTTCATTCCACACTTCATAAGGAGACTTGTTAATCTTTTTATGTAGAATTCTATTCAATATTAAATTTGTTATAAGCAATGCTTCCTCCCCCCCACCCCACAAGTGTAACACCCCGCCCTATGCAGGCGTGTCACTACTATAAGGCAATTCTCGGGGTTTTTTTTTTTTTTTTCCAAGTCCGTCACTCGCGGCACCATGAGCACAATCTTCACATGCAAATGAAACACTCGTCGCAAAACTAATGAAAGTGAATTGTGTGTAAAGTGGACTTGGGTCAAGTGCTTAAAACCTAATGAAAGTGATGGTTTAAATAATTTCATGGGCCTAGCATGGATGGGTTTTTGAGTGGGCTTGGGCCATTAATATAAGTGGGCCTTTGCATAATTATGTGTGTGAATTGTGTGTAAAAGTGATGATTAAAGAAAAATGGGATATGAAAATGGAAATAAAGGCAAAAGTCTAAAATGGGTATGATAAAGTAGTGTTGTGTGTGTGTTGTGTAAGGGGCAAATGTGAAAAATGGGAAGTGAAGTTGGTGGGTTTTGGTGGCTGGTGAGAAGACAGGCCAGCCTTCTTGTTTCTCCTCCAATCTTCCTTCTCTTTCTCTCTCTCTTTCCTTGGCTCTCTCAGCATTTCCTTCTCCTTCATCATCATCATCATCTTTTTCTCTTCTTTTTCTTTTGAGTGTGGTAGGATCAAGCTTTTAAAGTGGGAAAATTTGAAGCTCTTGAAGTGTTCATCTTTTCTTTGGCTTCTTCATATAAAAGGCAAGCATCCATCTTTATTTCTCCTATTTTTAATGCAAGATCATATTTTTATGATTAACCAAGTTGATATTTTCATATCTCCATATGATGTTTTAAAAACTTGAGTTAATGGTTGTATCTATCTTTTCTTAAATGTGGATTTCTTTCAAAGAGGTCATTGGGCTTTGTTTTTTGGGTATCTATGGGGCTTGTTTTCCCCATCTTTTCTTCAAGGAATGACAACTTGGGGGGTTAGGAGATTAGTCATGGATGATTTTGGGTTGTTTGTGTTCATTTTGTGCATTTCGGTTACGCCGAGTCGACTTGTTGGTGGGGTAAGTCGACTCGGTCAAAGCTGGGTTCTTTGGGCCTTTTTCTCCCATTTTCGGCTAAGTCGACTCATCCAGGAGGTCAAGTCGACTCGGGTCGAGTCAACTCAGTTTTGGGCGAGTCGACTTGGCCGCGGCTTGACTACACTGCGTGTACTTTGCTGTTTCGGCCATAACTTTTGATGTAGAACTCGGAATTACGATCCATTTGAAGCGTCATAAACTAGACTTTGAGAGATTTCATTTGATATATAATATGATATACTTTGGTTATGGTTTGAGTCAGTTAATACTTTTCTAGTTCTATATTAACCATAACAATCACGTTTTGGGAAGTTGTTACGTAATGTTTTTGGTTGGCATGTCCATGGAAATCTCTTTTCTTGTGTGATGTATTGCTATCATTATTTTTGTGGCTTTTATTATTATTTTGGCATGGTGGCTTAGTTTCGCAAGTGTGAGACGGGATATCCTATTGAGCGCTTGGCGCGGGTGAGGTGGCCATAAACCGGACAGGTGATGCTCTTGTCACTGTGGTAGCTGATGAATTTTGATATATATGTATGCATTCTAGTCATGGATGTGGAAGCCTAGAGGGCCAATGTGGTGCATGTATTTCTATCATTATATAAAATTGCATGAGCATAAATTGGTGGCTTCTTATGCTATGAGTCACATATGAAAAGAAATAGATTTTATGTCAACATTTGAATTGTGCTAATATCAGTCTATGAGTTGCATGTGTGTCTTGTTGCTAAGTGATGAAATACCAATTATCGAGGCATTAATAATGTAGAAGGCATGATCTAAAGCTTTGTACTTAATGTCAGGTAGAAATCTTCCATTGACTCTTATCTTATGCATGTCTTCAAGGATCCATATATCTTATTCCCTTTGCTATATTTATGCTTGTTGAGCTTTGTGGGTCACTTGTTTGCTTGTTGTCATTCCAGATAAGGGAAAATCTATAACAGGAGGGGAGTCTAGTAGGGCTTGAAGTTGATTGTAGACGTGTATAGAGATTTCCCCCAAACTAAAGATTTAGGGATTTGTGTGGAAGGCTGGTGTCGAAGGTTATTTATTTTTGTATGTTAATGGCACCTTTGTTTAATTCAAGAAATGTTGTAAGAATGGTTATCGCTCATATTAGAAATGAGCCTGTTTATAATATGAAGTTTTTGGATATATATGTTTTTGTGTTCCAATTTGGAAGGACCTTCTTTCGGATGTCCTATGTTAGCGGGTATATCTGGAAGCGGACCCTGATGATAGTCATTGTCTTCAAAATGTTAGAACAATAATATAAAAATCGAATGAGTATATGACTCAATTATGGCAACAACAAGCACAATATTGGATATTTCAGAAACCAATCAAGTAGGCAGCAACAAATACAATAACAACAACAGATAGTAATAGAAACAATACAGGGCTTGACAACCAAAAGTAACTGCAAACCCATAAATCGGTAATGGAGACAAGTATCAAGAAACCAAAGACTGAGGCACGCTGGAAAGCGTTGTCCTGAAGATAGTGGCTCCCTGCCCCGGTCACATGTAGGCTCCGACAACTGTCCATGTAGGATACAACAGTCAGCTCCGGTAAATGGTGACCATGAACTACTAGATCTAGTAGAAACTCTCTCAGGCACTAGCTTTCCTTGGCAGAAACTCAAACATGGGAAAGTTGATGTAAAATAATAAAAACCCCTCAGTCTTTTATAATCGAACCTAGGATGCCAAACCACCACAACATTCACGCTTGTAATGAAAGTCATCATTAACTTCTACGATTGGAGGTCTCGAAGTGTTAGCGGCATAAATGTGTAGCATGTTCTGTACCCAAAAAGAAAAATAAATAAAAGTTTATCCAGAATATATATATATATATAGACATCCATACCAACTTGACCCAACTTGCCTGCCCAAACGGACAGACGGCGATGATGGTCTAGGAGCTCATAAAATCCGGATACCCCTTGGAGCCCCACCCCAACTAAGAGATAAGAATTTAAATGCCCTTAGTGCTCCCTATATCCTACCGATGTGGGATAACACTCTCATACACACACTTGCACTCACTTCACATTAACGCACAACATTTTTCACTAATTTGTTAACTAGTGCTTAATTGTCATCATGTAACAAATCTTCTTCAATTGTGATGGTATTCTAATTAGTGCATTAATAGTTCTAATTTGCATCCTTTTTAGGTAGATGATTGTTGCAAGGAACTCAATGAACTTATCGAAAATTCTACACATGTGATTAGTATTTATTAAGTGGAAGTTTAATAGCACCAATGAGTTTCAAGTGAAAGTTATTAGCTATATAATGCTACACCAATAATGCTTGTTTACTGCTCACATGAGTAAAGTAAGGCTTTCACCAATAATGCTTGTTCTACCAATTGACAACAAACATTTCGTTGAACCAATGTCTGAATCACTAGCCATGACAGCATGGGTTTGAGACTGAGCTTGGAGTTGTAGGGAAGTTGCATGTACATCAAGTATTAGTCAAATCTACATAAATAAAAACTCCAGCATTATTAACCAAAAAGCTAAAACATTTACATTTTACATTTATATTTTTAGTTATAAAACATATCAGAACGTTATATTTTATATTTTACATTTGGTGTCATCAGAATATTCCCTATAACTCATCCAAGAAAAAAGGTAAATAAGTGTGATGAAAGAATCTATAGCAAAGGCATGATGTGAATGCCTCTATAACCTAGAAGGGTTTTCATCACAAGTAGTCCATGGTTAAATTTAAAAAAAAAAAGGAAGAAATGAACAAATAAGGATAATCTGGTATGAAATTAATTAGCTAAACCAAAGACAAAAAAAGATAAAAAAAAAACAAAAAAAGGAAGAACCATATGCATAACCAAATACAACAACAACAAAAAAAGAAGCCATATATTATACCCTTTTTTTTTCATTTTTTTCTTAACAACTGAACAAATCCTGATATCATGACCTTACCATAACACATCACAAGTTCATGTCCTTTTCTGAGCTTCATATTGCGAAACGATTTTTCTTAATTTAATTCTTATAGATTCTTTTGGTCATCCTTTCATTTTAATTTTTGTTGGATCTCGAATAAATATATTAGTTGAAAGTGCATCATGTGAGATAGCGTGAGTGCTATTAATCCACTCACTTTATCCACCTGAATGACCTTCTTGTGTCTTGCTAATTCCAATGCTATTTATCTACTTCATTAAATCCTCTACCATTGAAATAATAACATTGTAAATATCACCAACATTCAAACTTTTATGTCTATAAGCAAGAGTCCATCTCTCCAAAATGTAGTGTTTAAGAATCATCTTCACTCAGTAACAATACTTCATTATGTATAATATGTTTGTATAACATACGAGCAATCTCAAACTTCTCACAACGACAACCATATTACCCTTCAAATGGAATGCACCATATAGTTAAAATCAGAAAGCCAATTTTTTTAGATGAATAGTCATCCAAGCCTCACAATCTTCCTGATTTTGACAAACGCATTTTTAACTAGTTTGAATTTGAAACTTTATTTTGTAAGTTGCCTTGTAGCAAACCCAATATCTTCGAGTAATAGGTCTGTCTGGCCTTGATCTCTTGGTTGATTCCCATCAATGCTAAATCCCACTCTCTTGGCATATTTATTATAAAAGCCAAAAACATCATTATCCATAGTAAATCGCAAGTCTACATGAGGTCTCCCTCTACTGACCTCAACATTAGTCGATATAACTCATTTTACTACATTTTCACCACAAAGCAAATGTCTCAGTTGCTAGCTCTTTTAAGTCCCTCTTCTAACTCCTCTACCCCATGTATAACCACATAGTTATCCTTGTTAATCTCATTTAGTGTTAGTCTAGTTTCAAAATCCTAAGACATAGTTGGAAGAACTGAAGAAAAAGTCATCAAACCACTATCACACACAAAGAGAGAATATCAACAAATTCAGATTCGACGTCTTTTCAAAAATGACAATTTATTTCTCTTAGACACTTCAAAGAAAATAAGAAAGAAACTTTTGTTTTACTAACCCTAACAAAAATAACAGCCTGCAATAATGATATTCGAAATAAAAATTCTCCTATGAATAAAAAATTAAAGTATGCAAAACACAATCACGAGCATTGTACTCATTTTTCACTAAAATTAATCCTCAATTGAATTTAAAAGAAAAACCCCTAAAAAATAATGATGATGGTTTAGGAGAAAATGAGGTTTAGGTTTTCTCGAATTTATTGTCGATATTAAAGTTGGGTTTCATCGAAGAGGATTCAGAGTTGGGATTGAGAGATGGGATTCATCAAGGAGGATTCAAAATTGAGTTTGTGGTTTCATTAAAGAGGACAAGAGAAGAAAATAGGACCGTAAGTTTATACATAATTTGAGAAAAAGAAAAAAAGAGAAAAGAAGAGAGTTGTAACTTGCCACCTTTGCCATTTTCGATACACCTTGCTATCATCGTTATTGTATATTCCATCAGGGGTGGAGCTAGGAATTTTAGGCAGGGTGGGCAAAAAAAAAAAAAAAATATAAAAAAATTAAAATAATTTAATAATAAAAAATATATTAAAAATTAAATTTAAATAAAAAAATCAACATAATTTCAAATATGCAATTGACAAATCTTGTACAAGATGTTGGTTTGTGGAAAGAAAGAGAAAATCATTAAAACATGCATAGTATAAGATGCTAGATATTGCTAATTTGCTACATAGAAAACTGTCTGTATTCTTCTCAAATAACTTTGACAGTCCATAACATGATAGCAGATTCAGCAAGGACAAAAACTGTAACGTAATTGTTTAGACCTATTTTTCTAGTTGTTTTACTGTTTAACTCAGATCTAGATATACTATTTTTAAGAAATGCTATCAGAATATAAGGGAAAATCAATATTTTTATTTTGTTTTTTGATACGTTCAATTGCAACAATAGGAAATTCACAACAGAGTCCCACAATAATTGAACTTATCATCTCAACCAATATAATTTCCAATCAACTGTTAAAGTCAAGCATAACTTTCTATTAACTTTGAAATTGATTATGCGCCATGAGCTTTTTACAACTTCAAGCTCCACAGCAAACATTCTCTCCAGAACAATATCAAATTGCAATCCCCTCAACATTTTCCAAATAAAGTTATAAGCGGTCGGATGGGTTTTTGGTTCTTGCCTTCAATGGAAGAGATGCGGTGGAGGGTGAGAGATAGAGAGAAAAGCCGAGTGGGTGAGGTGGAAGAGGAAATGGGGGCGTCTGACCTTTGACGGATAGTCCATTTGAGTAAAGAGAGAGAGAGAGAAAGAGAGAAAGAGAGCAAATGAATGTTGGTGAGGTGGGTGGCTCTAGACCAGAAAAAATATAAAAAATTAAAAAGAAAATAAATAACTTATATTATATATACAGTATAAGTTTTGAAATTGACGAGTGGCCAATTACAGAGTCGCTGGTGGCCTGGTGCTTAGAAAAAATTAAAAAAATAATAAATTATACATGTACAACGAGAATTTTTCAAATTGAAGGGTGGGCAGTTGCCAACCCTTGGCTCTACGTAGCTCCGCCCCTGTGTTCCATCACTAACACTTGTTCCTAAATTTAAGAAAAACAAGAAAAAGAGGAGAAAAATATTGAAACGATGTCGTTTTATTCAAAACATCGTTATTTTGATCAATCTACACCATACATTTTTTTGCAATCTAAGTAAGTCTAACTTTTCTCACACTCACATTAACTAAAGCATGTTGGTTGGCTAGGAAGAGGTGATTTTGTACAAAATTTGTGCAAGCACTTTTTTTCTCTCTCCATGCTGGTCTGATTTGACAAAACTTTTTTTGTCATCTCATTAGACAAAATTAAATAAACTAAAATTGTGAAATAGTGACGAAGATAGATAGATATTGTTGTCCAACCAAATGAACCGTTACTTTGCTAAACTAATCAAAACCTAAGTTGTAGAACTCAAAATCACAATCTTTAATTTAATAAATTGGCTTTCAGTGTTAACCAAACCAAAACAACATGCATGTGTAAATAAGAGTATATTATATACTCATGGGGTGCTAACATCTTTATTAATTAAACATGAAATGAATGAATTAAGATATGCCACTTAAGAACAATTTATAATAAGAATAAATTCCAAAAAGTTAAGAAATGAACATGTACATGTTACAATTGTGATACGAAATTTAAATTTAACTAAAATTGTGACTTTTAATTTGATGTTGTCAAATTTAAATTTATGTGAGATTTTTTTCATGTGGGAGAATATTCTCGTGAATTATTTTTTGATCAACATATAATTTTTTGTATATATTTACAGATAATTTTAAGTTTATAAATAAGGATACAATGCTCTGAAATTATTACAGGTATATCAATATTTATTTAGTGATATTTTAGTATAACAATATCACTTTTATACTGATAACATTTATTTAGTGATATTTTATTCTTTCTACTCAGAATTTTTTTATTTAAATTTTTTATATAAAATTCTATATTTACGTATGTAATTTATAGTTTAATCGTGATTTGTATTGGGTCCAAATCCGCACCATACAATATACAGTCCACATAGTATTTATCGATTTAACTGACTCTTCTCTTTTGGATCGTTAGAATAGATAAAAGCAACATAGGAAATGCAAAGGGAATCACGTGGAATCCAAAGAACAAAAGGAGCGCGTGGCTGTACGCAATGCGCCGGATATTTACGAAAATACCCATACCTGACATTCAATTCAAGCACATTGTCGTTTGATTTACGTTTGATCCATTGAACCAACATACACTGACTCCATTAAATGAGGCCAAGCTCAAGCAAGACCCTTCACTAAATTAAACAGTTTCTTCTTAATTTTACTAAATTACACTTTTGAGGTTTATTATGAATAAAATAAATAGTGAAATTATTGGGAAGAAAATTAATTTTTGAGATATTAAATAAATTAAAAAAAATTATTTTAATTTTAATAAAGTTTTGAAACTCTTGTTTTAACGTTTGATTACTATTATTATTATGTTAGTGAGTCAACTAATTTGATGCTCTCGTTGAAAGAAAATTAATTACCGATTAGTATTGAGAATCAAATTTTCATTAAGGTCTTTTATCAATACCACACAACTAAAAATCGAGTAATTGAATTACAAATCTAGGTGGACTAGAGTTTTACATTGTTATTCACAAACATCAATTAGAATCCAATGCAAACAAATGTAACACCATATTGTAATCCTAATTTAACCCTAATTCAACCAAATCTCTAGAGATTTCAACTCCAATTCAACTGCCTTTCTTCTAAAACTAACTCAAACAAGAGAGTACATTTTGAATATGTTTACATCTTTAATGAGTGTTTTTTAGACGTTTATGACCATTTAGATTTTAAGTCGTCCCAATTTCTATATGTTATGCAAGTTGGTAATCATCAAAATAATTTTATAAAGAAACATTTGCACCATTGAGACTAACATTATCAAATTATCAATTAGGTTAAAAAACATTTTTTTAACTATCAAAATTTGATTGTTGCATATCCCCACTCCCGTCCCCATTCCTCTCTCTCTCTCCCTCAATTAGAAAACCTATATTTGGATTTATTTGATCGTGCTAGTAATAGAGTAAAGATGAATCTTTCTTTCTCTTTCTCTTTTATTTTTAAATTATGATTTAAATTTAAATCTACACAATGAACTCATATGGGTTTCTCTTTTTTATTTTTATTTTTTTGAAATTCAAAGAAAAGAGAAAAAAGGGAAGAGAAATGAAGGATAAATAAGTTATTTTATTCTTTTATAATTGTAATTTATTATTTCTTAACTTTTTCTTGGAAACTTTAGAAGTGCGCAATTTGAAAAATACCATCCTTAATCAGTTGAGTGATTCCATGGCATGAAGTGCATTATTCATTTAATTTAATTTGAAAGACTAATAATATAATACTGTGTCAAATAAGTATTAGTAAAAAATAAAGTTGGTCAAAGTGCAATTAACTAGCAATGATGCACCATGGCGGGATTAATTATTATTAATTAGTTAGATTAAAATAGACAGCACCACCATTTGTGTGCCATTACCAACCAACCGACCAACCAAACGGATCATGCTATGAGAAAAGTTTTAAAAGTCAGATAAATTAATAGATAGGCTTATAGAATAAAGGTTAAAAGATTAAAATATTCTTGTTCACATTATATTATATTTTCTTTAATATAATATAAATAAAAATATTTTAATCTTTTAACCTTCATTCTATAAGTTTGTCTACCATTCTATCTAAACCTGTAGAAGAACCTCATGTTATGATGAGTTACAGCCGGTGGAACGCCAGGTCGTTCCCAAGCCTCGTGCTTTGCAGATATTATTATTCATATTCTGCTCTGCCCCATTTAATCGGCTCATTAATTGGCACTTTACTATGTTAATAATAATCCCCACCTCATTAATTAATTAATTAATTGTTACACACTGTATGTATGTATGTATGTGTATGTACATATGTGCATCGTGCATGCACATTGATATTGACGTCACGTGGCGTGGCCGACAAGGTCAAGCTAGTCGCAGACATTAGGATTAAGCCAAGCTTAAGTCCGAAGCTGCCGCTTGTCACCACCCGTTCTAACTCTAATGAACTCTCAAATAATGCATATCACAACAACAATAGAAATCGTAATATTTATTAAATCGCCCACATCCTCAACTGATATCTATTAATAATTAAAAAATTACTTTTTAAATTAATCTTCTAAGGCATTGCCTAAATTATCAAAATACCTTCTGGATGTGAGTAGTCTCGCTTGCCACATAGATTGTCCGAGAGTCCGACACGTGGCAAGTCTACGAGACTAAGCGGGGAACAGTCTTATATGACCAGTAAAAGGACACGTGGCAACGTTTGTAGAGCAATTCAGAGTGGAGTCCGAAAAATTCAGACTAGACTGTGAAACCCTTTCCAACTTAATTAGCGTCCTCGAGAGTCTTGTCCACCCATTTCGGGTATCCCATAATGGACATGCCTATAAAAATCAAGGGTCCTCACCAAATATAATCTGTCTATCTCTTATATTTTCTACTATTCGTATTTATTCTATTGATTTGAGCGTTAGAGTCTATCTAGGGGAATCCTACCCCTGTTACTCTGTTGTCTTGCAGGTTATATTCTCGAAGCCTGACATAGCCAAGTCCGAAGTTCTACTCTCGAGGCCCTTTTGTTAAGACAACACGTGATGATCAGTATCAAATACCATCATTACTGAGTGATTATCTATTACTATGTACAAGCAATAAATAAAATATATTGTTAATGTATTATGCCATTTTTGGAGGAAGAATTGAATTATAAGAAAAATTAAAGTTTAGTAGTTATAGCAATAAAAATTAAAATATAATAATTAATTTTTTTATAAAATATAAATTTTTAAAACCAATTATGTAACTTACCTCAACTAAATTAAGAAAAAAGAAAGAGCAAATAATTCTATCGACTAACATAGCTTTAAGTATAACTATGGTCCCCATATTCCAGTCCTGAATAGTCAACAAATTTAACTAATAGAGTCGTATAAATGTAAAAGTGTGATCATTATTCTCAAAATTGAATTAACCATTCAAGTAAAAGGTTATTGTTGTTGATAATCGTGTTGTGTCTGTCATTAGCATGCATATATGCCAAATTTTGGGCTAATCATCCGTGGATAATTATTAGTTAAAGAGATGCCCACTCACATAATAACTGTTAAGCAAAAGTTTTAAGGTTTTGACTAAAAAAATCATTAAATTTGGACTATTAGTACAAAGAATTTAAATCTTTTCGTATTTTTATGATTTTATTTAAAAATTTTAACTTTGAC
Source organism: Diospyros kaki (assembly GCA_036245055.1). Taxonomy (NCBI): domain Eukaryota; kingdom Viridiplantae; phylum Streptophyta; class Magnoliopsida; order Ericales; family Ebenaceae; genus Diospyros; species Diospyros kaki. The sequence goes on along the minus strand of BSEG01000010.1, from coordinate 34,315,199 downwards.
AATAATATTTTGATTTGATTATTTGATTATAATTTTATTCATGACTCGAATCCATATATATAACATATATTTAATGTTATTTTAATTATTTCATTTTTTTATACATATTTGTTTAAAATATTTTAAAATGTTAAGTGATATGCCACGTCAATAGGTCTTTGATACTTTCAAATCGGATTCGAGTCGTGGAGAAAATTACAATTAATTGATTAAATCAGAACCTTATTACCAAAATTAAAACTTTTAAATTAAATCAAAAAAATATGAAATTATTTGAATTTTTCATGCTAATAAGCCTTAAAACTTTGTAGTTAGTAATTTAAAAAAAAAAAAATGGAGAATACTTGGGAACATTAGTTTTTACGGGCTGGAAGTGGAGCAATTGCATTCCTTTACCAAACCGCCAGCCAGAGTACTTACTACTGGCCGAATATCATGTCTTGAAAGTAACTTTTTGCCTTACTCGAAACCTTATATTTTTTATTTGTACGTGCACTATGCAAATTTGCATGCGTAACGCAACCTCATATTGTACTGTTTCCAGTCTATTTTTGCATTGACTAAAACATATTTTAGCCTTTGTATTTATATATATTTTTTGTTTAAAGACTTGAATTTCTAGTTGTTTTAAACACTCTTAAATTATACCATTTCAAATCAATTTTATTTTTAAATTTTTTATTATTTAAATTACATTATTAAACTATAAATTTCAAATTAATTACACAAATTGATAAATTTGTTAAAAATATAATTAATACAATAAAAAATTCAGACATATAATTAATTTAAAATTACAAGTTCCCGAGAATATTTAAAATAATAAAAAATTTAAATATCTAAATAAAAAAAACATACAATTACAAGGATTAAAATATATAATTTGCCCTTTCACATTCTTTGTATAGAGATATTCTCCAAAAAAATATTCATTATTGTGAGTTAGGTTTATATTTTGCCAACAACCCTGCAAAGATTCAGTGTAAACAAAAAATATTTAGAATAGTAAATTTATTCAATAAAAAAATCCACTCATACAGTCTAGCCAAAATAAATAAATAAATAAAACATTAGTCGATTGCCATCTAGTTCATAGTTCATTCTCACAAGACTCAAAACATTCACGTACGTGAACTGTTCATTTTTGACTCAAAAAGGATCCATTGCCACTTTACCCCATGATTTGTTCATTTGTGATTCACGTCAAGAAGCAAAATGGATAATAATAATACAGGAACTCTATCTGAAAGCAAGCATCCTAAAGCTTAAAAACATTACTCCTGTTCCTATATCTATCAGCTACGGTCTGGTCTTGTTATCATCCCCCCCTCTCTCTCGATCCCTTATAGGTGTTCACCTCAACATAGCATCCCACTCCGCTCGTTTCCACGATTCGTACAGAAAAACACCCACTTCAACTTCAAGAGGCAAACATTGGAAAGGCCCTGCAGAAGATAGATGAAAGCAACCCAAAGTACGAATATACATCAGAAATGAACATTGACACTTCATTTTCTTGTTTGTTTACTAAATGAGATGGCCTAAAATATAAGCATGCCGTGTCGTTGAGTCTGATCTTTTGCCGTTCTGTTAGTAGCACTTTTATGCAGTAGAAAAGACCGGGACTTGGCCACATAATTTGAAAATGCTAGCTCAGGAATGATGTATTATGATCCCTCTGCATCAACACCAAGATCGAGTGCAAAACTCACAGTTGTTTAAACCATACTCAAGTTCACAAAAAATTAGCTTATGCTATATCCACTACAGTGACCCTAATAAATCCCTTGAAAAATCATGCAAATTTTATCTTCACAGTAGAATTGGAACCGTGTTTATTCAGACGCTACGGGCATGGATGCTAGTCCAATGCAAGCAAGGACATGGTTCCTTGTACTGCAAAAATGGTCACGACCATTTCAAAACAAGTAATAACTATAATTTAGCAGTTTCGTTTAAACACTTTTTTTTTTTTTTTCCTTTTCAGTGTGTCTAAGAAGACAGGAATCATCTCTTCTGAAAGACAAGTATGGAATATAAACAACCAGATAACACAGAAAGCACTACCCATGGTACAGATTAGGTCTTATCTTTGGACGATAAGCCATTTCAGCAGAGTGAAAAGCAATACCTTGAGCTTTGAGAACCACTTCCAAATAACTTTCATTTGTTGGGATGTACTCGCTTAGCCCTGCGACGTGTATGGCTTGTATGGGAATTATGACTTTGCTTTTTAGGCTTTTTACTGCATGAGTCAGAAAAGATCCTTACTGATCTTGAAACATAGATTTACATGATGTAAGTGAATATCATACAAAATAGTAACTGGATGAAAAACCAAATAAGAAATAGTATGATAAACTAACAGCTAGGTCCAGCCAAATAAAAAAAAACACTAATAGCTGGGTAACAACTAAAGCTACGCTGCACAAATTCTTTTAACTTTGTGAAATATTCATGTTACACACTTGACACATGACATTTAAAGTTAGATATAAACCCAATACATTTAGTTTGACATGTTCTCTACATATATGTCTTAAGTAGAAGAATTCATCAGGAAATTATGCACAGGGAATAGTTGAATATTTGCATTTAGAGACATATCAGCTCTTGTCACCAGTATTTTAATTTTTAAGTCCATAATTAAATAAGGAGGTAGTAACATGAACCAACCAAAAAACTGCTGAAACCACTTTAAAAAGCGAGAGTATGGGTAGAACCATCAGAGCAGAAGCCTGCAAAATTAATATGAGAAAGTAGTCAGCTAAATAATAAATATATAACTTTTACATATGCATCATGTAGTAAATAGGGTGTCCCTGCTTTGGAAGAGTAGGGGCTGCGTTGTAGCCTCTCCCCCCCCCCCCCAAAAAAAAAACACACACACTCTTTTTTTTTTTTTTTTCAAAGAGGCTGTTCCCACAACTCAGAGCTGTGACCTCATGGTCGTCACAAAGAAGCAACCTTACCAATACTACCAAAGCTTTGCCCATAATCATGTAATAATTCATACCATAAACGAAACCAGTTCTTTAGTTGCAAGTGGTCTTGTGAGCTCGTGATTCTTAAGCTTTCCATGTATTGTATCTTGGACCTAGAAAAACAAAAGGAAATTAGCAAACACGCAAGCATAATATTGTTGACAGCCTTGCTACATCTTCCCAAAGAGAATGATATGCAATACACACGTATTAAGATTTTGTACATAGGAAATATATAACAGCTTTGATACACAAAGAATATGATGTACGTCAAACATTTTTATGTAAGTAGCATTTTGTAAGATAGATATATAAAATGGCAACCTAGTCCACCATGCAGGCTTACCCTGGGAGCATAGAAACCATTTTCACGTAGGACAAATAAAACAACACTAACTTATAACTTTATCACTGTTCAATATATGTTTGCAATTAATGAATGAAGTTTTATAGAACCGTTCAGTTCTCCTCAATCCAGAAATTGTTATACAAAATTTTCCACTTCAGCAAACTAAGATTTATAAACCAAAAATCAAAAGGAGGCAGACAGAAATAACATAAAAATGCAGTGACTCCCATGAAAATTGATACTTCAAAAATATTGATGTGCTTTCTAACTCAAGAATAGAAATGAGCAGCCAAATATCTGAAGTTTCAGAGAACTTTCACCAGTTGATATGAAAGCATGCAACAAAATTATCTTAGGTGAACATTTTTTACTTGAATACATTAATTAATTGTTTCTTCATTCCTTTTTATTTTTTTGAAGTTAAGTAATTATTTCTTTATTGCTTTTTATTTTTAATGCCAAGTAATTGTTTCTTGATACATTGAAACACTATATCCACTTCAAACCACTATTCTTCATCATTATAATAACATACTAAGAAACTCGTGCGTTAAAAAAGGAACAAGAAGAAGAAGAAACTTGCCAGCCAACAAGGCCGCCAGAATTTTTATGGCAAATAGTACAGTCAATTCAGGGGCAAGCTGACATCCCTCCACAATTGACAGTCAGATTAACCCCCCCCCCCCCCCCCAACCAAGCAAAAATTTCACAATCCCATGACTATTATGCATCATTTTAGTTCCATATCATCTGTGACATATCTATTACTCCCAATTTTAGCTCAGGTTGACTATCACAGATTCACCACTTCCCTGACTTCTAGATATATAACTTGAAAGCAACAACTCCCAGATCATTATCCTTACACTGCTCTCCTCCTCTTTTCACCCATTCCCACTAAAACTCCCCTCCAGATCAAGCTCATCACTCGGTTAGGTTTAAGAAAGAAAATTCTTCTAGCAAAGGCGATGATATTTTCTCTGTAAAATAGAAGGTAGAAAAACAAATAAGGGCTTAAAACTACCTATATTTGTTTCCTACGGCCCTTAAAACAATTGAGGTCCACAGAAAGATTTTAGTTGGCAGTTGGATCACAAGAAATTATCAATGTGCTTTATGAGACATATAAATTATAAAGTGGAAATTTAGTTTTTGTAAGATAGGCATAAGACCAACTTTGTGGTATGTATGTGGGAAAATTCTTGGGCAACAGAGCACCAACATGCGCAAAATATGAGTGCAATGAAGATGAAGATGGTAAGATATATGTGCAACTATACAAGAAAAGATAAAAGATAAGACTCTACCTAGATGCCTTGTGGTTTGGACCACAACTTGTGGTGTACTTTTGGAATTTAAAGTAGAACAGCTTTACTTTTTTTTTGTTTCACTGACACCCCTTCCACTTAAGGAGAACTACAAATATGGTCCATAACAGAAAAGTAAAGCACAAAGAAGGGGTGTCTCTGAGAAAGATGTCAAACATAAGGACCTTAAATGCCAAAAGTAAATCACAGGGTATCTGTTTGAAATGACAAACTATAGAGGGTTTGAGTGAAATTTACCCAAAGATAAATTAGAAATGAAGTTATTCAAAATAAGATTGGAGTGACTCCTATTGAAGATGAGATGCTTAGGACATGATTGTCACAATCCAAGGGGAATTAGAGCAGCAATACTATAATTAGTAACAATTGTTTGTAGGAGATGCTATTAATTCTGTTGAAGTTCACATGAGTGTTGTTTCTAGAATGTGCTTTCAATTAGTTGCTAGTGATGCCTATAAAAGGCTAGGCTACTTGTAGGAGGATGGGGATTATGTTGATGAATGAATTGAATTCAATTTTCTCTCTTAATTCTCCTATCTCTCGTCTCCCTCAATTCTATCTGTTTCAGTTCTGTCTTTCCCTCCCTTTTTGCTTTCTCTTTCTCGTATTCTTATCAAATTCCTTCTAAAACTCTAGTCAAACCTTGGGTTGCAACATTTGGTATCAGAGTCGACAATTCTCAGCTGTGGTCCAGAAATTTAGCAATTGACCAAGGTGATTTTGTGCAGCAAATTCCGATGGAGGTTGATTCTCAAAATTTGAAGGCGACTGCAGAATCCAATAGCACCAAGCGAGTTCAGGCGATAGATTGCGGGACTGATTGTGTAGTAGGTGTTGCCGGAAGCGACAATATAATTGATCGAACAACTGAGTCAATCAATTACAAAAGATGGAGTTGATATAGCTTCGGAAATAGCAGGAGAAGCAGATTCTATAATCTGATCCGACTTGAATTTTTCGAGGCGACATTCCTCGGAGAGGAATCTAACGCAATCAATCTTGATCGTAGTTGCAATCTGGAAGCGGAGATAAACTGAAGTGTCCTTGATCGTGTACCCGATCAGATTGGTTTCCTTAAAGCAGAGTTCCACGATTTTGAGCCAAGGCAAAGATAAGTGAATTCCGATGATTATGGAGCCTTTGGACAGTGATTGGGTGGCGAATCCACTGGGGATCTTGATTTGTGTAGATCGTGGGTAGATAGCGACTAATTACAAAGCGGAATTGAACTTGGATTTGAAAGGTGTAGCCGAGCAAAGTAAACTTGGATTTGAAAAGCAAAGCCGAGCAAAGCCACTTGGCTCGAAATTGAAGACTATGCAGGCCAGGAGTGTAATGACCCGTTAGCGGGATTAGGTTGCTTGGGTGATATCATAGTGTGGGTTGATTTTCATTTTATTTGCATATTGATTTTGAGGAAATTATTTATGATGTTATAGGTGATGGAAAAATCAAAGCAAGAAGAGAATTATGCATGTTGAATAGTCAAAGTAAAGGAAGAGTAAGCAAGTGGAGTGAGGTGTGAAAAAGTCAAAATTGGGAGTAAGGGGCTGCCGATTGCAAGGTATATATATGTATATATATTATTGATTTCTTGTGTGGTAAATTGGGGGAAATAGGAACAAGATTATTAGGTATTTGTAAATGCATATATAAGTATAAAAGGGGATGGAAGGCAAATTGGAGAGACATTTCTAGAGCTTGCGTGCAAGCTTCTTCTTCTTCTTCTTCTTCTTCTTCTTCTTCTTCTTCTCTCTTACTCCCTTGATCATCGGTGCTCCAGGAGGGAATTTTATAAACCGGTTGTTGTTTTTCATCATCTTCTTCCTACCTTTGTTTGGCTTCTCCTATTTTCGTGGTGGTTGGTATATTGGACCATTGTAGAAGCTTTTCTCAAGCTCCAATCAAAGGTGCAGCTTTGTAAAGCAAGTTCTAACTCCCTTGTTGATTCTAAAACCCTTGGATCCTTGAATCTTTGGGTGTGTTTGAGGGAAAACCCTATTTTTGGGTAAGTGGTTCTTGTATGTGGCCTATGTAGAAAGTATTGTAAATCTTCCTTGTTTCTTGGTTGCGGGATCTCCGAGAGTGGGGTCGCCATAAGGAGAGTGCCAACGGTGATACTGAGTTGAATTTGAAGGCAAATCAGAGTGACGCAGTGGGTATTGGATTAGAAATAGGTCAAGAAGTGAAACTGAGAGTCGGCGATTCATAGGCAGTGGCAATGAGAGCCAATTGAACTCTCAAGAAGCTAAGATTAGGAAGGAAAACTCGGAGGTGGGATTCCAATGATCGTAGATCGTCGGTGATAGCTGTTTCTTGGTTGTGATGCTGATTACTTCTAACAACTAATCCAGACAATTTTCAAGGCATAATTAGAGTCGGCTGACTAGCGGCATCAATTCTGGTAATTTTAGTAGCTAATTAAGGATTGCTGAAATTAGATCAAAGCAATTCCTGGAAGCCAATTCAAAAAAAAGAAAAAAAAAAGATTAGGTTTACTGTGAATTAGATCCAAGTTCGATTAGAATTAGAAGGCAGATCGGATAGATTGATTTAGGAAGCTGGTTGATTCTCGGTTGTAATTGAGAGCAATAATTGATTTTTTGTTTCCGAAGCTACTTAGAACAAGTTGTCTTCTGAAACTGTTCAGAGCCAACAAGTTGTTTGAGGGTGACTTGGAAATTGGTTTGGAGGCGGTTCAGCAGCAGCTAAAGGCTGATTCAAATCTAGCATTTTTTGAATTTAAGGTTGTTGAATTTAAATACCAGAATAAGTTTCCGAAGTGGTCCTTGGAAGCTGATCAAGAGACTGTTATAGTGGTGAATTTTTAAGGAATTGAACTGAGGAGATGGCCGAAGGACTATGTGCTGCAACAAGAAACAGAATCAAGGACCTCCGTAGACAGCTAGATGACTTTTTGACCCTATTTTCACATAAATTTCAGGTCAATATTCTAGTTGAATGTTTTTCTAAAGAATATTCTGCTTCCTTAATTCAGATTGGATATGAGAGTTGCAACGACAAGCATGGACTACAGCCTAATGGTTAACTAAGAGTAGTCAGCAAATTGGAGGTATTCCTAAGGCTGTTGTGTCCCTAAGATTAGGAATGGATGATGCAAAGGAGAAAAACTTAGGACGAGGAGTTGGGGGAACTCACTCCACACCCTTGGGCCCGCGAATGGACATTCCCGCATTTGAAAGAGATAAGCCTAGATGGTAGATCAGGAGGTGCGAGCAGGTGTTCTATTAATATCGGGTGGCAAAAAGAAAGAAGGTTAATAAGGTTGTAGCCTATTTAGATGACGTAGCTAATGATTGCTTCTAGAATTGGTGTAGAGGGAGGGTGGAATGAAGCTGACCAGAGTTTGTAAGCGACTTGTGTACTCAGTTTGGAGAAAGGACCAAAACCGATGTTATCGAAGAACTCAATAAATGGAAGCAGAAGGGAAACAAAGGAGAATTCTTATGATAATAGTGGGGTAATGACTAAGGGAAACAATTATTCATGGTAAAGGAATGATCTGATAGTGAGAAGTTTACCTACCCCAACCAGTTGAGGCCTTAAATATGGATTAGAAGAGGCAATTGGGGCTCTATTTTCAGCAAAAAGTTGATAGAATTTCCTATAATGGATAAGAAAATTCAGAAAGTAAAAGATACTCTGATTGCTTAAATCTCTAAGGTAGATGAGGAAGTAAAAGATGCTAAGAACCCGAGAAGGATATGATCACAACAACTCTGAATTTTGAAGACTTCAAGTCTGTTTCTCTTAAAAAAAAAGGTACTCCTCCAATACTTGATGACAATACACAACTAATTTTTGAGTATCCACAGAATAGTGCCAACAAGAAGGAGGAAAAAGAAGTTAAAAAATGTGAAAGTGTGGCAAAAGATTTTGTCGGTCTTTTAGGCACCACCAAGGAAATCACAACAGATGATAGTGTTGGATATTTCTTAGCCGCTAAACATGCAAAGGAGTTGGTGCTGATTTTAGCAGAGGAAAATAAAGGAGGTACTTTAAGAGAGTTCAAAATACCTACTGAACAAAGAGATGTTTTCTCTTTCATTCATCAGATAAACCCAAGAAAGAAAAAGAAAAAGAGGCCAAAGCAAGTAGGAGAAAAGAATAAGAAAAGGCGAAAAAGAAATCAGATTGTGAAGGAAGGCTGGAATTGGATGAAGAACAGGGTCAGCAGCTGTAAGTTTCTTGGAGACAAGAAACCTTTCAAGGAGAGGGAATTGTCACGACCTAAGGGAAATTAGATGGGAAATATTGTAATTAGTTACAATTGTTTGTAAGAAATGCTATTAATTCTGTTGAAGTGCACATGAGTGTTGCTTCTTGAATATGCTTTCAATTAGTTGCTAGTGATGCCTATAAAAGGCTACTTGTAAGACGATGGGGATTATGTTGATGAATGAATTGAATTCAATTTTCTCTCTTAATTCTTCTATCTCTCGTCTCCCTCAATTCTCTCTATTTCAGTTCTGCCTTTCCCTCCCTTTTTGCCTTCTCTTTCCTGTATTCTTACCAAATTCCTTCTTAAACCCTAGCCAAACCCTAGGGTTTTAACAATAATTAAGATAGTTTAGTTACATGAGAAGAAGACTAATCAATGCTCCTATAAGGCGAGCTGATAGAATGGAACAAGTATCTAACAAAAGATGTAGAGAAAGAAGAAAAATGTAGTGTGAAAAACTTGGGTAAAACTTGGGTATGACACTAGTTATAAGGGCCTTATAGAAAATAAGGTTATAGATATAAATAATTGGTGAGCTAAAATTCATATACCCAACCCCACATAGTGGGATAAAGGCTTGGAATATTGTTGTTGTTGGCGAGGTAATATTCATGCACATTTCCAATTGCAAAAAATATATTTCCAATAAATACAGCCACACCAGATTCTGAGGTGTGAAGAGTCAGTTATTGTGTTTGTCAAGTGTTAGAAAGTGTATATCTTGTTATCTTGGTTATTTTGTTTTAGAATCATGGACACTTAAAGAAGTTTCTTCATCTCAAATGGTTTGAGAAGTATTGATGACAGCACCTCCACAGATTTGTACATCTCACCTAAACAATAGTTGGTCCAAGCATGCATGCAGTTCTCATATGGGCAATTTACCACAGAGATAGCATGTTTCAAGCACTGTGCTCTCCATTGGCCCAGAAAATGACGGTAGCATGCTTCCATGGAGGTCAGTTAATGAAAGCTAAACCTTCAATCTCTCTATACGCCACACACCAATGGGGTTCACAAATTTTTAGAAATTAATGCATTAAATTACCAGTAAACTGCTTTAACACCAGTATATATCCAAGGAATATGAGTTCCCTTAAATTTCAGGTGTCTATGCTCTTATCACTGTGTACCCTTGAATATAGTTAAATAGAAGAACAAGCTTTTGAAACTTATTTCAGCAACTGAAAGAAATAAAAATCAACACAACAATGACTAGACTTGCTGAAAAGAAACAGCAAAACAAGTGGATTACAAATGCAATTTGAAGGTACAACAAACCACTGTTGTTAGAATCGTACGATTCACGATTTGAATGGTACGATTTCACTCGATTCATATAGAAATCAAGTTGAATCTATAGGGTGAATTGAAAATCCCTTAGAATCGACTGTGAATCGGACGAATCGATCGTGAATTGCACGATTCATCCGATTCGTGCGACTTCATCTGCATGTGCACTTTAATCAAATATTCGTCTGATTTGGCTATATTTGAAGACAAAGAAGATGAAAATGATGAAGATGTTGATGCTCTTGAAGTTGAAGATGAAGATGATTGATAACTAAGGAAGATTATGGATAATGGAGTTTATTAGTAGCCAAATAGTTGTATTTTTTTTTCCCTAGCTTGTTATTTTGAAAGTGGTTTGGTTTGGTGCAATTTGAATTTAAAGGCATGAATATACTTTTGCCTTTTGGTATAGTTTTAAACTTAGCAAATATATTTAGAAGTATTATTTATCAATTTATATTAAAAAGAATTGATCATGGTGGGCACATTATTTATTTTTTATGGATATAAATTATTTATAGTTGAAATTGAGAATGTGTACCAAATCTTACGATTTGATTCGATTCTCGATTCATAAAATAAGAATTTCGATTCTCGATTTGAATCTCGATTTAACAACTATGCAGCAAACACATGAAAAAATAACAATTTCTCCAGAACACTCTACTCTCATTGTGATAGTGATAGAAATGAAGAGTAGAGTGATAGAACATAGGCTCCTCATATCCAATTGTTTTCAACCAACAAGGTATAGTTGTTTCCAGCTTGTAGAATTATTCTAGGCTATATTTCTCAAAATAGATAATTTCCTTTCTGTCAGAATATCCCAAGATCCTCCTATTTTAGGTAATGTATAGTTAGGAAAATAGGCAGCTTCTAAATCTCTTCGATTAGGTTGATTGATTGCAGATTCTTAGAAGTTTCCCAGTTTAGAGATTTGATTGGTTTTCCTTTTTTGTATATATATACAGCATGTACAGTCCTTTGATGAATCAATTAAGAGAAATTATCTTTCTTAACATGATATCATAGCAGCCTCTGAAAACCTAAAAATCCGAGAAAATTACAGCCACCGAGAAGGGTTCCTCATTGTAGGAAATCATCCCGAGTCACATGAAAGCCATCAACAGCACATCGTTCACCATCACCAGTCATAAACTAATGTCACATGACCAGCGGGGTTGGTTACTAATGCGGGAAGATATATGGAGAGTACCAAGGTATTATCGTAATAAGGATAAAAGGTAGTTATGTCTAGAAGGATGTAGAAAGGGGGCGGTTAGATAGAAGATTGCAGAATATAATTCACATGTAATTCAAATGTTGGCACCAAGGATTGGTATACAAGCCAACCTGCGCGGCCCTTAGAGGCATGATTGTAATACAATTGGCTCTATTTCCTCTCTCAATTCTCTTGATCTCTCTTTCCCTCTCAATTCTTTCTCTCTATGTCTTTCTATTCTTCCCTCTCCCTCTCTATTTCACCAATTCCCGCACAATTCTCCATTGAATTGCGAGAGAATTCCCCTTCTCAGAATTGAATTCTGACAACTAAATGATCAAAACTATTTGCAATGGTCCCAATTAGTCTTGATTTTTATTTCCGAGAAAAGAAGAGATGAATATTTCACTGGTGAAGCCGATCAACTGAAGAAAGAAGATTTGAAGTTTCGATTGTGGAAGACGGAGAATAACGTGGTTATGTCATGGCTCCTCAACTCCATGACGAATGAGATTGGAGAAAATTTTCTCCTCTACAAAACAGCTGTGGAAATTTGGGAAGTTGCGATGGAAGCATACTCACACGTGGAGAACACATCCGAGTTATTCGAGATTGAGTGCATACTTCATGATCAGTGGCAAAGAGATCTTACCATCACACAATACTTCAACATCCTCAATTGGCATTGGCAGCAATTGGACATGTTCAAGGAGCACAACAGGAAGTGCTCGGAAGATGGATTATACTAAAGAAGATTGTTGAATAGAAGCATCTCTATAAGTTCTTAATTGGTCTAGATAAGAACTTGGATGATGTTCGTGGAAGAATTTTGTCTACAAGACCAACCCCAAGCCTTCGAGAAGCCTTTGCCAAAGCGAGACAGGAAGAGAGTAGAAAGAAGGTCATGTTGGGGACTCAAAGTCCATCCAACAATTATGAACCTACTACTCTTGCTGTCCATGGGAGACAACCTCAATCAAACATCGGTAAATAGAATAAGGATTAGCCAAAATGTGAGCATTGTCATAACCTTGGCCACACGAAGGATAGGTGTTTGGATTTACATGACAAGTCAGAGAACATGAAGACAATAAACGAAGAGAAAGTAGGGGGAACATGGTGAATTTGGAAGAAAGGACCAACTCCATCGAAATATCACTCTTTAGCAAAGAACAAATGGAATTGCTTCAGAAACTTTTCGGCCAGCCACAAAGCAGCCCCCCTTCCTTGATCATTGCAATAGGAACAGTGGCTCATAAAGGTAAAATCATTCATGCCCTCAATGTTAAAAGAAGCAATGCAAATGTATGGATTGTGGATTCCGAAGTTTCAGACCATATGACCGAAGACTCAAGGCTATTCACTAAAATCAATTCTTGCAAAGATAAGTGGACTGTTCGGATTGCTGATGGAACTCAATCTCAAGTGGTTGGAGTAGGAATAGTGAAGTTAACTGAGAATTTCACCCTTCACTCAATGTTGTTTGTTCCAAATTTAGATTGTAATCCATTATCCATCACCAAATTTACTCATAATTATAATTGTCTCATTAAATTTTTCAAAAATTTGTGTGAATTTCAAGATTTGGATTCCGGGAGGAAAATTGGCAGTGCTAGATAGTGTTCGGGGTTGTACCTGCTCACAAGCAATAATTCTCCAAGTAGACAAGCTCTAAAAGTTGGTAATCTAGGTTTTCAGAGTTCTTTCAATGTTTCCATTCCTAGTTCTCATAATTCAGCCATGCTTTGGCATTTTCAATTAGGGCATCCGAATTTTGCATACCTTTAAAAATTGTTCCCTTTATTATTCAAGAATAAAAATTCAAACTTGTTTCAATGTGAGGTGTGTCAATTTTCAAAGCATACTCGAAGTTCATTTCAAAATTAGTTATATAAACCTTCTCGTCCATTTGCTATGTTTCATGGTATGTGTGGGGACCCTCTCACACAAAACATGTTTCGGGGTATTGATGGTTTGTGTCCTTCATTGATGACCACACTAGATTAACATGGCTATTCATTCTAAAAGAAGAGTTTGAGGTTGATCAAGGCATAAAAAAATTTCAATATCATGATTCAAACTCAGTTTCATACAAAAATTCAAATTTTGATGACAAACAATTCAAAAGAATATTTCAAATCTATCCTAGGTGATTATCTTTTAAACCAAGGAATTATCCATCAAAGTTCTTGCGTAACACTCCTCAACAAAATGGTATTATAGAACGGAAAAATAGACACCTCCTTGAAGTTGCCCGATCTCTCATGTTTTCAACCAATGTTCCAAAACATTTTTGTGGAGATGCGATTCTCATAGCCACCTACCTAATTAATCAAATGCCTTCTTGAGTCCTCAAATTCCAAACACTGCTCCAAATACTACTCCTAAAAGCCTACCCATATTCTTAATTCGTGTCCACCATTCCACTTAAAAGTTTTTAGATGTTCAATCTTTGTCCATGTTCATCCTCATAATCGTGGAAAGTTGGATCCTTGGGCCATCAAGTGTATTTTTTTGGCTACTCACCAAATCAAAAAGGGTATATGTATCTCTCTCCTTTCACAAGAAAGTACTACCATTCTATGGATATTACTTTCTTTGAAAATCAACCCTTTTATCCCTATACTACCATTTAGGGGGAAAGTGAGTTTCCACATGAATGCCAGTCTTGGGATACTGAGACTCTCTCTGTTGTCCCAATCTTTCGCCTCACATAATCAAACATTCTACCCTCAAGATAATCGGAATTACCCACTCACGAAGGAGATAAGAGAACAGAATATGAAAACTGAAAATTAGAAGAACATACACACACACACACACATGACTCGAGATTTATCCTGGTTCAGTTTCCCTTTCAGGAAACCTATCTTGAATATCAAAAATGATTACATGTACTGCACTCAAACTCTCTCTCTCTCCCTTACAATCCAATACCCAGGCTATACAGAGATTTAGAACAAATTACAAGGCTCTCAATTAGTTTCCTCCCACACAGCACATACTCGCACGGAATTCCCAAGATAGCAAAAACAACCAGGTGAGAACTTAAGGCCTCCGACCCCTTATTTATAGAACATAAGGGGGGACTACACAAGGTTTTAAAAAACCAAACAATTAGAGATATAACTAACCAATTAACAAAACTAGATGAAATACCAAATACATCCCTGACATTTATTGCTTTACCTGAGACCATCAACTAATCTAATACAAATGATTTAACAAATTCTCCACCCATTTGAGTTAGATTTGACTTTCTCAAGACTACCACCTACACCTCCCTTCATTGCACTATTTTTTCCTTCTTCATCAGCATCTGGAATAACTTGCAATATCTTCATGCAATGCTTTAGCTTTGCAAGAGGTACAACTTTAGTAAACATGTCAATCGCGTTCTCTTCACCTGAAACTTTGATTAGAATAATATCTTGTTTTTCAATTATTTCCCTAATGAAGTGGTGTCTAACATCTATACAATGTTCTAAAATGCGGCCAAGGCGGCCGCCTAGGCGCCCCTTGGCCGTGGCGATTAAGCCCTAATTGGCACCCTAGGCACGGGACCAATTAATCCGACCCAATCGGCGCCTAGCCGCCTGGGTCAGGTGCGGCCTGGGCCGCCCACCTACCTAGGTTGCGAGCGACTTGGCCGCCACAATTTGTAAGAGCCAAGTAGAGATGGTGGACAAAGTGTCCTCGCCTCTGAAGCTCAAGAGCACGTCATAGCTGTCGCTGCTCTGAGAAGCGGAAGAAGAGGAGGCGGGCTCTTTGCCTCTTGTAGTAGTAGTCATTGAACAGAGGGAGCAAAGAAGAATGGATCTGTTGGAGAAATTTAGGGGAGAGAAATTTTTGAAGTAGATGAAAGTATGGAACTCATCTGGAAGACGAGAGAAATTTGAGGGGGGGGGGGAGAGAGAGAGAGAGAGACATGTTGAATGGGCAACTGCTAGGAAACTTGGGAGAAATTTGTGAGAAGAAAGTCAAGAAAAGTACAACACAGGGGTTAAATTATTGTTAATATATAATTTAATTTGTCTGTGACTTACTATTAGATGAAAGCACAAAATAATGCAAGGAAGCAACCAATGTTACAAAATAATGCAGGTTTATTTGCTGAAAATAACAGTTTTCATAGGCTTCGCCTAGGTCCTGGTCTGGTGCCCGACTAGCGCCTAGCACGTTTTAGAATACTGCATCTATATGCTTAGTCCTTTCATGATGAACTTGATTTTAGACAAATGAATGGAACTTTAACTGTCACACATCAAAGTTGCCTAGACATCTATCCCTAGGAGCTCACTAACTAGACCCTTTAGCCACATAGCCTCCTTGATAGCTTTCGATATAGCTATGTATTCAGCTTCTGTAGTGGATAATGCTACCACATGTTGGAGACCAGACTTCCAACTAATTGTAGAGTTCCACAACATAAACACATAACTTGATGTGGATCTCCTTCTATCTAAATCGACAGCATAGTCTGCATCCGAGAACCCTAGGATACTAGGTTGATCTCCTATATTAGCTCCATCATAAGACAAAACATTCTTAGATGATCCCTTTAAGTATCTAAATGCCCACTTCACTACATTCCAGTGGGGTTTTCCTGGATTTGCCATAAACTGACTTACTACACTCATTGCATGAGCTAAGTCGGGTCGAGTGCATACCATGCTATACATTAAACTACCCACAGCACTCGAGTATGAGATATTTTCCATTTCCTTCCTACTTTCCTCATCCTTTGGAGATTGATCTGAAGACAACTTAAAGTGAGAGGCAAATGGCACATTCACTACCTTAGAATTTGCCATTCCAAACCTAGATAACAGCTTTTCTAGATAGGATTTTTGTGATAGGTGGATTTTCCTTTGTTGTTTACTTCTAGCGACCTCTATCCCTAGAATTTTCTTTGCTTCACCTAGTTCCTTCATCTCAAATTCAGATTTTAACTTCATCTTTAGTTGTTGGATCTCTTGATCGGATTGACTTGCTATGAGCATGTCATCTACATAGAGCAGCAAGTAAATTGAGATATTAGGTGAAACATGTTTGAAGTAAACACAACAATAGGCAGCTTCTAGGCAAGTAAATTGAGATATTGTTCATCCAAGCTTGGGATGAACAATATCTTCAACCCAGCTTGAGAGGGAGTGTAGAATTATTCTAGGCTGTAGTTTCTAAAAACAGTTAATTTTCTTTCTTTCAGAATATCCCAAGATCCTCCTATTTTAGGTAATGTACAGTTAGAAAAATAGGCAGCTTCTAAATCTCTTTGATTAGGTTGATTGATTGCAGATTCTTAGGAGTTTCCAAGTTTACAGATTTGATTAGATTTCTTTTTCTGTAGATATATACAGCATGTACAGTCCTTTGATGAATCAATTAAGAGAAATTATCTTTCTTCACACAGCTTGTAATACACTAGTGTTAAGCCAAACCCAACTTTGCAAAACAATCCCTTTACATTAGTCACCATCTAAAAAATTCACAATGATTATGCTGCATCTCCCAGCACTAGTTGAGAGTAATCTCAAACCCGTTATAACAATCCTCAGACTTTGGAGCATGAGATAAGTATACTAGATATAAAGCAAATAGATACCTGACGATGGTAAACAGCAGTGGCTTTAACAGACTTCCTATAGTTATAAATTACTTTTTTTGTGTATGGCCTCAAGAAAACACGTGCTTTTTCTACATGAGGCTTTGTCATTGTAGCAACTTGATCAATATATGGTTTTGTCAACCTCTTCATATCCTGTCACCACATTAAGTTATGACACTGAAGAATGTCATCCAGAAGATCATCATGCTAATAGAAAAGTTGATCTCAGTGAGATATACCTGAAAGTATGGATCCACCATCTCTTGTACTTGGACAACATGTGGCTCTATTGAATTCTTGGATGTGTAGTAAAACTCAATGGTTTTAGCAGTGAGTAATTTAACATTTGGTCCGATTTGAGTAATAAATTTCAGCCATTGTTCCTTCACAGCTGGGATCCATTTCTTCAAATAACAGAAATCAGTATTAGTAAACGAATCATCATTCGACCACACACTTAAAGACCAACAAACTTAAGACACTAATGAATCAACCACCCTTGAAATGGCTTTTGATTCAGTGGAATTTCCAAGGAAAATCTAATTTAAGTTTGAAATGGAGAGCCTTATATAATGAGTGAACTAGGAAGGCTCCCCAATTTGATGGGCTCTAAGCCCATATATCCTCTACATGCCCTACCATAGAGCAAGTGTAAATATAATCAAAGAAAAGCATCATGGAATTAAGTTCCCTGTCATAAAAATTAAGCCTGAATTGTAAGGAGCAAGAAACATTACCAAAATCCTCTTTGAGGTTCTGCTTGAAAAACCTGGACTTGCGACCATGCTCATGCTAGCACTGTGCTGACATCAGCATGACATCACCATGATGCCTTGTGTCAGTTTGCTCCAATTTTTTTTTAGCCTGTTTCATCCATGCATTCTATTTTTTGACTAGGACACTAGTGTCAGGTAGTTAGGGTTTTTGGTCCATTGCATTCTATTTTTTTGACTAGGACATTAGTGTCAAGTTGTTAGGGTTTTTGGTCCATTTCACTTTTTTAATTTATTATTGTCTAATTTAGTTTTTATACAAGTTTAGTTGGTCTTAGTACATCCTAGGTGGGCTTAGCTGACTGGATTTCTTCTTACATATATAATATATTCTCATGATTAGATAGACTGCATTATGATGGTTTTATTGCATACATTTACTAATTCCTATTTATTTACTGTGGCATACTTAGTTTAAAACCTTAAGATCTCATCATTTATGCATAAAAATGGGGAAATAGGTAATCATTTTAATTGTCACGGTTTCATTCATTATAAAATTGTCTATTGATGACTGTTACTATTAGATGTTCTGACATCATTGTTGCTTATATGGATTGAAATGGATAACTGTTACATGCATGGATTTTGTTGTCTACTTATTACTAAAGAAACTTATGATTATTTTAATTCATGACAACGGAGGTCCTAACTTTCATGACATGGGAGTTTCTTGTTCGAACCTATATGTTAACAACAGAAAATTGTTAGCGCTGGGACACCACATACCACCTCAGTTAGTAGAGGCATCGTTAACCCTGGTGTGTAGCATGCTACACAAGAGAACTGTCATCTACGGATTTCCATGAGACCGTGTATCCACTCCTGCATGCCCTATTGTACTTAACTAACTAATTGCTCTTCTTCCTGTATACTCTACTATGCATAACTAATTTTCGATTATTCATGCTTTAGAACTGTATCCCTTCTCCCTTCCCCCACTATTAATATTGAACATGGCATATGGATTAACCGTTTGTTGCATTACACTTATTTCACCACATCATAATACTTTCTATCCCTCACTAAGTCAGTTCAAACTTACCCATTCATTTAACATTTCCCAGATCTGTAGATTTAGGCTTCAATAGTGTTGTGGTGATCATGGACACACTCCTGGATACGGTGCTGACTCACTGACTATAGGATACTGCATAAACATTAGGAGACACCGACTATTCGGTATGTGTGGATATTAATTCATTTATAATTGGTCATATAGAATATTTTTTTACATGGATTAGTTATTTGCTCATGACATTGGCATGATGAGATGATATATATTCAGTTTATGAGATTTGGATGTTATTGTTCAGATTAAATGATGAGCACGTCTGTTTGTTCAGATATTTATATCGTTCACAGATTGTTATGAGGCTACAATGTCCTAGTGGGGCTCGCACTCACAGTTCTCTATTAGGGGGTAGTGCCGGTCACAGACCGCACTTTTAGGTCATGATATAAAATCTTTAATGGTTTTTAGCCCCTCAATTCTTAAGAAGAGGAATAAAAAAGTAGCATTCAAACTTTTTCTTTTTTAGAAAAAGAACTAAAACCATGGAAATTCTTAATCATTTCTAGAATATCTTTGCTAATCCATTCTCTTGTGCTTTGAAGATATCAAGCTATCAAAAACCCAATTCTTTACTACTCTTTCCGTTGTGTACCAATGGATAACACTATCCCTGTCTTAGGCTCTCCATAGACTCAGTCCACTCCATTACTATGGGGTCGTTCACATCTACCAAGTTTCCCCCACCAAAAATGAGTGAAGCCACCAAAACTATAAATCAAAAGCAATCACAGTGATTACCATATAAATATCCAAGGAGATAGGAAACTTTTGTTACCCCCTTATAGATTCATGCTCTTCCATAAACAAAGCTGCATGAAACAGAGTTACTGTATGAACCAGGCACTAGAACTTTCAACCACAAAGTATAATTCTAAAAAGAATCTGAGCACACGAACATGCAGCCATAGTACAATAATTTGATATTAATTATAACACAAACATGAGATCAATAAAATCCAACCAAAATTATCAGTGCTCAAAATAATAAGCAACAGAAGAAAATAAAAAGTGAAGAATACACATAACTGAAACATCTTTAAAGCACATTGTCTTCAATACAGTAGGGGGATAACTTACTGTTTTTGCAGTTTCAATATGAGGCTCCGCCCACTTCTCAACTTCAGCTTTCTTTTGAAGTGCCTGAAAAAATATTTCAAATGAAAACAGACCTAATATAGGAACTTTTCCCTGTACAACATACAGGTGAATACCAAGTTCTAATAAAAGATCTCTTTTGGGAACTTTATATGAATGTACACAAAATCCAACTCCATCCAATTTTTAGTAGCAGGTATAGTTGAAAGTACTTTCTCCAATTTAAAAAAATAAAGAACTGATTAATCTGACAAGTAGATAAAGAAAACAGACTTAATCATCCAAAATAATTTAAATCAAACAGTCCAAAATCATAACACATCTGCTTCTCAAAAAAATTAAGAAAACAAACCTCTTTAACTGTTGCATCCAAGGTGGGTTTTCCATGCTCCTCCCAATGAGTCACTATGAAGGACTGCAGGTTAAGATAAAAGGTCAAAAGAAAAGATTCTGCCAAAAAAAAAAAAAAAATTCCTTATGTTTTTTTTTGTGTGTGTGTGTGTGTGTGTTTTTTCTTTTTGGCGGGGGGGAATTACCTGGCAATGCAATAAATGAACTGCAAGCCAATGTGGAATCCATGCTTCTCTAACCTGGTTGTGGATCAAAGATAACATTGTTTGTTTATCAAAGAACCCCCACTGAATATGAGCTAAACTACATGCAGAAAATTGGAGACCTGTACATGACAAACCTATACTTATGAGGTATTCAAATTTAGGAACTACATAGATGTCAAGCATGGTAGACTCATAGACAAAGGCAATATATTTCCACTCCTTTTTCGTCCTTTCTGTGTGTGTGTGTGTGTGTGAGAGAGAGGGAGGTTTCAAAGCAAAATTAAACATAAAAACTTCAGCAGATAACTTATAGCTCATCAAAACATCTATAGAACGAAGTTGGAAGCCAAAGTTAGTTCATAGTGTAGTTCAAAAGCTACACATCTGCCCCTAAGGTGGCATCTCAATGGGTGTTGGCCTGGAATAGAAACAGAGGTCTTGGATTCAAGTGTTGTGCCATATATGGGGCTTGGGTGGCCATCTTTCATGCATAAGTCAGAGTTTTAAAGGAGGAGGAGTTGGTGAATGGATGTCACTGATGACCCAACAAGGGTCATCTTTGTGGCTTAAAAGGCCCTTTGGCTGCATATTGAGCAAAAGAGATCAAGTTGGCCTCACAAAGCCTAGACTCATCCATGTGGGTGTCTGGGTTGGGGGCGTTTCGGCCAAGGCTCCAGTAGCACCCTTGAATCCCTTGATACAGGGTCACCCATTTTAATGAGCCAAAAAAAAAAAAGGAGACATGCATCCAACAGGCAATTATTAAGAATAGGCAAAATCGAAAAATGCAGCTCTTGCCCATTCAAACAGCATAGTGAAAGACAATACATGAGGATCAACCAAAAATATGAAATAACTAGTCAATTAAGACAATCATTGGGCTTTAATGGACCTTGCACCTAATATATTTGCCAAGACCCAAGAGTTAATGAATTAGGACATCAAATATCAATACCATCACAATAGGGCCAGTTTCTTTTACCCTCATTTGGGGTTATCTCATACCAAGCAGTTGACCAAACCCAAAGACTGGATGACTATGTGCCATTAAACCATTAAGCATAAGTAGTGATGGCAAAGAACAGGCAGATTCCTTGATTTCTTTATCTGTATCAAGCATCTGCATCTTTAATATCACCAGATCCAGGTGGACGCAACTACATTCTGCCCACTACAATATCTTCATAACATAACCTTATGGATACTGCCCCATTCCACCAAAAGTGAAACAAATAGGATTACAACCAAACCTGTTCTACTATTCATCGACTGTTTGCTTTATAGGAAAAAACTGTCCAGGTCTATACAAATCCAGAAACTCAAGTACTTATTTCCAACCAATCCCAATCATTTCCTAATGGTGAAAAAACCCGTCAGGTCTTAGAGATCTGACAAAGGATTCTCAAAAATTCTGTAGAGAATTCTAGAGAGGAAGGGAGAGAGAGAGAGAGAGAGAGAGAGAGCAAGAGAATTGAGAGAGAATTCCAGAATTGAATTAATCTTCACATGTCCCTCATTAGGTGGGATCAGTTCATATTTATACTGATCTCCCCAAGTCACATGGGAGTTTTTCCTGCCAAAATCAGTAACACCGTCTAACCAACCTCACACCAAGCACGTGCAACTCTGCTTATACTACCCTCCCTTATTCCCGAATACAATTCATTAAGTAGGTACATGACAAAACCTTTTTCCAGCAAACTCATACACGGAAGCTCAGATTGCTTTCACCGATCAATCCCTATTTCCCCCCTAGAGTACTGCAAAGCAACTAAACCAGCCCCATATTTCTTTCCGACTGGATACACAATGCTTTTTCATCGCCACAAAAAACCCTAAAAATTTATATAGCTTCCTCAAGGTTCCTGGCTAAAAAACCCAATAAAGATTAACATTAAATAAAGCGCAGTGCTGCTGGCACTGCATGGTAGGAGAGAATCCTAGGCACTCATCCTACATCCCAGATCATAAATTAGGCCCACATCAACACATATATAATGTAAGTAGCTGAACAAGCAGAAAAATCAATCATATGAAAGCAGTGTGAATTACTGTGGAATATTGTAGCAATGGTCTGCACTGAAAGCTAGAGGCAATGAAGGGCACACTAATAACACCAGCAGCAGCAGCAACAACATATCAAGCCTTAATCCTACTTGGTGGGGTGGAAGGGCACATTAATAAGGAAAACAAAAACATTAATTCACATGAAGCAAACATAGACTTTAATCTCACAAATCACATTTGCTGAGTACAATTTGCATGAACATACTTAGGAACATGTCCCAAAAAGTATCAGTATCACAGACAACCTTATGGGTTGTTTAGTTGTGAAAAATTATTTCCAGTTTTCCATCTCCAATTTTCTATAACATCTCCAGTTTTCATTTTCCATAGAAAATTTGAAAAAGATGTTCAAATGTTAGAAGTGCATGAAACTAATTTTTCAATCTAGAAAATTGGAACATATGTTAAAAAAAGAAAGAAAGAGAAAGATAGAGGTTTTTCTTTTGTGTAAATGTAATTTGAGTTAGAGAAGGAGATGATAACGAGAGAAATTTGGAAAACACGTTCAAATGTTAGAAATGCATGAAACTAATTTTCAATACAGAAAATTGGAACATATGTTCAAAAAACTAGATAAAATAGAGGTTTTTCTTTTGTGTAAATGTAATTTCTGGTAGAGAAGGATATGATGATTTGAGAAAAATTTTGTGGAAGACCATGTTTTGCAAATCTCCAAAATACTAAGGAAGGTTTAAAAAACTCACTTTAGGAGTTCCCAAGTTCAGTTCAATTACGGGAAACCACATTATCCAAATCTCTTTTTTCAGTTTAGAAAATTTTTATTTTTGAACAAGTTTTCTAATGTTCCTGAAAACTGGGGCTGTTTTCCACAACTAGACAGGCCCTTGGGCCTCCTATAAGGGCATACTCCATTTTGTACATTCTCTCTTGTACATTTTTTGGATAAGTTTCCTTTCTTTGTTGCCAGGTAGTGGGAACACCTGGTTGTCACAACCCCAAGGGCATATTAGTAATAGTAGATTATATGTATTTGTTAGGTGTTGTACTTTACTGTTTACCTTATTGTATCTTTCAGTTAGTCAGCCTATAAATAGGATAAAGTAGGAGAGAAGGCAGCAGTGATGAATGATAATTGACTCTATTTCCCTCTCAAATTCTCCCTCCCTCCCTCCCTCTTTGTTTTGTCTAAACTCTCCCCCTTTCTTCTAAATCCTCCCTCATTTCTGTCCTAATTCTCCCTCAGATTCTTTCAATTTCCCATCCAAACCCTATGAAAACCCTAGGTAATGACAGTTTGTATCAGGCCAGTGGTCCTCCAACCATTGCAAGGTTGGGCAAGAAGAAGGCGTCGATTGGGGCAAGTCCGAGCAATCTTGAGGTCGTAGAGATTGCGATCAGATCTGGAAGGTAGTTGGCCCATTGCAATCAATTACAAAGAATCTCGCAATTGGATTGGATTTGGGGCTTGCCGAGTAGTGGCCATTGGCACTCTTGATCAGCGGCGAGTGCAGATCAAAGGAGATAGTAGTCACGGATTGGAGGAGGTGATTCACTATAGAGCCGGTGGTTCTCGATTGCTGCTTGAAACGGTTTCAGATCGGAGTTTATGTAATTTAGGCGCAACTGAGCAGCGATTTAGTGGAGCCAATTCATAGGCAACATCTACAATTCTAGGCGACTCGTAGGAGCAAGTTCCAAAGCAGAATTCAGGAGATTCCCGAACGGCTGCTCTCGGTAGTTGAATTTGATAGTGGTGATATCGTGAGGCTGTTCCTCTGCTATTAATTGAAACAACGCTGAGTGATTTCCAATGAGCTAGATTAGAGCCGACATATCGACAAAAATCGCCTTTTAGGAAGTTGGATTAGAATCGACTCTCTTGATTCCTCAGGAGACTACAACAAAGCATTTCCATGGCCGCCAACTCCTTCTGCTCCCCAATTAATCGAGGTCCCAAATTGAAGGCAAAGTAGATCCAGATCTTGTCAGATTCCATTTGAGGAGGATTAAGTTTCCATAAAGATCTAGGCAACTTCCTGAAGCAATGATGGTCAATGGATTCCAGTAATTGCAGGTTAGTATCCTGCCTGAATGCTTTTCTATGCAATATTCTGCGTCCTTAAATCAAATTGAAGACGAGAGTTGCAACAAAGAATTCAACAACCTAACATAAGAAAGCGTTGATGCTCAATTTTCATCTGACCTTGAAGGAGTCTTACTTTGTGTCAAGATTCATTAATGATCTTGACGATGCGCTGAGGCCTATTGTGAAAATGATGTATCATGCCACAATACAACAAGCAGCTACAAGAGTTGACGCTGGAAGCTATTTACAGAAAGCATGGGTTGTTGCCTAAAAGTTATTTTAAGAGCAACCAACAAATTGAAGGAGCTTCTAAGGTTGCAAATCAAATAGAGCAAGAATCTGAAGAAAAATCAAAGTTAGACCGACCAGTTGTAACTAAAGACTCCGACAACGAGGAGAGAGTGGACAAGGATATTGGTGAGGATCACATATTATATTTGCAGGAAGCTGAGAAAGTAGCATTGGAAGATGAGGATGGCGATGAAGATAGCTTCCATGCTCCTGATGAGAGACAGGCATGCAATGAAGACTTAGATCGAAGGAAGAAGCCGGAGATTGAGGAGAGGCATTCTTTCACTAGAACTTCTATTAGGAGGAACGGTTTTGAGGAAGAGGGTCCTAAGGATATTGTTCCTTTGCCTTTGGTTTCAACTGAGGAGTTCATGGCTTGGGTTAAAGTAGGTATCAAACAGTTCTTTGTGCTAATTTTGGTAGAAAAGGAACAATTTAAGCGGACTGAACATAGGAACTTCCTAAGGTTTGGAAGAGGAGGTTACTATCGGATTGCTTATTGTTACTACTTACTAGCATAATTCCTATATGAAGACCTTTGAGGGATACATTTGACATTTGCAGGAAAAAAAAAAATAAAAAGAAAAGAGAAAGAACAAAATTGTGAAGAGGAAGAGACCTAGAAGGAGAAAGAAAGAAAGAAAAATAAATCAAATAGCGAAGACAAGAATTGGATGAAGAGCAGGGCTAAAAGCTGTGAGTTCATGAGGACAAGAACTCTCTCAAGGAAGGGGGGAATTGTCACAACCCCAAGGGCATATTAGTAATAGTAGATTACATGTATTTGTTAGTTGTTGTACTTTGTTGTACCTTTCAGTTAATTAGCCTATAAATAGGATAAAGTAGGAGAGAAGGCAGCATTGATGAATGATAATTGACACTATTTCCCTCTCAAATTCTCTCTCCCTCTTTGTTTCGTCTGAAGTCTCCCTTTTTCTTCTAAATCCTCCCTCATTTTTGTCTGTTTCCCCCTCCATTTATGTCCTAATTTTCCCTCAGATTCTTCCAATTTCCCATCTAAACCCTAGGTCATGACACTGGTTTCCTGCTCATGCTTTTGTATGGGTTTCACTCTTTTCTATATACTTGCTTACCTATTGAAGAAAAAAATATCAGGAATACAATTTTACATAACCTTATTCAGGCTTATGAGTAATGGAATGCTAGATATCAATATGATAGGCATGAATTCTAATGGCTGAAAGGATGTACAGTTGTATTTTAGTTGAATTTCTTTTTACATCATCCTGTATGGTTCTAAATGAGATGAAGGAGCCCTAGAAATTTAGAGGTCAGTTTCTCTTTGTGGAGCCATAGTTAAATTAGAAAAAAGTGATATAGAAAACAAGTCTGTAGTTCAGCATCTAGTGACACTACACGTTAGCAACTCACAAATAACACTGCGATGCTGCTGTTCCTTGTATTGAGTGGCATACTTTGAAACAAGTCATCACAAATGAAGTTATCTATTTATTCTCCATGTGAGAAATGAAAAAAATGTGTTTTAATCAAACAGAGCTCCTTTATGTTCCCACATTACATTGCGATTTGGTGACAATTATATATCCAATACATATAAAGGCTCCAAGTCACAGGTTATGTCCGTGTCACTCATGCTCAAGCCCACGAACACCTGATTACCTTTGCCTCAAAAAAGAAAAAATGAATCAAGATAATATCACCTAGTATTTCCTAATTCTGCCATACATTACATAAATCTAAATGTATCCAAATAAATTGTGTGTGTGTGTGTGTGAGTGAGAGTGAGAGTGAGAGAGAGAGAGAGAGAGGAGTAACAACCATAAAAACAGTATAAAGCAACTATAATCACCTTATTCAACTCCTCAGAGACCTTGGCCGCCTCCAGTTTAATTTTCATCATTTCTTCCTAAAGCAACACAAAATTAAGGATTAGCTAAAAGAGCATCAGTTGCTAAAAGAAGCATAAAAGATTTTTAGACAAACTTCCAGCAAACCTCTGCCACTTGAAGGGGACGTTTGATTTTATCAATTCGGGTCTTCTGTTCATCATTGATCCTCTGAAGCTGTCAAATGTACAAGTTTATTTATTTATTTATTTTATTTTGGAGGACGGGGGGGGGGGGGGATGTTACTAGAGCAACTGAAAGATTGTCTCTCGCTACTAAAAAGAACAAAGATTATTTTTCCATTTTCAAAACGTAATAGCATATGTAAGATCATTCTCAATGTATAATAATGAAGAAAATATCACAATTACTATTCACAACATCAACTTTAGAGAAATAGATGCATCATACTCACACTTTCTAGTTTCATGTTCAATTCAGTGACCCTTTTCTCAGCTACATTTGCTCGGGCTTCCAAGGAATCTTTTTCCTTGTTTTGTTTTTCCATTTCTTGTCTGAGATTTTCAACCTGCCAAATATTGCAAAACAAAAGGAGTGCCACGTTTCAAAAGACTCAATCAGTTTTAGCTGGTTTGAGAATGAGTTACCTGCCTCTCAAGTTCTTGAATGCATGCATGAGCCTTACTGTCCTGCTCCTTAGCATCTGAGGACCCTTTTTGCTGATAAACAAAGTTGACTGTCATTAGAGATGGGTCTTAATACACTTGAAAATCCACCCAGAGAACATTGGAACTTATTGGTGAAAAATTATTGGCCCTCTCTCACCATTTCAGTTGTGAATCTAATTTCTAAAAAACATTAATGTTTTCAAGCTATGTAGATACACATGACAATGCAGCTTGGGGAGGGGGGAGGAGGTGTTGTAAAATCCATTTAGGACATGCAATTTTCTCAAAATCACAAATTAAATCCACGGTTTTGTTGAATGGCTATAAGGCCAAATTTGTTGTATGGCACAAAATGATTGTGACTAAGAGCCTTACAATAATAACATATCCAGCCTTTATGCCACTATGTGGGGTGTGACTAAGAGCCTCATGGGAAAAAAAAAAAAAAAAACGAGAAATGAGACTATCCACAATAAGGTTAGAGTAGTGCCTATTGAAGCTAAGCTATGCATAGGAAGACTAATGGAAGAAGTATTGTAGAAAATCATATGATTATAATTTTGTATTTAGGTGTATAGTTTCCCCTTCCTTAACCAACTCGATAAGGGTGGTTTCTCCCTTGTATTTTCTATACATATGTATGTCCTATCAAATGAAAAGTGAAAGAAGTTATTTATGTCTAAAAACTTCATGGTATCAGAGCAGTGAGATGGAGACTACAGAAGGAGAGAGAGAGAGAGCGACAAAGGTGGTGAAGATCTCTGCCATCGTTGGCCACTACACATCTCCGTCATCTCTAGTTATCTCCTTTAACTTTGTCTGCCATAGACGTAACCCCAGTCACAATTGTCACCATTGTTGTAGCCCTTAACCACAATCACAACCATCAAAGCCATGTCAAGAGAGAAGATGCTGGCTGGTCACAGGCTGAGATCTAGATCGAGAGACAAGTTCTCTTAGCCTTTTAGGAAGAAGGGAACGATCCCATTGTTGACGTACCTTAGGACTTACTGCATCGAAGACTATGTCAACATCAAGGTTAATGGGGCCATCCACAAGGGCATGCCCCACAAGTTCTACCATAGTTAGACTAGCCATGTCTAGAATGTCACCTGGTGCTCCATCGGCGTTGAAGTCAACAAGCGCGTGGGTCACAAGATAATCAGGAAGCCAAAATCCCGCCGTCATTGGAGAAGATGAAAGGGCACAGCACAATGCCACACTCCTACATCGAAGATGGTAGATGTAGGCGATTGGTTGCAAATAGACAGTTGCACACAATAGAGAAGGCGAAGAAGATTGCCGTCGTAAATCTTCAAATCATTTCTCCATTTCTCTTTCCATAGCGTTGCGTTCCTACGATGATGCTGAGCCAAAATCCCAGAGCAATGACGCAGGAGTGGGAACCAATGGTGCTGCACAAGTCAAGGCCCAAGTCATAAGACTAGTGGGATCCAAAGGCAATGAACCAGGCTTTGAAGTCCGGCAAACAGGTTCAGACAATGAAGAAGTTTGATGTCAAGACATTTGCCAACATCACCAAATACCCTAAATAGGTAATTCGCACGAGCTCAACCTAGAAAACCTTAAGAGTTTTTAAAAAATCTGCCTACCACGAATGAGTTAAACAACAAGTATGACAAGTTGTCTTTATTTTTCTGGAGGTTGATGCTTCAGCCTTTATTGTGGCTTCATTTTATTTTAGTTGCAAGGGTTATTGCTTCAACCCAAGTATAAAAAAGCATTGTAAGGGTTATTCCTTCAGCCCAACTGTAAAAAAGCATTGTATGAGTTTTTGCTTCAGCCTAAGTGTAAAAAGCATTGTAAGGGTTACTGCTCGATCGTGTGAAAAAGTATAGTGCGATTATAACTAAACCTGTCAAAAGCTACCATTTTAAAAGATGATAGTGCTCGCCTCTCATACTTGTTAGCAATTAGGTAGAAGGCCTAATTGAAAATTTTATTGAATCCGAGTAGGGGTATTTATACAAGTACAAAATATATATACTATCTCCTAGAAAACAGGAATAAATTCAAATTTAGATAACAATAACTGATATTTGAAATGCTGAATTATCTTTCTCTTTCAAGCTTTATCATTTCCTTGAATTTTGGAACTTATTTTATCTTTTAGGCTGCCTCATCTTTTAAATCTTGAATTCTTTCTGTTAAAAGTTTGCCTAAGATTAGTCTTACAGCACTGAAATATCTACACATTAGAAGAATCCAAGCCGAATGAAGCTGGGTAATTCAAAGTAGTTAGAAGTTGTAACGGTGACTACCAGCTTATTTCTTGTAAAACCCACCTCTATACTTTATAAATAGACAACTGGGTTGAGTCTTTTGATCAGTATCATTTTTGTAATCGTGTACTAGAGAGAAAAGTCTAGCAGATAGCCTTTGTAATCTCCAAGTGATAGCTCGATCAAGAGCTGTGAATGTTGTACCGATTATGATTCAAGATAGTGAAGATCTAGCCCTCTGATTTCAGTCTGGATGTAGGTTCACCGATCCACAGGTGATCCAAACCAGGATAAAATCCTTGGCCTCTTTGTGTGTGTGTGTTGTTCTTTCTATCATATTTTCTTATTCTGTTATTCCTATGTGAGAGTTGTGAGTTCTTGAGGGTTTGGATTGTGTGTGGGATGCTCGTTTTTCCAACAATCTAGTATCAGAGCGAGGTTTACACAATCAAGAAGTCAAGAATCGTCCCAAGGTGAAGAATCAGAAGTTCAATCAAAGACATGGCTTCATCTTCGTCTGCCTCAAGATATGATATCGAGAAATTCAACAGGCAAAATGATTTTGCCCTTTGGAAGATGAAAAGGTGTGCCCTCCTCAGCAATCTTAGCCTAGAGGAAGCACTAGAGGGGGGAAGCCAAGATGCCAAAGACATACTCGACAGATCAAAAGAAGGAAATTCTAAGTTTAGGGGACAAGGAGCTGAGGGAGGTTTCCAAGATGAAGACGACTGCAGAGATATGGCTCAAATTGGAGAGCCTATGCATGACGAAGTCCCTGTCAAGCCGGTTATATCTAAATGCAAGATTCTTTACCTTTAAAATAAACGATGGACAAAGGTTACAAGATCATATAGATGAGTTTAATAAACTCTATTTAGATCTTGAGAATATAGATGTTAAGTATGAAGATGAGGACAAGGCATTGGTATTGCTCCATTCTTCACCTAGATCACCCTTTGTTGATATCCTAAAGCACAGAAGAGACACCCTATCATTAGATGATGTAATAGGGGCCATAAATTCTAAGGAATTGCAGTACAAAGTAGAAGGAAAGCATTCTCTAGGAGATTCCCTTACTATAAAATTAAGGACAAAAAAAGAGACACTAGGGGAAAAGGTAGGTCAAGATCAAGGTCAAGAACTGGAGAGAAAGTAATAAAGTGTTATTATTGTCATGAGGAAGAGCACATTAAGAAAAATTGCCCTAAGAAGAAAAAGGATCTTCAAGAATTCACATATGCTGTCATGAGTCAACATCTGTGAATTCGAGTATGATAGTGCAGATGCTTTGGTGGTTTCAGAAAAAGCTGAAAAAGAGGTATGAATAATGGATTCAAGTTGTTCATACCACATGACACCAAAGAAGCATTGGTTCTTAAAATATCAAGAAATTAATGGAGGACAAGTACTACTAGGAAATGATCATGAATGCAAAGTGTTAGGGATTGGAGATATAAGAT
This sequence comes from Diospyros kaki, assembly GCA_036245055.1. Lineage (NCBI taxonomy): Eukaryota > Viridiplantae > Streptophyta > Magnoliopsida > Ericales > Ebenaceae > Diospyros > Diospyros kaki. The sequence continues at coordinate 34,284,067 of BSEG01000010.1, read as the reverse complement.
TAAAGATGCATGATGGTTCTTGTAGAACTCTATCATCGATTAGGCATGTTCCAGAATTAAAGAGAAATTTAATTTCTCTCAAGGAACTAGACAAAAATGGCTATAATTTTAAAGGTAATAGTGGAGTCCTAAAAGTCTCAAGAGGGTCCTTAATATGTATGAGAGCCTCATTGCAGAATGGCATATACATTCTGCAAGCTACCACTTTGAGTGGGGAAGCTGCAGTGGCAGGTAGTAAGGCTCAAATACAATCTAAGTTGTGGCATCTAAGGATGTCACGCATTAGTGAACAAGGACTAAGAGAACTATCAAAGCAAGGCATCCTCCGTCATGATTAGGTTGCAGGACTTGATAAGTGTGAGTCTTGCATCTTTGGCAAATCTACTAAGGTTAAGTTTAGTAAGAAGGCAATACATTCCTCTAAGGCACCGTTAGATTACATCCATTCAGACCTTTGGGGACCTACTCAGACCCTATCTCATGGAGGTTCTAGGTATTTCCTCTCTATTATTGATGATTTTTCAAGAATTGTTTGGGTGTATGTCTTAAAATCAAAGGATCATACATTTGAAGCTTTTAAGACATGGAAGACTATGTTTGAAAATCAAAAGGGGAGAAGCATTAAGACTATTAGGACAAACAATGGCTTAGAATTCTGCAATAGGGAATTTAAATAATTATGTAATGAGAGTGGGATAGTAAGGCACCTAACTGCCCCCTAGAAATCCAAAGCAAAATGGTTTGGCTGAGAGAATGAATAGAACTCTACTTGAAATAATAAGATACATGCTATTTCATGCAAGCCTACCTAAGACATTTTGGGGGGAAGCAGTGTCAACTACAACATATGTGATCAATAGATCACCATCTGCTGCTATTGAGTTTAAAACCCCCTACGAAATGTGGACAGGTCACAAGCCAAATTTAGATCACTTGCAAGTATTTAGATGCTTAGCCTATGCTCATACAAAGCAACATAAGCTAGAACCTAGAGCAAAGAAGTGTTTATTTATAGGTTATCCTACCAATGTAAAGGGTTACAAATTGTGGAATTTGGAGTCCGAAGGACCAAGAACTATTGTGAGTAGGGATGTGACATTTGATGAGCGGGCTACTATGAAGAAGGTTAAAACATTTGATCAACCAAACCTAGAAGGAAAACCTAAGTCAATAGATGTGAGTTGCAAGGAATAATTCATGAAAATGATTTAGATACACCCCATGATCAGGATACTGCTCACCAAGAGGAAAGTGATGTTGACTTTAATGCAGATTACCAGCCAGAAACTCAAAGATATAATGTGGATAGGGATAGGCAAAGGAGGAGTTGTAGACCACCTCTTAGATATGGGTTCTCAGACCTTGTTTCTTATGCACTAAAAAGTGCATCAGAGGTAGTAGGGGATGAACCATTAACATTTAAAGAAGTAGTGAAATCTAAGGAATCTCATAAAAGGATGGAAGCCATGAAGTCAAAAATCGAATCCTTGAGAAAGAATCAAATTTGGACTCTGATTGATAAGCCTCAAGGACAACGAATTGTGGGTTGTAAATGGTTATATAAGATAACAGTGGAATTCTATAACTTAAACACGTAACCTGTTGTGGACCTCCTTTTAGCTGTTTCAAAGGCAATAAAGGAGGCTCTATGGCTAAAAGGATTGACAAGGGAGCTTCTTAGGATATCAGTAGATGCCACTTTGATGTGTGATAGTCAAAATACCATACATTTGTTTAAGAATCAGGCTTATCAAGAAAGGACCAAACATATTGATGTTCGTCACCATTTTATCAGAGAAATCTTGGATAAAAATGAGATAAATCTGGTAAGGGTTACAGGTGATAAAAAAGCAGCAAACATGTTCACTAAGTCAGCCCCTATGGCAAAATTGAAGCACTGTTTGGAGCTACTCTAGGTAGTAAAAAATGTCTAAAAGAAGACTAGGGAAGTTTTTTTTGAAGAGGGCAGATATCTATTTTTTGGTGAAGTCTAAGCTTACGCAAATGGTGGAGAATTTGTTAAAAGTTTGCCTAAGATTAGTCTTACAGCACTGAAATATCTACAGATCAGAAGAATCCAAGTCGAAAGAAGCTCGATAATTCAAAGTAGTTAGAAGTTGTAACGGTAACTACCATTAATGGTAACTATTGGCTTATTTCTTGTAAAACCCACCCCTATACTTTATAAATAAACGACTGGGTTGAGTCTTTTGATTAGTATCATTTTTGTAATCGTTTACTAAGAGAGAAAAGTCTAGCAGATAGCCTTTGTAATCTCCGAGAGGTAGCTCGATCAAGAGCTTTGAGTGTTGTACCAATTGTGATTCAAGATAGTGAAGATCTAATCCTTAGATTTCAGTCTGGATTTAGGTTCACCAGTCCATAGGTGATCCAAACCAGGATAAAATCCTTGACCTCTTTGTGTGTGCGCGCGCTGTTCTTTCTATCATATTTTCTTAATATGTTCTTCCTGTGTGAGAGTTGTGAGTTCTTACAGGTTTGGACTATGTGTGGGACACTCATTTTTCCAACACTTTCAACCACCATATCTTTTCTTTTTTAAACTTAAACATCCAATATGCCATCTTTATGATCTCTGACACTCCCAATTAAACTGGTGAGTAGATATTATCCATTCCCAACTTGGAAATTAATGCCTGAAATTGGGGATTATTGATTCCTTTGGTAAACACATCTGCTAACTGTGATCCTAAAGGCGTATAAGGAGTACAAATGAGACCGTTGTCCAATTTTTCCTTGATAAAGTGTCTGTCAACTTCTATGTGTTTTGTTTGATCATGTTGTATGGGATTATGTGCTATACTGATAGCTAACTTCTTGTCATGGTAGAGCTTCATAGGACCGTCCCACTTAATTCTTAAGTCTTCCAAGATAATCTTTAGGTATAGTAATTCACATATACCCTGTGTCATAGCTCAAAATTCAAATTCAGGACTTGATATTGCCGTAACATTTTACTTCTTACTTTTCCATGTGACTAGATTCCCTCCAACAAAGGTGCAATACCTAGAAGTAAATCTTCTATCCATCACTAAAATTGCATAGTCTGCATCGGTATAAGCTTTAGGTGTAATCTCAGTATGCTTTTTGAACAGTATGCCTTTCCCAAGAGTCCCTTTTAAGTAATGCAATATTTTGTAAATTGCATGTAAATGTATTTTCTATGGGTTATGCATAAATCATAGTTGTTAAAGGCACGCCTAGGTGCAAGGCGCCAGTTCTACACCTCACCTGGGCCGAGGCGAGGCGATTTCAATGAGGCTCTCACCTTGCACAGCGAGGCGCCGAGACAAGAGGCGCACCTCATGAAACTACTTTTAATTAAAACTTGGGCAGCTCAATTCCTCCCCTCTTTTTGATTCCAACATGTATACATTACAACATATTTACATTTATTTAGTTTAAGTAAATGTCCACATTTTCTTTTATTTATATTTTACCTTCCATTTACTTTAATACATAAATGTAAATAAGAAAGTACCCCCCATTTGGATTCAATAAAAATATTTAAACAATCAAAATCCATAACAATAAGAAAATAGAATTTTGATTTTAGTACAAACTCGGAATTTAGCGATTTTACTACCCCCAAAATACATACCTACTATTTCTTGAAAAATTCATTAAAAATCATTTTAACAACAATGAATATTAGCTATCAAAACACCGAGAGATAGTTTTTCAAAATAAAAACATTTTCTTATATGTCTCCTTATAATGCACTAATCTTCCAGACTTAAAAAAATAGCATTTTTCAAAATGAAAATATTTTCTTGATTGTGGAGTTGTAGTATTTATATGTTTATTTAGAACTTTACATGATGATTAGTACTTGTTTGAGTTTGAGACTTTAAATTTGAACTTTGATGATGTTTCTAGTTTAGAATTTGCATGATGAATGAATCAACTTTGATGATGTTAGTTTAGAATTTGAAGATAATGAATCATTAATGATATGCATGTGTTATTATCAATAATTTGATAGTTTTTTATGATTTTACAAGATTTTGAGTTTATTTCTAAAAGGTGCGCCTCACGCCTTTTAGAACTATGGCATAAATTGACTCACAACGCTTACTTCATAGGCAATATTTGGGTTTGTATGAGATAGATGGATCAGTCGGCCAACAAGCTTTTGATACACCTCTCTATCTACTTCTCCAAGCTTTTGATACGCCTTTTAGAACTATGTGCCCCTTAACTTCTCCAAGTTTGTGGTTTTCATCTATAGGTGAATTAATCGATTTGCATGCCAACTTCACTGTATCCCTTAAGAGGTCAGTAATGTACTTTTGCTAAGAGATAAAGATCTCTATCTTGGAACGAGCCACCTCAATTCCTAGGAAGTACTTAAGATTTTTGAGCTCTTTGATTTCAAATTCCCTTTTTAAGTTATGTCTGAGACTCTGTCTTTCATGTTGACCATTCCCAGTTACTATTATGTCATCCACGTAAACAATTAGAGTTGTGACTTTGTCTGAGCCTAAATGCTTGATAAACAAAATGTGGTCTCCTTGGCTTTGTTTGTAGCCCATATTTCCCATTACTTTAGTAAAACTTCCAAACCAGGCCTAGGTGACTACTTCAAACCATAGAATGCTTTCTTAAGCTTGCATACCTTTCTGGGAGCTATATTTTTAGCGTACCCAAGTGGGATTTCCATATATATTTCCTCCTCGAGGTCTCCATGTAAAAAAACATTTTTTACGTCAAACTGTTGGAGTGGCCAATCAAAGTTCGTAGCTAAGGATAATAGAATTCTCACCATGTTCATTTTTGCTACTAGAGTAAATGTCTCTTGATAGTCTATTCCATACATCTTTGTATCCTTTTGCTACCAGCATTTCTTTATACCTTTCTAATGTCCCATCTACTTTATATTTCACCATGTATACCCACTTGCTTTGTACCTTTCTTTAAAATTACCTTTTCAAAATCTTCTACTAATTCATTAAAAGCATCATATAGTTCTTCTAGAGTAAATTTCGAAATAGACAAGTTTGAAAGATTTGAGGTACCTCATCTTCTTCTTTGGCCATGAGACATAAATTGGCCACTTCATGGTCACTTGCTTCATCACTAGATGAGTCTCCATCACTCCAAGCGACAAGTGCCTTCTTCTTGAGCTTTCTTGAGCTTTTCTTTAAGGACGAACACTTCGACCTTATTTGACCTGGTTTCTTGCATTCAAAACATTGAATATCATTAGACACACCTTCCTCTTTATATTCTTTATCCCTTTTTAAGTTCCTTCTTTGATTAAATTTACCTCTTTTCAAAAATTTGTGAAATTTCCTAGTCAATAATGTTATATCCTCATCATAACTATTTACACTATCCTCTTGATCTTTTGCTACTTTAAATGCCAAGTTTTTCATCTTTTTGGATTCATCACCTATACCTCTATTTAACATGATTTCATGTGTCATAAGTGATCCTAGCAAGATATCAAATGATAGTATCTAAATCCTTGGCTTTGTTAATTGTGGTTACCTTCAAATCCCAAGCCCTCAAAAGGCTTCTAAGGATCTTTCTTACCTTTCGCCATTAGAATAGACCTCACCAAGGACTCTAAACCAATGATGATATCATTGAATCAGGTGAACATGTCTTTGATAGATTCGTCTTCCTTCATCGAAAATAACTCATAATCATGGGTTAGCAAATTTATTTTTGTTTCTTTTATTTGTTTTGTCCCCTCATGTGTTACCTCCAATTTGTCCAAAATTTCTTTAGTCATTTTGCATGTTGACAACGAGTTAAATTCTTCGGCACTCAATGCACAAAACAAGGTGTTCATTGCTTTGGCATTAACCTCCATTCCCTTTCTTTCTTCATCGGTCCAATCTTTGATTTTCTCAATGTCAGGTGTGTTACAAACCTAGGGGTATAAGGGACAATTGGGCTATAACTACTGTAACTAACAAGGGGGGTGAATACTGTTAAAGAGTTATAAGGGTCAACTAAATGTTATTAGGGAGTTACAGAGCAGCTAGAAGAGTGCCTTTAAGAAGGTGGGTGTAATAGTAGTAGGCAACTTTTGGAATAAGATAACTCTATATTTCTCTCTCGAATTCTTCCCTATCTCTATTATATCTCTTTGTTCTATCTCTCTCCCATCTCCGTCTTCCTCAATCTATCAATTCTTTTCCCCAAATCCCATTCTTTTCTTGGTAATTCTCCAAAGAATTACCTAATTGACCAACCCTCCATTTGAGGTCGTGTCAATTTGGTATCAAAGCTAGTGATTCCCAGCAACTTCAAGGCCCAATTCGAAGACAAAAGTAGAGTTTTGACGGACAACAGTAGATTGAAGCGAGACCAACAACTAGGAGGTGACAATTGTTCCTAGGCTGTAAACTAGATTGCTCTCGGAAGGCGGTAACAGAGCCATTTGAATTCCATTACCGATTCAGCAAAGGAGAGCCTAGTGGATTTTGGGCTGTGATTTTTGCGACATCTCTCAAATTGCAACTGGGCGAACGAAGAAGAATCGAGACTTGAGGATTGGTTGAACAAAGAAGATCGAGACTTGAAGATTGGTCTCGACAGTGATCAAAGGCAGCTCTCAGCATAAGTGCTAGCAATTCTTGTTGACGTGTGAAGGTGAGCAAGAGCAGCGATCCAGGGCAAGGAGGAACTAACGGACATGAGTAAGAGCAGCGATCAAGATTGTTGGAATTGGCTAAGACGATAGTTGCTATAGGGCTTGACGAGTTTGGAATCGGCTATTGCAAGATAGCTAAAGGAACCCGGATGAAGTAGTTGGAAGTCCAGATGGAGGCATTAGAAGTCAGGATGTTGCAGATGTAGGAAGCCATGGTTCGAAGCTGAGAGGACATTTTGGCTATCAAAGACAGTGTTCGGGAAATGGAGAAGAATCGAGAAGCGGTGGAACAGTATGGGCAGAAGATTAATAGCATGTTCAACATGCACTGCCCTAGTTCCGTCTTCCACCAGATTTCCCTCCAAGAACGGGTGGGGACCCAATCTCGATCCGTGACGGCATCCTCCCCAGGCCGAATGAGGGTCCGAGAACATGAGGTCAAATCGCCTTGGAGCAAGGTAGCTAAGTAAAAGGAATTTCCTTTCACACTTCAATTCATACCCCGATGCCTCGACTAGAAATACCAGTATTTGAAGGTTTGAAACCACGGTGGTGGATCTGCTGTTGTGAAAGGTTTTTCAAATTTTACTAAATTAACGAGGAACAGAAGGTGACAGTGGCAATAGCCTATCTCAATTATACGGTTGATTCATGGTATCAAGGGTGGGTGCAAGACAAGGCAATACGCTGAATTGGATGGAATTTGCAGAAGGAACTTTGTGACAGGTTTGGAGAAAAAAATAAGTCCGATGTAGTTAAAGAATTCAATAAATTGAAGCAGGAGGGTTCAATGATCGATTACCAGGTGAAGGTTGAAAAATTGAGGGCGTTACTGCCTATTGATGAAGTTTTAGTGCAAAAAGATGATGATTGTAGAGTGATGCTTAAAAATATCAAAAAAAATGAATGATAAGTGCGAAAACGACAAAAGTGATTTATAGTAGTTCAACTCAAACAGCCTAATCCACTACCTTAGCTCCTCACTAATGATTTTCAACGATCACTAAAACCTTCTACTTAATCCCAAGTAAGCCCTCTAATACAACAACTAGGATTACAACCTATACTTAACAAAGTAGACCCTCTAGCAACTTTGCTAGGCAATATACAAGAATTTTACACAATAGATGATCTGAGAGATAAATCTCCCAGTCACACACACAAAGAAGGCAAAGGGTTTATCCTAGTTCAAATCACCTTCAGGACCGATGACCCTGCGCCCAGATTGAATCTAAGAGCTATGGCTTCCACTATCTTGAAAACACAATCAGTACACTGCACTCACAGCTCTCAAAAACAAGAAAAAGTTGAAATTGAAATTGGAGAATGAAATCAAGGGTTTCTCAATTTTGATAAAAGGGGATTTATGGCTTAAGGGCTTGTTTATCTCTCTTTGAAATAAAAAGCACTTTTGGCCTTAAGGTTTATTTGGTTCACTTTAGCTTAAAAAGCATTTTTGGCTTAAGGCCTTGTTTGGTTATTTTTGGGCTTAAAGGCATTTTTGACCCAGCTGTATTTTTTATTAAATTCCTTTTAAAACATTTTCTAAATTATTTTTATAATAATTTTAATTTAGAAAATTTTATTGTTATTAGTTTAACAATAATAATATTGTTATTAGTTAACAATAGTAATCATTTATTGTGGCATTTTTTGAGATTATTAGTTAACCACAAGTGGATTAGTCCATAACATACATTTTGTTTTATACAAAATTGCTTAAAGAATTTATTTGTAAAATTCTAAATCTACCATTTCTCCTTTAATTCATTTTTAAGAAAATGGTTCGAGTAAGAACCCCAGTACACATCTGGACTCCACCTCAAAGGTTCAAGTTATGGAAATGAAGAGTGTTGCAATTGAGTACTGTCGATATTCAATATTTCACTCACATACTCATCGAAACACTCACAACACATGCACGAATCAGAAAGTAAAATAAAGACAAAATTGAAATAAGTAAAGAAGATCAAACCACAATTGATGCACACAGATTTTTACCCTGGTTCATGCCACGAAAATGGCACTACATCCAGCAACCTCCAGCGAGAGAACAATCCACTAAGAATGAATAGAAATCAGTACAATAGAATCCCTCTCCCTCTCATAGAACCCGAGTACAAGCCTCTCAAAAAATCCAAGAACTATCCTTCTCACAACTCTCTTCTCTTTTCATTTTACTCGTATAAGAGATATAGAAAATGATTGATGATTGCACAACTGATCCCCTACCCTCATAGTTATAGACTATGGGGCGGATTATCCTAGGGACATAACTGACTCTATAAAGTCCATTCTACCTCTAGTAAATACAGATATTTACAAAAATATCCTACACACTACTACCACTCGATCATCATCATTGACTCCTCTAATTTCTTCTAAGCCTCCAGCATACTAGACTTGGGCAAAACAACAACAAAAAGGCAGTTGGATGATTATCGGATGATGGAACAGCAAAGCATACATGAGCACATCATCACTGTGTTTGACATGATGCAAACCCATATTTGCTTGGGGGGGGGGGTTATGGACTCACAAAACAAAGTATCGATCTTTGCTTGCCACGTAGATGACACATGATAAGGAGTTAATGAGCAATATTTGGGAATTAGGATTCTCAAATAAGATATTTGGTTGGATAGTGTTTTCTTTTATACGTGCTCATAGAAGAAGAAAGATTGTACTAGCTTTGTATCCAAGAAACCTACCAATAGATATCAATAATGATATTGCAATTAGGAATTTTGTGTTAATTCCTTATACTGTCTCATGCTCTTACTCGAAGAGCTAGAATTATTTCTAGATAATTCTTGTATCTAGTTTAATTTTGCTTTGGTAGCAAATTTCTAAACAATGTGTTTATTATTTCATTTTATGAAATGAATTATGGCTGATTATTTAATCTTCGTGATTAAATATGCATGCTTTATTGCTCGTTATTTAATCTTTGTGATTAAATATGCATGCTTTATTGTTAGCTATTTAAATATGCATGCTTTATTGTGATCAAATATGTTGGAAAAATGGCAGATTAAGAATTTGACAAACAAATTCTTTAAAGAATTTTATATAAAACAAAATGTATGTTATGGTTAACTAATAACCTCAAAAATGCCACAATAAAATTATCATTGTTAACTAATAACAATAATACTTTTCTGAGTTATTTTATGCTTATTAAAATTATTATAAACATAATTCAGAAAAACGTTTTTCTAAAAGAATTTAACCAAAAACAGCTAGGCCAAACAACCCTTTAAAAGCCAAAATTGCCTTTTAAGTTAAAACCGAACCAAACAGCCCTAAAGGCCAAAAGTGTTTTTTATTTTAAAGAGAGCCAAACAGGCCCTTAAGCAATAAATCCCCTTTAATCAAAATCAAGAAACCCTTGATTTCATTCTCCAATTTCAGTTTCAGCATTTTCTTGTTTTTGGCTCTTTGAATTCCACTGCCACCATTGGCCATCACCGTCAACCACCGCCTTCCTCCCCTTGATCTCCGTTGCCGTCATCATCACCGTCAACGTCTCCGTCAATGGTAGCCACGAAGTCGCACGGAGAAGATGAAAAAAATGAGCAATCGCAGTCACTGAGACGCATGTCGTCGCCATCATTAGTGAAGGTGACCAGACACAAAGAAGACTAAGGGAATAGGCGATCGATGGTGGTTGCAGGCGTTGAAGAAGCCGATCAACGTAGAGAAGACAGACAATCATGGCAGTTGTCCTCATGAAGAAGACTGCTCAACATCGACTTCTTTCTCTGGCCTTGCGAACGGCCACCGTCGACTTCCTTATCACCGACTGCTACCAGTCGATCTCCATAATTTTTTCTTTAATTTAATACACACATACATACAAGGAAAACTTGTACAATAATATGTATTCCCTCTCATGCATACGCATTGAATCCTTTTTTGTACATACAAATATACATATTTTTTTATGTACATACGAACATATCTACTGTATGAATATATGTATACTGATCTATTGTACGTATATGCATCACTTGACACACATATACATTGATAATCAACCAAAAAACAACCTTGCATGCTCTGATGACCAATGTTAAGAATATTGAAATCAAATGGTATACGAAAACTATCATTAATTGAAACCAGACATACCTGATTTTGCACAACAGAATTGGGCTGGATCTTTGTAGGTTGACTTACTAGTTCCAAAATGAAATCGGAAATCATTTGTTTGCCACAGCCTAAAAGCCACACACACAGAGAATCTGCTTTGAGAGTTCGTTTCCTTCTACATAGGTCGGAACACACACGAGCACTTCAATTTTTCTTTCGGTGCTTTTCTCTCTAGCTAATTTTTTCAACAACCATTTCTGTTGTATATATCACATATATATAATAGCATGCACGAGCATGCTCCTCTACCATCTGCCCACTTCCTCCACACTTGGAAAAAGTGGGTTCAACTGCCAAATTGCAGTTGTTCTCCCTCTGCAACTGCACATAGCAATTGCAGATCTAGATCTGCAACCAGATCCTGGATCTAGATCTGGAGCCCATTATGGGTGGACCGACCCAAGTACGCAACGCAGATTTGCTACATCTCCCACTTGCACATAATGGGCTCACATACCCATACACTTTTATTTCTCTATAAGTTCCATAAAGGCAGATAGGTCATGCGACCAGCATACTCTTTTCTTCAAAAGCTCATTGCTATATAACTATTAGGTATATATAGCAACTCTATTATTAGAATTATTAGTATAATTAGATATATTGCATATTTATTTATTTATTTGTTATAACTATGTGTAATTAGACTAAGCCTATAGGTTATTAGGCTCGTTGTGCCTATTATAAATAACACACTAAGAGACTAATCTCCTGGGTTTTTCTCTTATAATTATTTTCTCATATGGTATCAGAGCCACCGGTGAGAAAAACCCACCGCTGTGTATCTTTTTCCAGCGGCCTAAAAAAACCCTAGTTTTCTTCCTCATTGTCACTGTTCACGCAAAAAAAAAAAAAAAACCCTAGTTTTCCTTCACCGTCACTGTTCACTCCGGAACAACACTTTCCGGCTGTCTTCTGCTGGAACCGACCCCACCCTAGGGTTCGCCGCCTTCAGGCCGAATTGACACCGAAAAATCGAAGCCGCCGGAGATCCCACGCGCTGCCGCCACTCACAGCAGTCCGCCCCCACGCGCCAGCGCGTGAAGGTGCGTCCGCTGGCTGTTTTCTCCCGGCTTCTCCAGATCAGCTCGCCTCCCTTCCCTAGGCCTATTCCCGGTGTCAAATCCTTGCTATGTCTAACCTCAGTGATGCAATTTCTGTTGGTGCTACTCCCGCAACTGCACCTATTGCTCCTGCTGCCTCTCAGTCCTTTACTGTCTCCAATTTTGGAACAGCGAATATCACCACGGTTAAGTTGATAGGGTCTGCAAATTATCTCTCATGGGCAACCTCTGTCAAAATGTGGTTCAAAGGGCAAGGCCAAGTCGATCATCTTACCACAACGGCTGAAAGTGTGCCGGAAGCCAATCGGGCTAGTTGGGAACAAGTTGATGCCCAATTATGCAGTCTCTTATGGCAGTCCATTGATCCATCCATCATGCATCTCTTTCGGCCATTTGAAACTTGTGTTGATGTGTGAAAGGAAGCTGAAGAATGTTATACGAATGACATCCAGCGTTTGTACACTGTGGTCTCTAATATCAAGAATTTGAAGCAAGAGTCGTCTATGGAATCTTATTTGGGACAGGTTCAGGCTCTCACGCAAGAATTTGATGCTCTTCTTCCCATTACTATGACCAAGACTGAACAGGTTGCTGAAAGAGAGAAGTTTTTTTATGGTTATTGCTCTTTCCGGTCTCAACCCAGAATTTGACGCCATCAGACATCAAATCTTGACCAGCTCCACTAATCCTACCATAAAGGACTCTTTGAAAAGGTTGTTGAACATGACCGGTGCACATGGTATGTCCTCTTCCTCTCATGTTGTTCCTCCATCTGAATCTTCAGCCCTTGTATCTCAGGCTTCTCACTCAGGAGGAAATAGAGGTCGTAATAATAATCGGACATGTCCACAGTGTACCTTCTGTAAGAAACTGGGTCATCTTGAGGACAGGTGTTGGAAGAAACATGATCGGCCCGGTGCTCCGCCTACATCATCTCCCAGTGCCGCTCATGCATTCCAGAGTGATCCTAGTTCAGCCCAATCTGCATCGGATTCACAGTTGATACCTATGTCTGCAGCTGACTATGATATTTTTTTGAAGTTTCAGGCCACCCAACAGTCTCATCCTGGTAATCCCGTTGCTTGCATTGTTAAAAGCCCATCTCTTAGTCCTTGGATTATAGATTCTGGCGCCATTGATCATATGTGTGGTAATGAACTTCTTTTCTCTTCACTTATTCTGATACCTTGCCTACAGTTACCCTGGCTGATGGCACCAAAACTGCAGTTAAAGGGATAGGCCAAATCATGCCTACTTCGTCTTTATCTTTAAATTCGGTTTTATATATCCCTGGCAGTCCTTTCAATTTGATTTCAGTTAGCCAGCTTAATAAAACCCTTAACTACTCAGTCACTTTCACTTCTACCTCTGTTTGTGTACAGGACCAGGGTACGGGGCGGACGATTGGCATCAGGCATGAGTTACAGGGTCACTATTATCTTCTTGTGCCAATGGCTTGCACAAGTGCTGCTTCCCCAGATCTCCTCCACTCTCGTCTTGGTCATCCCAGCCTCTCCAAATTGAAGAAATTAGTTCCTAATTTGTCATCGTTGTCTATTTTTTATTGTGAGTCATGTCAGCGTGGTAAACATGCACGTAGTTCTTTTTTCAGTCGTGTCAATAATAGGGCTGAGGCTCCATTTTCTCTTGTGCACTCTGATGTATGGGGGCCCAGTCGTGTCATTACTACTCTTGATTTCTCATATTTTGTTACTTTCATTGATGACTTTTCTCGCTGCACTTGGTTGTTTCTCATGAAGAGTCGGTCTGAGTTGTTTTCTATCTTTCAGACATTCACTGTTGAAATAAAAACACAGTTTGGAGTTTCTATACGTACTTTACGTAGTGATAATGCTCCTAAGTATTTTTCTTCTCAATTTACTACTTTATGACTACTCGTGGCATTTTGCATCAATCTTCTTATCCTTATACACCTCAACAAAATGGTGTTGCCGAGCGTAAAAATCATCATCTCATTGAAACTGCACGAACACTACTTTTACATGCCAATCTTCCCACCAAATTCTGGGGTGATGTTGTTCTTATTGCGTGTTATCTAATCAATCGCATGCTATCTTCAGTGTTAGAGGATAACATTCCTCACTCTCTTTTGTTCCCCTCCTAGCCCCTTTATTCTGTTCCCCTTCATGTATTTGGATGTATCTGTTTTGTGCATTCCTTTTCACCGGGACATGATAAACTTGCTACCAAATCCCTCAAGTGTATTTTCCTCGGTTACTCCCGATTGCAGAAAGGCTACAAGTGTTACTCTCCTGAGTTGAACCGCTATCTTATGTCTGCTAATGTCACCTTCTTTGAACAACAGTCCTTCTTCTCGGTTGTTCAGCCTGATTCACAGCGCCTTGACCAGGTATTGCCTATTCCTTCTCTTCCGTTGCCCTTATCAGATCCATCTATCTCCTCCTCGGTGGACCCTTCACTTCCATCTTCCGATCCACATTCCCTGACTCCACTTCTTATCACCTTCGTCTTCATCCTACCCCTGGCACCGACATTCCTCTTGACTGCGACTCACTTGACTCACTCTCTCCGTCAATGGTCACTCCTGCCATGGATCCTCAACCCGACAACCTTCCTATTACACTCCGCAAAGGTACACGGTCTACTCGCAATCCACATCCTCTTTATAATTTTTTGTGTTATGACCGTTTGTCACCTGCTTATAGTGCTTTTGTTTCGAGCCTTTCTTCTGTTTCTATTCCTAAAACAACAGGTGAAGCCATGTCCCATCCTGGTTGACGCCAGGCTATGTTAGATGAGATGGGTGCTTTGCATTCTATTGGCACTTGGGATTTGGTGTCTTTGCCACCAGGAAAGACTCCCGTTGGTTGTCGGTGGGTGTTCACCCCTAAAGTGGGCCCCGACAGACAAGTGGAACATCTTAAAGCCTGCTTGGTTGCCAAAGGCTTTACACAGATCTATGGACTGGATTACAGTGATACCTTCTCTCTAGTTGCTAAAATGGCCTCTGTTCGCCTATTTCTCTCTATGGCTTCCACGCGTCATTGGCCGCTCTATCAATTGGACATTAAGAATGCCTTTCTTCACAGTGATTTGCAAGAAGAGGTTTATATGGAGCAACCACCTGGTTTTGTTGCTCAGGGGGAGTCCAATGTAGTTTGCAAACTCAAGAAATCTCTCTATGGCCTAAAACATCCACGAGCGTGGTTCGATAGGTTCAGCACTGTGGCTCAAGCCTTTGATCTCACTCGAAGTGAAGCTGATCATTCAGTTTTTTATCGATATTGTTCTTCTTTATGTATCTACCTCGTTGTTTATGTAGATGACATTGTTATCACAAGGAACGATCAGGTTGGTATACAAAATCTGAAGGAACATCTCTATCAGCATTTTCAGACTAAAGATCTAGGCAAACTCCGGTATTTTTTGGGTATTGAAGTTGCTCAATCAAGAGATGGGATCTCAATCTCTCAGAGGAAGTATGCACTTGACATCCTAGAAGAAACTGGTATAGTGAACTACAAACCGATTGACACCCCAATGGACCCAAATGTCAAACTCTTGCCGGGACAAAGGGAGTCTTACTCAGATCCTGGAAGGTATAGAAGATTGGTAGGCAAACTGAACTATCTCACAGTCACTCGTCCCGACATTGCTTTTGTTGTGAGTGTGGTGAGTCAGTTTCTCAATTCTCCATGTGATTCTCACTAGAATGCTGTTATCCGGATTCTGAGATATATCAAACAAGCACCGGGTAAAGGGCTACTCTATGAGGATAAGGGGCACACATATATTTGTTGTTATGCAAATGCAGATTGGGCCGGCTCTCCTTATGATCGTCGGGTAAACCTCTGGATATTGTGTTCTTGTGGGATGAAATCTGATTTCTTGGAAAAGTAAGAAACAAAATGTAGTAGCTAAATCCAGTGCAGAGGCAGAGTATCAGGCTATGGCTAATGCAACTTGTGGGCTCATCTGGCTTAAGCAACTCCTGGAGGAACTCAAGTTTTGTGAAGTGTCTCCTATGAAGCTTGTTTGTGATAATCAGGCTGCCTTGCACATTGCTTCCAATCTAGTGTTCCATGAGTGAACTAAGCATATTGAAATCGACTGTCACGTTATTAGAGATTAGAGAAAAGCTGGTTGAAAGTGTTATTGTTACAGAGTTTGTTAACTCCAGTGATCAACTTGCCGATGTTTTCACCAAGTCTCTAAATGGTCCTCGGATAGAATATATATGTAACAAGCTTGGTGCAAATGATATCTATGCTCCAGCTTGAGGGGGAGTATTAGAATTATTAGTATAATTAGATATATTGCATATTTATTTATTTATTTGTTATAACTATGTGTAATTAGGCTAAGTCCATAAGCTAAGCTCATAAGTTATTAGGCCCGTTGTGCCTATTATAAATAACACACTAAGAGACTAATCTCTTGGGTTTTTCTCTCATAATTATTTTCTCACACATTATTCAAGTAGAGTCTGTATGTTATACTCCAAAACTATCAAATCACATTTAATCACACTTAGATCTCAATTTGATTCATCACTTGTTCAATATCACAATTATAATTTAATGAATTATTATAATTGGTCGACCTGCGAATACATCCAAATGTAACACTCAAATAAATCTTTCCTTCTTCTTGAAATATTTCCATCATAATTCAATCATTTTTCCAGATATGCTCCATCCAACTGAATCATACATGGTCTTTGGTAGCATTCCAAGATAGTTGCATCGAATTATAATTTCTAGAAATAGTTAAAGATCAAAGGGTTTTTTATGAGATCATTGTGACCTCGAGGGTCTTACACAACTAAAAGAAGAGATCCATGTCTTTTGTTACCATGTTTAGGTCAAACTTTGCACATATGGTATAAAACATGTGCTACAGTATTATTCTCTTTTTCCATTTTCATATGGAAAATGTTTATGAATAGTAGTGAATGAAAGTAATTAATATAGTTGTGTTCCATCACATAGTTGATATTGTGAAACAACCTATACAACATGGAAACACAACACAATTAAGTGAATGCATATATAGAGAACAGAGAACTCAAAAAGAAGAAATTCATACCTAGAAAATTAATAAGAAATATTATTGTATTTCTTTTAATTGCTACCGATATTTTAAAAAGTAAAACAAAAGGGTAGAATGACATTATTCATGAAATTAAATAACAGGACCTGATTCATCAAACCAAATAATAGTATTAAATTTTTTGGTTTCGAGTATCGAGCCTAATTAATTATATTGACAATGCAACTAGTTGAAAGACTTGAACTAAATATTTACCTGCAGGGGTTGCATGTTGCTCTGTAATGATGCAATAGCAGTTGTCTTCTCCTGAATGATATTATCCATCTGTTTGATGCTCTCATCCTTGCTTTTCAATTCACGGATTTTCTCATCAAGGTTGGATTCTTAAAACAAAGGAATGAAAAAGGTAAAGCAAAAAGTAAAAAGCAAAAGCAATCTTTCATAAGTATTCAATCATCTAAGCCAAAAAAGTTATGCATAATAGGAAAAAAAAATGCCTCGACAATGGGATATTTCATACTGGAGTTGGGCCTCTCTCCAACAAAATCAACAAGCTAGTTAAGGACCCATTGGTTGCACTTCCATTTTCAGTTTTTGTTTTAAAAACTATGGCAACAAAAAAAAAAAAAATTAATGCTTAGTTGCCTATTTTTGTTTTCAAAGAAGTCAAAAAAATTGAAAATTTGAGAAAATAAATAGAAATTGTAAAGCCCAGTGTTCCTACTTTTTCCATTTCATCCCCCACCCTTCCAAAACCCAATCCTAATTCTTCATTTTTTTATTTCTTTCTCAGACTGCTTCATTATTTCAATTATTTTTCCTTCTTACTCCATAGCTTAAACCTTCATCTGTCTAGTTGCCCCACCTACCACCCCTCTGTGATGAACCAGTCCATTAATTAGGCCATCATACTACCCTTAACAAATTCGCTAATGTTTATCTTAATTCCTTTTCTTACTCTAATTCCATTAACCACCCATGTATTTTCTCACATGTCCAAGCGGATATCATCCCCCATGGATGATAACATAATGAATACACAGTTGGAAACCTGCAGTCCCTACCATCAGGCACCAAGGCAATAATAGACTAGTGATCAACTCATTCTATCAGTGTGTTTAGGGTGATTATCTTTACCTCATTGGGGTAGATTAGGCTACATTAAACTTAACCACTTTAGACTTTACTTTCCATTCATCTTTCCTTATTTCAGCTCATTGTAGGAAGACATTGCTTTCAACAGTCTACCCAACAGGCAATTGTCATCTCTCACGTTCAAAGTATCTTGCATTCTAATTTGAGTAGTCTCCCTACAATGGATTGTCACTTGTCCATAGCCAAAGCTGCTTGCATTAAGCAATAGATATATTACCTATTTTTTTTTCCAAAACTGGTTTCCCTTATTTATAATATTTTTGACATAAATATTCACTCTTCAAGGATGTAACTCAAATTCAAGATGACTGGTATTCGGTGTGGTTGACTAACAAGGCAATTATGCCAGCACCTGTCAGATCCTAGATCTGACAGAGGAATTCTCTGCTATTTGAGAGAGAATTAGGCGGGAATTTGAGAGGGAAGGGTGAGAATTAGAGAAATGAAGGGGAAAATCAGAGAGAGAGAGAGAGTTGAGGAGGGGAATGGACTGGTTCAATATTATTTCCATGAGTTCAAATAGCTGGGTTAGTTCCTTTTATACTGCCTCAGCTTGGATTTGGCGCCAAAAATGGTTGCCAAATCTTCTAGTATCAGTACAACTTATATTACAACTTGCATTACTGGAACATTCCTCCAATAAGCTACAAAATAAAGGCATAGCAGCCTAAGTACCTCTGCGTAGGGGTAATATGCGCTAAGGTGGTAATTAGGCCCTACACATTGGCTCTACACCTGCTCTCATGAGTTCTTTACTTGTTTTATTTGATTATTTCTTGCCTGCTCTCTTCTTCTTTTTTTTTTTTTTTTTTGTTTCATCATCTTCGGTTCCAAAGACCAAAGATGATAAAGACTTGGAAGAGGGAGAAGAATTGGGAGAGGAAGAAGAAGATGAAGAGGTGATTGAAGGGAAGATATTGACCTTGATGTTGATGATCTTCTTGATGATGATTGATTAAAACTTCTTTATTAATTGTGGACTTATAGTGTTTATTGATTGTGGACTTGTAGTGTTTATGTGTTTGTTTAGAATTTTGTATGATGATTGGTACTTGTTTGAATTTGAACTTTGATGATGTTTCTAGTTTAGAATTTGAAGATCATAAATCATGAATGATATGCATGTATTATTGTTAATAATTTGATAGTTGTTTATGATTTTATAAGATTTTGAGTTTCTTTTCTAAAGGGCGTGTCTCGCTTCGCAAAGGCGCGCCTCGATACGCCTATCGCCTTTTAGAACTATGCTCTCGGGTGGAAGAGACTTAAGCTCAACAAAAAGGTCTTGATATTCAACCAATAATAGTCAAGTAGGGTCAGTTCATGCACCTGCCATGAAGCTTGAGGCTGTTTGTGGCTAGTTATTGAGATTTTCCCTTCTGATACTCCACAGGTTTCCCATTCCTCCCTGGTTTCAATTGAGAATAGTTGTGCCACTTGGGACATTTTCTTCCACAATAGCTGTTGCAGCCTCTTTCCTTTGATCAATTTGCAAGTCCCCATCTCCATATTTCCTTGGAGAACCACCCTATTTCCCTCTTTTTCAAGGGACACTTCCATCTTATTAAAATCGAAACTGATTGGAGTCACTCCCTTCATCCAATCCACCCCCAACATTATGTGACATCCCCCTAGTTTCAAGAGCCTCAAATCAACTTCAAAGAGTTATCCCTACATTTCCCAACAGAATCCCAAACAAGCAGACTTACTTATCACCTTGTTCCAATTAGCCACAATCACTAATAGTGGTCGAGTATTCGACAATTGGCACTTCACCTTCTTAGTTGTCCCCTCATCATCAATGAAACTATGAGCACTCCCACTGTCAATCAAAACCATCAGGGTGTTTTCTTATACCCTACCTTCCACCTTAATTATCTCGCTACTAGCCATTCCCTTGATGGCATGTAATGATATTGCCCCATTGTCTTCTTCCCCCCAATTCTTCCACTAATGCCATGCCTTCCTCTTCATCCTCCTCTTCTCCTTCTAACAGTAGTAACTGCTTCTTACACTGATGCCCTAGTGAGTATGTATAACCACATTTAAAACACAATCCTACCGGTTTCCTTTATTCAATGAGCTTGTCTCTTGGCTGTAAGACTTGGGTAAATGATGGGGCTACTTGATATCTAACTCTTGTTCCAGCCTTCAGGGGTTCCATCCCTTGTAACCTCCCACCATATTGTATTAACCCTTGAGTTCCTCCCTTACTCCACCCCCTTTGTTTCCTCATCAGTGCCTCAGTTCTTAATTCCTACAAAGAGGCCCCCCTCTGCCGCCTCCTGCATGTTTTTGGCTTCAACATCTTCACTGCTAATCTCAACTCATTACTTAATCCCCTCATAAAACTAGATACAAAATACTCCTTTATCATGTAAAGGTTTCTGCTCAACATCAAAGACTTGAACTCCTCGAATTTCATTCAATATTCCAACACTGGTCTCTCCTGTGTCAATCGATTAAACTCCTTTACTGTGTCCACCATGCCTCTTTCACCAAACCTCTCACATAGCCCCTTAGTAAAATCATCCCAATTATAAGTATCTCTAACTTTAGACCACCCCTGAAACCACATTTCACCAACATCATTGAGATAGGTCGATGTCAAGGCCACTCTCTGATTCTCAACCACCTGGTGGATCCCAAACAATTTTTCACATTGCCTGATCCACCTGTCAATTCCTAAGATCTGACAATGGAAATTCTGATATAATCAGAGAGAAGAAATGGGAAGAATTAGACTGAAGGGGAAAGAAGCCAGAATTAGAGGAAGATAGAAAAGGTTCGGAGAGAGAGAATTTAGAGAGAGGGAAAAGATTTCATTCATAGCATCAAAATTATCCCCATCCTCTTACAATCAGCCTTTTATAGGCAGTTCCATGGCTGTAACAACGTGTCAGCCATATGCACGTCTAACCAATTCATAACAGAATGCACTATTACAATATTACCCTCTAGTGTTAATTACAATTATGCCCTCCTAGTATCCTAGGGTCGTGACAATTTCCCCCCACTTTAAAAATTTCTTGTCCCCAAGAAATTACAGCAGTTGAGCCACTCATGGGAACTGTTTAAGGATATCAGGGAGATACTCCTAAGTGGTATGGTCGGGATGCAAGTGAGACCACTACACAAGAACTTGAATCAAAGGTATCGATCCTTGGTGGATGACTTGTTTTTCCAGCACTGCCAGCAGTTCAACCTTTTTTGCCAAGTCTTTAGCTAGTGGGGGTAGATGAGGGCTTGTGGTCTCCGTTGTACCAATAGATTTCTTTAGGAGGGAGACATGAAAAGCCGGATGGACCAGCACATCAGGAGGTAGCTTTAGGCGATAGGCTATTGTCCCTATTTTAGCCTCCACTTTAAAAGGCCCATAATACTTGGGACTCAACTTGGATATAGGGGAAGGTGAGAAGGCATGTTGCTGAAATCGTTTCACATTTAAATACATCATATCTCCTGCCTCAAACACTCTTTCGTTTCTTCTATGGTCTGCAATTTGTTTCATCCGGTTTTGAGCCACTGCCAGCTCCTCCTTAATCAATTGCAAGACCTCTTGCTGCTGCTGTAAATAATAATCCATTGCTTTTTCAGTGCTAAGAAAGGGTATTACCACAGGTAGTAGTGGGGGTTTGTATCCAAATAGGGCTTCAAAGGGAGCTCTCTTGAGTGAACTGTGAAAGCTTAAGTTATACCACCATTGGGCAAGAGACAACCACTTGTTCCAGCTCTTAGGCTT
The DNA here is from genome assembly GCA_036245055.1 of Diospyros kaki. NCBI lineage: Eukaryota > Viridiplantae > Streptophyta > Magnoliopsida > Ericales > Ebenaceae > Diospyros > Diospyros kaki. The sequence goes on along the minus strand of BSEG01000010.1, from coordinate 34,262,289 downwards.
GGAGAAACAAATACACCGGAAGTAATTTTCCAAGCACTGATTTACTCTTTCGGTCTGCCCATTAGTTTCGGGATGATAGGCAGTTGACATTTGCAACTTCACCCCCAAATTTAGGAATAATTCCCGCCAAAAGGTGCTGGTAAAGATCTTGTCCCTATCTGAAATTATAGATAGTGGCAGCCTATGAATTTTTATAACCGAATCCAGCAATAAACGTGCCACTTCTTGAACTGTAAAGGGGTGAGCCAAGCTCAAAAAATGTGCGTACTTAGTCAATCTATCCACTACTACCAATATGACATTCTTCCCTTCAAATTTGGGTAACCCCTCTATGAAATCCATCGAAATTTGCTCCCAAGCTTGTTCGGGAATAGCCAACGGTTGCAGCAGCCCAGGGTAGGCAACCTGTTCGTGCTTGCAGCGTTGGCATATCTCACAAGCCAAGACAAATGCGGTTACATCCTTCTTGAGTCCCTGCCAATAAAACAACTGCTTAACCTTGCAATAGGTAACCCTTAGCCCCGAGTGTCCCCCCAAGGGAGAACTATGCAAGGACTGCAAGATCCGTTCCTTCAACTGGTCATCATCCCCCACCAGCAACCTGCCTTTAAACCTTAATAATCCTGCTGATAGATTATACCCCGGTTTACTATCAGGTTGGACGACCAACTAGGCTGCAATAGCCTTAGCCCATTCTGATCTTTCATAACTATCTGAAATCTCCTTCACCCATCAGGAACTACAGCAGAAATGGCATAGCAGCTGCCTTCCTCTTCTTTTCGCGATAAAGCATCTACCACTATATTCTCCTTACCTTTTCTGTATTGAATCACGTAATCTAGTCCTAGCAACTTGGTGACCCCTTTCTTTTGCAATTGGGCATGTAAACGTTGCTGTAGCAAGAACTTAAGGCTCTCGTGATCCGTTCTTATCACAAATGGGTGTCCCTCCAAGTAATACCTCCACTTTTCTACTACAATTAGCACTGCAAGCAGCTCCTTATCGTATATACTTAGTCCTAAATGCTTAGGAGCTAAGGCCTGACTAAGGTAAGCCAATGGCCTTCCTTCTTGCACCAGCACCGCCCCTATTCCCATGTCACATGCATCAGTTTCTAAGATAAATGGTTTTGAAAAATCAGGTAAAGCCAATATAGGTGCCTCCGTCATGGGTTTCTTCAATGCTTGGAAAGCCTCATCTACCTTCGAATTCCATTGAAAACTGTCTTTTTTAAGCAACTCCGTTCGAGGCTTGCTCATGATTCCGTAATTTCTAACAAATCTCCTATAATAACCAGTAAGGCCCAAAAACCCCCTCAACTTCCTCATTGTTTTTGGCCTTGGCCATTCCACCATTGCAGATATCTTTTTAGGATCTATTTGGACTCCTTCCCCCGTGATTATGTGGCCAAGATACTCTACCTGCCTTGTAGCAAAGGTACACTTTGACAGCGTTACATACAATTGATTGAATTTAAGAATTTTAAATGTTGTCCTCAAATGGTCTAAGTGTTTTTCAATTGTAGGGTTGTAGATTAGGATATCATCAAAAAAAACAAGGATGAATTTCCTCAAATAGGGTTCAAATATATGGTTCATTAAGGATTGAAAAGTGGCAAGTGCGTTGGTCAATCTGAAGGGCATAACGGTGAACTCATAAAGCCCTTGATGGGTCCTAAAAGCAGTTTTGGAAATATCAGGGGGATTCATCCTAATTTGATGATATCCTACCCTTAAATCAAGCTTTGAAAAATAGTGGCTGAGATTAGTTCATCAAGTAAGTCTTCAATGATGGGAATAAGGAATTTATTCTTTATGGTCAGGGCATTAAGTTGGCGGTAATCTACACAAAAACGCCGTGTTCCATCTTTTTCCATAACAAGCAGGACTAGGGAAGCAAAAGGGCTTTGGCTGGGTTGGATAATTGATTTGGCTAGCATTTCTTTGACTAATTTCTCTATTTCCGATTTTTGGTTGGGTGAATACCTACAAGACCTAATGTTCACAGGTTCAGAGTTGGGCTTTAAATGAATAGAATGGTCAAGAAATCGGTTAGGTGGTATAGTAGAGGGTTCAACAAATATATCCTTAAATTCAATCAAAAGTGATAGCAAAGAGTCATTGAATGGTACCTCTGAAACAGTGAATGCTGCAAATCCACCTGCAAGTTCAAGGTGTTCATCAGCCCTTTCCCCTTGACTGCCCTCCTCCAGCTCAACTGCATATACCGAGTATAATTGAGCCTCCATACTTTCCTCTTGCTGGAGCCATAGTTGTTAAATCATTATTCGAATCGAAATCCTTATTTTATGAATCGTGAATCGAGAATCGAAACAAATCGTAAGATTCGATACGCATTCTCAATTTCAACTATAAATAATATATATCCATAAAAAATAAATAATGTGCCCACTATGATCAATTCTTTTAAATATAAATAGATAAATAATACTTCTAAATATATTTGCTAAGTTTAAAATTATACCAAAAGGCAAAAGTATATTCATGTTGCCTTTAAATTCAAATTCACCAAACCAAACCACTTTCAAAAAACAAGCTAGTAAAAAAAAAAAACCTACAACTATTAGGTTACTAATAAACTCAATTATCCATAATCTTCACTAGTTATCAATCATCTTCATCTTCAAGTTCAAGAGCATCATCATTTTCATCATCTTCTTTGTCTTCAAAGATAGCCAAATTGAACAAATATTTGATTAAAGCGCACATGCAGACGAAGTCACATGAATCAGATGAATCGAATGAATCGTGCGATTCACGATTGATTCTAAGAGATTTTTTATTCACCCTATAGATTCAACTCGATTTCTATATGGATTAAGTGGAATCGTATGATCCAAATCGTGAATTATATGATTCTAAGATATTTTAGATTCACCCTATAGATTCGACTCGATTTCTATATGAATTGAGTCGAATCGTACGATTCGAATCGTGAATCGTAAGATTCTAACAACAGTGGCAGAAGCATCTTCCTCATCCTCTTTCCTGTAATTTGTTTGCATTCTCCGGACTCCAAACTCCCTATTAGCGTCACTTTCTTTCCGCCCATTTCAAATGTCACCTCTAGGTTATTGAAATCAAACACGAGAGGGCTCACCGTTTTCATCCAATCCACTCCAAGAACTACATCACACCCTCCCAATTTCAACAGCCTAAGGTCAGCCGTAAACTCTTGCCCTTGCATCACCCATTTAAAGCCTTGGCACCTTGACCAGCTAAACATTTTGCAGCCATTGGCCACTGTAACTGATAAGGGAAATGTGGTTGATGTTGGACATTGTAGTTCTATGGCAGTGGCTTCATCCAAGAAGCTATGAGTACTGCCACTATCTATCAAAATCATCAATCTCCTCTTCCCATGACTCCCTTTTACCTTGATTATCTTACCCGTCGGGCAGCCTTGCAATGCATGTAAGGAAATTTCTCCACCTTCCTCCCTTGCTATTTCTTCTTTTTCCTTCTCGTCTTCTCTTACTGCCACTTCCTCCACTTCTTCCACTTCTTCTTCTAAGCCTTCCATTTGTAGTAGTTGTCTCCGACATTGGTGATCGGGAACATACTTCTCCCCGCACCGGAAGCATAGCCCAAGTTGTCTTTTATGTTCCGTAGAGAGAGGTTTCACCGATGTCGGGTTAAATGAGGCCTTAGGAACGGGGTTTCCCTTTTGTACAGCCTAGTTAATAGCCTTATAACTTCCTCCGCCACCTATCTACAGACTGCGAACCCCATAGGTCTTATGTGACACCTTATGCTTCTTAAAAATCGCTTCTAATGCCAACTCCTGAAGCCGAGCCTTCTCTGCAGCCTATTAGACAGTGGCTGGCTGCATCACCTTAACTAACGATCTAAGTCCATCAGTTAAGCCACTTATGAAACTAGAGACGAAATAAGGTTCATATAAGGTTGGACGAGAGAGAACCAAATACGATCTCAACTCTTCAAACCTGGTCAAGTATTCATCCACATCACCCTCCTGTTTTAATTTATTAAATTCTTCTACCACATCTGCCATCGATCTTTCCCCAAATCGAGTACAGAATTCTTCTGCAAATTCATGCCAATTCAATTCGATTCTTCTGCTACTCCACCCCTGGTACCAGGCGTCCACCACATCATTAAAATATGCAGCTGCCAGGTTTACTTTTTGTCCTTCAACCACCCGATAATAATGGAAGAACTGCTCGCAACGCCGTATCCACCAACGCGGCTTGTCTCCTTCAAATGCTGGAATTTCCAGCCTGGGCATCGAGGTGTTGTTTTGATTGGCCTGAACTCCCCTGGTTGTTGTTCCTGGACTGAATTCCGACCACTCCTCTGCTTCCTGAGGGTCGAAAGCACGATGTCAAACTCCTCCTCTAGCTAAAATTAGCTCCGAAGTTGACCTCGGGGGAAAATCAGGAGGCAAACTTGCATTAGGCATCCTCGAGAACATGCTCAGGACAGAACTCAGTTGCTGGCCGAACCCAATAAATTCCTCTCTAAAGCCAAAGGCGTCTTCCCGCACACCGATCATCTCGGCCCTAACATTTCGCTCCATCGTCAACATCATATCCCAGGTGGCAACATTCTCGGCTCTGCCACGACTCACCTCCTCCTGAGTCTGGCGAAGCCCGAGCTCCATCTTCTCAAATCTGCATTCTAATTGATCCTAAGTTTGACGAAGGCACTCTCCATCGTGTCCAATGGGGCCTCCAGCTGTTTCATTCTCGTCCCTTCCGCCATGCCTCTCCAGAATCCTTCCTCTGTTTCCGTCGATAATCACAGACCGCACTAGGTACAACCACGACACCTGCACAATCTCCGATTACCCAAGATCTAATAGCGACAGCCTTGATGAAACACTCACTTCCGGACTGATTCCTGCTCGCTGAAATCTCAACTTGGTTGCCAAGGACAGCTAGCTCTGATACCAAATTATCAATTCCTAAGATCTTAAAATGGAAATTCTGATATAATCAGAGAAGAAATGGGAAGAATTAGACTGAAGGGGAAAGAAGCCAGAATTAGAGGAAGACAGAAGAGGTTCGGAGAGAGGGAAAGGATTTCATTCATAGCATCAAAATTATCCCCATCCTCTTACAATCAGCCTTTTATAGGCAGTTCCATGGCTGTAACAGCGTGTCAACCATATGCACGTCTAACCAATTCATAACAGAATGCACTATTACAATATTACCCTCTAGTGCTAATTACAATTATGCCCTCCTAGTATCCTAGGGTCGTAACACTGCCATTGAGGTTTCTGGTTGTGAAAGAGTTGGAATCTTCTGCCACTTTTCCAACACATTCTCTCCCACAATAGTCGAATCTCCTTCGAACTCCGATGATCCGGCAGTCCAGTTGTTGGTTCCAATTCCCGGTAGAATTGGTTCCAATCGATCCTTAAGAGGGAAATTAGGTAGATTCTTACCTGATGTTTGACTGGAGAACATAAGCATGAATTGTTGCATTGATCGCGTAGAAAATAGCCATGCTCCTGCATCTCCTCCCTTATGTGATCGTGCATATCCCCACATAGCTTCTCCGCAACCACCTCCAACTTCCAATCCACCACTAATTCAATCTTCTCCTCCATCGTCCCCACATGGTTTGAATTTCCACCATCGATGTTGTCACTTGCTATAATTGTGTCTCCATCTGTCTCACTCGAGTACCATCAGCCATGGTCTGATCACTTCAAGATCGCCAGCCAGGAACTTGCTCTAATACCAAAATGTCAAATCCTAGATCAAATAGGGGAATTCTCTGCTATTTGAGAAAAAATTAGGCAGAAATTTGAGGGAAGGGTGAGAATTAGAGAAATAAGGGAGAAAATCAAAGATAAGAGTGTTAAGTAATTAACTGAACACTTTGCACACAATTCTCACACTCTCACGTGAAAAACAGAAAAGAAACAGAAGGCAAAAGGGTTTATCCTAGTTCAAACTTTGAATGAATCAAAGTCCTACGTCTAGACTGTAGGTGACACCACAGAATCCACTATAGAATAGATAGGTACACACACAAAGCCTTCTCACACAAGCTTCCCTCACAGAGATTACAAAGTCCAAGAACCTAGGCTTTTTTCTCCTCTCGTATACATGAAAAACTGAAGAAAACACACACCAAAAACATGGTCGGATAGAGGATAGAGGAGGTGGCAATTACAAGACATTTAAAAAGAAAAACAAAAAGTCGATACTAACCGTCACATGGTTAGTTACTGTTACAATGGCTTTAAAAATAAAACATAACTTCCGATTTCTTTAATGTTAATGGCTGCCAAATCTTCTAGAATTAGTACAACTTACATTATTGGAACATTCCTCCAGTAAGCTAATTTCCCTATACAAAATAAAGGCATGGTAGCCTAAGTACGTGACAGCACCTTCTGTTGTTGATGACCCAAGATTGTACTAGGATTTGCTAAACCTAGCTATGCCTATGAAAGCGAAGTAGATCTATTTTCTGCAATAACCACCAACCTTCAATTAAAAATCCAATAATTTTTTTCATTTCTCTGAACAGCTCCATGGGGGTTAACACAATTTAAACAACTATATTCCTTGTCATCAACATTACGCCAAGAAAAAGGACGGAAAATAAAAGCTAACTTAAAATCTTGAGTCAAGTTTTCTCGTTGGTGCCACAAACATAGTTGTTAAATCGAGATTCGAATCGAGCATCGAAATCCTTATTTTATAAATCATGAATCGAAAATCGAATCGAACCGTAAGATTCGGTACACATTCTCAATTTCAACTGTAAATAATATATATCCATAGAAAATAAATAATGTACCCACCATGATCAATTCTTTTAAATATAAATAGATAAATAATACTTCTAAATATATTTGCTAAGTTTAAAATTTTACCAAAAGGCAAAAGTATATTCATGTTGCCTTTAAATTCAAATTACACCAAACCAAGCTACTTTCAAAATAACAAGCTACGGAAAAAAAAAAAAACCACTAGGCTAGTAATAAACTCCATTGTCCATAATCTTCACTAGTTATAAATCATCTTCATCTTCAAGTTCAAGAGCTTCATCATTTTCATCATCTTCTTTGTCTTCAAATATAGCCAAATCAGACGAATATTTGATTAAAGCACATATGCAGATGAAGTGAATGGGACAAATCGTGCAATTCATGGTTGATTCGTTTGATTCACAATTGATTCTAAGGGATTTTCAATTCACCCTATAAATTCGACTCGATTTCTATATGAATCAAGTTGAATCGTAAGATTTGAATCGTAAATTGTGAAGACATTTGTGTTAGATTAGTTTATGTACTTAGGTTCAATTTCTTGTATAAATCTGTTAGCAAAAGTTCTTCTATTGTAATGTTTTTCCTTTTATAGCTATCCATTAAATAAGTGGGTTTCTGGTCAGTTAGGGCAGTTAGTTGTAACTGCCTTGCCCACCTCTATCCTTTATAAATAGAGGCTGGGAGAACTCGGTTAAGAGTGGGTGAAATCTCGGGATATCTTGTAAGGGTGTGCGGGTGAGCTAGGCTGAGAGTTTTGTACTTCTCTTGGGATGTTCTTCTCTTGGTAGTCTAGGGTTTTAGACTCGGGAAGAAGAGAAGACTTTACTAGTTCATGTAATTGTTGTAAAGATTGTCAAGATAGTGGAGATTTCATAGACCTAAGGCAGTCTGGATGTAGATCTCATTTATGAGACTAAACCAGGATAAATTTGGTGTGTTTACTGCTATTTTCTATTCCTAGTCTCTATATTTCTATCGGGTGATTGTGTGTTCTTAATGTGGGGCATGACAGTGAGATCTTGAGGGCTAGATTGCAGTGAGTGTGTGAGTATGTGTCGGTCTTAAAAGACTACATAAATCGTACGATTATAACAACAGTGGCCACAAACCATTAAAAAATTAAAAAAAAAATTGAAAACGAAAGAAAACAATTTTTACTGCATTAAGTATCAATTAGATTGCCAACTTCAGTATATGCATCAAAAAGATCAAATTAGTTGGGATTCTTCAAAAAGAAAGATCTAAAGTCCAGGCTCGATGGCATTGCCCCAGAAAGCATATTACAATAGTGAACCAAACCAAAATAATCCCCTGGAAGAGGGGGGAAAACCCTAGTAAAAGCCAATCCAATGTGCTGGCATACTGTTGGCAAAGCGAAGTAAGCGCAAAACCAACAAAAGGGTATTGACAGTGAAATAATTGGCACTTTAACTAGAAGAGTCAACCAACAACTACGTAAACTATCCTCCAACTAGTGGGCAATGGAACGCATTACTAGAGTTCCATTATCGTTTGGTCGCCAAAAAAATAAGGGAAACGTGAAAAGAAAGTGATTAACAGTTGAAATCACATCTTAGGCGCTCGAAAATATATCAACAGAAAAGAAAACGAAATTAGAATAGTTACACTCGTCATGATTCAAAAACCTAGAAGAGTAGAAGCAATCTAAGGTCCTCTATAGTCCACCTCAAAATACATCCATCCCTCTTCAAACAACAATTGCTCACTCGATTTTTCTCAATAGCCAAACGAAGTTGGAGAAAACAAAACATTACGCCAGACCCAGTAAATCCCAGATCCCCCCGCCCCCAGACTGACAAAACATAACAAAACGAAACATACGACCACTGCTGTTTCGTTTAGTAGATTCTGAGAGAAGCGAACGGCGAAAGGAAATTAGGCCAGAAATGCGATTGTATACAATACCTAGAAGGGACAGCCTGGAGTAGAGTTGGTCGAGTTCGATCCTGAGAGACGTGGAGGACTCTGGTTCAGGAGAAGTATCGTCAATAGAAGTCTCTGCAACGGCGGGGGCGGCTGTGATTGCAGTAAAGGTTAGGACTGTAATGGAGAGGAGCAGCAGCAGCTTTGAGGCGGCCATTGGAGTTGAAGAGAAGCGCACCAGAGATGTGTTGGTGGTTTTGAAGAAGTGGAGCGGTGGTGACCTTCGGCTTTGGGTGTGTTTGTTGTTGGCCTTACCTTAAACTTGAGCTTCTTGAGCCTTTGGCTCTTTGCCGTGTACGGAACTAATAAGCCGGATCCATCAATAATCTGCGTCTTTTTTTCTTATTATATTATAAATAATTCACTTTTTATTTTAATTTTACTTTCAAAACTATATTTATTCTAATAATATTTCATATTCTTTTCCACTCTTTATTTTATTTATTTATTAATAAATTTTAATTTTATCTATTTTACTTTATAAAATAAATAATTAAATACACAAAATAATAAAATACACACACTTAATATAAAAATAATCAAATACACTTATACAAAATAAATAATCAAATACATATACACAAAATTAATAATAAAATATATAAAATAATCAAATATACACATATACAAACTCCATAATTAAATACACAAATAGAGAACCAAATATACTATATCACTCACCTAATACAAAAATAAATACATACAAAAGATCTCAAAATCACAAATCAGTGTCCAGTGCTCAATCTCTTCCTCGCAAAGCAGGTGCCACCATCATTACTATTGTTGCTAGTTCTGCTTGTCGCCGCCATCTCCGCTAGTCACTGTTATCATCAAATCTGATAATTGGAGCCCCAATTTAGTCTTATGCCCTGTCTACAACTCGTCTTCTCTGGCCATCTTCTCCGAATCTGCTGGTTGCTGCCTCTTCAACATATTTTCTCCGGCCACTACTGCTTATCATCGTGTTGATGCCCATTAGGAGGAGGGAGGGGGAAGATGGCAAGAATGGCTAGGGAAATTTCAATCACCACATGTGGAGAACGTTTTCAATTTTGCCAAATTTTTTGGGAAGGGAAATTGGCCAAATTTTGATCGCCAAATTTTAGGGAAATCAATTGGAACCCCGATTTAGTCTTCTGCCCCGTCTACAACTCGTCTTCTCAGACCATCTTCTTTAGATATGTTGGTCGTTGCATCTTCAATGTCTTTTATTCGGCCATTGTTGCTCATCGCCACGTTGATGGCCATTGTGGGAAGATGGGGAGAGATGGTGATTTCGATTGCCAAATTTTAGGGAAATCAGTTCGATTTAGTCTCTCGTCCTGTCTACAACTCGTCTTCTCCGCCCATTTTCTACAAATTTGTTGGTCGTCGTCTCTTCAATGTCTCTTTTTCGGCCACTACTACTCATCACTACGTTGATGGCCATTGTTGGGGGGGAGAAATGGCGATGATGGCTAAGGAAACTTCGATTGCCACACGTGGCGAGCATTTTCAATTTTACCAATTTTTTTGGGAAGGAAATTGACCAAATTTCGATCGCCAAATTTTAGGGTAATCGGTTGGAGCCTCGAATTAGTCTTTTGCCCTGTCTACAACTCGTCTTCTCCGGATCTGCTGGTTACTGCCTCTTCAATGTCTCTTCTCTCGCCACTATTGCTTGTCGCCACTGTAATACCCCATGTTCGTATGAAGTTGTCACGTAATTTCGACGAGTTTAGGATACCGAAAAATTAATTTTATAGCAATTTCAAGTACCGAATCAACTGTAGGGAATGTCTCGGAGTGAAATTATCTAAAGAAAATGATATGGTTTCGACGAGCGTTCTGAAATAGGATTTATGGTATCAAAAGAAATCGAATCGGGAACAGTTTTCGGTACAGCTAAAATACAGCTATCATTTAGGTTGAAAAATCGAATCGTTATAGGAGGCTCCTGAAAAATCAACGGAACCTTAGGAAGGCTCCGATTTTGCGTAAGAATTAACCCTTTAGTGGTTTTGGGATCAATCGATAGCCTGGTGAGGACGCAAAGGCAAAATCGTCTATATCGAGTAAAATTTAAGTTATTAATTGTGAATTTTTAGTATTGTAATGTAAATTAATTTGTAGTTTAAGGCATAATTATAATAAAAGAATTTTTTCTAGTGATATTATGAGAAAATTAAAGATTAATATGTAATCTTTTATATTTATTATTGTAATATATAGTGTATATATATATCTAAATGGATGTGCTGTGTGTGCGTGGGATGGCACAACCCATCCCTCTACAAATCCATATCTCTATCACCACCCATGCCCTGCAACTCAAATCAACCACGCCCCCTGCAAGATTGAGTCACGTCTCTACTTGATTTGGGAGATTTTGCACGCAAGAAAGATTTTGCACGCAAGGTATAGCAATGGGCAGAGTATTGGCATTGGTTATAAATAGAGGAGAGTTTGAGAGGGTTGGGCAGAGCAAGCAACAAAGAGTTGCAGAGAGAGAGAATGAAAGCCATGATTGAGCGAAGCAGCAAGCATGTCGGTGGCAGTGGGCAGCTTTAAGCTGCTAATCGGCCAAGAGGGTGGCTCGCGGTGGCGCAAGAAGGCTCAAGGGACAATCAACGGCGGCCGAAGAAGCTCAAGCCAGCCGCACAGTTGCAGGCGGCCATGGCCGCGAGCTTCGCGGCTGGACGCGAGGAAGCTGTCGCGATGGCAGCTCGCAGTGGCGAGCGCGAAGCGGCCGGTGGAGGTGCCAGCAGGCAGCGAGGAAGGTGACGCCGGCGATGGCAGCGGGGGCTGGAGGTGGCGGGTAACCATGCGTGAGTTGCAGGCAGTCGCGGGGAAAGAAGGGAAGGGAATGAAGAAGAAGAAGAAAAAATGGAAGAAGAAGAAGAAGAAGAGAAGGAAGAAGAAAAAGAGAAAAAGAAGAAAGGAAGAAAAGAAGGAAGAAGAGGAAGGGAGGAGAAAGAAGTTGCAGGCGCAAGAGGCAAGGAAAAGGAGGAAGAAGAGGAAGGGAGGAAAAAAAAAAGAAAAGAAAGAAAGAAAAAGAAAAAAAATAGGAAAAATGATGGGAAAAAATCCTATAAAATCTCGAAAAATATGGAAATTATATTTCGGTGATACCTCGGAGATTTTGGTGAGAAAAACGGCCCGGGCACTTGTTTTGAGAATATGGCACGCGTATCGAGAAAATCGAAGGGGCTAAGTCAATGTGAGTAAAATTTCCTAGAAAATTTCAAAAATTTCAGAATATTATTTTATGAATTTTGGTAGTGAAATATTTGAGAAAATATTTAAAAAAAATATTTAGTTTGGATTTATTGAGGAAAAATAGGAAGAAATAGAGAGAAAATTAAAGAAAATGCAAGAAATTATGTAAAAATAAGTTTTAATGTTTATTTAAATAATTATGATGATTAGGATATTTTAAGGCTGAAGTTGAAGAGACTCGTGCAAAATTTGAGGTTGGCACGCAAATCGAGGCAAGACACGAATATCGAGATAGCCCGATAAAGCTTAAGAAGGTAAGTGGTAGTTCCTCGAAAATATTTTCATCATATTTACATCCTCTGATATGTATCCATTACGTAGACTGCATACATGACTATGAAATGCATAAATACACGTTGATATCATCGATCACACGCATATGAGGCCGTAGGGAGTACGAATTGGCACCTCTACCTTACCAAGGGTGCACCCATACACCCCGGCTTCGAAAGAGGTGGCCGCTAAAATGGTAGGTAGCATGAGGGGTGCAGTTGACACCTACGATGAAAGACATTGCATACACTCATGACATAGCATTATGTACCCTTACTTAAATGGTTCATCATCTAACTTGGATTTTGCCCCTGGAATATTCAAACGTTCCAGGTAGAGATTGTAGCAGATACGAAGATAAATGAGGTATGAAATCGCACTTAGCAGAGTGCATGAGAATTGAAATGTATGTAACGTAGCCCCTGTATTTAAGTTCTGTTACTTTAGATTTTGAACGTTTGAGGAATGTTGAAGATGTAAGAATTTATTTATGATTAATGTTAAGATATCAGGTTTCGATCATTGCTTCCACATTTGATGTGTATAGTGATTCTCTTTCGAGAAAAAAAATGATTGGAAGTTCTGGGACCGATTCGAGGTATGATGTGTTTTAGCTTTAGTGTTTGAAAGAAAAAATTATTGTCTCGCAATTGTCCCAAGTTATAATGCGTCCGGAAAAGCGGGGCGTTACAGCCGCGTTGATGGCCATTGTAGGGAATGGGGGAAGATGGTAAGGATGGCTAGGGAAATTTTGATCGCCACATGTGACGACCGAAATCAATTTTGTCAAATTTTTTTGGAGGGAAATTGGCTATGGTGAGCTCTGTTGGAGTTGAAAATTTGAATTTGACTCCTTATTTTTTGACTTGACAAGCAGATTTTGCTATTCTTGGAGTCAACCTAATAAAATTGGTTTGTCTTCGTATAGTTTAATTTGTGGTATCATATTAAATTGAGCAATGTTTTATAAATTTTAATTCAATTCATATTATATTAGTCAAAGCTCTCAAACTTAATTTAAATATTTTGACATACTAACTGCAATCTGAGTTGAGCTTAAGTGTTATATTAGATAATTATAATTCTAACTTAATTCAATTTAATTAAACTTCTCTCACCTTTCACCTAAAATTTCAAGTGGCCTAATTCTAATTGTGATATGACTGGGTGGTGTTGTGGAGGTACAAATAAGAATAATAATACTAATTTGAAATTGAAGTTTATTAAGTAGCACTTTAATTTTTTTTTATTTTAAAATATTTTACTAAAAAGAATTTACATAGTAATAAAATTAAGTTTATAAATTAAAAGGTCATAAATTTAAATCTTAATTATAGAGTTTTTATTTTTAAAAAGATATATGGAGGACATTTTATGAATTTATTTCATTGATAAGATTTTGGAACACTAAGATGTCATGTTTCTTTATATAATAAAATAGATAATATATTCTATTATTTATATTTTATAAAATTAATTGATTATCTACAAAAAATTTTGAAATTTTTACTTATTTAGGTATGCAATATACAACAAAATAAGTTAAATTATAATCTTAAAAAATTAAAATGGAACAAAATTTAAAACTAAATAGTACATCAGGGTGTTTCGATAACGTTTATAAATAACTCCTAAGAGCAACTCCAACGGGAGTTGTCATTCGGGATGCCATGCGCGTAACTGCTGAAATGACACCCTGAAATACAAAACATCCACTCCAACGGGAGTGGTATATGAAGTTACAAAATGACAACTTCCTTCCTCCGTGCCATTTTTACAACTCATGCAGAGAGAAAAATAAAGGTTGTATTTGTCAATTGTAAAAAATCCAACGCCTATATTTTACAATCTATTTATACATATATTTACTTGAAACTGGGGAGGACAGACAGAGCAAGAGAGAACCAGAGGCAGATCGACCAGTGAGGTAGCGAGTGACGAAGGGCAGGAGCAGACGAAGGCAAGGCCTAGGTCGAGGCGGCGAACGATGGAGTCAGAAGAAGGTGAAGACGAGCAGCGTGAGAAGAATGAGAGGGGCGACCAACGCCTACGAGGGCGAGGACAAGCAACGCCTGCAAGGGAGAGGCGGTGACCGGCGAGGTGGAAACTGGCGAGGGTAAGCCGTGAGGGCAAAGGGGGTGAGCTGTGAGGGGCAAGAACAAGATAGGCGCAGAGAAGAAGGTTCTGGAGGTGGAGAAGTGGAGGGGTGAAGGTATATATTATATATATATATATTAATTAATCAATTATAAATGTTTAGGAGGTGTTTGGGGAAGTGGCAAAAACAATTATTTTAGTTAATTGTTAGAATTTATTTTAATTTATTATTTTATGCTCATTCTTTAAATTTATTATATTTTTTGATTTTTTTTAGATAGATTCGCAATTTGATGGTTCTTTTATTGATTTACTTATGAGTAACACCGATTTATATGATGATACTATGCGGCCCAATCCCACAGTATTGGCGCCAGTACAAGATGAAGCCGTTCTAAGAGTGAGAAAATTACAAAGGATAAAGAACTTCTCTCAAGAAGAAAATAAATTAATTGTGTCTGCGTGGCTAACATGAGTAAAGATGCAATTATTGGGAATGAATAACAAGGTGGTGCTTTCTGGCATAGAATATTGAAATACGTAAAACTTCATGGAGATAATCAAGAAGAGCATTCGCAAATTTCTATTAAAAGCTGTTGAACTGATATAAATGCAAAATGTGCCAAATTTGTCGATTTTTATAGTCAAATTGAAAGATTGGGACCAAGTGGTCATACCGAGTAAAATAATGTAATGATTAAGCTTTTTTAGATAGACACTACTATGATTTAATATTTGAATTATTGACTGAATGATTTCATATATTTTTTAGGTTGATGAAGCAAAAGAAATGTTTGCTAAGATCATTAGAAGACCATTTCAATACGAGCATTGTTGGAATATATTGAAAATGGAGCGGAAATGGACTGATAATCTCACCAGCAATAAGAGAGCAAAAACCTATTCAACTGGTAGTCCTGCTGAATCAAATCATGTTGAATCTTGTTATGGAACTCCACATTTAGGGGATGACATTGAACCATCGTCTACTCTCATGCTCAATAGGCCATTGGGCAGAAAAGCTTCGAATAAACAACTTAAAAACAAAGAGAAGCAAACGGGGGCTGAAAATATACTAGCTCATCACCACTGGAATTAAAGAATAGAAGTGGAACAACAAAAAACGGAGCAGCAGCATAAGAAAATGTTTGCTCAACAGGAGATAGCATTGGAGTAACATCGTAAACAGTTAGAAATTGAAGAAATGTAATTAGAAGTTGAAAAAAGAAAAGTAAAAGTTGAAGAAAAGAATAATGAATGGCAAATTGAAATGAAGATCATGGAAACTAACACTACTGGTATAGATTCAATTTTTGCAACATATTGGAATAACTTGAAGATGGAGATTATGAAAAAACGGGCTTTTACTTTTTAGTCATTATTTATTATGTTGTTATTATTCATAAAAAACTATGTATTAAATTTGATTACTGTGAAAGTACTTGTGAAATTAACTAAAAAAATCTTGAAATTGAAATTGGAGTTTGATTGGTATAAAAGTACACGGGAAATTAAAATACAACTTGAAATTGAAAATGGAATTGAAAATACAACTTGAAATTAAAATTGAGAAAATTATTATTCGCCATAGCGTTCCCACAAATGCTTGATAAAATCTGATTGTAATTGAGAATAAGTTGCATTGTCCTTAATCTGACAATGGATTTGCATGAAGTCTTTCAATTCTGGTGTATAAGCATGAGACACTTCTACAAGCGGATTTGCATCACTTCCATCAAAGTCATTGTTACAAATATCTCCTTTATCCTCAATGACCGTGTTATGCATTATTATGCACACTTTCATAATATCTACAAGTGTTTCTTCATGCCAAAAGCGTACTGATCCATACACGATTGTAAAACGGGCTTGAAGTACCCCAAATGCCCATTCTATATCTTTTCTTGCTGACTTTTGTGCTTTAGCAAAATATTTTTCTTCAAACCTTGTGGGTAAAGAATTGTTTTTTATAAATGTCGACCAGTTTGGATAAATACCATCAGTTAGATAATATCTCATTGTATACTCGTGGTCATTAATTGTATAGTTTACTAGAGGAGCATGACCATTAACTAATAATGCAAAAACAGAGGACTTATTTAGAACATTTATGTCATTCAGCGAACTAGGAAGCCCAAAGAATGCATGCCATATCCAAAGATCTTGATAAGTCACAGCTTCCAAAATGATTGTTGATTCATGACAATGATTAGTATACACACCTTGTCATGCGATCGGATAATTTTTTCACTTCCAATACATGCAATCAATACTTCCTAACATGTCGGGAAAGTCACATTGTTCCCCTATCTATAGCAGTCGAGCAATATTACTATTATTTGGTGGCCTCAAGTAATAGTCATCAAACATTACAATAACAGCTTTCACAAACATTCTTAGACTATGTATGGCAGCGCTTTCTCCAATTCTGATGTATTCATCCACAGAATCTGTCGGTATTCTGTAAGCAAGAATTCAATAAATAGTTGTGATCTTTTGAAGGGATAACAAACCAAGAACTTCAACGGCATTTATTGTTTGGATAAAGTATGGATTGTGTTGTTCAACCTCATTTGCAATTCGGATAAAAAGATGATGACTCATTCGGAATCTCCTTCAAAGAAACCCTTCATATACACAAGGGGTAGCAAAATAGTCGTGGTATAGTCTTTCGTGACCTTTAACTCTACCATGATTAATTATTTTATGGGCTGGAACAGAACCACGATGCCTTCTTACCCGTCTATGACTAGACCTTTCTGACCTTTTGGTTGAATCATACAACGTATCTAATTGATCATCATCTTCTTTCTCAATATTGATGATCCCTCCTAAAATATTAGGATAACGATTCATATCAATGGATGATTGAAAATATGAGAGGATTAATGATTTTAAAGAGAGAATGTAATATAGATGGATGAAAATATGAGAAAAATAATCATATTTATAGATGAATTTGAAAATTTTGAATTTTTATTTTGGCGGTTAAATTTTAAAATTTCAAATTCAATGGTTGAATTTTCAAATTTGAATTTCAGTGGCCAAATTTTGAAATTTGAAATTTTAATTATATTTTTTAATAAAAAATATTAAAATAACACCCCTATTTCCAACTTGTCATTGGAGCAAATGTAAAAATCAGAAGCAAATAACACTATTTAAGATTTCAAATTGCTAATTTTGCACTCCAAAATAACAACTCCCATTGGAGATGCTCTAAGGTTTAATTAAATTACACTAATTATTATTGTGTTTTTAAAATAAACATATATTTCTTTAATATTGGCAAGTTAATTATTGTGTCTTGCATACAAAATAATCACATCTTTCTCTCTCCCTATCTATTTGCCCTTATATATAAATGATTTTTTTTATCATTTTACCACCTTCGATCACCCCTAGAAATCTAGTGAAAACTTTTCGATGACCACTCTAATCTTTCTTTTCTTTTTTTCGATAGTCATTTTATTTCATCTACAATTAACTTCTTTTTATCTCTCTCTCCTCATCCTATAGAGTTGGGGGGTTCAATTTCAAACTTTTTTTATTTAATATAATTTCATTCTTTTAAAATGTGATGACCTAACATATGATATATTAACAAATGTCATTTCGAAAACTATATATGGTAGACACGTAAGCACGATATTTTGAGGTGAACCAATAATAAGGAAGAAGAAAAACACAAATTTTAAGGTAGATTCATTTATAAAAATAATAACAATTTTTTAAAATTTAATTTTATAATTAAATATACTTTAACATTTTATATTTCAAAAAATAATAACATTAAAATTTAAATAAGAAAGAGGAGACTAGGAATTTTTCCCCTGAGGGTCAAAACTAACCATACCTAAAATATCATAGAACTAGGGATAACTCCTGCCTGAAGGCACGGTGCAACTAAAAAAAATTAAATATTGAATTTGAACGCAAAATAATGAAGCACTAAACTCGAATACGTACTAAATTGAAAGTCTAAACTCGCTTATATCACGTATCTGAAGACAATGTATATAGTTCTTGAACCAAAATTATCAAAATATGAATATAAACATACTTAAAGACACGGTGTAAATAATATTAAGATTAAAATATAAGGTGTATTATGTTGAAATTTAGGAAGAACTTGTAAAAATTTTACTTGTATTAAATGCTCTACAAAACTAAAAAATAAGGGAAAGATTTGGTCTCTTTATAAATTCTTTGACTATCAAATCAACCCCTTTTGATACATAATTAATAGTAAGTTGTGTTACATAAAATTAATGAGATATTCTTATTTTTATAAAATCACGCTTATTTGGAGAGAATCCCTTTTGAATAATCTTGAGTCATGGCTTTAAAATGTTTTAGGAAAAGTGTAGGCTTTATTATCTTTACTTTTTAATTTTAAATTCGATTTTTATAGTCTATTTTTAGAAAATTAAAAATGCGTTCTCTTTATCATTTTAAAAAATTATTTCTCAAAACAGAAAATTAAAAAATTATTTCTCAAAATAGAAAATTAGAAAATCATTTTAATAATATTCAGTAAATTAGAAATATTTAATGTTAATAAATTTTTTATTATTTTAAATAAATAAATATGTTTTAAGTTTAGAGTTTATTTTAGATGAAAACACTCAAAATAACTTTTTGTTGTTTTGAGTTTTCTTTATAATTTTATTTTATTTTTAAAAATAATAAAGAGAATGTATTTTTATTATTTTAAAAAATTAAAAATTACAAATAACTTAAAAACAACAGAGAGAGTAGTGATTGAGAAAAATGTGTAAAAGTTAAAAACAAATATTAAACACGTATGGATGTATGTTGTTTATAACACAGCCTACTATTAAACTATTTCATGCATTGTTTGAGAAGAAAAGTCTTCTCTCATCAAATATATATAATTGTTAAATTATTTCATGCAATGTCTGAGAAGAAAAGTCTTCTCTCATCAAATACACATAATTGTTAAATGGGCAAATTGTTTAAAGAAATTTTTTTACTTATTATATAGATTTTACACACAAAAATATTAACTCTAATTAGAGATTATCCAGCAAAATTACACACAAAATTTGTGATATACAGAGTCTACACAATCCATATTGGGACTACAGAATATACAAAATACATAAATATACACACACACACCCACTGCCATTGCCAAGGTTATATAGATATACACACACACAAATACACACACTGCCGCATAAACACACACACACACCCACTGTCACACACTCTCTCTCTCACACACCTACTGCCATAATATATACACAACACACACACACACACAATATATACACACACCCACTGCCATAATATATACACACACAACACACACACACTGTATACACACATAACACACACATATATACATAATATAAACACACACACGCTGCCATTGCCAACGTTGGCTGCCAACCCACCGCCACACACACTTTATCTCTATCTCTCTCTGTGTGTGCTTTTAGACACACCCATATTCACACACACCCATATACATAATATATACACACAAAACACACTGCCACACTCTCTTTCTCACACCCACTGCCATAATATATACACATAACACACACACACACACATATATACATAATATAAACACACATATATAAATAATATGAACACCCATAAACACACACACGCTGTCATTGCTAACGTTGGCCGCCAACCCATCGCCACGCACACTCTATCTCTATCTCTCTGTGTGTGCGCCTTTAGACACACCCATATTCACACGCACACACCCATATACATAATATATACACACAGAACACACTGTCACACTCTCTCTCTCACATCCACTGCCATAATATATACACATAACACACACATATATACATAATATAAACACACATATATAAATAATATGAACACACACACACTGCCACAGACACACACACACATATGCTGCCATTGCCAAGGTCGGCCGCAAACCCATCGCCAAGCACACTCTATCTCTATCTCTCTCTGTGTGCGCCTTTAGACACACCCATATTCACACACACACACACACACACTGCCACATAAACACACATCGCCATTTTTACCGTCACACCCATATTCACACACACCCATTTTTGACTGTCACATAGAACACACACATATACGCACACAACACACACACACACATACAAAATACACAATATATATATATACAATGAATCAATGTATATATATACATAGTAAGAGAGAGATATACATAGTGAATGAGATACATACTTTGAGTAGGCGGCGGACAGCTTCATGCGCGGCGGCCAGGAGACGACGAACAGCTTCAGCAACAATTGAGGGAGTGGGAGAGAAGAAAAAGAGAAAGGGAGGTAGTGAGTGAGGGAGTGGGAGAGAGACAGGAAGACGGCAAATGGGTAGGGAGAGTGAGAGGCTGAAGTAGTGGGAGAGAGAGAAAGAAACAGAGTGGGAGACTGAAGTAGTGGGAGAGAGAGAAAGAGACAGACAATGATGCATTGAGCCGCCCACACGTCCATCAAACACATAAATTAAAAATTTTCATTTTATCCATACATTTCATTTCAGCCACCCACGTGTAGATCAATGAATCTTAGTCATACAATTTATTTGTGTTTGGGCGGGAAGTGAAATTCATCCTAACCATTGATTAACCTTCAAACCTCATCTTAGCCACAAGATCTTTGATACATTTTGGACATTTTCAAAAACTATTTTGCCAAATTATATAGATTTTACACACAAAAATATTAACTCTAGTTAGAGATTATCTAGCAAAATTACACACAAAATTTGTGATATACAGAGTTTACACAATCCATATTGGGACTACAGAATATACGAAATACATAAATATACACACACATAATATGAACACACACCCACTGCCATTGCCAAGGTTATATATATATACACACAAAACACACACAGATAAACACACACACTGCCGCATAAACACACACACACACCCACTATCACACTCTCTCTTTCTCACACCCATTGCCATAATATATACACACAACACACACACACACATAATATACACACACCCACTGCTATAATATATACACACACAACACACACACACACACACACTATATACACACATATATACATAATATAAACACACATATATAAATAAACACACACCCATAAACACACACGCTGCCATTGCCAACGTTGGACGCCAATCTACCGCCACGCACACTCTATCTCTATCTCTCTCTGTGTGTGCCTTTAGACACACCCGTATTCACACACACACATACCCATATACATAATATATACACACAACACACACACACACACACACATATATATACATAATATAAACACACATATATAAATAATATGAACACCCATAAACACACACACGCTGCCATTGCCAACGTTGGCCGCCAACCCATCGCCACACACACTCTATCTCTATCTCTCTTTGTGTGCACCTTTAAACACACCCATATTTACACATATACACCCATATACATAATATATACACACAGAACACACTGTCACACTCTCTCTCTCACACCCACTGCCATAATATATACACACAACACACACATATATACATAATATAAACACACATATGTATAAATAATATGAACACACACACACACACTGCCACATAAACACAGACACACGCATATAATATAAATTAACACACACCCATATACAAAATATAAACACACACCCATAAACACACATACGCTGCCATTGCCAAGGTCGGTCGCCAACCCACCACCATGCACACTCTATTTGTATCTCTTTCTGTGTGCGCCTTTAGACACACCCATATTCACACACACACACACATACAAAATACACAATATATATATACAATGAATCAATGTATATATATATACATAGTAAGAGAGATATACACAGTGAATGAGATACATACTTTGAGCAGGCGGCAGACAGCTTCATGCGCGGCGGCCAGGAGAAGGCGAATAGCTTCGGCAACAGTTGAGGGAGTGGGAGAGAAGAAAAAAGGAGAGGGAGGTAGTGAGTGAGGGAGTGGGAGAGAGGTAGGAAGACGACGGGTGGGTAGGGAGAGTGAGAGGCTGAAGTAGTGGGAGAGAGAGAAAGAGACAGAGTGGGAGGCTGAAGTAGTGGGAGAGAGAGAGAAAGAGACAGAGAGTGATGCATTGAGCCGCCCACACATCCATCAAACACATATAAATTAAAAATTTTCATTTTATCCATACATTTCATTTTAGCCACCCACGTGTAGATTAATGAATCTCAGTCATACAATTTATTTGTGTTTGGGCGAGAAGTGAAATTCATCCTAACCATTGATTAACCTTCAAACCTCATCTCAGCCACATGATCTTTGATACATTTTGGACATCGTCAAAAACTGTTTTGCCATATTATATAGATTCATGTCAAAATCTAATTAAATCACATGTTCAAACTGTCAGAAAGCAAATAACCAAACACCTCTCAAACCGAAAGCAACTCCATAACATCAAACCCAATAAGAACCCAAATCAGAGAAAACAACCAATAGAGATCAATGATTATTTGGGTCTTACCCAAAAATGGAGACAAATTCAATACATAAGGTATTAAGGTTTGTAGAAAGTAGGAGAGAGAGAGAGAGAGGGAGATTCAATACATAAGGTATTAATTAAAAGATAAGTCTGGAGAGTCAGATAGAGTGACCGACGGAGTTACCGAAAGGGGGCAAAAAGATGAAATTACCCCCGCCCAGTCTTCGCCTCTCTACTCTCTTGCTTCTCCCATGGCTGCGTGCCCTTGCCTCTCTTTTCTCTCGCTTCTCCCATGGCCATGTGACTGCCGACCATCATGCCTCTCCGCCAGCATTGTCGCCTCGCCGATTGTCGCTGCATCTAGCGACGGGTGGCGAGGCCGCGAGGCGATGATGCTGGTGGCGAGGCGCGGCGATCAGCAGTCACACGACCATGGGAGAAAAGAGAGAGGAGAGAGACGAAGACTGGCAATGGCATCCCTTGAAATTTTTTATTTTGGATGAGGGTATTTTGGTCTTTTCACTACAAGAAAAGCAAGTTTTAGCAACAAAAAAATTCGTCGCTAAAACGTAAAATTCCATTGCTAAACTAATTTGTGACGGAATTAGTGACGGACAAAAATCCGTCGCTAAAAGTGGCATCGCTGAAATTTAGCGGCGAAAAATAGCGATGGGTAATTTAGCGACGGAAAGTTCCGTCGCTGATTTAGCGTCGGAATTGTCCGTCGTTGATTTTAGCGACAGACTTTTTCGTCGCTAAATCAGTTAAAATTAAAATAAAAAAATGAAATCAGCGATGGCCACTTTGTCCATCGCTAATTTTCAAAAAAATAATTAAAAAAATAAAAAGTAAAAAATAAAAAATAATTTAAAAATAATTAAAAAATAAAAATTAATTCAGCGACAGGAACAGCCCCTGTCGCTAATTATTTAGAAAATAAAAAAATAAGAATAAAAATTATTATTTATTAATTTAAAAAAATTATATATATAAATTTTTTTTAAATTTTATAAAATAAATTATAATTCATATAAATTAATTATTAAATAAATTTAAAATTTTTGTTTATTTTATTAAATTAAATTATTAATTTATATATTTTAAACACTGATTAATTAAATAAATAGAAAATAAAAATAAAAATTATTAATTAATTAACAAAAATTATATACAAATAAAATTTTTAATAATTAACAATTTTTTTATTAAATGAACGGTATTGAAAATTGACTAAATTAATTAATTTGTATATTTTAAAATTAGTGTATTTTAATTAATAATTTATATATTTGTATTTATTCTAATTAATTTATTTGTAATTAATTTATTTTTTCTCAAAATTTATTAATTAATTTACAGATAAAAATAAAATTAAAATATTTTAAATTTAAATTCATATAAATATGTAAGAAATGAATATGAAATTCAAGTAAAGAAAATGAAATTCACATAAAATACATAAATATTCAATTACACTTAACTATTATTATCTTCATCATCCTCATCATCTTCATTATCATCAATTGGGTCTCTACTCGATGGGCCTGTCAATGGTCCAGCAGCAAATGTAGATTGATTAAATACTGTCGCCATCATTTGATTCATTTGGTCATTCCACGCCACCATTTCTTGCTGCCACTGTCGTAACTCCGCATTCTCTGCAGTCATATGGGTGATTGTCTGTCTCATTTCTTGATTTTGGTTGCGCAGCTCCTCATTTATCTGGGTGACCCTCAAATTCATTTGTTCAAAATCATGTGACATGGACCCACCACATGAACTACTGGAGGTGCTACAAGATTCACCCGGGTAAGACTCTTTACCTTGAGACCCGAGGCCGTAAATACGACCCTTTTTGTTCCTACCAAATACAGTCTAATAGAAGAGGTGGTGCTGGTTGACTGCAGGTGAAAAGGGCGAATCACTGTCGACAGATGCTGAAGATGTCTCGGCATTTAATCTCTCAAACACCTCCTACATAAATTAAAACATCAACACTTTTAAGTAATAATTTTTTCATTAAATTTAGTTAATAATTTATATAAATTCAATTACCGCAACGCCTTTTGATCTGTTATCAACCCACACTTCTTGACCTCTATCATCCTTCTGAGTATGGGTTTTTCTGAAAAGTTCAAATTCAGTAGACTCACGATTTAATTCCCTTGCCTATAAGACAAATGTATAAAATAAATAAGATAAAATAAAAACCACCATATAAGTTCTTAAAATTACATTTAAGTAAGAAATTACCATCATTTTTTGACTCTCAGTGAAAGGAATGAATCCGCCCGTGTGAATTGACCCATCAGTCATAGAAGCGGGATTTTTTTTATTTTGTTTAGCCTTTTCTTGTACTGCTCATCATTCTACTTTTCTTGCAATGCCTTCTGCACGTCCGAATCCATCCAAGCACCTGTATTAGCACCACTTTTAATCTTGTTCAAACTGTTTTTGAAACTTTTTTGACTTGACGCATTCCAAGTGATCCATATACGATCACTCTCCTCTGGTTGCCACTTGTACTTTTTCTACAACATGTTAAAAAAGAATGAATATGTATAAAATTATAAATTTAAATTTTTATATAATTAAGAATTGCAATTATACTTACACTAAATTCTTCCAACCACATCCGTCACGTTATTTCTAGCACTTCATCCCAATGAAGCCAAGGTTCAGTATACCGTCTCTTCCAAATCTTTGTTTGATCAGTTGGTGGGCTAACAGTAGGAATAAAATTGTAAAACCAGGCATATTAATAAAAAAACCATGCATTTATGTGTATAACAATTGCAAACATTCAATTTAAAACAATATATAAAATACTCACTAATCACAACTTTGATTACAGGATAAATTTGTTCGTCCATCAACTTGGTTGGTCTCTGTTGGCTCAGATGGAGTCGCCTCAACATTCTGTCCAGGAGAGGAGGACGAATGATGTGCTTGAGGTGTCGGTATAAATGAGAATGGATATGATCCTCCAAAGGGATGAAAAGTCGGCATAGGCAAGGGGGCAGATTATGGTTCAGTCTGGGATGAGTGGGATGTGGGTAGAACTGTAGGAAAACCCATAGGAAATGGCATCGCGCCATATGGCTGTTGAAACTGAGTCATGGGTACGAAACCCTGTGAATGCGATGGCTGAGGGTATAAAGGAGTAGGCGGAACAACATGTGTGGACACAGAATGAGAAGAGTGTGAACCAGCACTACCGGAATTCGGAGAAGGAGTGCTCCTATAGGATCGATTGGTACCTTTAGCTCTACTACCCCTACCCCTACGTGATCCGGGAGAAGAATGGCCTGACATCTATTTCAAGAATCACATGAAAAATACAAAATTGACAAAACATACAATCACAAACATTAAAAAAGACAAAATATTATATCATGACATATACAAGTTAATTTACAAGTTGAAAAATAAATTAATCATCTTCTTCAACATATTCATCCATGATTTCAGCATCACTATCTATGTCATCAGACAATAACTCTTCTTCATCGTCTTCTGATATAGATTCATCATCTGCATCATCTTCTGCTTGCTGAGCGACATCTGAAACATCTACTTCCTCAACTATACCATCTAAATCTTGTAAAGTACTTGTAAAGTCATAATTTTGATCTATTTGAGACGATTTTAGTATCTCATATTCTTGAAAAGGTTCTTCTATGTTGGCTTCGGGAGCAGTTATTGTACCTCGTGGCCTTGTTTTAATAACGACCATCCAATCATGTTTAGCATGACAAGTGTCGGGATACGACGCGTAATAAACTTGTTCAACTTGTTGGGCAAATATGAATGGATCATATTTCTTATACTTTCTTGACGATCGAACCTCCACAATACCATACTTATCATGAATTTTGGTTCCCCGAGGACTTGGATCGTACCATTCACATTTAAATAGAACTACCCTTTTTGATTGGTAAGCCTGTATATTCAAATTCAATAATATCTATGATTTTTCCATAGTAATATGTTTCTGAAGATCCAACTCTTATCCCAGGCACGCAAACACCATAATTTTCGATAGACCTGCTATTACTCCATTCGACGGTATGAAATTTATATTCATTCACAAAATACATTGGCCAATGTCGCACATGTGGAGTCGGTCCCCATCCTATGTTCTGAATTAATGGATTCGTAACTTGTGTGCTAAAATTCACCTGATACAACGTTTGAATCACTTAATATTGTATACTCAAATTCAATTTAGAAAATAACCTAACTAACATTGAATTAAATTACATGCTGATGGAACCACGTAGGAAAATGTTCCTCAATTTAAACATCTATTTCTTTGTCGGTGATATTTGAAGATAGCTCGCGCAGTAAGTTGGTGTACATGTTAAAAAATTAAAGTTATGTATCAACTAAATAATATGAATTCAATATAAACTTATAAATATATTCATTTAAATTTTAATTCTTACTCGATATAAGGTTCGACCTCTGGAGTATTCAACAAGACATATAATTTGGCAGCTTAAAACTCTTTTCCATCCATCCACCTATTTTTCATTGGACCAGCAGCACGGCCTGGATAATTGAAAATGAAAATTTGTGGATATGAAGAATTTCTCCCATCATCATTTCGAGGAACTCTCATTCTTCTTGATTGAACATTTGGTTCAAAATAATATGAACCAAACGTAGACGTCTTCTCAATCAAATATGCCTCGCATATAGATCCTTCTACATGAGCTTTATTGCGGACTTTCTTTTTTAAAGTGTTGAGAAACCTAAATAATTCCAAGATTTTGTCAACATATAAAAAATTAAGTTATTTTAAAATAAACATGGTACAACATTATCAAATGTTATTACCTTTCAAAGGGATACATCCATCTGTATTGTACTGGTCCCCCCAATTTTGCTTCGTAAACTAAGTGTATTGGCAGATGCTCCATTGGGTTAAACCATCCCAGAGGGAATACACGCTCTAATTTGCATAAAATTATGGGTATATTTTGTTCCAAGGCATCAAGGTGTTTAATCCTCAATACTGTTGAACAAATGTCTTTAAAAAACTGACATAACTCAATAACCGGATTCCAAATTCGATCTGGTAATGCTGCAAATGCCGTTGGAAGTAATCTCTCCATGAGAACATGACAATCACAACTTTTCAACTCAAATAATTTTGCATTTCTCATATCAACGCATCTACCCAATCTGGAAGCATATCCATCAGGGAGCTTAAGTTCTTTTACTCACTTCAAAACACTTAACTTTTGCTCTCTTGTGAACATGTATTGCGCCTTAGGTTTCCAATACTTACCCTCACCACGGTCTATTAGCTCAAGCTCCTTCCGTCTATAATATTCTTTCAAGTCAATTCTGGCATTTGTATTGTCTTTACTTTTACCCTTCACATCCATTATTGTATTAAAAAGATTGTCAAAAACATTTTTTTCATTATGTATTACATCTAAGTTATGCCGGATCATATTATCTTTCCAGTATGGTAATTTCCAAAAAATGTTCCGTTTGATCCAATTATGTTCTGCACCATACCTAGGCATACCACAGTCTTGTAACTCCAATATAGATGGAAAATTACAGACTCTTTGAAAAACATTATCTCCATTTAACCGAGATGGTGGAGAAGAATTCTCAACTTTGTTTTTTCGAAAAGCATTGGTATTTCTTCGAAATACATGATCCATTGGCAAGAATTGTCTGTGATAATTAAAAAATGACGTCTTTCCACCATACTTTAGAACGAAAGCTTTATTTTTTTTCATACAATACGAACATGCTAATCTACCAGCTATCATCCAACCAGATAATATTCCATATGCAGGAAAATCATTGATGGTCCATAATAAAGCAGCCTTCATCATAAAATTTGTCTTTGTTGAAACATTATAAGTCAAAACTCCTCCTTCCCACAACAACTTCAGTTCATCAATTAGAGGTTGTAAAAACACATCTATCTTATTTTTCGAATTTGATGGACCTGGAATAATAGCAGTCAAAAAAAGGAACTCTATTTTCAAACACAATCCAGGAGACAAGTTATATGGAGTCACAATGAATGGCCAACAAGAATACGGGCGACCTAATTGACTATACGGGGTGAACCCATCTGCACAAAGATCAAGCCTAACATTTCTAGAATCGGTAGAGAAATTTAAATATTTCTGATCAAAATGTTTTCATGCTTCCCCATTAGACGGGTGAGACAATACACCGGGCTCTCTTCGACCTTCATGATGTCATCTCATGCTCGCAGCTATAATTGTAGAAGCATATATTCTTTGCAATCTTGGTATGAGAGGCAAATACCACATTTTTCTATAAGAAATTTGTTTAAATTTTCCCTTCCTACTTCTTGCTGGTTTGAAACGAGGATGACCGCAAAACTTACAACTCATCTCGAATTCGTCATCTTTATAATACAACATACACACATTTGAACAACAATCAATCTTCTTACAACCAAGACCAAGTTGGGAAACCAACTTCTTAGTATGATAAAGATCAGTGGGTACACGATTACCAGTTGGCATTGTTTGATGCATAAACTGCATGATTTCATTATAACAACCTTCAGACATGTTATAATCAGACTTAATACTCAATATCCTAACTGCAGCAGAAAGTTCAATTTCTACTTCGTAATTCGGATACAAGGGAGCTTGTGCAGTAGACAACATGTCATAAAATGCTTATGCATTTTCATTCGGTGTTTCATCTACATTGTAAGTCTGATAACTAATTCCACTTCCAATATCATGCGTTGTATATGGCATATTGGATGGCCCTGCCGCATCCATTACCATCTGTTCATACGAATTAAACTGATCCCTAAAATTGTCTTCTCTATAATATTCATTTTCAACAGTCGATGGAGCCACAACGGGCACTTCTTCCCCATGATGTATCCAGTAATAATAACCCTTCATAAATTCATACTTGCAAATATCCTTTTTCACCTCATCGACTGATTTGAACCTCAAACATTCACATTTCGTACAAGGACACTTTAATTTTCCTCTTAATCTTATGAAACTTTCTTGGGTAGATGCAAATTGAATAAACTCATCAACACCTTCGTAAAATTCTCGAGTGATGCCACTCCTTTGTAGATTGCATCTATTATCAATCCACTCACGATGCGTCGGTATTTCCATTTTAAATTCTATACTATATAACCCAAAAATACAAACCTGAAAACAAAGTCATCTTTAGTACTACAATAATATTTGCAACCTATTAGTATATTTGTCGATAATTGACAATCTAGCTAAATATAATTCATTTTTGATTCATCATAACCAAAATTATATTTAATTTAATTTTAAATATAATTTCTTATTTATTAATATATTATTTCTTATTTATTTATAAGTATAATTTATTATTAAATATTATTTTCTACATACAACATTTTATTTATTTATCAAATATTATATTTTATTTATTTATTGATATTATTTATTGTGAAATCTTATTTTATAAAAATATCTTTTATTTATTTATAAATTATATTTTGGTATTTATTTATTAATATTATTAATTTTTAAATATTATTTTATTAACTTGTATTTAATAAATAGCTATTTAAACCAACAATATTTGTTTAAAAATAAATTAACCCACCAACAGTATTTATAAAAATCAATTACTATATTTGTACTTTTAATCTAAAAATATAAATAAAATACTCAAAATATAATTATTAAGTTTTTATTTAAATTTGTTATAATATATTTAATATATATATTTAAAATATCTTTATATATTTATAATATTTATTTACAAAAAAAAATTAACATAATAATTTTTTTATCTTAAATTTACATATTTTTGAATGCTTTCTCATTTAAATCATTAATAATATTATCATAATACATAATAATATATATACAACAGTTATCATTATGAAACAGTTATCATTATAAATGAGAAACCTATCAAGATTACACATTAACAAGTTATCATAATAATATTCACAATCATACTATCACAATACACATTAATAATATATTCAAGTAACATGTTATCATTATAAATAAACAATAAAAAGTATTATTTTACCGTTTATTTGATCTTATAAAAACAAATATAATGCACTCATAAAAACAAATATAATGCACTCATAGTAATCAAGTAACAAGTTATCAACTATTTTCTTTTTTTTTTAAGTTTCCAAAATTTGAAACCCAACAAGACTACCTACACTATAATATAAAGATTACCCTAACAAGTATTGTAAATATGTCCTCTACAACTAGGATTCAAATTTTTTGAGACTAACTCATTATAATTTTTATATGTTTTATCTAATGCACATAGTTTTTAGGTAACTACCAAATTATTTTTAAATAATATTTCTATATATTATTTTTTATTAATTTATAAAAAAATATTTTATAAATTAATTATTTTTAGCCCATTAATGGGGGAAGAGAGTTTGGTTGAGTTTAGCCAATTAATTATTTTCAAAGTTGGGAGGGAAGATAGATTTTGACATCATAAGGGGTGGAGTAATGACCTTTGGGAGAGCTACTTTTTTGATCTTTTTAGAGTACGTTCTAACGATGAGGGACTATGCTGGCTGATTGTTTTGTTGTAACTGCTTGTGGAATAGTATAGTCCTCAAAATTTTTCTACTCTCTCTCTCCCTCTATATAATAATAATAATAATAATAATAATAATAATAATAATAATAATAATAAGATGAATAATGATGTTTTAAGTACTTTGCTTTTAAGTTACTTGCATTTTTTCTATTTTCATTATTGTTCGTTCTAGTTTTCTATTTTGCTTGACTACATGCTTGGGGATTCATTTTTAGATAATATTTTTTATTTATAAAATATTCTATTTTATTTCTTTGACCAAAATTTACCTTTTAAACGTGGACATCTAATAGTGTTTCCTTATGAATTAAAAGATTTTGATTCTTTTTGAATATTAGATTTAAATTTTATTTTATATTTTTTAATTTTAAATATTATTTTTACTTTTAAATATTATTTATATTATATCATTTATTTCTTTTTACACTTTCAGACATAATATAATATAAATAATTTTAAATTTATATTATATTATATTACTTATTTATTTTTAAATATTATTTATTTCTTTTCACACTTTTAGAAAAGAAAATATTCTTTTTACAAATAAATCGTATATTCATTTTATTTTTATATGTAAATAATATTTTATATAAATAACAGAAATAATATTATTATTTTTTAATTGTATATACAAAGTTATTACAATTAACAATTAACGTGTAAGGTGTAACAATTAATTTATCCTATATTTTACAATTACCAGTTATTTTATAACGTGTAACATTATTATTTTTTCTCATTATTGACGTGTAACAGTTTTTTCTTATTATTATTCTTTTTAACAATTAACGTGTAACAAATAACTAACAAAAATATTTAATCAAGTAACACTTAATCAGTTTAAATTAACAGTTCTAAATATATAAAAGAAATCAAATAATCTACACTAAGATCTATAATTTTATCTCAAAATATTTAAAGATGCATTTAAAAATTAAAATGATAAAATATTAAAAATATAATGTATAAATAAAGAAAGAAAAATACCTTCTAAATATTGATGATATTATACTTGTGGATGAGCACGAAACCACAATGAAGGCTGAAATCACAATGAAAAATCTGAAATCTCTTGCCAAGTGAAAACCGAAATCACAGCTGAGAGAGAGAAAGAAAGGAGGGGGAATGCATGAGATACATATTGAAAAGAAGGGTAGTAAAATTAGGTGTGGGCGGGTGATTTTTAAAGAGGGCGCTGGGAGGGGGCGAGAATTCAAATTATTTTTTTTGGGGGGGGCGCTGTCACAGGCACTGCGTCGGGTGGGGCGTGGCAGAAGAGGCTGGCACGTGCGCTTTGGAGGGGGTCGGAAAGGGAAAAGGGAGGGGTGCTGCGTGGCGCATCCAAGGAAGGGGATATTTGGGGGGGTCGATCGCATGGCGCGTTGGGGAAGGGGCATGGGGGTTGTCCAGAAATAGGCCGCCACGTGGCGCCCAGAGGGGAGAGAGAGTGGTCAAAGGGGGGCGGTTGATTTAGGGAAGGTGGGTTGATTTATGGGGAAGGGAAATGTCAGGGCTTTATGGGGAAGGGAAATTGGGGGGGGGCGCACTGCTTGTCGTGGGAAATAAATGGCAGAGAAAAGGGGAAAGGGGGGGTTGATGGCTTTTTTTTTTAATCTGTTTTGTTTATTTTTTTTATTTATTAAACTAAATTTAATTTATTTCAAAATTATTATAACAAAATAATTTTTAATTTATTTTTATCTAATAAAGTAAAATAAATATAATTTTTTATTATATTTTACACATACACTTCTTCACATTTTCACTCAAAAAATAAAATTTTTAATCAAATAATATAACATTATATTTATATTTCTAATTTTATAATTATATTTAATAAATAATTAACTGGATAACAATATCTATAACATTATATTTGTACTTCTCATTTTAACATATAATGAAAATTTTAATTTATCTATAAATAATTACAAAAGTCAAATAATCTAAAATGTAAAATTTAATTAATTCTTAAATCATCATAAAAAAATAATTTCTAATTTACTTTTTAACTATTGAAGTTTATAACTATTGAAGTGTAATAAATATAATTTTTTATTACACTTTAAACATATACTTTTTTATATTTTTATCAAAAAAATAAAATTTTTAATTAAATAATATAATATTATATTTATATTTTTAATTTTATAATTATATTTAATAAATAATAGATTTATGAGGAAGAGAAATTGAGGGGGGTGGTTATGGGAAAGAGAAATGTCGAGGGGCAGGGGCAGTGGGTGAGCTTATGGGGAAGGGAAAAAGGGGGAGGGGGTGGGAAAGGGAATTGTCGGAGGGGCAGTGGGTGGGTTTATGGAGAAGGGAAATGGGGGGTTACTGTGTGCTGTTGTCAGGGGGGAGTTGGGGGTTGAAGGCTTTTTTTTTAATATGTTTTGTTTAAATTATTTTATTTATTAAATTAAATTAAATTTATTTTAAAATTATTATAATAAAATAATTTTTAATTTATTTTTATCTAATAAAATAAAATAAATATAATTTTTTATTATGCTTTACACATACACTTCTTTACATTTTTACTCAAAAAATAAAACTTTTAACCAAATAATATAACATTATATTTGTATTTCTAATTTTATAATTATATTTAATAAATAATTAATTGAATAACAATACCTATAACATTATATTTGTACTTCTTATTTTAACATAACATAAAAATTTTAATTTATCTATAAATAATTACAAAAGTCAAATAATTTATAATATAAAATTTAATTAATTCTTAAATCATCATAATAAAATAATTTCTAATTTCCTTTTTAACTATTAAAATTTAAATATTATTTTTCATCCCTTCCCACCCTCCCCCCACCCCCTGCCTATTTAAGTCTCGTCCCTGCCTCCCCTCCTCTGCCCTCCCTCTCTCCTTGCCTCACTTTTAATAAAAAAAAAATTCTTATTTAATTTTTTTTGTTGTAGTTTAATTTTTATTTGGAAGATAAGAGTATCACTGCTTATTGTAAGGTATTTGTTTTTCCTTTTTCTGTTCATTATATTTTTAGTATTTTGTTATTTTAATTTTTAAATGTATCTTTGAATGTTTTTAGATAAAAAATATCTATGTTAATTATAGATTATGTCATTTTAACTGATATGTTAAACAAATAAAATACTCGTACCATATCATTTTTAACTGTTAATTTATAATAATTAGCTGTTATTTGATTAATATATCTTTTATTTACTTTTCAATGATTAATGGGTATATTTTAATATCTTTATTATTTATATTTACTGCATGTATATTATTATTTATTTTATATTTATATAGTGTCAACAAATTCTGTATATATTATTGTGTATTGTGTATATACTAGCGTATGTCCGTGTCTAAAGACACGGTGTAAATAATATTAAGATTAAATTGATATCCTAATGAATATTTATAAAATAATACGTATGTGTGTGTGTGCGTGCGTGTGTCATTTTGAGTTTTTGCTGGTATTAAATGCTCTACAAAAATTATTGTGCCATATTATGTAGAATTATATAGATATACCACATATATATGTATTGCGATGGATTAATCCCATGGACGTACATAACGCAAGGAGGAAGAATACGAAATAGGGGATGTTGGAAACAGGAAGAGGACGCACGCACCGTGCGCAATTGGAAGAATTAATTGGGCTGCCAGCTTTTTCCTTGTTAATAATTATATATATTATATATAATATATATGAAATTGGCCGCAATGGGAGATCTAATCTCTCTCCTTTGCCCTTGATCATTTCCTTCCTGTAGCACAATTAATGCCCCTGCACCTACATTCCCTCAATTGTCATTTTCATTCTTTTAATTATCAATTTCAAGAGACAATTAATGCCCCTACACCTACATTCCCTTAATTGTCATTTTCATTATTTCAATTGCCAATTTCAAGAGTTGGCAATTGAAAGTGTAATACCCTAAGTTTTTTTAAAATAAATTGTGTTAAATGATGTATGAATTTAATTTAGTTAATTTACCTAAAGTATGCTTATGGAAATATAAATAATTTAAGAATTAAAAAGATTAAATGAAATTATATGATTTAAAATTAAAGAAAATCATAATTTGTGTAAATGTGTGATATATATTGTGTATATATATAAAAAAAAAAACCGAAAAAATTGGATTTTGCAGAAGTAGTGCGCGACCATGCTCTGGCCGCGCCTGCAAATGGGTTTCAGGGTAAGGGGGGGCATTAAATGCCGAAATGACGCCGGAATGGCCTCAGGGACGCGTGGCCGACGATGGTGAGGCAAGGCACGTCGAAAATGGGCTATAAATAGCCGAGTTCGCGCTGCCCAACCCATCTGAAATTTTCGAAGCTTAGATCGGTCATTTGAGAGTGATTTTGTGAGAATAGTGAGTGGGGTTCTAGTCTTCAAGTTGTGGGCGTCATTTCTGGAGAATTTGGAGGCCAACGGAGCAGTGGAGAAGAAGACCCAAGCATCGCCGAAAAATCGCGCCTTCACCAGAGCCGCGACTTCAAACAACGAATCGAGGTATTTTCTTATGTTTTTTTCTCAAAATTGATGCTTTTATTGTGTTCGGAAGGGTCAAAAATAGGGAAAAGAAGCTTCGTTCGAAGCTTTTAGAGGCGGAGGCATCGCTGGCGGCGTGTTCAGCCGCTGGAGAAGAAGGAGAAGACGGGCGCATGCAGCCACGCGCCCGCCAGAGAAATTAGAAAATAAAAATAAAAAGAAAAGAAAAGAAAAGAAAATAAAAGAAAATAAAATAGATAAAATAAAATTTTGAAAATTTTATTTCTAAGTTTGAAATAATGTTTATAATTTATTTAATGTATAATTTTCTGGAAATGGTAAATTAATTAATTATTTAAGTAGATTTTTCTATTATGGAAATAAAGAAAAAATAAGTTTTTAATTCTGAAAATTTCAAGAAAATTTCAGAATGTTATAAGTGTTAATTAAGAAATGTTAGTGAGAATAAATGAAATAAAATGAAATATTAAGTAATTATTATGTAATTTAGGTAGATGTTTTCTATTTTAGAAATAAAGAAAAAATAAATAAATAAAATAAAATAAAATAAGATTTTAATTCTGAAAATTCCAAAGAAAATTTTAGAATGTTAGAAGTATTATTTGAGAAATGTTAGTAAAAAGAAATGGAATGAAATGAAATATTAAGTAATTATTATGTAATTTAAGTAGATTTTTTTATTTTAGAAATAAAGAAAAATAGGATTTTAATTCTGAAAATTTCAAGAAAATTTCAGAATGTTGTAAGTGTTATTTAAGAAATATTAGTGAAGATAAATTTAATAAATTGAAAGACTAGATAATTATTATGCAATAATTACATATTTAGCCATTATGAAATAAGGGAAAATAGGAATTAAAGTTAGAAAATTACAGGAAAAATTCCAGGATATTAAGAATATTATTTAAGGAGTATTGGTAAAAAGAAAGTGAAATTTTTATGAAGCCTAGATAATTATTATGTAATTTTGAAGAAATATAGCTTAGGAAAAAAAAAAAAAAAAAAAAGGAAGAAATTATGAAAAACTAGCAAATGGTATTCTAAAAATAAATCTATGTTGTAGGGGTCCTAGCAAGCATAGAGATTAAAGGATAGCAGCTTAGCACGTAGTTCAAGACAAAGTAACTGTAAGTATGTCGCCTAAATTTAATACAGTTCTAAATGTAAATGCTTTTATCATATTGACATGCTATGATATGAACCATCACGTAGATTGCATCAATGACATGACTATGAAATGCATACATGCACGATGATAATGTTGATCACACGCATATGAGGCCGTAGAGAGTACGAACTGGCACCGCTGGCCTATCAAGGGTGCACCCATACACCTCGGCTTCGAAAGAGGTGGCCGCTAAAATGATAGGTAGCATGAGGGGTGCAGTTGACACCTACGAGGAAAGACATTGCATACACTCATGACATTACATTTGACATTCTTACTTAGATGATTCATCATCTAACATGGGTTTACCCCTGGAATATTCAACGTTCCAGCCGGGACTTGCAGAGATGACTCAGATGTTGGTGTTGTGTAGGGATACGAGACATCAAGGTGTACCATGTTGTAATACGATTAGCTTAAGATTTGTGTATACTGTTCTGTAATCAAACGCTTTATGTATTAACTTGTATTTAATGCCATGTGCAGTTATTAAATTATGCATTTCCATGAGCAAGTTCGATTCAGCTTCCGCTTTACATTTATTTCTAGTCTAAATATTTCATCTGGCACTAGATACGGTCTTAGGAAATTTTAAAATAATGTTTTGTTAAAAAAAAAAAGACCAAATTTCCTACGGCATAACACGCCCTGAAAAAGTAGGCTGTTACAGTTGGTATCAGAGCCCAACTTAGAATAATTAATTATTTAGCGACGGATTCCTTTCGTCGCTAAATAATTATAGTTTTATTTTAATTTTTTAATTATTTAGTGACGGATTATTTCCGTCGCTAAATAATTTTAATTTATTTAATATTTTTATTTTAGCGACGAAATTATCCGTCGCTAAATTAAAAATTTAATAAAAATTAATAAGAATTATTCAGTGACGAAATCCGTCGCTAATTCCGTCGCTGAATTTAGTGACGGAATATTTCCGTCACTAATTCCGTCTCTAAATTTAGTGACGAAATTTTTCCGTCGCCAATTCCGTCTCTAAATTTAGCGACGGATTTTCTGTCTCTACTTCTGTCGCCAATTTTAGCAACGAACATTCCGTCACTATTCCGTCTCTAATTAGCGACGGAATCATTCCGTCACTAAAATCCGTCGCTAATACATGTTTTTCTTGTAGTGTTTTGACGCTATTCTGTAAGTCTCTCTGTGAGGCTTTCTGGCCCTATAGTAAAACTCTTAATTAAAAACGAATATCATACCAAACTACATATCTATGTTTATGTAATTTTTCCATTTTTTCAAATTACAAATGACTTTTTTTATTCTTCTTCAAAGGTTTTTAGTCTCATGTGCGTGCTTTGTTTGTAAGAGACTTTCACAATTTTTTTGCATTCAATATAATACAATTTATTGATATTAGATAACTTATAAAGAAAG
Organism: Diospyros kaki; assembly: GCA_036245055.1. NCBI lineage: Eukaryota > Viridiplantae > Streptophyta > Magnoliopsida > Ericales > Ebenaceae > Diospyros > Diospyros kaki. Next base: position 34,223,782 of record BSEG01000010.1, on the reverse strand, counting down.
ATAAATTTCTTGAGAAAACCTTATTAGTATATTGTAAAAGCTAGTGTCTATCTTAAACCTCTATAAAAACTACTTTATCCCCATCACTCATGAATTTAATTGACTCAAGTCACATGTTAAAGGAAATTTTTTAAAATTGACTGTGTTGCACATGTCCCAGAGTGCCCCGCCCTACCTTAAATTTACCATGATCAAAGCCATGTTTTTACCAATAACATGATATAAAAGCTTCCATTATATTTTCCAACAGTTTGCAAAAGGTGCCCCATTATATAGAGATTGGAGAATGGTTGTCTGCATACATAATCTCATTTGTAGTTTTCTCAATCACAAATAAAAAATCATACCATAATTACTAGCTACGCAAGTCTCACTCTCTAATTATAATTGTCTTGGCGACATAATCAAAGCTCAAATGTACTTCTTGTAGAATAATTGATTCATTCATCGACACTGATTGTTAATAAGTTACTCTTAATATATATATATATATATAGACCGAACAACAACATTTGCACCAAAATGTCCTAGCAGCAGTTGAGAAGACGAGCTGATCAACCATTTCTGAACTACTCAATGACAATTTCTGATAAGCCACCTCCAAGAGTAGCAGCTCCAAAATTTGCACCACTCTTGCCACAACATTCCTTCCTGAAGCTATTGCAGCACCCACCAGTTTGCCTCTTCTCCAAATGCAGACAAGCCTGCGTAGCTGCAATGTCTTTATTGATGCTTGGTGAGCAATTGTGTGCCCTGAGGCTCTTGCATTCGCCGTGAACTCGGCTGTCTTCTGCAACACTGCCTGTTTCTTCACCAACAATAGCCCAGTGGCTATGCTTGCAACGGCTCAAGTGGCAGTCGCCTTTAGTCCTTGCCGCGTTCTGGCAGTTGACTGTTTGAGAAGTGAGACTCAGATGGCTTCCCATACAGCTGCTACATGAAGGTGCCGGAGCATGAGCTGTTTTGCAATGGTTGCTGTGCCTTTGAAGAAAGTTTGTGCCTTTGTTCTCTGGACAAGAGTTTGGAGGGGAATGGCCTGAACAACCATGCTTGTGTGGTCTACTTGATCCTGATAGTTGAGTAGCTAAGTCACACCTTTCAAGATCCGAGAGATTTGCCTCCTGTTCCTGCAGAGCATGATGTGTGCAGGAGCCATATTCTTCAGCCGGGTTCAATGCAGATTGACAATTTGGAGCAGACTTCCGGGAACAGCAGCCCTGAGGCTTGGCCATTGGTTGGGAATTACAGCCTGAATCACAAGCATACCAGCGGCTATGAGACAAGTGAGTGCAACTACTCGGAGAGTTTCTTCGTTGTTTGTGGACATGTTCCGAGTGACAATTTGAAGCACCTTTCCGGGAGCAGCAGCTCCGAGGCTTGGCCATTGGCAGGGATCTAGTGTCCGGATCACAAGCATGCTGGTGGCTGTGAAATGAGTGAGTGCAATTACTTGGGGAGTTGCTTCCTTGTTTGTGAACATGTGCTGCAGCGGAATAGCTGCAACACTTTGATGCATGCTTCTGCTTTCCACGGAGAAGCAACATGCTGTTAAAGATCACAACCAAGCATGTCCCAACATCAGCAAGCACTGCAGCCCAGACAAGGGGATAGCCAGCGAATGCCAACCCGAGTATGGCAGCCTTGGTGAAGATTGATACGATCACGTTCTCAATGACTTTCCTACGGGTTCTTCTTGCGAGTCTGATGACCTCTGGGATCTTTCTAATGTCATTTGACATTAGAATTATTTGCCCTGTCTCAGTTGCAAGCGCAGAGCCTGAAATGCCCATGGAGATGCCAATATCAGCTATAGCCAAGGCAGGGGCATCATTTAGGCCATCACCAACCATGGCTGTTGGGGCTTCTTTTTTAAGGTCTTTTATGATTCTTGACTTGTCTTCAGGAAGGAGTTCCGCATGAACTACCTCCACAGCACCATCTAGCTGCACATAGGATCCAATAGCTTTATATATAGGACACGTCTTGATCTTTAACCTCAAATTGAGTGTCAATTTTTTTGTATGGCCAACATGGGCAGAACAAGTTATGATCGAAGCCATTACACAAATATACAATATTTAAATGCCCAAGTCTTGCAAGGTTCGATCATTATATCATATATGCATATTAGCCCTATTATACTTGATGTAACTCGCATAATGTGTCACATATGATATATTTATTTACAGTAAATATTTTTTTGGGTTGTATAGTTATGGCCTATGTGTACAAATTATGAGAGAATTTTTACCTGATGTTGTGTATCTTTGGCTGCTTGGAGACTGTCTCCGGTAAGAATAGCAGTTTTAATTCCCATTGACTTGAGCTCGTCAACAGCCTCCTTGACCCCAGTGCGACAGGCGTCTGAGAGACTAAAAATTCCAGCAGGAGCGGCTCCCAAGAATATGTAACCAATGGACGTCCCTCCCCTAGAGTTGTTAACATCTAACCTAGGAACTGAAATTTTAAACAGTAAAATTTACCATATTGAACATGAGAAAAACACAAACCCAATATAGCCCCCAGAGTAGCAATCCCGAAGATAATTACCTGTTGGACACCCAGCTCGAAGAGCAATCTTTCTATTTCCAACATAGACATCTTTCCCATCGATTTTCCCATGTATGCCTTCTCCTGGAAAGTTTTCAAATTCTTCTACACTTTCAGACTTCGGTTCAACAGAAAGTGACCGTCCATAGTCAACAAGTGCAGCTGCCATTGGATGACTTGACTTACTCTCAATGCTTGAAACCCTTCAAGATTTTGATAAGTTGGATTTTCAGTATCCAGTTAATTGCAACCTCAAGTAGGATGTAGAAGATGACTTTCTTTTTATGTTTATGCGATATTTGGTTTGAGTGGCTCAACCACTACTTTTTTGGGGGGCAGGCATGGCATGACAAAAACACTAGTTCGAGAGATTCTAAAAATTAATCCAGAGAACATCAGAACATGATCCATACATGTTTTTATAACTTCCAATACTGGTTCCCTTAAATTGTATCCAATTATGCAGTGACAATTGATGTTAGATGGACTAACCAGTAAAGCATTTTGTCCAGCCTAACATCATCTGACAGAGATTGGAAGTCTGTCACCACAAATTCTCCCCTGGTTATTGTCCCTGTCTTGTCAAAAGCGACGATCTTTACTTTAGAGAGAGTTTCAAGACACTCTCCCCCTTTGATTAAGAGCCCAGATGTTGCAGCTTTTGAAAGTGCACAGAAAGTGGCAACTGGTGTTGAGAGGATAAGTGCACATGGACATGCACTTACCAGAACAACCAATGCCAAGTGAAACCAATGATTTTGATTGTGAACTCTTAGGATTGCCGGAACCACTGCCAAACTAACCGATATGGCCACAATGGCTGCCACACATTAAGTTCCAAGAGAAAAAATACAAGTCAGACAAAAGATAATTGAATTTAATCGAAGATGAAACGTTAGAAAGCAGTGGGCAGGTAATAAAGGTAAAAGATGATTGGGACCGAACATAAAGAACTAAAAATAAAGGATTTATCAATCTTGCAATTTAGAATGTTCCACCTTTGACTTCAAATATACCCATTCTTTGAAAGCAGAAAAAGGATTATTTGGGGGATTGAAAGATTTAAAATTCTTGAAATAATCATAACAACCATTATTATCACTTGCTGTTGTTTCTTCAATAAGATTCTTCCTTTTTCTGTCCCAAAAAATTGTTTCAAAACGCACCAACCTGGTGTGTAAAACTTTGCGCATCTGTCTATGAATCTTTGAATTCTTGATTTGTTGCTTTGGGCTTCTTCTACAAGCTTTGCCATTCTAGCCACCACACAGTCATCGGATAGAGCAGTAGTTTTAACGTTAATATAACCTAATGCAAGATGAGAATGATAATCAGATATGCCCATCTCTTCAATTCTCCCCAAAGGATTTTATGTATAAACATAGGAGGACACTGAAAAGGAGAAGTCTTACCGTTTAGATTAATTGTACCAGCCCAAACAGTTGACTCATTTTGTTTGGGAACAGGAAAAGATTCACCTGTTAATGCTTTCTCATCTACGTCACATTTGCCTTGTACAACAATTCCGTCAATGGGTATAATTTCACCAGCCTTAACAGCAAGGACGGTATTCACCTTGACTTGGTCAGCATCAACTTCTTCCCCAGTTTCAGCTAACACAGCCTTTTGAGGAACCATGTTCATCAATGATGACATGACAGCAGTGGCCTATGTATGAAATGTTTCTGTCATTAATTAGGATGTGTAATGGTTATGTTACATGGAAACTGAGGAGCAGTATATTTGATGAATCTAGTCAAGTTATCATCTTATCAGAATATTGTATGTCATTTCAAAAGCACACTATCATTATCATAGTTTCCTCCAGATAAAATTCTATTCTACCAAACATTGGAAAACTGATTTTCATATTGTTAAATGTAGTAGTGTATGTTCATCACAGCTTAACCTCCTTGAAAAAATTTAGGAACAATGTTACAATATTCGCACTTTTTCACACAGAGATATAAACAAATACAAGAGAGGGAGAAAGCATGTTGTTGGCAAACCTTGTGACTCGCCCTTGACTCCAGCCATTGAGCAATTGTAAATAAGAAGACAATTGAGCCAGCTTCCCAGTAATCATGCAGGGCAATTGAACCTATGACTGCACAATTTCATGTTCACTATGTCAGCAATTGGTGGTACCAAATAGAAAAATGTAATTGGGATTACTTCCACTTAACTTTTGCTTTATGTATCTTTCTTTTTGAGTTAGTTTCAATGTAATAGTTTGACTGTCATAAAGCTTTAAGAGAACATCTAGACAAAGGGACATGGATTTTGAGTGCATACTTGGATTTACCGATCAAGAATTATATGTAATTAGTGGTATCAATAATTTCAATACCAACGCGCACGTAGAACAACTGTTGCTCCGTGAAACATCATACTACTTATTCATCAAACATGCAGCTAGGCAGTCTTATTTGTTCATATCATACTACTTATTCACTTGTTTAAATCCTGCAAATGGGCAGAATTCTAACCAAGGATCTAAAGGATTCAGGGCCTCTGTCTTGCCGTTAGACAGCTACATCATTGCCTTATTTGCAGGTATTTGATAAGGTTGGAGTTAAAATTTTCTGAGTATGCTGTGGAGCTTTCAAGATGTTTGATCGGGCTAATAATTATCCAACCAATGGAATAACAACTAATTTAAGAAACGACCTGTGAATTATGATCATTTCTTGATAGACAAGTGATGGTATCCATTTTCGATCTTCTATAACACTTTAACAGAACGCCAAAACGCAGAGCCAACCGATAAGCACAACAGAAGGAAGAAACAAGAACTTGCATATTGTTCCTTACACCAAAAGATATATTACGTACGTAATGAATTATGGCAAGTTTTAATTTCCATCAGAGCTTGAGCACATTCTTAGATATGAATTGTATGTGACTCGATTCAGATCTGAGACAACATGATTAATACAATTCCAAGTGCCTAGGTATTCCATTTGTTATAATTGTGTTCCAGAAGTCTAATTTAACTGTAATTAAGACTTCAGAATTAAATGTGATTGTAACTATATCTTAATTGAATATTTATTTTCTTGTCTCATATTCTGATTAAAATATAAATTTGTTTAAATTATTTTTTGTGTACATCTATAAATGAGTAATAGATTTATAAATAGATATATAATACTTTAGAATTATTGCAGTTATATCACTATTATTATACTAAAATCATCATAGTGATATATTGTTCTTTCTACTGATGTTTTTTTCCTGATTTGGATTTTTCATGTTAAATTTCATATTCATTTATGTGGTTGATAGTTTGTTGGTGGTTTGTTTTTAGTTCAAAATCATAACAACATTAATTTTCCTTTCAAAATTTAGGAATTATTAAGTGATTATATTCAAGAAACTCTCAATTAAAAGCATTAATTGCACCACTTTAAACCATACAAGGCAGAATTGGTGGGGTTCAAGCAGTTGAGCTCTCTGCTAATTTTGGCTATGATATTTTTTTTCCCCCTTTTTTCCAATTATGAGATATGGTTAGCTACTAATCTTATATAGCTCTATTATAAAGTTTATTAACCTTCGTAAACTGTTAAAAGAAACAAAACAAGATTGAAGCTTTATATGACTAATTTATTTCTATTGTAAAAGTGTCAGCTAATGCAATCAAGTGGGCTATCTAAATTATGTGATAATTAATAAATAAGATAGTTAACAAGTTTACGAAGCGATGGCAATTTGTGTTATAGTGCTGTGAAACTCATAAATATATAAAAAAATAGGTTAAGTCAAATATGACATAATTAATTAAACATATCAAATATATAAACTTGAACACGGCATATTAATAATATGCGTAATTTGACCTGACATATTTAACAAATAAATCACACAATTTTATACCATCCAACAATATGATTAACTTGTTTAATAAATTACGACACAATTAACATGTTTAATAATTTATTTATGAAAAATAAAAGCTATTAATTCCAAGTATATGTTTAATTAAATACATAATTTAACATAAAGAATTATAAATACATTAACAATTACATTAGAAATGTAATATAATATTTGCCCCCACAAAGGGTGACTATTAATATTTTTAATTATTAATAGCATTATAATACTTTTTAATTATTTAATTTTTTTTAATATTAGTTACACAGGTTAAGCTGGTCAATTTCAACCTAAACAAGACACGATTAACTTCGTGCTGATTCAAACCCATTTAACCTATACCTAAAGCCATTATTCTCCTGTTATTTTTTAATTGTGTTCATGAAACTATTTATCATTCTTAATTACTGCTTAATATATATGCATATAGATTACCTGCAATTAGAACTAGAATGTTAGCGTCAAGGGTTCGACTCCGGATTGCAGCTAATCCCTTGAGAAAAATTGGACAAATACCAATAACAACCGATCCAAGAGCCAGCCATCGGAGAGGAGGGTACACGTATTTGAGGAATGATAATAGAAGAAATATACCACAAGCAACTGCATACGGGCTTGGCCATCTTTTCTGATAATTGCCCTCTCCGTACACTCTAATGTTTGCTTCTAGCCGAGCTTGATTCAGCGCCTTCACTGCAAAAAATGGAAAAAAAAAAAAACCCACAAATGAAAAAAGATAATCAATGACATCAACAAAGAGCACAGTTAAAAGAAAGAGATAAACTAGTTATACTTTAAACCCAATTGTCATAAAGTGAAATTTAAAGCACATGAAAAAGAGACTTTAGAAAAGAGATCCATCCACAACGTACTAAAGATGCGCTATTCTTATTAGTTGTTGATCAAACATGGTCAATCATTATGATTTGTTACAATAAAAGCCAATCCCTAGTTTACGTTTCCACTTCGACTTTACTGATTCCCCAACTCGAAAGGCACAATAAACTCGTCTAGCACTCTCTTTAGATTTAATCATGATCATCTTTTTCGAAAATGAATGATAAATCCTCTAGCTACAAGTTGTGATTGAAGCTATTTAATTAAATGGGTAATAAAAAGGCGAAAAAGCATATTTTTTCCGCTATGTATTTTTTATATATTTTAAAATTTTTATAATTTTAAATATGTCATTGAATCATGTAAAGTCACTCATATAAATACTTGGCCAGTAAATGATAAGCACGCTCAATGACATGATAATTTGTTATCAATCTTCTCAGCTCTATTTATCTCTCTCTGATGTCTCCTCAACTCCACATTTCTCTCTCTCTCTCTCTCTCTCCAGAAATGGCTCATGTGTTCTCTCTCTCTCTCTCTTCGATGTTTCCTTAACTCCTTTCTCTGACTATGTCTTCTCTCTCTCTTTCTTTCTAGCATCTCCTCAACTCCATCTTGCTCTCTGGCGGTGTGTTTCCAGACCCCACACTCTCTCTCTTTAGCGGTGTCTTCTTAGCTCACTTTTTTTATCTGGCGAAACTATAGAGCTCTTACTCAGGAAACTAGATCAACTAAAAGCATAGAAAGATCTAAAAAAGAAAAGGAAAAAGAAGAAGGCTAAAGCAAGAGTTGCTTGAACTTTACACATGGCTAATTATGAAGAATCATCTTCTTCCTCATCCCAAGAATCAAGTGATCACTGCGAAAAAAGAGGAGTTGATGAGACGTCGGAGAGAGAACAAGAGAGAACTAAGAAGACGTAGCCGAATAAAAAAGAGGGAAACCTGAGACGCTGTTGGATCTGAGCTAAGAGGACATGCAATCAAAGAAGACGTAAGAGACACCGAAGGAGATGTAGCCGAAGAGAGAAATTGGGTGTTGAGGAGATGCGAGAGAGAGAGAGAGAAAGAGATGGAGTTGAGTAGACACAGTCTGATAGAGAGAGGAAGACTGAAGACGTCATCAGATTTAAGGTGACACTGCTGGAGATAGAAAGGACGTTGAGGATATTTTACAGAAAGATATGAGATGTTATAGGAGACGCAATTGGAGGAGATGTTAGATAGATAGGGGAGACATAGTTGGAGAAGATGCAGTCAAAGAGAGAGGGAGTTGAGAAAACACTAGAGAAAGAGGGAGCTAAGAAGATGCCATCGAAGAGAAAGAGAGAGAGGGAGTTGATGAAACGTGGAAAAACTACTACGTCAGTGTTTGTGAGTATCACTTGTTGGTTAGGTGTTTAAATGAGTAATTTTACACAGTTTAGGGGCACGTCAACTCATGTGCATATCACTTGCAAACTTGTTGGTTAAGTGTTTAAATAAATAATTTTACACAGTTCAATGGCACATTTGAAACTATAAAAAATTTAAAATTTTACTAAAAAAACATAAAAATTCAAGGACAAAAATGTAAAAGTGCAGAACGAATTGTAAAAATATCTTAGTAAAGAACTCTAAAAAGTGCAGAACGAATTGTAGGAGAAGAAAAAATTAGATGAAACAGTTCCGTCATCTAAGGAATTAAATCACATTGTCGTAGAGTTGTAAAATTCCACACATAATAAATCAAAAAAATATAAAATTTTTCTTTCGTACACAATTAGAACTGCATCGCATAAAGTTAGCATCCACTGGACGTAATCCTTGAGCTATGTCACATAAATTCTATGTTCGGACATCAAGAATAGTAATATAGGAATCTTCACACCTTGTTAGTATATACATAAATGTGTGTTACTCTTACCTTTTAAAGTGTAAATCATGATCAATTGATAACTTCAACAAATCGCTTAGCGATCTCCAAGTGAGGCCAAAATTTCCTTTTTAACTTTGTATTTGTTTCAAGCACAAACAATATGGAGCAACTTATGCATATATATATATATATATATATATATATCACGCCCCCACAGTGGTAGTCTAGTAGAGTTTAATTGGAATAAGGATTATAGGTCTTAAATTTGAGCTGCATTGTCTTTTGTATAGTATTTGACTGATTATCTATCATCCTCAGAGATTATATACATACATATAGAGGGTTAAAACTAGTGCCAAAGGATCCTTATGTATTGAATAAGTCTATATATAAATTTTTGTGTGATTATTTCGTGTGTGTTATTTTTTAACCATTACATTGTAAGCTTACCTAATTAATATACACTATAAAGTTATAACTTTGGGATCTCAATACTATTGATAAAAAAGACAATTATGAGGTTATGGCTTCAAACCTTTGTATGTTTTTTAAAGTGAACATTTATAATTTTTTTTCATGTATTTAAAAAATAAATTCATATACCCTTTATAAGTTGGAGTCATTTTCATGAATCACTTATAATTTTGATTTGACATTATAAGTATTTATCCTTTTTTTACAATAATGATCATTCTTTATTAAATTAAAGGATAACACTATTATTGAACCTAGTTTATAATACGTTATTTCAGTATTCACATCCACATTCATGTGCAAAAATTATTCAATATATAATGACAATATCATGTTATCTTGTTGATTTGGTATTACAATTTAATGATAACCTCCATGTGTTTATTATTTTAATGCATGTAGTTAATGAAGATAAATTTCATTTTGAATTGAGAATTTTAAAATTTTCACTAGATCATAAACACACATGTCAAGTTATTATTAAATTGTGATACCATATTAGTATTAGTATTAACACAATAATCTAATATCATCGCAAATACTAAATATTTTCTCACTATGTAAATATTGAAAAGATGAAATTTAGAATAATTTTGTTAAAAATATTATTAACTTATAAGTTGATAAAATGAGATGAGAGAAAAAATCAAAAGTAGCCAACAAGATTTACCTTAATCATAAAGTATTTTCTCTATATAATTTATTAAGGATCAAATTTCTGTAGAGGTTTCAACCCATCAACTTTTTAGTTGACTTATTTCAAGTATATAATTTGTGAGATATTTTATACACTTAAAATTTACTTAATGCAGACATAAAAAATAGTGACTACAAATTTTAGTCATCAAGGATAAAATAGGACTTTTAATGCCAAAAAATTAAAATATCAGGAAGTATTCTTAAAAATCACTCAAACTATAGGGGTCTATACAAGTAATTTAGGTATATATATACACACACACACACATATAACGCAAGTACTCCCATCTTTCTCAAGGTCATCAATTTTGTCTGGAGGCAACATATACGGCAAACTAACAAAGGTCATGTAAGCCACGTTGGCCCGAGGCCGAGGATCATCGACCTTTAACGCAACAGGCTCGCAGATTAAGAAAAAATTCCGTTCGTTTCAAGACGAAAACGAAACTTGTGCCGCTGGCCAAAAACCAGATCGATCGATGCGATTGATAACCGCTCTTTTCATATCTCAATTTGGCGTAACTAATTAAGGAGATTATCAATATCGTCACGAAAAGGAAGAAATAAGGAATGTGTGTGAAGAAAAAGGAATTCCGGGCTGCTTACGTACCGATTTGAACCTGAGAAATGGCGAGACTGTCATGAACAACGATCACGGTTCTTGTTGGGACGATGACGGTGACATCCTTAACTCCGTCCAGAGGCTTCAGAATCTTCTCTATCAATGGAACCTCCGATGTGCAGCACAAACCGAGCACCTCGAAGTAGCTTTTCTGGAACTTTCTGCTAGCCTTGTTCTCCTCATCGCCGCCCATTCTTTTCTGCGGTGCGTAAACACGTGCAGAGAGAGGATGAGATTAGCCGCTACACCGTACGTAGAAATCGAAACAATTAATCTCCAAAAGTATGAAAGATTACAGTAATAAACAACAAAACAAGAAGGATTAATTATTAGACGAACAGCCAATCCAGAACAAAATCAAGCACAAATTCACACTCCTGGACGCGGACACAGAGAGAGAGAGAATACAGAAACGAAATCAAGCAATAGAAGAAGGATTAAGGTTGAAGCATTTAGAGAAGCTCACTGTATATGTAAGGCAGAGAGCGGTTATTGAGGTAATTGGAAGCCCCTGGTTTGAAGAGAGGCTTGAATGGAGCCTTAATTAAGAAGAAGAGTAGAATGAGAATGAATCCAAGACCAAATGTGACAGAAAGCGCTTCACTCAAAAAGAATATATAAGAAAATCGGGAAGATATCGTAGTCCCATGAACCTTTTTATTACTTAAACATAAAATAAAATAAAATAAAATAAATGTTCTTTAAGTATTCTTTTATTTTCAATCGCTTATTATTTAAATAAATGGGTATCACTTGACAACATTTTTCCGAGAATAATGCTCTCTCTCTCACTCTTTAGATGGAATATCAGTGAGGAAGTGGAATACACATAAGATCACACTCCAGTTGCTCTGAAATAAAAATCATTTTTGTACTACAATTATTCCCCCAAAAGTACATCCTACCAGATTAATAAAATTTCACTGCAATACAGAACATGCAACCACTCCCTAGCAGTTCTCACCTTCACCTTATCTCTCTTATTTAATATTTTCTTTTGTTTATATTTATCTACCTAACTTTTTTAAACTATATACATTTGCATTAATTAATATTAAATATACTCAACTATACTAATCCACTGGACCGGCCCGCTACTTGGCACTTAGCTCGGTCTTTAGCCTTTGCATCGAATTTAGGATCCTCGAGGATAATCCTTGTCATTACTATGTATCTCGGCTCTCTATTCTTCCACAACGATCAGCGACACATAAGGTACCTTCATCTCTATATAAATCACCCTAATCACAGGTTAAGATATGTTCTTTTTAAGTTTTATCAACACTTTGACATTCTAAATCTTTGATGACTTGAGCGTCTGAGTGCTTGCAGGTGCTCGTCACCTTACTGCGAAGATTACCAGGCCGTGACATTTCGCCGCCATTACAAATAATCCTACCAACCTCGTTGGGCCGGAAGCAACATATACTCTGTCTTTTCAAATATTTCATTAGATATATGGAACTAAAAATAGAATATAATTAAAATAATAATTACATTTGATGGCTAGATACATACTAACAGACCAATCCAAAGAATCACTTCCTGCATAATTACCTTCCTCAATTAGCTCTGTCGATCTCCTAAATTTATAAACCATATTAAATATGAGAGAGGATGATTCTTAATTAGCTGTTGCTTAAAGAATCATATAAATACAAATAATTTAAAAAATATTATTAGTATATCATTATATATACTTTGAGCTACACAATGATGTTAAAATATTTAAAATACCTGCCATCCAAACGATGAAGTGAGGTAGTGAGACGACGTGAGGCGGTGAAACGTACGACTAAAATATCTCTCATCCAAGGCGGTGAGGTGCGACAATGAGAAGCAAAAAGTATTTTTATTATTTATAATACATTGTATAACTCAAGATTTACACAATAATATTTCTATAACATGATCCATTTCAAAAAAAGGGAATGTATGCATTAGATGAATCGTAAAAGGCTGTTTCTTTTGTCTTAATTTCTTTCTACATGCCTTTCTTTGCTTTTTCATCTTTTTCCCAATTTTTGAAGTTCAACCATGGCTTTATTCTTGTTGAATTCTACTTTTTTTTCCTTAAAAACTAAAGTAAGAGCATGAGTGCGAGAGCATAGATTAAAGAATAAAGAAGACGGACACATCAAGAGTTACTGATCGTAATAATGCTTTATTTTTTGTTATTTCTATTCTCTTTTATCCTCTATCAATGCGCTGTCTAAGGTACAATCATTGTCAACTTCAAAATTCAATTAAATAGAATGGTGGTGCAAAAAGACAAGTCAGTCACGAAATCTAATCCATGAAGAAAAGGAGAAAAAGAAAACAAATAAGGTGAAAAACATGGGAAATTATAGTTGGACAGGATCACGGAAGAGAGGAACAAAGAGGATGCCAATTTATATAGTTCCCTTGGCGTGTGATTGAAAGAGGGAAGCGAAAGGATACAGTGAGAACCGTTTCTCTTGCTTGGATTGAATGAATGAGAGGGGTGACAAAGGAATAAATTAATTATTGAAATTAAATGGAGTGAAAAGGAGGAAATTAATAATCAGCGTATTTAATATTTTTTTATTTAAAATATCTTATTGTTTAACAAGCACAAATTCTTATTTATTATTAATTAATTTTAAAATTCACATTTTTCTATAAAATCGATATTAATATAACTGTAATTATATTTATTTTTCATGATTTATGTAGTGGTTGAAGGCATAGACCACTAAGACTTATGCCTAGTTGGTGAGAAGATATTTTACTGAGAACAAATTTACTCTGCTATCCCTAGAAACCACCAACTTAGTACCACCATGTGTCTGTCTTAGGAAGTATCAAGTGTCATCCGGATCTCCATCCTATATTTGATTTGAACAAGAGTGATCCGGTCAATCGAGATTCTCTCTAACAATTATCTTATTTTTTCAGAGTAAGATCTACGTCATCTTTAAATATAGGTCAACTTTTACAGATATGGGTATTTGACTACTGAGTGACTTTCTATTTCAAGTATCTTCTTCTACTGACTTGAGTGTCGGAATTCTCTCGAAAGATTAAAACCTCGCCCTTACAAGTACTTGGTTCAAGGTAGATCTCGATGATCGATCTAGCATCATCACTAGTGCTCCAAAAAAAGAGGGCTCAAAAAAATGTGATCTCATATCATTTGAAATTTTATTTTATAACAATTTTTTTTGTTTGATTTCATGTTTTGTTTATTTTGTTATTTCATTTAAACAATGAAATCTCCTAACTCTTCAATTCTACCCATTATTTTTCAATGTTTGAGAATAGTAACTGAGGTCTGATTTAAGCAAGGAAGCTCCCAACCCCCCAAATCACGGATCATTTTTTAAGGTAAAGTAATAAATAGTAAAGTATAATCCAATAATACAATAAAAAAATAAAAAAATAAAATTATTTTTAAAAAATAATTTAATAAAATAATACTTTAGACTACGAAAATTTTGTCTTCGGAATACACTCAGCTACATTAAAAAAATGTAAAAGTAACTTAGTAGCTTTTTAATTTAAAAAGTCATTCATCATTATGTATTTTGTCTCGAATCCGCACTGTCTACGTGGGTACTCATTCATCATTATCGTCACTTAATCAATTTTAAATCTAAACTAATAAGGGGTTACTTTTTTTATACAGATAATTATTTTTGTAAATTTTTAACACCATTGGTTCCTTGAACCTTATGCCGGATTCCATCATCAACGAATTATAATGAATTTGTCTTTTACAGGGAGCAAGGTGTTTTTGATTGGAGTGCAAAAATTGCGATAGAATTCTAATTTTAAGGAATTCTAATTCTTATTCCACCTTATAGGAATTTAAATTCTTTAGTTTCAAAGAAAATATTTATTTTTTGAATTAAGATAGAATTCAAATTTTATGAAAAAAAAAATTGTTTGATAAAATTTCTTGAAATTTGAATAAAAAATAAATTTCATCCTCATTTTCTATCCCTATCAAACGCACCCTTAAAGTTATATATAATATTAAAGGTCAAAATTAAGAAATATACTTAAATATAATATTATACATTTTTTAAATTATTCATTATGTATTTTTAATAATAATAAACCAACACAAATGAAGTAAAAATTGAAAAATTATCTTTAAATATAAGGGCGCGTTTGATTACAAGCATAGAACATACATAAAAAGAAAATAAATTCTAAGGAATTCAATTATCTAGAAATTATTTACATAGAAATTATCAATTGAGGGTGTTTGACTACAATTTTATTTTATATATAATTTTCTCCCCAAACCCACCTGTCTCTTCCCTGCCTCCCTCCCTCTCTCTCTCCCCCCTCCCTCTCAAACCCATTTCACCTCCCTGTCTCCCCCCATCGTCGGTTGCAGCAGCCATTACTGCCTCCATCGCCAGTTGCAATGGCCATCATCGCAGCCATCACCTGTTGCAGTAGTCATTGCCGCCACAACCATCTTTGTTACCCATCTCTCTCTCTCCCTCTCAAACTCATTTCTTCTCCCTGCCTCCCTTATCGCCTTCACCGTCGCTCACCATTGCTCTCTCTCGCTCATTCTGTCAATCTCTCTCTCTCTCTCTCTCTATATATATATATATATATACACACACACACACACACACACAAATAAGAGTGCATTGTTGATAGAAATAAGAGTGCATTTCCGTCAAAAAAGATGGTCCGCTTCTACAAGAAGGCTACTGCCCCACCTCTGCCTCTTGCCACCAGCCAACCCCTACAAGAAAGCCAACGCCCCCACCTAATGCCGAAGATGGATTCCATCTCCCAACTGTTGCAGACTCACTCTTGCAGGCTCTAAAGATGATAAGGGTTGGGAATGGGAGTGGATTTGTCTGAAAAATAATCTCTCCCCTCTCTCATGGGAATTCATTTTCCAACAAAAGTAGGAAAAGAGGGTCACATGACCTTAAGTAGGAAAAGATTTTCATAGAAAATTTGATCAATCAAACACTTCAAAAGTTGAAATTTGAGTGAAAAATGACCATTTCCATGAAAAAGATGATTAATCAACCAGGTCTTAATATTACGAATCTTTAAATTATTTAATATGTATATCTAATAATGATAAACTAACACAAAGATATAATAAAAGACACAAGCAAACGCCCCAGGAGCACAACCAAGTGGTAAAGGAGGGGGTTGTAAAGATGCAGTCATGCTAAAGACTGCTAGCGTGAGATTGATTATTTGGGAAAATAATTCTTTCTGGGGGTTGTACTTGGTAAGTGTTAGTGGACGCAACCTCAAATCTTGACCACTTGGGTATATCCTTCGATTTACTTCCCTCGTGATGACCCAGAGACAGATTCATTAGGGGCGTGAGTGATGACGTGTAATAAAAAAAAAAAAGACGACACAAGCAAACATAACAGATATAGATATATAGATATATCTACTGTCTTTGTTATGTGTAGCCCCTACTATAATTTCTATATATAATATATTCATGATTAATTATATGTACTTTTTAGTTATTTTGATATCTCAATTCAAATATTAACTTTTGAAACTCAACTTAACTAATTTATCAAATATTTTTTATAATTTAATTTAACTCATCTCGTTTTACTAAACTCGTCTTATTTTAATACACTAAACTAATCTCAACTCACCTCACAATTAAACTAATTAATTGGTTGTTGTTACAAATCTGAATTTGGCTAGAAAAATGTGCACATTAACAATAAAATGAAAATACAATTGTATAATGAAAAAATATTTAGAAAAGAACATACAACTGAAATAAAGTGAGGTATGTCGAAACAAATTTTCTTAAAATAGATTTTACCTCTTCAATAGTGTTAAATGATCAATAGACGCATGTCTCCTAAAATACAATACTTTTTCAAGAATTAATATAGAATAATACTAATCTTGTCGAGATAAATTCAAATTGATTTTTGAAGAAAGAAATGAATAAGTTGAGAGTCATATTTGTAGTTTTTAGCTGTCCAATTCGAACATTGGATAGAATTGTATTGAACCCTGGGCTCAGTTCACCCCAAGAGAGTAAAATATTCTTTCGGTGCTTATTTTGCGCTTTTCCCTTCGTTGTTTGTGCTTATTTTACTCACGCCTCACTCTTTAACTGCTCATTTTGATAAGCATCCCTATTCCCCATCTGCACTTCTATACCTTTCTCTCTCCATGATTGACTTGAACATAAGGAACCCATTTAGGGTAAACCTCACCAGACTTTTTTGTTGGATTGCCTAGAATTCATATTTGATGATGACACAAAGGTATTGAGCTTTCAACCACCGTCTAAAACAAATATTTTAGAGAATCCCACACAATATCAAGTGGTGTTGTTGCAAGAATAAAGAAAAATCGAAGCAATTGAGAAAGCCTCTTGAAGTGATTACTTAACCCATTGTTTCAAGAAACATGGCTTTGGTATTATGCTAGAAGAAATATGGTTTCTTTTTTTTTACTTTATAAATATTTACCAAATAAAAACAGAGTGTGGGCGTTAGAAAGGATGAATGAATGGAATCCCATTTCTGTCGCCTTCTTGTCCACCCACAATATCCTAATCAGTATCCAATATATTGAAGTCATCCATAATCATTAGATCAACAGAGTCAGTGATTAAACAAGTCAACCTTAACCACTATAAGTCTGATCTGTCTGATTAATTAATTTCCTCTCCTAATTATAAACTGAAAGGCGAGCTCTAGTGGGTAATTAAGTTGGCTTTTGGAGCCTGCAGCCATGAGCCATGTCAAGGGACCCCAGCCATAAAGAAGTGCTTGCTTTGCTGGTGGTGTTGACACCACTTTGTCATTTTTTCATTACTTGTAGTCAATTTTGAGTAATTATTTGACTATTGTTTTCCACTTCCATTTGCCTCAAATTTCCTGGGAAAGATTGTGAAAGACTGGATTCGTAGTGCAACTAAAAGCAGAACAAAACAGCGACACAAGCAGTACAACTGTACCTTTCCTTCACCTGTATTTGGTGTAATAAAAGGGATTGATAGAAGCAAAAACTTGAAAATGCCAGCAACTTGCTAACGCCCGTTTGGTTTGACAGGGCTCTTGTTTTTTATTTTTTATTTTTTATTTTTGTTTTCAAACAAGATAAAATTGTGTTCATTATTCGCCTCTCGTTATCATTTTCTTCCCCCTTCCTTCTCTTTTATGAATCACTTTCAATGGTCAAAGTGGCTGAAAAGTGATCAAAGGGCCACAAGTGACAATTACTCAGTGTTAGGATTTGATCATGAATATTACATATAAAAATTAGCGACTTGTTATGCTGTCCGACATAAACTTGCAAGAGGAGGGAGTGTGTGGGTCCCACATCCCCCTTCTTAATTTACTTACGTTGGGTAAATTTTATGTTATTTGACACGAATATGCAAAGAGAAGTGGGGCTTATACCCTTCTTTGAATTTGTCTATGTTGGGTAAATATTATATTATTTGACATAAATAACATAATATTTACTCTAAAAATAATAAGACAGATACATTCAATCAATGATATTGTAGAATTTGAACAAATATTTTATTAATCTTTTTATGACATAATTTATAAATGTCACCCAATTATATATCGACGTCTCCGGATGATTGTGTCAAAAGGGGTTGATAGAAAAGTAATAAAAAAATGATAAGAATAATTATCAAATAACATATTCAAGTCTTAACTTTTAAAATGAAAACAAAAACTGAAGGAAAGTTAAAAGTGAAAATAAAAGTTTATAAAAACTCCATCAGACGTGCCTAAAGTCTCCAACGCAATAGAAAATCAGAAACCAAACCAGCAAAGATCAAGTTTAGAAGATACACGAACGTATAATATAACCAAATCATCAGAAGCGATCACGCACAAAGATTTTAGGCGCACCGCCTTGGAATATACACTAACAAACACTGCCAGATTGAAATCCCGATGAGCAGAGCGGTTCTTCGCTGTCTCCATTTGCGATTTGTCGCTTTTTGTTTTGATAGCTGCATTCCGTTGCGCTCGGAAATCGGGGATCTGTGCGCTCTCTTGTCTCCATCTGCTTTCTACGTCAGTCGCAGAGGCTGTCGTCCACCATCTCCGCCGAGAAGGAACCGTCACGAAATTGTCCCGTTCCAGCCTCCCCAACCACTCCGTCATCGATTGTGGTAATTACTCTCTCTCTCTCTCTCTCTCTCTCTGCGTGGGGCCAAATATCATGATACTGATAAATAGAATCCATCATCCAACTTCCTCTCAGTTTGCCTTCAACTGGAAATCGGGCGAGCCCTAGGTTAGATCTCTAGTTTTTTTCTTTTCCGTTTGTAGATACTTAATTAGCTCTGTTTCCTTCAGATACCATTTATAGTTTTAACTCACTTTTTGTCTTAGCAAATTACTACTAAAGATTCGTGAAGGATTGCACAGACATGGCTAAAACTTTGACGAACACTGAAGGAGAAAGGTAGTAATGTCCGAAGGCATCCAAGGCACATAAAAAGTGAGAATTTAATGATATACAATTAATGTTGGAATGGGGATGATTGTTGTGTTGGAATATCTCAAAACTTGGGGGCACTCTTATTGGGATCATAGTTTAGTTTGTGGTGAAAACTGAATGCTTGTGTCAGCTATTTCTCCACGGGAAAATGCTTGGATCCAAACAACCAAAGGGACATTATTTCTAGTGGAATCCAATGATTTGAGTACGACATGGGTAGGACAAACCTAGTTGGGGATGCACTAAGTGGAAAGGCCGACCAAAATTCCCAATACTAGGCCGAATCTGAATGGCCTTGGGCACAACTTTATTGCCAATACCATAATGGAGTACATACCATAAGGGAAGATATATATTTATTATTTTTTCTCTTAAAATGGATATTTTTTATCACAAAAAATTGAGTCTTAACTCTTTAAATATTTAGTTTATATCTCATAATTAAATTAGATTATTTTTTCAATAATTAAGTTTGTTGTTTGATTAAAGTACTTTTTTAATTAAGATATGTATTGAAAAAAAATAAGATATCAAAAGTATTCCAAATAAAAGTGTTTTTTATTATATTTATTAAATTTATCTAATAATATTTGAAAAATAAGTTATATGACTTCTTATCTGAAATCGTTTAGATAAATTGATCACTCCCTCCCTTTCAGATAAATTTATTTTGAATTTTATAGATAAGAAAATATGTTTTCCAATGTATTCTAAAACATTTAACAAACAGTATGATACAAATCTTGGAATGTTTTTCAGTTTTATCTTAATCATTCTATATTTTGACCTGAAAAGCATTTTAATCCTATTTTAATACAACTTTATCTTGTTTATTTTAACAAATACTATTTTAAGAGCATATCTAAATTTAAAAGTGAAGAAACTAATAATATTGTCACTAAATTTTAGCATGGAATGTAGAGGGTTACGATGTCTAGATGTATAGCAGGAGATTTAATATAATGCTATACGAGTAACTCTCTAAAAGCCTATAGTAATGGGTGGGACAAGAGTTGAAGCAGAAGAACACTCATTTTACAATGTTTAGACTTGCTCATCTTATCAAAAGAATGTTTAGACTTGCTTATTTTATCAAAATACAAAAAGAAAATTTGAGTCTAAGCATCAAATTAAGTAAAGAGTAATTATGAAAGAATGTCGTGACTTCAAGTGGGGAAGACATATATACTTCTGTCGGAATGTGACATCGATAAAAGATGCTGCTGCCTACAAGAATTAGCAGGTTTGATTTAATTTTCAAAATCATCTCACTAGATTTAATAATTGAATATAAAAACGATACTCCTAACCGTTGGTAGTGTGGAGAGACACCTTATATGTCAGGAATGGATTAATTCTCAACCATGAGATCAATGCATGCTGCAGGGTGCGGTCAACATTCCTATGGAATCAATTAGCACAAAGTTCTGTAAGTTGCCACCAAATAGTCTAATATGGATCGCACTCTAACGCAACCCGCTTGCTCTCTCGTGTCGCTGTCCCCACTATTGGCAACAGAACGCTATGGTGCGCAGTGATTTCAACGTCTTAGGGGTCCATGGACCAACCTCTATTGGTACAAGTGAACAAGCAGAAGCGCTTAGTTATTGGTGACCATTTTGGTTAGCCGTTCAACAGATGGCCATTGGTTATCGCGAGAAGTCACAATTCGTAATGTTTTCGTGTTTTGTGAGTGTTTAATTAGAATCATCGTATTTGCTTGTCTTTTTTATTTTTTTTTTAATTCAAATCAACCATAATCCTTTTATTAAAAAATAATTTTACCAGCCTATCAAAATTCACCCTACAAATTTTTATTTAAGATAATTTTAAAGTCTTTGTGGCCTTTATTGCTCTCTTTGGGATCTGAACTTAATGAAGATGAAAAGCCTACTCTAAAAAGGGGTCTGCAATGCATTGTTCCTTTTCCACAAAGCAAAAGCTTAACATTATAATTATGCATGGGAAGGTGTCGTGTAATCACCACATTGACATTTGTTTTATCTGATCCCTTCCTAAGTAACTAAATGCACATTTTGTGCACGCCCACCTCCCATTAGTAATTAATCCTAATGACAAGTCAGAGACCAAATTAATGTTTCTCTTTTTGTGATTAGAAGAATAGGTTCGAATTTTAAAAGAGTAGTTTATTTTATTAAAAATTTAAAAAAATATATTATATACAAATACAACCGTCTCTCAAGAGTCTTTGTCCAGGAGATCGCTTTGCAAAACGTGACAGGTGCGAGAAGAAAGAAATTAATGGTGGAGCCAACACACATACTGATCTTGTGGCTAGAATGCGATGGTGCGCGCTGGTGGCTTGCTCTTTAATTTCAAGACGAAAGTAAAGATTTGGTGGGGCTAGAGAGAGAGAGAGAGAGAGAATAAAGGCAAGTTCCACTGATAAGGAGGAGACAAGGAGGGCACCAAATCAAAGGGGGCAAGAGGGAGGGGGGCGGAATGGGGAGTGAATCACAGATGGTGGTGGCAGTGGATGGAATTTTAATGGGCGCCATTTGTCACCTCACAAGACACCACGAAACCAAGGCTGCAAGCGCCGCGCTTAGTGCACGTGTGTCAGCAATCCACCGCACGCACACTAGTAAGCCTTGCATGCATGCAATGCAACCACTACTCTACTAGTGCCCTTTGATTAAGTATAATTAATTGGAAGCCCACGTCAAATGACAATGACCTGCCCATTTTGCTGCTGCTATTCGATATATACCCGTCGAATTAATCTTATGTTTTACAGGTTTAAGCTCTCTTATTCTCTGTTCCATTTTTGGCAAGTTAACTCTAAGTAGTCGGGGGGGTCGTACCACTATTATTGGTAGGTAGCGGAAGTGGAATAATGCCAGTGGTGGTGTTGGGCATGGGCAAAGACATGGCCCTGTAACTGTATATATGTGTGTTGTTCAAGTGGACGCGACACGTGAGATGATGGACAAATCATCGCATTATGATTAATTTGACCTCATTATTTTGCGCACTGACTTTGTCTGAACTAAAGTGGAACTGCGCACAATCTATATAATAAGACACAACTGTTTTTGAAAATGTGTAGAGAGAAACTGTGTTTGTGTGGCCAAGATTAACGTCTGAGATAAACGTGTGGCTGAGATTAATGTCTCCCCCCCCCGGGCGTGGCCGCCCGCCCAAAACTATCCCATCAAGCCTCACTCTCTGCCTCACTCTCTCCCTCTCTGTTTCCCACCCGCCCGCGTCCCTCTCTCTTTCCCCTCTCTCTTTCTCTCTCTCACCCGCGGCATCTCTGTCTCCCTCTCTCTTTCTCTCTCTCACCCGCGACTCTCTCTCTCACCCGTGCATCATCCCCCATCGTCCCCGCCCTTCTCCCTTTCTCTTTCTCTCTCACCCCCTCACCCGCCGGCCCTCGCTCTCCCTCTCTCGCCGCCCCTGCATCGGCGTCGCTGCCCCTCGCCCGCCATCGCCGCCCCTGCACCTCGCCCGCCATCGCCGCCCCTGCACCTCGCCCGCCATCGCCGCCCCTGCACCCTCACCCGCGGCCATCGTCGTCGGCCCTCGCCCGCGGCCATCGTCGCCGGCCCTCGCCCGCGGCCATCGTCTCCCTCTCTCGCCGTCGCCCTGAATCGCCGCCCCTGCATCGGCGTCGCTGCCCCTCGCCCGCCATCGCCGCCCCTGCACCTCGCCCGCCATCGCCGCCCCTGCATCGTCGCCGCCATCGTCGCTGCCCCTCGCCCGCCCCCTTCTCTCTGTCTCTCTCCCTCTCTCTCTCCGCCCCTGCATCGTCGCCACCCCTTGCCGCGCCCCCCGCCACGCCGCTGCCGCCGCCCCTAGGTCCTCTCTCTCTCTCTCCATATATATATAATATATACATACATATATAGATTAATTTGTAAACGTGTGTGTATTTACAAGATGTAATATGTATGTGTATAAACGTGTGTGTAATATGTAATATTTAGTCTTCATTTCTGTATAAACGTGTGTGTATAAATGTGTGCGTATTTAGTTCACTGTTATTCATTAAATAAATGTGTGTATTTAGTCTTCATTACTGTTATTCATTTAGTTTAATTATTCATTTAGTTTATTTAATTGTTCAATGTTTAGTTTAATTATTCATTTAGTTTAGTTTAATGTATATGTTTATTGTTATTCATTTCTGTTTATTTGTTTAGTTCAATGTTTATAATTATTCATTTAGTTTACTGTTATTCATTTAGTTTAATTATTCATTTAGTTTATTTAATTGTTCAATGTTTAGTTCAATGTATTTAATTTAAATTTAGTTTAGTTTAGTTTAGTTTATGTTTATGTGTATTTGATTATTTGGTGTTTGGTTATTTGATTTTTTTATTCATTTCTGTTTATTTGTTTAGTTCAATGCTGTTATTCATTTAGTTTAATTATTCATTTAGTTTATTTAATTGTTCAATGTTTAGTTCAATGTATTTAATTTAAATTTAGTTTAGTTTAGTTTATGTTTATGTGTATTTGATTATTTGGTGTTTGGTTATTTGGTTTTTTAGTGTATTAGTTTAATTGTTCAATGTTTAGTTTAATTATTCATTTGTTCAATGTAACAGATGTAAATTTAGTGTAAATTTATTTAGTGTTAATTTAATTTAATTTAGTGTTAATTTTCTAATAAGGTCAATCTTACAATATGTAGTGTATCATATTGTTCATTGTGCATTTGAAGGTGTAGTGTAAATTATAATATTTTTAAGGTCAATCTTACAATATTTTGAAGGTCAAAATTCATGACCAAGTAATGAATTTACATCATTGAGTGTTACATTATTGGTTTTTTAGTGTATTAGTTTAGTGTATTTATTTAAGGTTGGCTGAGCATGATTAAAGTTAAAGTGGTCCTCCCATACACAACATAATAAACACCCATGAAAGATAACATTCTCAATGATGAACTTTTCTAAAGAAATACCCACTTATCATTATCCCTGCAAAGAGGACGAAAATAAAGGACTCATGCCCAAAGTTAATTCCTTCAACAACAACATCAATCATAAGCCATCCAGGGGAAATAGAAAATTACAATTTTTGAACCTTCCCCACCCCCCGGGCAAAGCTTCATAGCATAACATTTATTTACACGCCATTTGCCCAAATTATTCGCAGAAAAACAAATAATGCAGCTATCAAAGACCAACCTTAAATATCTATCAAATAGTTGATAGCCCCCAGCTATCAAATAGTGCAGCTATCAACTTACATGACCAACCTTAAATATCTTTCATGTGAATTTAGTTTAGTGTAAGTTAATTTAGTGTTAATTTAATTTAGTTTAGTTTATGTATACATTTCATTAGTTTAATTTGTGTACACGTGTGTGTGTTAATTTAGTTTAGTGTAAATTTAATTTAGTTTTCTTTATTAATTTAGTGTATTTGATTATGTGTATGTGTGTATCTAATTGCGTATTTGATTATGTGTATCATTTGATATTTTAAAATTATACACACGTGTGCCATTGTCGTCGTTTCCCCTGCAGCCGTTCACACCCGTCGTCGCCACCACCTGGCCACAGTGCAACTCACCTCGCCGTCCCCGTCGCCCCCGCCACCTGTGCCATTGTGTATGTAAATTTGATTGGCAACAATAACACTAAATTTTAGTATCTTTGTTTAGATTATAGAGTATTTTTTTAATTCAACTTTTTTAATTTTTATTATACAACGTTATACAATTACTTTAATTTTTATTTTTATTCAGAATTTAGTCTTAATATTATTTACGTCGTGTCTTTAGGCACGGGCATTCCCTAGTACATACATAAAGGACCATACTTTGTTTTCAGAACCAAATAAAAAAAAAATCAGTTTATTTGGATAAAGAATAGAAAAGGGTGATACAATAAAATAATAAAAATAAAGTGATAATTATACTCTTTATTAACAAAATAAATAAATTGAGTTTTTATACAGATATTAAAGATACCCATTCAAACAAACGTTTTAATACCCATTCAAACAAACGTGTTAATAAATGTGAAAATTAAGTTAAAGACTTATTTCAAATATCAATTTTTCTTTTAATTTTCTTTGATTTTGTTAGATTTGAGATAGCACTAGGAGTCCTCAATTAGAGACTAAAACACCCCCCCCCCCCCCCCACACACACAGAGATTCAACCCACAGCAGAAATGAAACAAGAACAAAATAGAAAAAATAAGGTAAGAATACGCAAACCACATAAGAAGACAAAAGTATATAATCTTTCAGATTACTAAAAGTAATCCTAGATCTAGCTTTTCAATCTCGAGAGCAATCTACTATAGAGATTATAGAGAACTAACTGCTCTAGCCTTTCCTTTCTCGATTTCACTGCAATCGTACACAATTAGGGAATGAATGATTGATTGATGGCCCAAGCCACTCGCCAACCCTTTACTTGTAGATATTTGAGACGGATACATCAAAGGAGATATAAAAGATATGTCAATACCTAAAATACTTCTAAAGTATAAGTTATCGTTAGATAAATAACTAATTAACTAACTGTTGCAAGGGACCGATCAGGGTTTTTTTCAATTCTTCTAGATCTTCTATACTCGATGCAAAACATAACAAATTTCTACCATTTTGCATGAGTAACATCCAGAACCTGATTCCATCAATTACTCTTCTTTAGGACCTATAAAACAAAAATGATCATTCATTTAACACAAGAAACCTGTAAAAGCCTTAGACAATGGTACAGTTTAGACAAGGAAACTGCTTTAGTGAACATAGTAGTCGCATTTTTCTCTCCTTTGACCTTAATCAGATCTATTTTTTTTCTTTCAAGTATTTCTATAATAAAGTGATACCTTACATTAATGTGCTTAGTTCTCTCATGGTGTGCTTGATTTTTAACCAAGTGTATAACAATGTGGGTATCACACTTTAAGATAAAAATTAACATTTTTCCTTAGTATTTCACATACTAAGCCTTTCAACCATAAGCCATTTTTTATAGTTTCGGTAATAGCTATATACTCGACCTCGGTGATTGAAAGAGCCACCATCGATTGTAAATTTGTTCTTCAATTGATGGTAGCATTCCATTGCTTGAAAACACACTCGATAGAAAACACACTACAAGAAAACAATAGTTTAGAGATGGATTTATGAGACGAATTTTGAGACTAAATTGTTTTGAGAACAAAAAAAATCTGTCTCAAATTTAAGACGGATTTAGAGACGGAAGCAAATCCGTCTCAAATTAAAGACCGATTTAGAGATGGAAAAAATCTGTCTCTCCATTTTGAAATGAATTTTTTTTTCGCCTCTAATTATATACGGATTTTTTCCCACCTCTAAATCCGTCTCTAATTTGAGACGGGGAAATATCTGTCTCAAATTTAAGAGACGGATTTTTTTTTTTGTCTCATAATCCATCTCTATTTTGAGACGAAAAAAATCCGTCTCTAATTAGAGACGGATTTTTTTTCGTTTCTAAATTAGTCTCTATTTTGAGATGGACTTTTGTCCGTCTCAAAATCAGTCTTTAATTAAGAATTAAATATAATTATTTAATTTAAAGTCTATTGAAAGTTTATTTAAATTTATAAATAATAAAATAAAAAATATAATGAAAAATATATTAGAAAATGTAAACTAAATATAAAATTTTATAAAACACACACTCCATTTTAATTAGTAATATTAAAAATATATACACTACATTTTAATTAGTAATTCACTACATTTTAATATTATAAAACTCTATAAATAAAATGTATACTAAACATACACTAAATTTTGGATGTAAAATGGGGGAATCAAATATTAAAAAATACTTAAATTAAAAGTTAATCAATCTAGGACTTAAGATGATTTAATAATTAAAAGATATTTAAATCAATTCAAAAAAAATGTAAAATAAAAAAATTATAGACATGCAATAATAAATATATAAATAATATTCTTATTTGAATCAACAAAAAAAAAAAAAATGGTGCTACCTATGCAACTCATGCCACATTCAGTAGATGTTCAACTAACATTTATTCATATATCTACTATATTCATCTCATGAATATTGGCATGTGACTCATTATTCTTTAATATTAATATTTTATACTAATTAAAAGTAATAGTCCATGTGTCAGTTTATAAATAGTTTATCATATTTTTCTATTATGAGAAATCTAAGGACTGTTTATTTATTTAAGGATGATAGATTAAAGACATATTCAATAGCCCCTAAAGATTTCGACATTGCCATTCATAGTAAGATGGTGAACGCCTTTACTACAAGAATTTAGACTTGTTCTGATAAACTAATTTGTCACAATAGGTATGAAAATTTTGATAACATACTTATTGTGACGAAATGACACTACAATAAAACAACAATTTAGACACGAATTTTTGAGACGTAATTTTTGAGACAAATTTAAAGATGGAAGAGACGGAAGAAAATCTTGATAATAATAATAATAATAATATCTATATTAAAAAAACAAAAAGAGAAAGCAGGCGAACCGAGTCGAATCCGCCTACTAAAAGGGAAGGTCGACCTGTGCCGATCGAGTCAGATATAAATAGGATAGGGTCGATGGTGGATGCCGAAACTTCCCCCACCAATTTTGCTATCTTTCTCAATTTTCTCTCAAGAACACCTTTCTAAATCACCAATTTATGCCATGTATATATTCAACCATCCGATCATAGATCTGACAACGTTTTCATTGTGAAAGTGAACTTGATGTACAAGTAGGTAAGTTTTTCAGTTTCATCAACATATTTTTTTCAATATATATCCATGATATATATACGTATATGTGGGATTTGGGTGTTTGACTGGAAGTTTAAACATAGATCTACAGAGATCCGATAGTTGGATTTTGTTGATTTTTGAGTATGTTGGTCGATGGGGGTAAGGGTGTCGGGTGCTTGCCTCTGATCATCGAAAACGGCCAACTGTGGTGGCCAACGACAACTGACAATGTTTCACTTCGTTTTTTGAAACCTTCATTACTCATGCAAGCCGTCTCTTTAGAAGTTTGAGGGCCTATGTATGGTTTATTTAATTGTTTTATCCTTTCCGTTTTGGTGAGTATGTTGGTAGGAGAATGATTGGTGTTGAAACTCAAAACACGAGTGTTTTCATAGAAATAATGGCGCTTGCAACACACTATCAAATTTAAGTTGTAATTAATTTAGATACTAAGTCAAAATTAGATTTCTAATTCTAAAAGTAAAATAGTTTATTATTGAACTATTATAAAGCATATTGACTAATTTGAAAACTATTCATTTAATAAATGCACAGCATTTAATATATTTATTCAATAATCAGCTTGTTCAGGATTTGAAAACTAAAATTGATATTTTTTTATATATTTTGAATCGATATTAAATACATATAAATTAAGCTTCATTAAACATTTTTCGTCCCTAATCTTATTTTTCTTATATTTTTTATTTTTTATCCATTAAATCATTTTTTTGTGATATTTTTATTTAATATATGTTTAAATACCAAAAAATAAAAAAATGAGAAGTTAATTTTAGATTTATAATATATCAAACTTATTTATTAGAATTATTAGATTTACAATATAATTATATTTTTAAATAAATATTAATTTGATGCAATAATTTAAATTATTTTATTACCATATTTAGATTATTATTTTAAATTATTATTTTATTTTTATTAATTAAATAATTAATAATTTTATTTTTCATAATTTAAATTATTTTATCCGCTATCATAATTTTAAATTATATTGTTTTTATTAATTAAATAATAATTGTTTATATTTTAACAAATTATATTATTTTTATTTAATATTAAATATTAGAGAAATATTTTTATATTTTATTTTTATTTTAATATTAAATATTAAAAATTAAATATTAGAGAGGTGGGGATCTTTTTCCTCCTTCTCAGAAAACCTTCTCCTCCCCCTACTCTTTCCCACCCAAAAACCCTAACTTTTCTGCTTCTGCCTCTTTGGCTTTCTCTGGTTCTCCCTCGATCTCTGCCTCTCTCTGGTTCTCTCGCCCTCCCCCTCGCCTCTCACGACTCGCCTTTACCCTCGCTCATTGGCTTGCCCTCGCCCTCACTCTCGCCTCTCAAAGCTCGCCCTCACCCTCGCTCAGTGGCTCGCCCTCGCCCTCGCCCTTGCCCCTCGCTCCTTGCCTTGCCCTCGCCTTAGTGCATGATCAATTATTTAGTTGTTGCACTTGCATATTCATTTATCTAGGTTTTAGTTTTTATTTCCTAATAGTCTCACAACATTTCCTATATTTTTCCATTTTCCCTTGTGTTTCTGAAATGCTTCCAGAATTTTACTGCTCCCACATTGATGAAAACGACACAAAAGTAAAAATTGCTATATACAAATTAACATTAGATAATAAACAATGTAGTTCATTATTTTGTTATGCTGACATCAATTGATATATTTTACTGATAAGCGCCAAGTTAACACCCTTCTCTGGATGAAAAAGTAGCAAAGAAGAGTAAAACTACATTGTTATGGTGTAGAATTAAGTTTCTTGAAGCTAGTTTTTGAACATAAACCAGATTGCATATGACTATTGAAATTACATGAAGATGAGGATAAGCTTTGTATTGAGTCTTGAGTAATGAGATTACGTGAAGATGAGCACACCGTCATGTAAGTTTCTTTTTAGTTAAGTAACACCATGTAAGTTTTTGAACATACAAACTCAATACCCAACACTTTCATCTTCATGTAACTTCAAATTCACTACTTTGCTTTGTTTTTGTTTTGTGACTACAATGTTTTCCTTTTCATGTCCTTACTGTGGATTGCATATTACTAGTGAAACTACATAGACAGAAGAGAACTATGAGACAATAAACTATATATATATGTTCAAAGTTTAATAGTTGGAGAATGATGATATGCAATGTTCATATGACCAATTTTGATGATTGGACATGATGTCATGGTTAACCTCTTATTCTTTATCTCTTGTATAATTGGTACCACATTTTAGATGGTGATATATGATTTGATGTCCCCCTTGGTTAATGCCCTAGCCTTAGGATTTTCCAGACTACATTTGTGTCATCAAACCATTGAGTTAAGAATTTTGTTGATGGGCATTCATTGGAATTTGGTATTTAAGGTTTGATTAATCCAGAATAGATTAATTTAAATTTTTATTTTGTTTTGCTTTACTTTACATTATAGAAGAACTGGCTTTGGGAGAGTGAATTGAAAAATCAAATAAGGATAAATTTTGAAAAGATGTCTCTGATCGTTTGACCGACCTTTTGTTCCGTGTGAGGAGGGACTTGACAAAAAAACTATCTTGGATGTGCCCTGTTGTATTTGAAACACTCAAGGAGTATTAGAATACTCCAGAATTTAAGAACAAATCAGAAAAGACCAAGAAAAATCAATCATTAGGTGTCGGAGGTAGTAAGCATATTTGTAGTTCCATCCCTATGTTTGAGCATAAGAAGGGACTAGTAATATTTGACATTTTTTGTTATTTTTATTTTACTTAATTACTTAAGTATGGTTGCATGAACACTTTTTTTTCCCCTTGCAGTCTAAGCTATTTGGTCGCCCACCTACCCAGGTTGAGTTATTCATTGCAACGCACCAAAAAAAAGATTATTCAGGATTCGTTGACAGTAGATCCAAGAAAACTTATGTAAGTATACAACAATACTTGTGTCTTATTATATTCTATTATGCGTAACTGACCTTTTGATAGTACAACTTATTCCATATATATATACTTGTAGACTGACTTCCAGATGCGGCAACATGATGCATCATCACAATCATCAACAGTTGCCCCGACAGAAGATAGTGATGTTGTTGGACAGCCCTCACAACCAGCTTTTGATGAGACATCATTATGGTTGGAGGTTGCAAGTAGGAAAAAGAAGGGTCGTGTGTATGGGATGTGTAATACCCCGAGAGCCCAGAGAAGTTAGTATTTATCAAGGATAGTGTAAGAAAGGAAACAACACCAGCTGAATATCTTTTAGGTTGAATGTAGGCAAGGAACTCCGAGGTTAAGCGTGTTTGAGCTGGGGAAGCTCAAGGATGGGTGACCCCTTGAGAAGTTCGCGTAGGCCCATTAAAGTAAGTTGTTCCGGTCCTTCTTATCACTTGAGGCGGGATGTTACAGGTGGTATCAGAGCCTCGCCTTGGTGAAGGCGGTCCGATGAGGGCGAGAAGTGGCGTCAGGGCTTGATGGCCTGTACAAGGAGCGGCTTCTTGCAGGTTTTTAGGATGACAGCCCCCAAATGGGAGAAGGTCTAGGACCAGTTGCAAGATTGCATGACGAGGATGTCATGTGCTCAAGGAGGGGAGAATGTAATATCCCAAGAGCCCAGAGAAGTTAGTATATATCGAGGATAGTGTAAGAAAGGAAACAACACCAGTTGGATACCATTTGGGTTGAATGTAGGCACAGAACTCTAGGGTTAAGCATGCTTGACCTGGAGAAATCTAAAAATGGATGACATCTTTAGGAAGTTCATGTAGGCCCATTAGGGTAAGTTGTTCCAATCCTTCCTATCGCTCGATGCGGGATGTTATAGGATGGGATCTGAATCACATGTCATCCCTAATACTTATCATGTGTTGTTACCATCGCCACCGCCACCGTCTCCACAGTCGTTGTCGGTCTCACTGGCTGACCAAATTCAACAAGCTGTTAGCGCAGCTATACAACCATTTTACTATCATTTGTCAACCATAGAAGAAAGATTACATAACCCTTCTTCATCATCATCGCCCTCAAATCCTTTGGATCATTAAGAGAATTTGTCAGTGCCATGGATAGATATTATATTATATTATTTTTACTATTCATGAACGATGTGTCTTATTAATATTGTATGGATTTAATACTATATAGATTTCTTGTATGAATTTAATATTGTATGGATTTCTTGTATAAATTTAATATTGTGAATATCAGGTTTATATATTTATGCATGATTTATATTGTGTATATCAGGTTTATATATAAAATTTTGTAGGAATATTAATTATTTTTTTAATTAAATTTATATTTGAGATAGAAAAAATCCGTTTCTAAATCCGTCTCAAAATTATACCAAATTTTATCGTCTCTTAATATAGATGGAAAAAATTTGTCTCAAAAATTCGTCTCTAAATCTATCTTAAACAGAGACGGGAAAAACCCATCTCTAAATCCATCTCAAAAACCATAAATCCGTCTCAAACAGAGACGAAAATTGGTCTCAAAATCCGTCTCTATTTGAGACAGAAAACCCCTTTTCTAAATCCGTCTCTAATCTGTCTCTAAATCCGTCTCAAAAAACGACTGAAAATCCGTCTCTAGATCCACCTCAAATTTATCGACGAAATTTTTGCGACGGCCAAAATCCGTTTCTAAATCCTTCTCAAACAAAAAATTCGTCTCAAATTAACTGTTTTCTTGCAGTGATAATCAATATCAGTAAACCCTAGAATGTTAGGCTAGTCTTCTATAATATCTCCACCATAAACTAAAGCTATATCAATTCATCCTTTTAGGAATCTAGTGACCCACTTAACAACAGTTCAATGATCTTTTCCCAAATTAGCCATGAACCTACTTGTTACACTCATAACATGTGTTAAATTCGGCCTAGTGCACACCATACAGTACATGAGGCTTTCTACAACACTTAAATAAGGAATTTTGCTCATTTCTCTCATGCTCTCTTCATCACTTGGTGATTGCATATGGGATAACTTGAAATGCTGAGCAAAATAAACATTCACTTCATTTGCATCAAGCATGTGGAATTTCTTAATTAGCTTCTCAAGATACGACTTTTGAGATAGCTGAAGCATTCTTTTCTGTCCATCCCTTGATATTTATATCCCTAAAATCTTCTTGTCTTCTCCTAACTCTTTAATCTCAAAGGTTGAACTTAACTTCAATTTTAGACTTTTAATTTCCTTAGGTGATTGATTTGCAATTAGCATATCATCTACATAAAGAAAGAGATATATAGAGATTTTAGCTTAAATATGCCTAAGGTATGCACAGTAGTCAAAAGAACTTCTCTTGAATATTTGGTTTAGCATGAATGTATCAAATTTTCTATACCACTGTCTAAGGGACTGTTTAAGCCCATATAAAAACTTTTTCAGCAAGCACACATTTTATGCATATGTTGGCCTTCTTGATGATGAGACAATTTAATTTACAGATTTATGGATTCTTAATAGCTTCACAACAAGAAAATAAAATGCTTAACTTATGTCTTCTTTAGGGTTATGTTGAGTTCCGTTATCATGAAAACAGAAATTTGGAACTTTTGATACCGTTAAAGTGAAATGTATAATTTATGCATCTAACACAAACATTTGTTGTGCTTCATTAGTGAATAATGTACGCATGACTGTTTTGTCTAGGCTTTATGTGATAATAATCTAAATTGCCAAGTTACTTAGTCCAACTTCCTGAACCCTCTCTTTGGGTCCTTATACATGATATTTCATATTTCAGTATATGATATGATATGTTATGTCAGGGCAAAAGATGAGGCTAAGGAGTTCTTTTCTTTTTTTTGGAACGGTTAAATGATCCTTTTTAATGGCTTATTTTTGTGTTTTGCTACCTTAACTTGGCATCCCCATGTGTAACTGTGCATGGTGTCTTATGGATTTTATTAATCACTTCTGGCAATTTTATTTCTTTTTTGTTTCTTTATATCGGGATTTCTCATTCAAGTTGAGCTACTGATGCACCAATTCTACAAGAAAATAAAGTTGTTGATTATTGTGTTGTTATGAACATGATGATTAGCAAGAATTCCTAGTTTAAGTTAGTTAAACAA
Source organism: Diospyros kaki (assembly GCA_036245055.1). NCBI lineage: Eukaryota > Viridiplantae > Streptophyta > Magnoliopsida > Ericales > Ebenaceae > Diospyros > Diospyros kaki. Next base: position 34,189,599 of record BSEG01000010.1, on the reverse strand, counting down.
AAAATGACTGGGTACTAATTAGTTGATAGTTTCACTAATTTAAGGTTTCTGATGGTACTGTATCATGTTGTGTATGGCTATGTGTATATCAGTTCTTCTAGCAGAAATATAATATAAACTGTTGTCTCACCTACCTAAAATCAACGGCCATTTTTTTCATATTGGACTAGTTTGCATTTCAGTGGGCTACTACCATATATATTTTCTATCTGGTGATTTCCTTTCATTTGCTTTAGCTACAATTATATCCTAACCATTTTTAATCTATTGATATATTATTCACTAGCTTTTGGTATTTTTTTTTTCCTGAAACCTGTCCAGAATCTTTTATGGTTATATATGAATAGAGAAATTTAGAAGTTGTAAGATTGGTGCTAATATTTTGTTTAGGTTGTGAAGAGTTTTAGTTGTCAGTGAACCAGATATCTGACCGTTTTTTCCTGTGTGCTCATCAAATCTTCAGACTACCTTATTTATACCATATTCCTCTGGCTGTAACTGTAAATGTGCATAACTCTCGTTAGTCTCTAACCCCCTAATTATTTGATTAATTAATTTTACTCAAAGTTTAATTCTTCTGGTAAACATGGATACATCTACATTCAAATTACCAAGTTATCATCTTCTCTCTCAAATTTTATATATAGGATAATAATTTAACACTGTTATTTGTCATTGAAAATTTATTATTTGATTACATAATTAATGATTCAATTTATTTAACACCTAAATAAGTGTTATTTTTAAACAATAGAGAATTCAAAATACCATCATTTAAAATCACCATTTTTTTTTTTTTGTAACTCTCTTGTGAATTCTCTGATTTACCCTTACATTCTTATTACTTTTACTTTGTATATTTATATGTTTTCTTATTCCTAATATTATATGACTTCTTTTCTTTTTTAGACTGTTTTTGATATCAACATTGAGGATATAAAGAATGTTCAAAAGATTATCAATAAACAAATGCAACGAGCTTGGAAAGGTCACAAATATAAGCTACATGCTTACTTCAAATAAATTAGAGGAGAGGAAGATCCAATTAAGGCCAAGAGTAAGCGCTATGAGGAAGTGAGCCAAAAGTTACCTTTGTGATCTTTGGACAAATCCTATTTTTATGGTAATGCTTATAATTGTTTTTTAGGATTTTCCTTTCTTATTAATGAAAATATATATTTATTAATGAATTGTTAATTTTTAAAGGAATGAGCACAGAAGAACGCCGACTCTCGTGCAAAACGAAAGTAGGAATCTAGAAATGATTCGAGGAGTACAGCGTGTCATCACGTTGTTCATGGAGCTGACTTAGATGCCCAGGCAGGACATATTGAGACTTGGCATCTTCGACATTGGCATTCCGAATACGGTTGGTCGTCTCCAGAGATAGAGGCTAAATATGTAAGTATATTATTTTTTTTTCTAAGTTAAAAGAGTTAAGAGTACCTAGAATGTTGTCAAATTTAGCTAAATAAGAACCACACTCCTGGACTCATAGAGTAGATTCAAAATTGGCATATATCCTACATTTGATATCCTCATCATCCCTTCAGCTGACACATGAAAATATTTTTAATTACTAATTAAAAATATTGGCATAATTGAGTATATACCCTATAAATTTAACTGTTTTACATTGGCATAATTGAGACTATATTTTTAATTTAAAAATAGTTGATTAAGAATATGTTGTATTTTTTTACAGAAACAAATGATGCACCTGAGGCGAGATAATCCTCCAGATAAAATGACTAATAAAGATATCTTAAAAAGGGTCATTGGACGACAATCTGTTCTTTTGTTTGGTTGGGGGCGATCTCTTAGTACTTCTGGGACAACATGCACTAGTGAGGAGTCCAGTCATCCAACCTATAATCAATTGGTAGAGGATTTAAACCAGTACAAGTCTTTTTTTTCGAGAGCTCCAAGAAGACATAAACATGCTGCAACAAGTGTTAATTGAGAAGAATATTATGCCTCCTCTATCTACTCCACATGTACCATCGGATCATAGTTTAGGACGATCCCGCCTTGGCCATTCTCGCCTCGACCCATCCAGCTCCAGCCATTCCCTCTATTTTACTGAACAGGAGTTTGACAACGAGATTTAATAATTTGTTTTATGTTTTTTTTTCATATATGTTTGAACTTTTTAGGTGACTTCATGATTTTATGCTTATTTTGTGACTTTAAGACTTTTTTTGTGCGTATATGTTTGAACTATATTATAATAGATGTTGCAACAATTGAAATTTTAAATATAAAATTTTAGTTTTATCCACACATAATATGTTTTTTAGCCACACATATGGAAATTATCTTCTCATACGGAAATTATTTTTTATAATATTTCCCACACATAATATGTTTGTTACCCACATTATATTTTTGTTTACCCACACATATTCAAAAAAAATTAAATTATTATCCACATATAATATTTTTTTTACCTACACATAACGTTTTTTACCCACACATATGAAAATTATTTCTTATATTATTATCCACACATAATCTTAACTTTACCTACACAAACAAATACACATGTCATGCCACATCATCATCCAATTAAAGCCACATCATCAGCCATGTCACAATTACAACCGCCTAACATAAAAATACTTACACATACAGAAATATTTACCTACACATATATGTGTGGGTAATATATTAAGCTTTACTCACACATAAATATATGTGTGGGTAAAAGTTATTTTCCAACCTCTTTTTACCCACACATCGTGACATTTGCATTATGTGTAAGGAAAAATTATAGTTGACACATAAGATAATTTTTATCCACATTTACGTGTGTGGGTAAAATCCTCAAATTCTTGTAGTGAACAGATGTTTGCAGCACATATATTCCATATTCAAGAACTGTCTTCATACATATAAGTGATCCCCTTGTTACCTTGAGAACTCCACTATCACCCCTATAGGTATAGCTATTTTTATCCAATTTTCCTAAGAAAGTTAGGTTTCTCTTTAATTCTGGGACATGCCTAATAGATGTTAATGTCCTAACAGTTCCATCATACATCTTGATTTTAATGTCCCCCTATTCCCTTTATATTACACTCTTGGTTGTTTCCTAATAGAACCTTTCCACCACTAATATCTCTATAGTTTAGAAACCGTTCTCTATGGGGTAACATGTGAAAGAAACAACCCAAGTCTAAAACCCAACCCTCTTTATCTGAATTGTTTGATACAACTCGTGGATTAGCACTATCATAGTCAAACTTACAAATGGAGTTTGAAATTTCAAGACTGATTTTATCTTGGAATTCCTACTTTCTTTTAAGGCAATGCTTTTTGATATGCCTTTCTTCATGGCATTGAAAGCATTTAATAACTTTCTTACCATTTCTAGATTTGGACCGAGACCTACCCTTACTCCTAAGGTTCCTTTTCTCAAATCTAAATCTCATTACAAGAACGTCTCCTGCAATGTTTTTGCCCTTAATTTTCTGTTGTAACTCTTTGGAGTTTAATGCCCCTATTACATCATCAAGAGTTAAGGTGTCCCGATCATGTTTAAGGATGTCTACAAAGGTTTCATTCGATTTTGGTAAATAATGCAGCAATACTAGGGCTTTATCTTCATCATCATACTTGACTTTTATGTTTTCTAGATCAAGACACAACTTATTGAAGTCATCTATTTGACCATGTAGTTTCTGCCCCTCATGCATCTTGAATGTAAAGAATTTTGCCTTTAGATACAACCTACTTGACAAGGATTTAGTCATATAAATACTCCAATTTTAACCATAACTTGGCTGCAATCTTCATCTTAGAGACTTCTCATAGTACTTTATCTCTTAGGCTAAGGATTAAGGTATTAAAGGCTTTCTTTCCTATTTCCTTTTTATTTTCTTCTGAGTATGCCTTAAGCATCTTAGACTCTCCATCGAGGGCTTCTTCTAGTCCAAGATTTCCCAATAGGGCTCTCATTTTCATCTTCCAAAGACCAAAATTATTTAGGTCATCAAACTTTTTGATATCATATCGTGTGACAGCGATTGTAGAAGCCATTCTTCCATATATTTATATCTATTTCTAAAGGTTCTTGGAGATTCTTAATGAGTGACCCAACTCTGAAACTAATTTGTTAGATTTTGGAGCACTAAAAGTCCTCAATTAAAAACCAAAACACACCCCCACACACACAGATTCAACCCACAACAGAAATCAAAAGATAAAGCAAGAATATGCAAATCACACAAGAAGACAAAGACATATCCTGGTTCAGATTGTTGTGAGCAATCCTACATCCAGCCTCTTCAATCCCAAAAGAATCCACTAAAAATCAGAAATCAATACAAAGAGTCCCCCATATCTCTCGCTCATGAGTACAATTCTCAATAGAAATTACAAAGAACTAACTGTTCTAGCCTTTCCTCTCTCATTTTCACTGCACTCGTACACAATCAGTGAATGAATGATGTCCCAAGTGATTGCCTTAGCCCTCTATTTATAGATATTAGAGGCAGATACATCAAGGAGATATAAAAAATATGTCAATGCCTAAAATGCCCCTAAAGTACAAGTTATCATTAGATAAATAGCTAGCTAACCAACTATCGCAAGGGACCAATTAAGGCTCTTTTAAGTTCTTCTATACTTGATGCAAAATATAATAGATTTGATAATATTTTTTTATTCTTCCACATTTGAGTAATTTCATTATCATAGAACCCTCCTAGCTATGCATTGTACTACCTCGAGGGCAACAAAAAATAAACTAGTGTTATTTCATTGGCATTTAGATTTAAATGCTAAATTCTCGTTTAACTTGTAAACACCAAAGTGAGAAGAACAAAGAGTCAGATCCTCAATTTTGAAGTTACAAGGTTACTCTTTAAATGAAATTTTACTTTATCCATATCATAAGAGTTAATGTGTTTATATTTGTAGATAACTTAATTAGTCAAACAAACCTTGAAATCCCTTTCTTTATCCAAAAAAAAAAAAAGATATATAAAACTTAAATTTAACAAAAATATTAATGTGCATAATATTACCATAAGACTTGAAGATCACATTATTGTAGAAAATGACATCAATTTAGATATCTTCCACCACTTATCTAGAAAGACAGATTATCAAATAAATAATCCCTTTGAATAGAAAACAAAAATGTTATCAAATTATTGTGTGGCACCATATACTATACTAGGCAATTAAGTACCAACAAGAATAAAGTATTGTCATAACTAAATAAAAAATATCAAGAAAACATGCAATTATTATACAAGAGAAAATGGAATTAGAACTTGTAATGTCACCTATTGATAGCACAAATGTGCAACAAGCATTTATTTTGGTTTACACATGCGAAACAAAAATGGATAATCGATTGGAATGCCCAATCAACTGACGAAGGTTGAATTGTGCTTTCTGCCCCTGCTTGTCTGTCATATTATCACACTTCCATACACATTTTCAGACTTACTGAGAATGGAACTGCCAAAGCCCAGACGATTCTTAAGTATTAATTCACAATACATGCATGGCGTTTCCCCAAGTCTTGCTTAGTTAGTGTGCCTGCAGGGATCCATCCATTAGCAATGCAATGTCTGCTTCTAAAAGAATTAATGACTGCTGCAAGAACTTGAAATATGAATTTTTCTATAAGCATATTGGGACATTGAAACATGTTCTGAAGGCAGCAGCTATTAGAGAGAGGATCATTTATTCTGCAGGCAGATATAATTGCTAACATTACATGGACATGAACCTTTCACATAACAGGTAGGAATTTCTATTACATGAACCAATGCTATTTAAAGCCAATTTAAATAAAAAGATACTGAAAAAACTTCTGTATACTATCTGTCTCTGCCAATGTTTTTGAACAACTTAATTTCCTCAAAACCTAGCATGCATGCTACTGTAACCTAGCAATTGGATATACTCTCTCTCTCTCTCTCTCTCTCTCTCTCTCTCTCTCTCTCTCTCTCTCTATGTATATATATATATACACGCTACCGACCTCTCCTTTTGCCTCCTTCTTCTTCTTTTGAATAACACGTGGATTCTTATTTATAGTCAATTTGAAGCTCAAATTAAAGAGGATTGTGTTAGGGAGTAGACAACCAACATAAAACTCGTCAAATCAAAACATATGAGTTCTAAACTAACGATTGTTGGAGATCTAAAATGTATGCAGCTGCCATACCTAGTGAAATTAACACTAGTAATTGTTGTTGGTCACAAGTTTGTTAGATGGTTATTAAGTAAGAATTGTGTAGAACACATTTAGCTAGATTCAAGAGCAAGCGTATGTTTATTAAATTAGAACCAAGAGCCGTTTGGTTGGGCTTCCATTTTCAATTTCTGTTTTCAAAATGTTAAAAATAAAATTAAAAAATAGTTTTTGATTGCTCGTTTTCATTTTTTCTAAATCAAAAAATTTGAAAAAAAAAAATAAAAAACACCAAAAAGGTGTTTCGACACTTCCATTACACTTTGGTTATATTTCCTTCTCTTCCACTCTCCTCTCCCACAAATCTGATGACCAGCAAACTCACCAACCGCCCCCTTTTTGGGTAAACTCTCCTAGTTTTCTTCTCCTCTCTCTATTTCTCTTCTCCTTTCTCTTTTCTTACTCTTCTCCTCCTCTAATTTGTTTACAGTTTCTACGACTTCCAGACCAAATCTGCAAGTCCAACAACTCCCACTGGCAGTCAAGACTATAGAGGAGGGTAAAAACAAGGAAGAATAATACACAAAGTTTTTATTTTTCTATATGGGATCAGTTATATAAATTCTACTTTATTAGCCATTTTTATTTATAATTTTATGTTCTACACGACGCTTATGACTCAAATTATACTCAACTTTCTCTCACCATTTTTTTCTTGGTCTTGCTCTACTTTGTTTTGCTAGATACTTATTCCATTATATCCACTCTATAGATGGAAGTCTCTATTAGTCATCTTCACATATAACCAAGTCATCTTAATTATATTTCAAATATCTTATTTTCAATAGGAGTCATTTCAACCTTCTTACTAATAACCTCGTTTCTATTTTTCTCGTTTAAATATTGCCCCACATCATTTTAGCATCTTTATATCAGTTACACTCATATTTTATACATATTAATACTTCATTGTCTAACATTCTATGGCATACAATAAAGATGGTCCGATTGTTGTCTTATAAAATTGTCTTTTTACCTTTAATGGAACCATTTTATCACATAAAACACTAGATGCACTTTTTCATTTTAACCATCTTTTATCTTAATTTCATGGAAACATCCTCACTAATCTCCATCTTGTTGGATAATTGATCCAAGATATATAACTGATTTTTTTTTTTTTTTTGTATGACTTGAACTTCAAATTTTACCATAATATCTTTCACATTCGTAGTTTTACTAAGCTCAGATTCCATATATTTAATTTTCACTCAATGTGAAATCTCTTCATTCTAATGCATTCTTTCATATCTTAAGTTACAACATTCACGACTTCTTTTATCTGATCCATCAACATAATGTCATTTGCAAATGACATACACCAAGACATCTCTGTCTAGAAATTTTTAGTCAATTTATCTATTAATAGGGCAAATGGGTAAGGGTTTAATGCAAATTCTAAATGTGATCCCGTTGTTATAAATGCTTCATGATAAATGTTATAAGCAATTTGAATTCCTTTCTTCTCTAAACCCTCATATGACCTCAATAGGAATTTTGTGATAAGCTTTTCAAAATCTATAAACATCATGTAAAAAGATTTTTAATCAATTTGACCATATGTTATTTTTAGTATGTTATATATACATGAACTTACATAAACATCCCTATACTAAGACAATTATATACATCTATGTACTAATACACCATATATAAATCCTTTTGTTTATTTCTATACTTTTCCATTAAGTGCTCAACATATATATAGCTTCCACTTTTAACTTACCAAGAATGAAAATAAATTAGTTTTGAGACAATCTTGGTGTCTCTTCTTAATCTTTACTCAAGCACTCTTTTCCAAAATTGCATAGTGTGGCCCATCAACTAACACCCTACTCATTCAACCATGTTATTAAATCAAAAATTGGAGAAATTTTTTTAAATGAAATAATTAATTCAACTTCCATTGTAAAATTAATTCCTTCCCCTTGCTCATCCAACGTTTTCGCTTAACCCATTTTGATTTGGTTAAGTTCACATGATAATCAATAGAGAGTCTCACTCTTAATCCATTTTGAAAAGACTATCATCCATTATAAAATTATGATTAAGAGTGGTAATTAGAATTTCAACACATCTAAATATTTAGGTCCAACGACCTCAATGATATCATCATTTTACACTTCTTTGAGTCATCTTTAGCCTACCCTTAGACTAAAGAGATGGAGTTTTCCTTTCATATGATTGCTACTTGACAACTCACCGGGATCAAATCCATATAATATTCATACCTTCATATTAATATACGAAAATTATACAACTAGAAAACTCATAAATTTTGACCAATCAAAATTTATACAAAATTGAGTGTTTACAATTTTACTCTTATTATGGCCCACTTCTATATCTTGGGTAGCTAACCAAATCTTCGTCTTTTCGAGCGAGTCATACAATGTTAGAAAACTCACTCAATAGGTTACAACATATCTAAATTGATCTAACTGGGCGACTATAGTACACAATCATTACCAAATTGGGCATATCTTTTTTAACAAAATCAAACAAACATGAAATAAGGTATGCTAAAAATTACGATTACATTCTCTTTATTTTTTAATTTTTAGTTTTGAGTTTTAAATTTATTTTTAGTTTTTTGTTTTGGTAGTTTGGTTTTAAAAAATTAAAAACGTGTTCTTTTTGTCATTTTGAAAAACTATTTCTCAAAATAAAAAATTAAAAAATGTATTCTCTTTGAAATTTTGAAAATAATTTTTTAATAATATTTTATTCAATAAATTTGATTATTTAGTAAATTAGAAATATTTAATGTTAATATATTATTAAAAAATATATACATTTTAAAGTTAATGAATTTTGTAATTTTTTTAAATAAATATATTTTAAGTTTAAAATTTATTTTGAATGAAAACACTCCAAACAACTTTTTGTTGTTTTGAGTTTTCTTTATATTTTTTTTTTTCAAAAGTACATTTTTAAAAACAGTAAAAAGAACGTGTTTTTATTATTTTAAAAAATTAAAAATTAAAAATAACTTAAAAACAACAACAACAAAAAAAAAACGCAGACTACACTTCCTTACCCATTACCCAAAATTTTTATGTAATTTAATATGTTGTATATGCTCCCAAGAAGTCGTCAAAATAGACTGCTTCATAGCTGTGTTCCGTTTTAGATTGTTCGAAAAAGTTTTCTATGAGAATTTATAACTAAATGTGGAAAAATCATTTTTCCAATTATTTTTGTAAAAATTTGGAAACACATCCTAATTTTTGAGAAAAATATAAATAAAGACATAATCATACATTAATTAGGAACCCCATTTTAGCCGAAACAATAGGTGTCGATAAACATAAGTCAGTTTCTCATCTCAAACATTCATGACTAAGTTAACTCATATTTTAACCTTTTAATGGTCTAATAAGGATTCATTTTCATACAAAACTTACCAAAATGAAAACTTATGAAGTTAAAAAGTTTATAAGAATATAAACTTCTAGTGTGTAACCAAAACTAAATAAAAGGTCCATCCACGCTTCATGTTTAAAAATAATTTCTCTTTCATTCAACAAACTCCTTTCCTGTCCTTAGTGTAACTTGGTCCACACTACACTTGGTCCACACTGCACGATTGCATGTGAAAAGATAAGTGATGAACGATTTAGTGAGGGTTAGAAAACCATTTTCATGTGTGCATAAACATTTCTCTTGATATTTTAATGACTTATATCACTTAAAAAAAATTAGTTTTTAGCAACAGAATGGAACAATTACGTCGCTTAACGGGACATAGCTAATTTCTTAGCCACGGATTTTTAAATCCATTGCTAATTAGAAAAGAAAAAAATCCATTACTAAAATAAAAAATTTCATAGAAAAAAAAGTCTTAAAGATGGAAAAATTCAATCTCTAACAGCAAAATCACATGCGCAACCCGATCACAAAGCCCACATGTGACACGACATAAGGCTCACGCTCGAGCGCATGGCTTCCCTTTTTTTCCTAAGAAATGATGATTTTCCTATGACTCAAACCTAAAACTTGGTGTGACCCCCTAACATGGCTTGCTTCGCCATAGAGCTATGAAGCCGGTCAGTTATTTAGTTGCCCAACTTATATTTAAATTATTATTTTCTACTCTCCATAATAAAATCTAACTTTTTGTCTGTCTCAGATTTTATCAATGACCAATCAAATTATTATTAAATTATCACATGTAAAAATATTAATTATTTTATTATGAAATAAAAAAAAACCCATAATATAGAGTTTGGAAAAAAAAAACTTTTCCGTCTTTAAACTCTTATGCTTCCACATATGCTAAAATAGAAATATTGTTTATATTTATATTTTAAAATATAAATATTAATTATTTTATATTCTAAAATACTAATTATTATTGTGCACATGCTTTATATTCTAAAACACCAATTGTCTGTATTCTAAAATACCAATTATTTTAATATTGCTCGCATGTTTTTACTTTTGATAATTTTTACTTTATGCTTTTTAATTTTGTACAAACAGAGACACAAAATGAGTTGAGGGTTCATCTCTGTGGGTAGAGATAGAATTAGTTTCGTCTCTAAATTAAGGGCAAAAACTGAATTACTTCTATCTCTGGTTCACAAAAAATATATAGACACGAAAATTTTGTCTATAAAAAAATTGTCTTTAAATTCGTCTTTGAAGCAAAAAAAAAAATCAGAGATGAAAAAAATGTCTCTGATTCCATCTCAAAATCAAAGACAACTAATCTATGTCTCTAAATCCATCTATAAAACCATTTTTTAAAATCTGTCTATATTAGAGACAAAAAAGAATTCTCTATCTAAAATCGTCGTTTTTTATAGAAAGGTAACTTATTAAAAGATCTAGCCCCAGGGCGTGAGGTCAATAGCAATGAATAGCAATTTCCTTACAAGAAGAAGATGCCTCGTCAGCCCCCAGGGCATAGCTCAGTTGGCAGTGGGTGGGTAGAGTTGCACCCGAGAGACAAGGATCGAGTCGGGCAAGCCGCAGTGTAGGATTTCCTGCTCCTCAGGGGTCCTTGTGGGCGGCTCGCACTGGTCCTCCCCGTGATCATGGCGGCTGGGTTCCTGATTTACCCCCCTCACGTGGCGTGGGGCAGTTCGTGGGGGGCCCTCGGGGTGTGGGTTAACACCTTTTGCACCCGAAGATGCCTCGTCAGTTCTTCCCTTCCTACCTATTGCAAAACTTCGGGGCTCGTTAGAGAGAACCCTCAATCTCTTGCACGAAATGTTGAAAAATAATTCTTATTGCTTACCAAAACTTCAACAAGGTGGAGGTATCACTACAAAAAAAAAAAATCATTTTTAGAGACGAAATTTAGAAATGAAATTAGAGATGGATTTTAGAGAAAATACATTCCATCTCTAAATAATACGTATTTTGAGACGAATGACTAAAATAACCAAAATTTGTTTTAGAAATGGATGACCAAAATAACTTAAATTTGTTTTATAAACACCTTAAGAGACAAAAATTTTCCATCTCTAAATCAAAAAGACGGAATTAGTGACGAAAAAATTTCGTCTCTAAATGTTTTCCCAATCAAAGACAGAATTTTTCGTCTATGATATTAGAGATCGAAAAAATTCCTTCCCTGAGGAAAATTTCTATCTCTAAAGTTTTTCTAAATCAGAGACGAAAAAATTTCCTTCTCTGAAGTTTTTTAGAATTAAAGACAAAAATTATTCCGTCTTTGACTTTTGCCTATTCTTAGAGACAAGGAAAAAAAATTTCATCTCGCAAAAAAATCCAGTCTCTGATGGTTATTTCAATCAGAGACGAAAATTAGATTTCCATCTCTAATTTGAATAGAGATTGATTTTTTTTTTTTTTTGTATCCATATCTCTTTATATATATATATATATATGTATATACATTTATGTTCTCCTGCTTCTCCTCTTGTCCTCTGCCTTCCTCTGCCTATTCATTTCCTTCTCATTGTGTCTCATTCTCGTTTTCTCCCCCAGCCTCAGCCAGCGGCCACCAGCCACCAACTGTCGACTTGGTTTCTATTCCTCTCTCTTTTCGCCACTAACTGACGCCAACAACCAAAGTTTCTCCAATTTAAGGTAATTAATGTTATCTAATTTTAATTTTCAGACTAGTAAGATCTAACCGTTCGATCATTCTGATTTTTGGATATGTTGGTCACCAAACTAAGACGATTTCGAGGATTGGTTCCAATCTTGGAATCTACCATGGACGGTGGCCGACTATGCCCTTCCAAAAACATGCAAAAAAAAATTCAAAAAAATAATTTTTAGATCTATTAAAATTCAACCATAAGATCATTTTGATTTTTGGATATATTAGTCACCAAACCAAGGCCATTCCGATCTATCATAAATGGTGGTCGATGATGACCTTCCAAAAACGAGTAATTTTTTTTCAAAACATTAATTTATAGATCTATTGAGATTCAACAATTTGATCATTTTGATTTTTGAGTATGTTGGTCACTAAACTAAAGCCATTCCAATAATTAGTTCTAATAGTCAAACTTTGCCATGGAGAATGGCTGGCAATGCCCTTCTAGAAATGAAGATTCTTTTTTCACAAAAATTATTTTTTAAATCTATTGAGATCGAACCGTTGAATCATTTTAGTTTTTAGGTATGTTGATCACTAGACCAAGGCAATTTCGACTATCAATTCCGATCATCAAAATCTAACATGGACAATGGCTAGCAATTAATAATCTTTTTTTTTAAGTTCGTCTCTAAAGTTAGTGATGGAATTTTTTTGTTTCTAATTTAAAATTAGAAACGGAAAACATTTCGTCCTTAAATGTAAAACTTGATTGATTTTGTGATTGATTACAAAATCAAATTACATACGAAGTATTTTTTCAATAGAAAAAAGTCCTCCTTTGATGGAACAAAAATATTTGTTGCTAATTGTTTACCAATAAGCCAATTGGAGATGAACCAAAATCCATCTCTAAAACATTTAAGACAAAATTTTATGATTTTTTTTTAGTGTATTTATAATAACTCTGATATAACTAAATAGGAAGTTCTAACTTATTAAATAAGGAAACTTCTTAATTAACTAAATAAACCAAATAAGTTGACTTCCTAACAAGAATCATTAAATAAGAAAACTTCCTAATTAACTAAATAAACCAATTAAGGAGACTTCCAAATACGAATCAACTAAATAAGGAAACCAAGTAATCCCTTTTAGTTTTAGGGCGGCTCTAAGATACATGGCTGCCTGGCTGTCGCACATGGTTGATTAGCTACTTTGCAGGCTAACACACGCGGAAGATTAGTTGCTTTGCTGGCTTTGCTCCTATAAGGCTCATAACATCATTCTCTACTTTAAAAATGTGCTTGTCCTCGAGCACAAAAGAAGGAAAATGTTCAAAATATCCTCACCTTCCTATGAAGCCCAGGCTGGAGATAATTCCATCCAATGCACCAAATACTCTTTGCAACCTAAATGAATATGGGAATCAAGAACAACTCGGGGCTAAATTTAGGCTCATCCACAAGAGGGGAAGTGTTGAGGCAAGAGATGTGAAAAACAAGATAAATATGAAGGTAAATTTAATATATACTTAATACATTTTAAAAATGTAACTACTTATCTATTAAACTTTGAATTGTTACTACTTGCTCAAATTTTTTTTGCTCAACGTTAATTATTCATCACATGTTACATCATCGTTTAATCTTGTAAACAGAAAATACTCACGTAACTAACGAAATCTGAAGTAGTTAATGAAATCAAAAGTGGTTAATGAAAAATGCTCATGTGGCTAAAGAATTTAACATACACTCACTGAACATTAAAAATGTAACTATTTACTTACTAAATGTTGAAAACAAACCACATGAGAACCAAAACCAAAAAACAAATAAAAATGCTTGCTCAGATAGTTCAATTCTAGAAGCAAACGAGAAGCATAAATTCAACCAAAAAATCACCATAAAAAAGCCTACTCAAATGCCTCAATTATGGAAGCAATGCATATGCAAAAACTCAACCAAGACAAGAGATAAAAACAGGCTGCTCAGATGCATTAATTCTTGAAGCAAACCAGTAGCAAAAATTCAAACTAATCAATCATCATCCTTTAGCCAATCAACAAATGAAAAAATTACAAATTTTTAACCTCTATTAAGAACAATAAAATCCACAAAGATATATTCAATAATAAGACCAAAAGCTAAAAATTGATTACAAAAACTGTCTTCTATACCAAAAATCAAGAGCTAAAAACTGATTACAAAGATCGTCTTCTATGCCAAAAACCAACAATCTTTAAGTACATCTTTGTGGATTTCATTATTCTTAATGGGGGTAAAAAAATATGTAATTTTTTCATTTGTTGATTGGTTAAAAGATGATGATTGATTAGTTTGAGTTTTTATTGTTAGTTTGCTTCAAAAATTAATGCATTTGAGTAACATGTTTTTTTATCTGTTGTCTTGGTTGAGTTTTACATACACATTGCTTCCAAAATTGAGGCACCTAAGCAAACCTTTTTATGGTGATTTTTTGGTTAAGTTTATGCCTCTAGTTTGCTTCTAGAATTGAACCATCTGAGCAAGCCTTTTTATTTATTTTTTGGTTTTGATTTTCTCATGTGATTTGTTTCCAAAGTTCAGTGAGCAACTAGTTATATTTTTAAAGTTCAATGAATGTGTGTTAAATTTACTCTAAAATTTAGTGAATAAGTAGTTACATTTTTAAAGTTCAGTGGGTATATGTTAAATTCTTTAGCCACAAGTATTTTTCGTTAACCACTTTAGATTTCGTTAGCCACATAGACATTTTATGTTTGCAAGATCAAACGATAACGTAACAGGTGATGGATGGTTAACGTTAAACATAGTTCAATAAACAAGTAGTAACAATTTAAAGTTCAATAAATAAGTAATTACATTTTTAAAATTCAGTAAATATATATTAAATTTATCCTAAATATGACTACCATCGTTGTTGTCATTGACCATTGGACTGGGTGAGCTTACCTACTCTAATACCAATTGACACGGTATAGGAAGCAATGTTAACCAATTTCACATTAAAACTAAGGGCAAAACCAAATTTAGAAGAATAAATCTGATATTATTCAAAAACTACTATCGAATACTTAGAACAAGAATATTTATAGATAAATTCTAAACGTTAATTCACCAAGAAAATGAAATCTTAGTTGAATCAGGAAAAGAAAAACAAAAAGTCAAATCCTAATTGAAGTAGGAAACATAGAAAACCAAATTCTAATTAAAGTAGAAAATATAAAAAACCCTAAAACTGAAAAGGCTCATTGAGGTTCTTTCAGACTCTTTCGAACTGGCTTTTGCTTGTCTCTTTGGTCCAAATAGGCACTTGCAATATGTTCCACATCAATTTCAATGATTTTTCCCCATAAATTAACACTACAAAATTTTGTAAATTTTGAAGTATTACACTCACACCCCCTCAAAAGAATTTCATTCTTGAAATTTATTTTTTGTTAATCGTCTAGGTATCCATTTAACAACTTTTCTCAAAAACTAAAACTCCAAAATCTTATAAAATTTTGGATGTTACATATTAGCTTGAGTTCTCTATAATTTTCACAACTTTGAGCATCTCTTTTGTAAATTGCCTGGAAATTGCTCTTCTCCCACTCATCCAACATCTTTTTTATTTAAGGAAGAATAATACAGCTTTTTGATAAACACAAAATTGCCTTGACGTAATAAGTTCTTATTTTTATTTCTAACTGAAATGAAAACTGAGCACTACAAAATGAAAACCAAAACCAAATACTAAAAACTAAAAGCTCTCTATCTGGCCCCTAATTTAATGTAACAATAATTTGTTTTTATATAACCACTTTGGCAATCTTTTTAGCCAAGGGTAAAATGGGATTCTCATTAAGATCACCAACATAATTGAAGTTGAGATTTAAAATTTCAGAAAACAAAGAGACAGGTTACTTTAAGTTGTTTCACCGAACATGGACCTATAATTCTTCATAAAGCTCATATGGAGGAAAAAGAAGCAATTGGACTCCCAACAAAATAAATGAGCATAAGTGGGACTGTTTCATATTGAATTTTTCCTCCTCCGGCATTTGCATCCCATCAATGTCAAGTTCTTCATTTCTTACATTTCATTTTCACTGTGATCATGATAGTTCTTCATCTGAACCAGTAAGGAAACGGGCCAAAAGTTTTACATGCAAGATCAGAGGCCTTTAAAGTTATTTCCACAAATTGAACATGTCGTGCATGATTTTTAGTGATCACGTTAGAAATTGAATCGGGTGACTATTCTTGTTTATATTAATGGAAAGATGTAAAAGTAACACTATACCTTGGAAATCTCTTCTAGAGACCTCTTACTGCAGCCCACACGGTTCATCCAAAACATTTGAACAACTAGAACGACCACAGAAATTCTTACCGCAGTCCTAGATTTGTTATGTTGAGAAGCCTGCACACATATACATGAATTTATGAGAGAGAGAGGTGCTGACAGACAGACAGACAGAGACAGAGATAGAGACAGAGAGTTCAGTGTAAGCAACAAACTATGCCGCCAGAATAGGAGTGTTAGAAACTCCCGGGCCTCCAACCACTTTCTAGTTTAAAGGATCAGAACAAGTTTAAAGGATTGAGTTCCTTCAGATTGGCCACTAACTAGTTTTAGACATCATAAAGTGGAAAAATTGTGAACAAAATATGCTTTAACCGATGAGCATCCTTACCCTTCCATGCCCAGCAAAGCTTTTGCGGTAGAGATGAGTTAACTTCACCACTTTTGACAACTAGCCATCATTGAGGTCTATTGGTCATTTCACCTCCCAGTTGAAGTCGAGATTGCAGGCTTGAACAATAATCTCAACTCATCACCATCCACCCACTGAATCAATCTCCACAGGAACATGTTAGGATATCTGCAGCCTTGACCTTATGCACAGGCTTGAAGAAACTCTTTGGCTAGCAGGGAAAATTTCTTGGGCAGAGATTTCTTATGCAAAATAATGTTAAGCTGTTAATATAACCCAATAGACTCAAGAAAACCATAGTTCTTAAGTTCCTGAGTTCCCATTCTTTCCAGCAAATATGTTTCCCCAATGTTCTGACTTGTCAAAAGTATCACAAAAAATTTGTTATGTGGCGGAGTATAATGAACTTTTATATGCTCAAGTCCCCTTTTTATCATCAAAAACTGATAATTGCAGAATACATTCTTGGATCACCAACCTGATTAGATGCAATATATCAACACATGTCCTTGGGTTATTGATGAGGTTCACTCATAATCTGTTAGTTTCACTACAACAGATCAACATTTGGGGTATAACCTTTCATTTTCATCTCATCATACAGCAACTCTATGACAACATAAACCTCTTCTGAGTATAGAGGAAAAGAAGGCCCAGCATGAAATTCATGAACTTCAGCATTCAATTCAATCCAACTACAGCCAGGTGTTTTGGTGACACCTTTCTGCCTCATCAACATTCTCATCCTTGCTGAATCATCCCACCTTTTCAAATATGCATATAGCTTTGATGAGATAACATAGTTCCCAGAATTCAAAGGCTCCATTTCAAGAAGAAGCCGCATAACCTTCTCACCAATGTCCACATTTCTCAGTTTCTGGCAGGCACCAAGCAATGTGCCTAAGATTACTGGATCTGGTCGTGTAGACATCTTCTGAATGAAGGCCCATGCTTCATAAAGCTGCCCTGTGCGCGCCAAAAGATCAACCATGCAAGAGTAATGTTCAATTTTTGGGACCAGACCAAAAGACGAGCTCATTAAGTTAAATAATTGTCCACCCTCATCAACCAATCCAGCATGCACACATGCAGAAAGTACTGCAACAAATGTAATGTCATTAGGACGAGCAGCCCCGCCTTCCACTAGCATGTTCTTAAATAACAATAAGGCTTCTTGGGCTTGTCCATGAAAGGCAAGTGCAGAGATCATGGCATTCCAAGAGACTTCATTTCTCTGGGGCATTGTTTCGAAAATTCTGAGTGCATGGTCCATGCTCCCACACTTTGCATACATGTCAATTAAGGCAGTAGCAACATAGATATCATGCTGTAAGCCTCTTTCTGAAGCATATGCATCAACAGACTTTCCAAGGTCAAGGGCTCCTATTGATGCACATGCAGATAACACACCAGTCAAGGTGATTTTATCCGGCATAACCCCAGCAACTTTCATGGCATTGAATAACAAGATTGCTTCATCTGCCAATCCATTTTGCGCATGCCTATCACACGCAGAAACCAACAAAAAGTAATAGATTTAAAATCCAAAAATGACTTTGATCACATTCCCATTTCAACAATAAAAACCAAATCATTTAGCCTCTTATATCATATTGCAACAAGAAGTAGGAGAATGAGGTGATTAAAAAGATGTTAACCGAGGTAGAAAAAACTAGTTTTTGGTAGTTCCGCTATATCAAAATTATTTTGGACAATGTAATAGGGAATGGTTGGACCACATAAAGGCATCTACACTCACCTACCTACCGCACGTAATAAATAAACTATATCCTCATAATATTTTCGTGCCAACTTTCTTATATAGGAGAAAGAGAAAACCAAAAATAACTAATAGGTCCCATCATTTCGAAGTCCCTATTACTAAAATGTCCAAGGAAATAACAAAACCAGTCATCTTTTCAGTCTAAAATGCAAACCAAAACTATAGTCAAGCTGGTCAAAGTTGTGTTAGAGATCCCTCAGCTCTAGTTACTAGGGTAATGTTTCTCACCCCTTTCATCCAATGTCAAAGACCAATATTCTTTAGCTTAAGATGTGCTTTGGAGGATTATTGTACAAAGGGATGCACAGAGAAACAAAAGGGAGAAAATCTTAGACAGGTTTCCCTGGATGTTTCTCTTCTAAGATACAATTCCACTAGGTTCTTCAGCAAGCTGCAGGCCTGAAATTAATCCTCTGCCATTCTACTTTCAAAACAATAAAAGGTATTTCTTTTTCAAGACTAGACAGCTTTCTATTGTAAATAATCTTATCTGAACTTCATGCACTTTAGCCATGTCTTCCAATATGATTTTGAGTTGAAACTGTAATGTGATTTGATCCTTATCTTGGATTTATTTTTGATTCCTCAAACTTGTTTTTTCCTCTCCACTCTGACCATTTAAGTGTAACTCTACATGAATCTAGACCAGCTCAGCACAAAGTTTAGTGAGCTAATGTTAGCCATCAAAACAAAGCTACTTCTTTCTATAAGGCACAACTCTAAAACGAAGTCTGAATAGAGAATAAGAACTTGCCCGGTAATCATAGCATTCCAGGTGACCACGTCTTTGTTTATCATTTGGTCAAAGACCCCCCTGGCCGATGAGAAATCACCACATTTAGCATACATATCAATTAGAGCTGACCCAATATAAGAGTTCATCTCCATCTCATTGTTGAGAACACACTCTTCAACTGATTTTCCCATTTGCAAATCCCCCAGATCCCCACATGCCCCGAGAACACTCACTATAGTCATCTCATCTGGTTCAAAACCTTCATCCCGCATCATCCCAAACATCTTCACCGCTTCTCCTGCAAAACCCATCTTAGAGTACCCCGATATCATCGAATTCCAGGACACCAAATCTCTAACCCGAATTTCATCGAACACCTGCCGTGCATAATTCAGTTTACCACACTTCGCATACATCGTGATCAACGAATGACTCACATGACCATCATCGTCCAGCCCATTCTTCAAAACCATTGAATGGGCCACCTGCCCATGGCCTAATGCCAGGAGATTCCCGCAAGCAATAAACACAAACGGGTAAGTAAAATTATTCGGCTTTAAGCCTGAAAACTTCATTCGATAATAGAATTTCAAGGCGAGATGGAACTTCTGCCATGCGGTTGTAAGACCACGAATCATGATATTGTAAGCATAGTCGTTGGGTTCGGGGATGTGAGAGAAAAGAAGGGAGGCATAGTTGAAGTCTTGGAAATCGACGAGTTTAGAGAGTAGGAAAATGGGTTTGTGGATGGAATTTAAGAGCATCTGGGTGTGGATTTGTTGCAAGGTCTTGGTGGAAACACATTGTTTCAATAGATTCAAGAGTGTTTCAACTGGAGAGACATGGATTTTCTTTGAGGCGGGAAGCTGTCCATTTCGCACTCGCCATGGCATTTTCCTTCCCTGGAAATTAGGGAGCGGCAAGACTCAAATCCAAATTCGCAGGAATTATGTAATAATTGAAAAATCACGCCGCCAATTCGCAAGAATTAAAAATCCACATTTGTTTTTATTTTTTTATTGGAACAAGAATTTTTTTTAACCAAACAGATAGAGAATAAAATAAAAGATAAAAATAACAAAGCCCACAACTAGAGATTTTAAGGGTCTTAAAGCGAAATTTTTTATGAAAACTCTATAATTATATTTTAAAATAAAATTAATACAAATACAAAAATTCATTATATAAAATTTATAATATTTTACTTTAAATTTACTCTTCTAATATTTTTAAATAAAAAATCAATAATTAAACTATTATAATTAATTTATTCCAATTTTGAAGGGGATTTGAAAACGATTGTTGTTTGCTTCTAGCTTGGGTTTTGTTCATTGTAAATACAGAAACTTCTTATATTTTCAAATGATTTTATCTTTTTCACTCAAGTCTATGTCTAGGACTTAAATAGTAATTGAACTTCAAATAACAGTTAATGCTAAATGATTATTTGCAAATGAATTTAGAGAGAAGCAAAGGCACAACAAAAAAGAAAAAGTTTTGAAGTAAATGCGCATGAGCCTTTAAGTGGCTTGAAATTGAAATGGGCATGGGCCTAAGTGGCTGCCTAGACAGCCTAGGCGCAGGGTCGACCCTGCCCACAATATGGAAGGGAACAAATTATTTTCTAACTTAGTGACTTTAGAAGTAAAGAGAGTTCGGAAGTTTCAATTTGGAAGTCTAAGTTTTGAGTCCGATTTTACATGATAACTTATAAGGGAGCGATTAATACATGAAATTTTTTGCAATTTCTTTAATTGATTCAATAAAATATTCAAAGCGTTTTTTAAAATTATTAAAACTGGCACAATATACATAGAGCATTTTGTTTATGAATCATCAATTTAGTCAATCAAATTGGCATGAGTAACTTGGTTTTGACAGAATATAAATTTAGTTAAGCATATTAAGGTAAAATATAACATTTTTCAAATTTTATAAGTTTCATAACAAAATTCTTTACAAGAAATACTATATTTATAAATAAATTTGACAAACAATCCTAGAAACTAACGTGAATTTATAATAATTTTACTTAAAATTAACAATATTTCAATTTATAATAGTGAGTCAATTTACTATTTTAAATAAAATATTATGAATTTCAGTAGAATTATCTTAAATGTACTTAAAATTGTTATGAATCTATATCAATTTATAATAATTATTTATCAAATTTATTAATTTGTGGGTATAGCATTTTCTCTTTTTTACCCTCTAGCACAGCAAAAACATAAAAAACACCATAAAAGTAAAAATCCATGGTTTCCTACTCAAATCAACTGATTTATTACTGGTTTGGACAATTGATCTATTGTTTATTTTGCGTACAACTCAACTATACTACGATGACAATGGAGAAGAAAGCATTACTTGATACTTCAAACAATGATATACACAACCATGGCAAATTAATTAACAAAAAAGCAACTAACCATTCCTCTCTCTCTCTCTCTCTCTCTCTCTCTCTCTCTCTCTCTCTCTCTGTCTATATATATATATATATATAAGAGGTCAGATTGCAACTGCATTTACAGCCATGGCCAGACTATCCAACAAAACAAAAAATTTATCAATTATCCCATTGCTTGCCTAGTAGTTCAGCATACCCTTCAGCAGAAGCAATGGCAAACTGTGTCAATGAACTCACAGCAGCCGACATTCCAGCACACAGCACCCTCAGGGCAACTTCTGCCATTTTCTCATCACTCATAAACTCCTCCTCTTCCATCCGGCCGAGCTCCACAAGTTGCATGTTGTTCCCTCCACCGGCACCTCCAAGCCGTTTTGATCCAATTGCACCATGCCGAGAATCTTGCCTTAGTTGTTGTGCATGCAAGGAGCCAACTCCAGCAGCAAATAAGTCCAGTCCATCAAGAACTGGCACCTCACGAATGGAATCCAGGAACCTAGACCAATGGATGCATATCCCGACTATGGGTGGGGTCCCGGCAGACCAATGAGGAGATGATTGTAACTTTGACGGATCTGGATCGCAACGAATGCAACGGAGGAGCCAACCTGTCAATGCACACACGTAGGATCTTTGGGAAGTGATCCACGACTCGAAACAGGCCTGCCAGTTTCTCAGCTCAGTCTCGAGATTGGCAGCTGAACGGGATAGTCTGTCAGGTTCAGCTGGTGAAAACACCGTGTGCTTCTTCACTTTTGAAGGTGTTCCAGCTAATAAGAGTTTGGCCTCATCTAGCGTACGCTTCTGCAATTGATGACATTCTCCCATCACTTTCCACATCTTTCCTAACCTGTTGCTCATGATAAAACTTGTCAGCCTGTGCAATAGTAATTTATTTAATGTGAACTTCCTACATCTTAATATATGGAAGCATATGCAATTTCTCCTTGTCCTATTTGATTTCAACCAGAATCATGCTGATGAGCTTGTGCAATAACTGAATGATTTAATCTAGTATGATGAGTGAAAACATACCCTTGCACTAATTCCATAAGTTGAGGTTGCAATTCTTCATCTCTTAAGGTTTCAATCCTCTTTGAAACCGCTTCAACTGAGTGTATTGAAACCTTTATCTGTGTATGCAAATCTCTAATGGCTGCTCGTGTTTTATCCATGGAAGAAGCATCCTCTCCTTTAACATCTTGGTTCCTGAGTTGTAAACATTTCTTCTCATATGCCATTCGAACCCTCTCTCCAGCCTATTTAAGAGTATACGACCAAATAAAATGAATTCACAGTGAGAAGACCACTAGCATGTTAACATTGTCAAGCACTATTTATTATATTTTGTTTGTCTCAGAGTACAATATTATATAGTCTGAACAGTTTTGTCATGGTATAAAGATAGATGTCCAGCTTCAAAACTAATCTATGGTTTTCTTAGGCTTTTCACATATAAAGAATTCTAAAAGAGAAGCAGTTATACGTGATTGATTTTAAAGTTCCCATCCACATTTCTGAGGGAAAATTTCCATTTGAGTACTCTACTTTGCTATTTGAGTCCAACTAGATCCTGCAGAGGATTTTAAATAAAATTGTAAGACTTAGTTGTCTCAACAATACAAAATTTCCTTACAGATGGAAGATTCCTTTCAGACTGACAAGAATGTGTAACCGAAGAATTTCAACTATTAAGGATTAAAAAAACGATCAGATTTAGATTGACATCTACATTAGCATGAGAGGTAACAATCATTTCACTGAATGGTATTTGGATTATCCTCCATTTAGAAAACATGACAGAAATAAAAGAATTCTAGAAAAGAAACGGACCTTGTCTTCTTGGAAGATACAATTATTTTCAACTTGCTTTCCATTAACATGCCATATAACTAGGTTACTAACTTAGCAAGTCCTCAAGCCACATTTCTAAAAGTTGCTTATAAACAAAGTTCTAGATGTTTTACCCTGACTTCCTCATAGAGTTTCTTCTCCCAAGCATATAATCTGTCCAGCGTTGATTGATGACTGCCTGAAAACATACAAGACTCCTCTGAGATATCACTACTACTTTCATAGCCCTCTTCTTTGGAACTTGTAGTGTTCATCAATAATCTTGATGATGATGAACGAGATGAAGCTGATCGGAGCAAAGTTACTGGATTCAGCAGTTTAGTAGCTGCAAAAGAAAGAAACATGTAATTTAGAATCCCAAAGTTTAGGCCCTATGAATTTATGTCAAATTTATAATCATGGAGAGTAGGTCCTGCAAAAGGATTGCAGATACCATAAATATAGTGTTTCTATGTCAAGAAAATGGATTCTTCTCTGCTAGTAATAAACAAATGTTTCTTACAATAGTTTTAGGTCCCCATGCCCTGACAAAGGTTAGAAGGCTGCATTAGGGTAACCAACAGAAAATATATATATATATATATATATAGTGTTTCTATGGCAAGAAAATGGATCTGCTTAATATAAATACGCAAATGATTTTTTTGCACTAGTTTTAGGTCCCATGCCCCGACAAAGGAAAAAGTTTGAATTGGTTAACCAACAGAAAAAAGATGCAGGATCTTTCAACATGAATTCTATGCAAAGATTGGAGAGCTAGAAATTCATTTAGACCTACCCCACATAGTGGAATTGAGCTAGTGAAAATCAAGATGAATTTTTAAAGATGCAAATTTGTAATATGATGGTTGTCAGTATCATATTCAGCCTTGCAATAACAGCACAACCATCATAAATATATACAGCTACTTGTCAGCACCACCAACCATGGGTCCTGACTTCTGTTTTGGTGATACTCAAGAAACCTAAATCTGAATCAGAATTCAGCTTCAGGTAATAGCAGTCATGATTATTTTTGTGTAATACTTTCAGGCAACGTGTTGTCGTCATATATCTGAAGAGTTGATTAAGTGCAATAGAGGGACTTTTCAAAAATGGATGAAGAATTTTACTGAAATTCTCATTTCTTAAAAAATTATAGATATTTTATAAAATTCTCCTGAGAGCAGATTAACTATTCCAGTATCAGGTCTTACGTAAATTTCAGAGTGTACACAGAACACAATTATATAAGTTGTTTTTATAAAGCTTTAGATGGAACAGAGGGCAAAGCAATGTAATGGCAGAGTAAAAAATCTCATTCAGTTTCCCCACCTGAGAGGTCGTTTGAGGCTGATGAGTACTGAGCTCTACTAGCCTCTAATATAGCTGAGACTTCATTTGCTGCACTACAAACAATCATGAACTGATCTTCAAGATCCTTGATAACTTCTGCCATGCTTGTAGGTCTTCGGTTTACAAAAACTGTAAAACCAGGCGTTTGTTTATTATCTTCTTCCCGATCACCAATTGCAGTTGCCTGTTTACTAATCGGTCCTGCATTTTGTGCTTTTGAAACTGCAATGCTCTGTCCGCCATGGGATTGCAATCCTCCTACCTCATGCTCAGTTTCTGTTCCATCATCATCATCATCAACATCTTCAACTATAACTTCTTCTCTTTCACTGTTTACGTTAATATTGGCTCTCTCTTTTGGTGTACTTGCATTTTTATCCGAGTCTTCCTGTTCAGTTTCCTCTTCTAATTCGGGGATCCCTTCTTCTTCTCGAACTTGCCTTAGCCCCCTGATCTCATCATCCAGCAGAGTCTGATCAAGATTACTCCCCGTGGGATACCCATAATTGTCAAGTGATGAAAAGGGATTCCAGAAGAAGTCCCATTGAGAAGTTTGAGGTGAAGGAGGAGGTATACTGGGTCTATTGTTGGGGGAATAAGAAAAAACTAAAGGATTCATTGGTGATGATTGCATTCCAAAAAAACGATCAATCTCATAATAATGCACCGGTGAGTAGGTTTCAATGCGAACTGTTTCTGGTGAATGAGGTCTCTCCTCAACAGCAACTGATGGGTTCCCACCTGATCTTAGATAGTTTATTTTCAACGATGACTTGGTTTCAGATTCAAGTGGTGCTACTGAGAAAGACTTCGGTGATATCGAGATAAAACCTGTATTAGTTTTTCTTGTAGGTCTGGTGGTTTTGTATGAATCTAATAAGAACTCACGGGGCTCATCTCCATCTACATAATCACGAAGAGCAGCTGAAACTCTTTTCAAGGACTGGATATAGGCAACATGTCCAGAGGCAAACCGCATCCTATGTTCAACAGCTTGTTTAATGAACCTCTTCCGATCCTTACAGAGCTGGACAGCCTCTTCATTATCCAATTTTGATGTAGAACATCCCATTTCTGACTTGGATCTCTTTTCCTTTCACTCCCTCAACCCTTCAACAGTTCCAGGCTTGAATCAAAATGAAAATCACAACAGAAATGCTGCCTATCCCACACCAGATTTATAAGGAACTGCCTCAGCTGTCCAAGGGAAGCAAGCCTAATAGCTGTAAATTTATCAGCAGGCAACAAACATATAGAAAAGGAAAGAGCATACCAAAGTTAAGCCTGATGCATCAAGTGTAAAACAGTTAGAATCCTAGATCAACAGAAACTTAAGGTATATATAATCTCATACAAGGGGAAAAAATTGAAAAGATGAGGGTACTTTTCTTAGTTCCCAAGCCACATATGAACTTAACAACAGAAGGAAGAAACTGAGATTCTCATATGCTTTCTGTTCAATAATTCAATGGTCAAAGTGGTTAAGGGCCTGTTTGTTTGCGGTTTCAGTGTTCTCAGTTTCCTTGTTTTTGGTGTTTATGGAACCAAAAATTTATGAAAACTTTGTAAACGCTTTTATTTTCGTGTAGTTCTCATTGTTGCAGTGACAATGATTTTTCGAAACTAGTAAAAAAAAAATTTTATTATTTTCTAAAATTGGGATGTTTTGAGATTAACGTATATTCCCAAACCATAAAAATAAAAATTGAAAATTGAAACTATAACTATACAGAGCATAATGGTCTCATAGGAAAATGGCTCATAGTTACTGAAGAAAAAGAAAGTGAAAGAAAGAAAAAAGAAAAAGCAAAGACAACCATCCAAGGAAAGGGAAAACTGGGCTCGGCAATCATGCAAAAAGAGAATGCATAAGAACTTTCAGGAGATGGAGAAATTAAAATAAAAATAAGTAAGAAGTAAAGGAAGCTGAAGTTCCAAGCAGAAAAAAAGAAAAGGAAAGAAAGAAAGAAAGAAAGGAATGGCATGCGCAAATAATTTACACACAAACACTTCTCTTGCAATAGGAAATTTTTTCTTGAAACGTCTAACCTAATAATACAATTTTGATAAAATAATTCCAAAAAATTTACGAAATTTCTCTCGAGATGCCTCAAAACTGTTGAAAATTCTTCTTGGATAAGAAATGAAAAATGCTGTTTCTGTTATCATCTGCAACTCTCTGAAACCAAAAGGGTTTGGGACCCAAATCTCTAAGAGGCAGAAAATCAGCCAAAAACAGGAGAATTCGCCAGTCAGAAAGTATATGAGCATTAACTGGTTGATAATCCCATTACCATTTTGGTGAATTAACTTCACATGAAATTAAAGATCAGAACGTATATATATCCGACGGAAGAGAAAAAATAATAAACACCCGTCCAAGAAATTTTAGGTTTTTAAGATTTGAGAATCAGAAAATTAGAAGTATATATACCAACTTAACTGAGATAAACAAAATACTTTGTATAACAAACACAAGAAAGAAACCATTTTTTCGGTGAAGGAAACTTCATATCGGAGAAGCAAAAGAAACACAACTTTAAGCAAAATTAACAAATTCATTCATCGCTGAAGAATCCATAGAATTGAA
Organism: Diospyros kaki; assembly: GCA_036245055.1. Classification (NCBI taxonomy): domain Eukaryota; kingdom Viridiplantae; phylum Streptophyta; class Magnoliopsida; order Ericales; family Ebenaceae; genus Diospyros; species Diospyros kaki. The sequence continues at coordinate 34,161,953 of BSEG01000010.1, read as the reverse complement.
GGAAACAAACAATTCAGAGAAAAGGGGGCTGAAAGAACCAACCTGTATGTACAGTTGATGGTAACTCATGATTTTACTGACAAACTGAAGAACAAGAAAAAGAATGAGTGTGGGAATGCGAAGAACCGTACCAGGATTTGGTGGCGAAAATATGATGAAGCAGCAGCTTGGTGTTCAGAGAAAGAGAGAGAGAGAGACGTTGATAAAAGTAACGGTCAAAACTCAACTCAAAGTGGAGCAGATGATACATCGAAAAGAAATTTAAAAAAGAAAAGCCCAATGGAAAAAGCAAAATAAAGTTTCTCCGGTTGGAGACAATAGTTTTGTAAAGCAAAGGTTAAGACGAGGGTGGCGAGTGAGGCGTTTTTACCCTTCCTCTTCACGGAAATTTCCTAAATGCCACCACTTTAATAAGTATTCAAATATAAGTCTTCGACTTAAAGAATCTTAGAATTTTTAATTTACCACCAACCCCGAGCCTTATTGCCAATTAGTACATACAGTTTGTATATTTTTTATATATTTAAATATCATTTATTAATCAATAAATGAAATGAAAAAGGGACTTTATCTGAAAAAATACTCACTTGATTCTTTTATCTTATTTTTTATAGATAAATTTATCTAGCCCATCTCTAGATAAATTTATCTGATATTTTACTGATAACTCTAAATTACTTATATGCCCCTTATAAGATAATTAATGTCATTTAATATATTTTTAAAATTTAAATTTATCTCTCTTTATATATATTTTATTATCTAATACAAATTCCTTCCATCGATTTTTTAAATTATTTTATTTAATTTTATATTTTATTATCTGTTATAAAAATATATTTTGGTAATTTTGAAATTATCTATGTGGAATTATTATAATTCTACCAATAATTATTTCTACTTATTGAGTCTTTTTAAAATCTATTTTTTAACATAAATTTAGAAAATAAAACATTATTTTTAATTATCATTTTTATTTTATTTTTTTGACAATTCACATTAATCATAAAATTTTGTTTTAATCATAAATTTGTTATTAATGTTAATATACAATTTTGAATAAATTTGGTAATAGGGATATTTTGATAAAAACATTCTTATCTTGATACTTATCATATATATTTAACAAATATATAAAAAAATATAATTCTCAATGAATTTTAAAAATATTAACAAACAGTCTGATATAAATTTTAGAATATTTTATAACTTTATCTGGATCATTTTATATATTAATTTTAAAAATATTCTAATTTTATATCAATATTCATTTATCTTATCCATTTTAACAAATGTTACTTTAAAAAATTAGTTGTATATTTGCAAAGGATCAATGACATATTTTCACAAAATTACAAGCACTTTTTTACAAAAGCATTTATAGCTTTTAAATATATGAATGAAGTTTGATGACAACTGATAAATGTACTATTTTACCTAATTTTGTAATATTTAAATTCATTATTTGAGTATGACAAAATCTCTTGGCCCGTGACATGTACGTGGGTGGTGTTCACTTTACTTATTGCATGAAATATTACTGCGAATTTGGTAAAAAGCAAAAAAGGAAGGTCGGCCACAAAAAGCAAAAGTTAAGTGCACCGCCAGGCCCCACCCGATGCCTCGGTTGCCAGTTTCCCTACAATTGCCTCTCAACTTCTCGTTAATTACACACCATGCCCTTAGATTTTCATCAAGATTTGACTACAGCGTTCTTTTAAATTCCAAGTTATTTTTATCACCATGACAATAGACGAATAGATTAAATTTTAAATATAAAATTCACTTATAAGAAGTAAATTATGATTGCATTGTAGATATAAATTTTATTATTGTGTACTTTAATAAAATTATGACAATGAATTTGTTTTTTTATTAATAATAATTACGACTAAAATTAAATATTCTCTTGTTATAACAAATTTTTATAGTCACACCTAATGAGATTATTATACTAATCGTTATTTTTTTGTTTCTTATCAAGTAAAAAAAAAAGATTTTATTATTTGTACATACAATCTTACCTACATATTGACACACACAAAACTCAAATAACAAAAATACCTATCTCTTTTCTCTCCTTACTCCAGCAATTGACCCTCTAATTGTCGACTCCCTCTCGTGGTTGTCTTAGTTCTGGCTGTTGCATCATTCCTCTCACTGCCAATAACCTTCTCGTGTTTTAACGACAACGAAAAGAAGAATGCAACAACAAAGGGCAAGAGGGTCAATGATAGCCAGAAACAATTGTTGAACCAATGAAATAAGAGAGAGATGGGGTGAATAAAATTTCATAATATATCATAATATTTTAATATTAAAATATTATGATATATCGTGTGTGTTAACTTGTATATAAGATTATATATATAAATAATAAATTTAAAAAATATATATATAATTAAAATATATATATAATATAATTGAAAATAATAAAAAAAAATATCACTACTGTTGGGGTACCCCTAGAATGGGTCGTTCTCTTTTGCTTGGTGAATTGGCCGTTCCCCGCAAAGGCAAATTCGTGCATTTCAAAATCCCAGCTCTTATAATCATAGTCCAGCTGATTAATTAATGATTGACATTTTGACGATCAATTCATCTCCCGATCCAAAAGTCAAATCCGCCATCATAAATCCAACGACTAACGGTTATATACTTGATATGATTAATATTTTGGTTTTATTATGAGAGCAATATGATTTCTTCCCAGAGTGTGCCCCGCAAAAAGTAATCCCATTATTACCAAACTGTGATGAAATTGCGTTTTCAGGCTTTAAAATGTTTATTCTACCCTTGTATGAGCTGTTGTGTCATATAGGGTTTTGAAATAAGAATTTGATAATAATTGAAGTCAATCATTATTAGATTCGTCCAAGAACAGTATTTTTTATTAGCTTTTCTCGACCTTAAATTGTTCTTGAGATTATGTTTCCTTGCGCACGTCAAGTTTAAATTGTTCTTAATTATATTTAAATCTAAATTTGTTCGACTTATAAAAGGGTTCTCTCGTGTCTTAGCAATCATTATTATGTCATTTTGACATCTAAAAGACATTTATAATTTTATATTTAGGGTTAATTACTGGCGATAACATCTCACACATTGACATAGCCAGGTGGAGTTGATAGCTGCATCATAAATATATATTAAATTCTATATATGTTAAAAAAATTAAGTGCTATAATTTATGTAGCCAATCTAATATAGTTGTTTAGTATTATTTTAAAATATGGGAAGTGTCCCTTTTTTTTTCTTTTTAAGTTTGGCGAGAGTTCTTCCGCTCATAAAATTTAAAGGTCCCTTAGGGGCTAAAATAAGTGAAGTTTATCCTTCCTATACATTATATTAGGGACATCTTACTTTGAGGATGATCGTTCTTGCATGACCCCTTGTGTACGTGCTTTCAATTATATATAAGGAGATAAATCGCAAGTTGAGTTTTTAGCTCTTGCATAAGAAAGAAATCGAACTCACAAGACTATACGAGTATATCGCTCATTCTTTTACCATCCAACCTATATCCCGAGGGTCAGAGATATCTTACTCCTAATCCATAATCATTCTTAGGACAGGAAAATTCAATTCTAGGAGCAAAAATTTCATCACACCAATTATTTAAAATGTTGACTTCATATAAAAATAAAATAATTTACTTATTTTATGACCAAGCAAGTTGCCAATAAAAATTCTATAATGACCAAGACAATGGTGGAATCATTGGTCACGGGTGGATTATTTGTTAACGTTTACAAAACAACAAAATAAGGCTGGCTAAGCAAATAGTGGTGAGATGTTTAAACTCCAAATTATGGGGGAGCCAAAAGATGCAAAATCTATAGATAGTTGTTAAAAAAATAAAGGATACAATAGTTGATACCAGTTTTACGAAGGGTAAATTGATCTTATGCCTTTACTTTAGTTGCTATTTAACTTGAACGCTCCCTAACTTTAAAATTAGTCCAATTAGCTATTAAACTTTTTAAAAGTTAGTCACGACGCCCCACCATGACTGACTATGAAAAGTAAATTGTCTAAGCATGTCCTTACAGGTTTTTGTTTTGAGCATCATTTGAATTTTTATTTTTCATTAAATTAATTTGGGCCTTTTGGGGAAAATTCAAGAGCTAATTTGGAGGAAAAAAAATAAAAATTTGTGGAGTATATAGGCCAAAGACCTAAAGTTTTAAGGGTATTGTTGTCTAATTACAACAATAAATTTATTTGAATGGAAACATAGTCGTCAAGTCGCATAAATCTACAAAAATAAGAAAACAATTAGAAGGTGTAGAGAGGTTCTCGTACAAACACTCCGATTTTTAAATTAGACATTGAGTATGATGAAATAAACTGTATTGAAACTAATATCAGAGATATTTGTCTCTTTCAAAAATAAGTATGCTTCTTTATAAAAAAAATATGGAGTGATTTAAAATATAACAGAATTAAAATTCTTATAATAACGCTTGTCTTGATTAATTCTAGTCTGATTGAGAGTAAATTTGTTATAGATATCATCTATCTTTTATAGATGATGTTTATTTTGATTAATCTTAATCTAGTTGAGACTAAAATTATTATAGATAGCATCTATCTCTTATGGATAATATTTGTCTTGATATTCTAAAATTATTTCAGAATTATAATTCTTTATGAATAATTGATTATCTTTCTAGATAAATTTTCAAATGTCGGAATTATCTTGTTTGTGCTTTTATGAAAGACCTTTCACATATGAAAAATTTATGCCTTTCAGTCAAAAATATCGTTTTGGGCTATTAAACTTTTAATATACATTTGCTTATGACACAATAAAAGAGATATAGTTAATTTACTTAACCTTGTTAGTCAAGTGTCATGACCAATCTTTAAAAATTTCTTCAAAATTTTTAATTTAGATAGAATTTGATTTGGCTTATCTTTCTGTACATGTATATTTACATATTTGAATGTGTACATGTATATATATATATGTATATATTTATTATAGGGTAAATTATTGAAAAGATACTGAATTTTTTACTTTATTTTAATTTTATAACGGCATTTTAATTTTGAATATATCAAGTTATTTTTTGTTTAGTTTCAATTGTCCGATTAATTGGTATTTATTGTTTTGAACTCATCATTCACATTAGACATTAATAATTTAGTCCACGCCATTAATTGTCCACCTTAACATTTAATGGTACAATCCAACATACGACTACAATATTATAATATTGAATTGAATGTTCATTATAAAAATTGAAATTAACCACAAAATTCAGCATACAACAAAATTCAAAGCTCATGTCCCCATGACTAGATTAATTGGCAAAGAAAAAATTCGTTCGATATTATTCTTTAGGGTTTAGATTAATTGGTAAAAAAATAATTCGTTAGGGTGTTATTCTTTAGATCTTCAGTTCCTGTGTTTGAATCCTATTCAGGAAATAGTTCAATAAGTAAGGAGTGATCCTGAAAAATAAAAATTTACTTGTCGCTCTAACGTTTGCGATTATGTTAGGAGTTGAAACTTGTCTGCTAGATCCCCTGATTTATCTCTTTTGCTAAAATTGTGAAGTCGAACAATAAGAGACGCAAGTGATAGCACGTAATTAAAAAAAAAATTATTGTAAAATTAAATAAAAACACCACAAGTTAGTCATTTTTTCATGTATGTGTAATATGACGCATTCGTCAAACAGGCCACGTCACTCAAGCCGTGTCATCGAATGGTTTTACATTTATTACAATTGAATTTTGGTCAACTTAGATATTAAATACAACCATGATTTTAAATAGACCGATCCTTTGAATTCCATTGTCGTTGTTAGTCATAAATAATATGTAAAAATAGTTATTAAAATGTTTTACAATAAAAACGATTGATAATGTTGGAGATTGATTGACTGGAGACTTAAAAATGATCAGCAAAATTAAAAACAGTCGATCGTTTTTTATACAATGATTGTTGACCACTATTGGTCGAGAGTCATCTTTTGACTAGTCAACAGGCTATAAAAAATCAACAACAAGGACAAAAGCGGTTGATCGTTCCTCTTGGGCGGTCAATAATTTGACCCTGCATTTTAAAACTTAGTTTCATTTTTCAAGCGTTTTAAAATCAATTTTAAATGATTATTTTGATATAAAAACTTAAGTTACATTTTATTTACTGTTTTAAACTCATTTTGAGTTTTTAATTTTTTAAAATACTGAAAACGTATTTTTTTGTTGTTTTTAAAAATATATTTTTGAAAATAACATTTTTTTTGTAAAAAAAATCTAAAATAACAAAAAATCGTTTTAACTGTTTTTAGCAAAACATGGTCAAAAAGCCAAAATGCTCACTCCTGCCTATTTTCTTCCAAATCCAACGAGTCCTCTTTTGCTGCCTCTTCTCTCTTCTTTCTTGATTGACGATGCACCTTCCACGACCATCTCTGTCGCAAGTCGTTGCCTATCTTCCTTTTCTATTTCAGATTGGAGTCATCTCTATCTTCCTTGTTGGTCAATTACACACCTGCCACGCCTATCTCCAGCACGAGCTGCGGTCTCGCTTTTCCTTCTCTCTTCCAGATCGGAGTCATCTATCTCTTCCTCTCTTTCTCTCTCTCCCTTGTTGGCTATTGACGCGCTTGCCATGGCTATCACCCCCGCGACTACCAACCTAGATCCACCGTGCCTTGCCTTCGCCTACGCCATCGGTCACTTTCTCTTGCGATTATTTCTTTTTAGGTTGAAGCTCTTGTACTACTTGGAGGATTATGTATTATTATTATTATTACTATTATTTTTGTTTCTAATTTGATGGTTAAATCTAAATCTATGAATCTTTTTTTGTGAGGAAACAGGTATGATTTTGTATTTTTGTTTCTAATTTTGTGATTATTGGTATGATAGATGAGATTCTTATTGGTGGTTCTTTTGAGTGTAATTTTATGTCTTGTATGAATTTATTTTTAATTTTTAAATTATTTTGAGAAAATATTCCTATTTCCTATTAAGTTCTTAAGACAATACTTTTCACTCCATTCTTTCATTTGGTGCTACTAGCTACCATTTTGGAGTTTGTGTTCTTGGATTATTGTAAGACAAGCTTGAGAATTAATCCTCATCATGTTATGTGGTGTATTTGAAATAAAACAAAAAAGATGGATTTTGGGAGCATGCAAGCCCAATCCAGTTGAATGAAAAGAACTATGCTTGCCTTTGAATTGGGCCACTATCTCATGTCCCATTAGTGTTGCATTTTTGGCTATTAGTGTTGCTTATTGAGTTTATTTTTTATATTTTGTCAAAGTTAATTTATTTTTTGTTTGTATTTTTTTTTTGTAATGAGAAAAAAATATTAAAAATTCAACAACTTTAAAATGTACATATTATTTAATAATATACTAACATTAAACTATTTTAATTTAATGAATAATCATATTTATTGAATAAAATATTATAAAATATTTTTTCTTAACATTCTAAAGTGAACGCATTTTTTAATTTTTGGTTTTACAAAATAGTTTTTTAGAATGAAAAAGAAAAATGTATTGTCAGTAATCTCAAAATAAATATTCAAAACATAAAATTAAAAATAAATTTAAAATTTAAAATTAAAAATTAAAATACGAAGAGAATATCAACTTATTTTTTCAAATGCCACTAAGAGATTTGAAAATAAAATTTTTGACATTAGATTGATAATAATTTTCATGATGTAAAATTTATTTTCAACTCGGTGCTCATAGGACTTATAAAATGATTTACCTATACCTATCTATTATAGAAACATTTTGATCAACTTATCATTGCAAAAATAATATTATTTTTTATTATTAAAACTAAAATAAAGAATAAAACAACAAATCTAATATGTGACAGAGAATATTAATTTATTTTTGTAAAATAGTCTGGCATGTATATTTTTTTAAATAGTAATATTTAAAAAGAAACTTTCTTTAAAGGCGGTAAGTTTAATCGGAAATAATAATACTACTTGTACAAAAAAAAAATTATATTCAAAAAATTAGTAATATGTTTTACAGAGTTATGATTAATTTTTGAAAATTATAAAAGTATTTATAAAATTTAAAAATTAGGTTTTTTACGAGCAATTCGTTTTTAATTAAAAAAAGAAAAAAGAAAAAAAGAAAGCATAGTCAAGTCTCAAGCGCTTCACGCTACCCATGTCTGGCTTCCCTGTTGCCTTCCTCCTATCCAAACGGACTGTTACTCTTGCAGAAGCGAGCGCGGAGTGGAACTGCAACATGGGGAACCACGGCGGGGTTATCTTTCTTTGGCTGGCTACGACGACGACGATCTTAACCTTGTTCTGCCCATCTTTATCGGCTGAAGGTGGTTCTTCTTCAGTTGACTTCGTCGAGAAGGCCATCTCTTCCCACTCCATCGTTATCTTCTCCAAGTCCTACTGCCCGTAAAGCTCTATTTCCTTCAACTTTTACAACTGTTCGATCTGATAGAAATACTATTTTAACAATTTTTATGCTTTTAATTTAGATCTGAAATTGTTGGATGCCATTTTCCCCAAATTTCGTTGTGCGGATTATTTTTCCCGATTAACGAAACAAATTTAAGGGTACAATGTTTATCTTTTTGTTATTTTTATCAGTATCCTGATCTTCATTTATAGGTAGCATGTCTGGACAATGGATTTCAAATTGGATGCTGACTCGGTCGATATATGTACTCTTTAATCGTTTGAGAACACACGGGGCTATTAATCAACAACCTAGAGTGGACAATGCTACAATGGAACATTTATAGCATAACAAATTAACTAGATCTAGAAAATAGTATTGGTTTCAAAGTGTTGAACTTAGGGAATTCCTGTTTGTATTTTGTTTTGTTCAAAAGTTTTTTAGGAGGAACAGTCTAAGTACAATAAATTTAAATCTAGTGGTTGTAAGACAAGAAAAAAAATATAGAGTTTAATTTTAGTTGAATGCAGAATTTTTACACAAGCATGTTACGAAAATTTGCGACACTGTCATTTAAGATATGAAAAGTATGGCTGATGACAATTTAATATTGATTATGTAAAAAGATGTGGTGCTGATAGTACAACAAATCAAACTAAAAGATATACCAAATTGTCATTGTCTATATTGTATTATTATATTGAGTGTCGAACTATTAAAAGGAAATGACCTTGTCCTATCATATCACATTTTAGAACACACGGCATATTGTGTTCTTGTCCCTGTTCCTACTGACATGGGGCTTGATAACTAGGTTTTTGGATGGGGTGTCAAACCTGGTATTGTCTCCCTAATCAATAATTATTTTGTAGGGTGGCTTCGGCTCTGCTCAAAACTGACAATAATGATACTAAGCCGTTATCACATTGGGTGGGGTTGGTTATATAAATTCTAGCTAGAATTTATAGGACAATAATATTCAATGCTAGGACCTTATATGGAAAATTTTTTAAACATCTTCATATTGCCAAGCATATTGAGTCATTATAGCTGACCACCAATGTGAGTTGCCCTTTTGGTATCTAATCCCATGATCCTTTTCTGAGAAATCACAAGAGGACTCAAATTCTTTATTTCACAACTAGATTTTTAATCATAATTTGTTCCTGATTTATCTAGGTGTGTGTGGAATTACCCCAGTTTAAACTAAATCCATTAAATTGACCCACCCAATTGGATCCATCTTGCAATTAATATTCAACTGGCGTAACCCATTTCTTTATTTCATGGTCTAGCTACTTAATCTTTGGACCTTTACTTTATGCTTGAATCCAATGGGTCTTAGATTCTTACTCAATTTCTTCCAATTCCATTTTTTAAGACCTCAGGAGTAACTGTTGACAGATTTACTCATCTTATCAACAGTTCTTGTTCCCCATTAAGCCAGTTGACCTGCTCCCTATATCAGACAACTCGAAGAACCCCTGTTGCAAACATCCAATTCCGGTCAACAGTTTTGATGTAAAATCTCTTGCAGGTTTGGCTACTGCCTATCGACCATGTTAAGTTGACTGTTTGGTGGTTTCTGTTGACAGTCCCATAGGATCTGCCAGTGTGTAGTGCTTGTTCTCCTATGATTTTGGTCACTTAACTACTGACTGTCAACCATTCGTCATGCATCAATGGACATATTCTGCATTGTCACACATCACTAACGCCATGTTTGGGAGAAAGGTGGGGTAGAGAATGGAATGCTACATAATGGAACGAAACGTAAAGGTAAAGGGAGTAACATAAAGTTTGTTACCCTTCCATTGTTTGGAAAGAATGAAATGTAAATGAATGTAATATAATTTTACTTTGTCTGGGTAGAGAATGGAAGGGAATGAAACAGTTGAAAAAGAATTTTTACTTTCAAAATAAATAAATAAGTACAAAAATAGCAAGAGTAAGATAGTAAAAATAATGACCATATTTATGAATATATTTCTTTCCCCCTCCTTACACCCCCAATCGGGGTGTTAGGGAAACAAGGGTACAGAAGGGGATGGGAGAGTATCATGTACCCTCCCCTTCCATTATGAAACATCCATCCAAACAAGACAAAAGGTCTCCCTTCTCCTTCTGTCTCCTCCCCCTCCGCACCTCCTGTCCAGACATAGGCTAAGGGTTTTATCCTGTTTATTCACCCCTTTTTGGTTCAATCAAACACTCAGGTACTTGTGCAAAACATTTAAAGAATGCTTTGATACCAAAAATGATGTGCAACAACAAAGAGGTAAAAATCTTTCTAATAGCAAATCTTTCTAAATATAAAACCTAATCAAATCTGTCTAAAAGTAACAAATCTTACTGAATATTAATCCTAATCAAATCTTGCTAAAAATGCTAAAAATCAAGTCTAAATCAATAAAAGTCAAATCATATTTCCAATCAGTTACCTTAGTTCTTGTTCCTTTCTTAGTCCATAGTTAAGTTTGGTCTGAATTACTGATCCTTCCTCCACTGCCCATCTAAGTTTGTAGCCATTATTTACCTAGACATTACTTCATTTCTCTTTAAGCCCTTAGAAAACTCTTGACATCACTATATTGAAATATTATGTCCATAGTGTATTTCATGTGAAACATCTGGATGCATCAAACTTTTCATGCTTCCACATTGAGCAGCATGCTGAAATTAATCACATTTAATACTGGGGGCATTAAAAGAAAAAGAACATTGAGGAACTTCTTTCCCTGAGCTTCAACTTCTTGAAATACTCACCCTTCAACTGCTAATCTGTGTGAGAATGAATGTCACATGAGCTATGAAGCTCCACAAGAAATCCCATGCCATTGGCACATGCATACCCATGCACACAAACATACATACTCAGAACGTGCTAGTGCACATCAGGTGCATATTTCATGAATGGGCTAGCCTCTTGCCTCTCTACATGCTTCATAGTTCACAATGATATTTCTCACACTTATGGTGAGCTAGTGAACACCCACAACAAGCATTAGGCAAGACAATGCAACAAGGGCAGTGTGCTAGGGACATGCAATGAAATGTAGTGACAAACTGCCAATTAACAATACAACAGGCATGGTAATGGATCTCTTACCTCGATCAGTTGCTGGTTTTAGCAGGTTCTGTAGGGTGGTTTCAACCTCAGACTCAGTTAATTCCATCAGGACTTTCGGCAAGTACCTCTAATTTTTCCTTGTTCCTCAGCTTCTATCCTCACTAGTCCTATGGTATGCTTCTTTGCACAATCTCAACAAGCCTTTTCCAGGATTGTAGTCACTGAGGTCAGCTACTGAAGAAATGATTTACTCTGCTTTCCCTCTCTTTCTTTTTTTTTCACAGATGAATGAAACTCACACCAGAAGAAAGTATTCTTTCTCTCTCTTGTGCCCTGCTGAATATATCCTAGCAACTTCTGTTGCAGGTATATTCTTCTCTCCCTACTAGGCTGCTACCCAAGGCTTTCTAGGATTAATCTGTAAGGGCAATTACTCCCCTGCTCAGCGGCTGCCAAGTGGGTACCTTATAGAAGTATTTTGCCAGGATATTCTTCTCTCTTCCCCCTGCCACCCAGCTGCATCAATACTCATTCTTAGGCTTCCATTATTTTTGGATTGAAAATGATAACCTTATAAGAGTTTGGTCCCATTTTGATTTTGGGCCTTTTCAACACCTTGGCCTTTTCAACACCTTGGCCACACACCACATAGGATAATATAGCCCAATTAGGCAAGCCTATTATTTCTCCCAAAACCTCCACTTGCAACTTTTTCCAGATTCCTAAAACTTGACCAAATTGACGGCTGTTTCCTCCTCTTGTCAGCAGCTTTCGACAAACTGTCAACACGAAATTTAGTTGTCAGCCATTTTCTTCCACCTTGATCAAAGTGATCAAAGTGAAAACTCTATTATGTTTATAGTGTTGACCCTATTTGGAGCTTTCTTCATCACATTTTAGCCCCAAAAATTAACCCTCTATACTTCCTTTAGGTCTCCATAGGTCATTCTGGGACATTTCAGACCTCTTTGACTCTTATCTAGTTTGAGGGTGTGAAATGGCCATTTTTGTCCTTGAGTTATTTTCCACCTCTCATTTCATACTTGGTCTCACGTTTACTCCTGTTCCCCTAATTTTTGCTAATTTTGGGTTTAAATTTTTCAAGGCATCGCAAAAACAATGCTCTACTCATTCTTATCTATTTAGAGCAACTGTCAAAATGATCTCTCTTTATCATCAGAGACAAGAAGACTCTCTCATCATCCCATTACCAACCAAGCAAGCCATTATATTGAACTTAAAATCATGTGAATTGTATTAAGTAGTTACATAAAATCTTGAAGACAGAAACATCCTCTTTGCTTCATCTTATTTTATCATTTTTTCAGCATTGAATCAAATAGAGATCTTTTTTTAGCTTTAGCCCTTGTCTAACTTTTGCTGATCAAATTTCTTCTCTTATTGTGATAATTGTGCCTCGAAATTCAAATTTGACTATGATTGAGATATATTTACAAATGAAGATTTATTTTTTTCAAGACAAATCTTCTAATTAGAATATGGATTTGTTTAAATTATTTTTTGTATACATTTATAGATGAATGGTAGATTTGTGAACAGGTGCTCAACACTCTAGAATTATTGTAGCAATATCATCTTAATGATATTTTTGTTCTTCCTGCACGTGGTTTTTCCCAAGTTGGGTTTTGCACGTTAATCTTTTGTGTTCGTTTGTGTGTTTGATGGTTTGATTGTGATTTGTTTTCGGTTCTAAATCCTTACAAACTGATATCAAAGTCGTTGGATCAAACCATCAACAACTTTCAATTTTAACCGTTTGATCTACAATCCTTTATCATCCTCTTTAGCTAGGGTTTGAAGTCATTGTCGCTGCCGTTGTTGTCGTCCTCGTCAGCCCTTGTCCGCTGACACCGTCAGTCCTTTGCCAATTGCTGTCAACCACAGGCGAATGTTCGATCACCTGTTCCCATGCCTCATTCGGTCAACACGTCTTCTCCGATCATCTCCTTCGTCATTGCATCCAACTATCTGAACTCATCCCCTTTTGCATTGCAATTGTCGACCCCTCATTCACCGCCGACGATTGCTTCTTCTACCATTATCATTGACCGTTGGCTCCTTGACTCTTCGTCATAGCCACCGTCTACAGCTCATGAACTTCCGCCATTGTCGTTGATTGCCTCCTGCCCAGATCTAACCCATCCAAGGTCCATTCGACCCGTTCTAGATATGTTTGGCCCATATTTGACAGATCCAGATCTGTCTTGCTAAGATTTGCGTCTTATATATGCTATCTTGGTTTGTTTTCTATTGGATTTTTCTTTATCAATTGTTTGACATTATTTGGGGTTACTTGATATTGACAACAACAATCTTGAAATATAATTTTCTATTGTTGGATCAAAATATTAGATTCTCACTATGGCAAGTTAAGATGCGTGCAATTTTGACAGAAATAGATTTAGATTATGCACTTTTGGGATTTGATAAAATTTCACAATCATGGAGTACTGAAGAAAAATAACAGGGCAAGGATCATAAAGCCTTATCTCAAATACATCTACATTTATCGAATCAAATTTTGCAGGATGTTTTGAAATAAAAAATTGTTGTTGCTCTATGGTTGAAACTGAAATAGCTATGTATGACTAAAAGCTTGACCAATAAATTGCATCTAAAGCAAATATTATATTTTCATCAAATGGCAAAAGGTATTTCTATTGAAAACTATTTAACAGCTTTTAAGGAAATTGTTTTTGATTTGGAAAGCATGGAGTTTAAATATAATGATGAAGATTTGGGCTTAATTTTGTTATGTACTCTACCGGTCTTGTATTCAACTTTTAGAGACACTATACTCTATAGTCGTGACACTCTTACCTTATAAGAAGTTTATGATGTTTTGTTCTCGAAAGAGAAAATTGATAAGCGATTATTGGGAAATTAAAAAAATCAGGGAGATAGTCTTTTGATTAGAGAGAGAAGACATGATAGAAATTCAAGTGGCAAAGGAAAATGTAGATCAAAATCTAGAAATAAAGATAAAATCTTCAACTATTGTGAGAAGAAAAGACATATAAAAAAATGAGTGTTTTAAGCTGCAAAACAAACTTAAGAAACAAGAATTTGATCGGAAAGGAAAACAATTAGAGATTTCAGGCGAAGCCAGTGTTCCTGAAAATAATAGTAGTGTGGGGAACTTTTAGTGGTAACTAATGAAATTACCAAGCCTTGTGAAGATTGGATCCTTGACACATTATGCACGTTTGATGTCTCCTAATAGTGATTGATTTTCGACATAACTTTGAATACTGGTGATGTGTTGATGGGAAACAATTCTTCTTGTAAAATTACTGACATTGGAGCAATTAAAATTAAGATGTTTGATGACATTGTTGGAACTTTAACTAATGTTAGACACATTCTCAACCTTAAGAGAAATCTTATCTCCTTGAGTACTCTTGATTTAAATAGGAACAAGTTCATTGATGAAAGTGGAGTCATTAAGGTAAGTAAAGGTACTCTTGTTGTGATGAAATGTAAAAGTAGTATGAAAGATTATATGTTCTGCAAGGTTCCACTGTTCCAAGTGATACTGCTATTACTACTACTTCTTTGTCAGATACTAATATCATTAAATTGTGGCATATGTGTCTTGGACATATGAGTGAAATGAGTATGATTGAATTAAGTAGAAGAAGACTTCTAAAAGGGTAAAGTACTGGAAAATTGGAGTTTTGTAAACATTGTGTTTTTGACAAACAAAAATGAGTCTAATTCAATAAAGACATTCATAACACAAAAGAAATATTGGATTATGTCCATTCTGATCTCTGGGGTCCTGCCAAAGTACCCCCTAAAGGAAGTGCTAGATATATATTGACTTTCACTTATGACTTTTCTAAAAAAATTTGGGTATTCTTTTTTGAAATAGAATAATGATGTATTTGTTATTTTTAAACAGTGGAAGACTATGATTGAGAAACAAACTGAAAAACAGATTAAGCATTTTTGCATTGATATTGGTTTAAAATTTTGTTCAAATGAATTTAATGATTTTTGCAAGAAAAAATAATTTCTAAGGCATTTAACGATTTCAGGTATACCATAGCAAAATGGTGTAGTTGAGCAGATGAACAAAATTTTGATAGAGAACGTATATTATATGTTGTCTAATTCTAGTTTACCTAAGTTATTCTGCGCTGAAGCCGCAAACATTGTATGTTTTTTGATTAATTGGTCTCTTTCCACGACAATTGATAAGAAAACTCTAAAAGAAGTATGGTCCGGTACTCCTGCAAATTATTTGGATTTAAAATTTTTTGAATATCCTACATTCGCGCATGTTGATGATGGAAAATTGGAACCAAGGTCTAAAATGTGTGTCTTCCTTGGTTATAAATCTGGTGTTAAAGGCTATAAATTATGGGATCCATAAGCATTTAAAGGCTTAATTAGCTTAAATGTTATATTTGATGAAATTGCTATGTTTCGTGGTTCATTTCTGAAAGAATCGAACCCTATAGGTCAACATAGCTCTGATATTCAGGTGGATCTTGATCTTGAAATTGATAATAGCCATACATCTGAATTCACTCTTCAGATTAAGTCAAGACTAAAAGAAAATATTGATCCATTAGAATATTGTATTGCAAAAGACATACTTAGAAGAAATATTAAACCCCTTATAAAGGTATGTTGAAGTTGATCTTGTTGTCTATGTTTTGAGTGTGGCTGATTGCTGTGAGCGTTGTGTGGATTTGGTTGGTATTCATTAGGGAGATTAGTTTTCTATGATTTTTGTTGAAAGGAAGAATTATGAATAATTTTATATTTGAATTTTGTGTCAAGGTGGAGTTTGTGAAAATTGTGGCTCGAAATTCAAATTTGACTATAATTGGAATACATCTACAAATGAAGATTTATCTTCTTCGAGACTATTTTCTAATTAGAATATGATTTGTTTAAATCTTTTCTTGTATACATTTATAAATGAGTGGTAGATTTATAAATATGTGCCCAATATCTTGGAATTATTGTGGTAATATCATCTTAATGATATTTTGGTTTTTTTTTTTTGCCTATGGTTTTTTTCAAGTTGGTTTTCTACGTAAATTTTTTGTGTTTGTTTTTGTGTTTGATGGTTTGATCATGATTTGTTTTCGATGCTAAATTCTAAGAGTTGTGACCACAACAATGGCAATTGCTTGTAGTAAGCAACTTGTTTTCAATTTCACAATTTTCTGTACTTTCCTTTGATTGTCTTCAAGCTATTGAGATGGACAAATTGTTGATTATAACGTGTTCTGCCTATGCTTTCCAGGTACTGTCGAAGGGCAAAATCCGTCTTTAAAGAGTTGAAACAAGTACCACATGTAATTGAACTTGACGAGAGAGGTTGGTTTACAAATACATCTATTGTATAGCATCATCTAAATTTGACTGTTCTAATGAAATTAAACTGATATGCACAGAAACTCTAGTTTTATTTCCCTGGTCAACTTCCTTAAAACAAGGTTTTTTTTTTGGGTCTTCACAGATGATGGCTGGAACATTCAGAATGCCTTGGGTGAGATTATTGGAAGGCGTACTGTACCACAAGTGTTCATCAATGGAAAACACATTGGAGGATCGGATGGTATTAACCAACCCTTTTAGTTGGCTTCCCTAATTGTTGATCTCAATTTCACTCCGAACTCTGAATAAAGTTAAATGTTGTTGGTTACAGATACTGTTGAAGCCTATGAAAGTGGGGAACTGGCAAAGATTTTGGGTCTTCCTGCGAAGAAGAATGATGATCTCTGATCAAGACTTTAGTTCCCATCCCTTGATTCCTTCTCTTATTTTTTATGAGAGTAGTGACCTAGTACTCTGTGTAGGGCATTGTAATTGATGCTCTTTTATTAAACACCATAGAGGTAAAGAACCAAGTCTAAGTTCGTTGGTCTAAGCACTTCTTGTCATTGAGATTTTCAAAGTAATGAGGCTGAACCAGAAAATGGGTTTTAGCTAGAAGGTGGGTTTACAGTCTCGAGCAGTGTGATATTTGGGGAAAATTCTAATGTTGTATGGTATCTATGGGTATCGTTATATTATATAATATAAAAGATGTGATATATAATACAAATGGTGTATTGTGTATATGAAAAATATATTATGTATTTATGTAAAGACTTTTTACATATACATCATTTATTATTATTTGTATTATATATATTACATTCTTTACGTTATACAAAATATTAATACTAATATTTTTAAGCAACATGTAACTTCCTTTTCTAGCGGATTGTTAAACCAAAAATCGGTACTGTTTTAGTAATATATCATTTAAAAATTGTAAACTCTGTGTCTGTAATCAAATATATAAATATGAAAGATATTAAAAGCCCATCCCAAAGGCCCAAAACTAAACCCAATCTGCCCAAAAAGATGGGGCTCCAGGGGACTTGCCTCCGCATGACTCAAGGCCTCAGGGCTACCACCTAGAGGCTGTTAATCTCTTAATACTATATATAAATTGCGATGTATATCTTATAAATTTAATAAATTATATTATCATATTTTATGATCATATCTTCATTCATATTTTTCAAATTTGTATATGAACAATTCTCTATATTTTCTAATAGAGATCATATGTTTAAGTTGTTAAGAATATATAACAAAAAATTTTAAATTTAAGATTTTTTAAAGTAATTTTCAATTTTTAGATTTATTATAAGAGAAATATGATTAATCGATCACAGGCTGACACATAAGTTACTACATTTAATTAGTATAAGATGTTAATAATAAAGAATAATGAGTCACGTACCATAATTCATGAGATAAAAATCGTAAACGTGTAGATAGATGCCAAGATGAACATCTACTGAATATGACGCGAATAACAAATTACATGATTGAGATGATTAATGATTTGTTACAGTCTTCGATTGTGTTAATAATTTTTAAATCGGAGGCAACACAGTTGTCTTGTATGTTGATGTCAAAGGTTTGTCATTGCATGGAATTGCCCGAATATTGCGGTGGAAATGTGTTAGGATCTCGAGTCTCAACCCTTGAGGTTTAGGACACATCGGGCTTGGATAACAGCCCGAGCTTTAGTGCAATTGGCGATAATTTGAGACAACTCAATAGAGATGAGAAGTATGTTGCGCCAGTTGGGGCCTAAGCCTACCAACTAATGGACCAGATGGGCCAACATGTGCCATTTGAGGCCCCAGTTCTGATCTCAGCCCACTGTTCAGCCACAGAAGGCTAGCCCAGCCTAACAGGATGAAACCCACAAGACCAAGCCCAATCCAACAAGCCCATTAGCCCAACTTGTGAAGCCCATCAGAGAGAGAATACCAACGTACAGCACAAGTTGGTTCACTTGATCTGGCTTCTTTAATTGATCCTTTAATTGTTCTTTTATTTAAGTATTGATATAGTTTCTTTAATTCCAACATTCATGTAGATGCTTTAGTTATATTTCTGCATTCATGTACTTAGCATCTAGAGGGTCAGAGATAGCCTACTATATAAGGCTTTGATCTACCTTCATTTGGGGACTTTTGAAGATTTCAAAAACATATTTGCCAAAGTGTTTTCACACTTTTGATTTCTCCCTTCTATTTTGAGATAGTTAGGTGAAAATC
This sequence comes from Diospyros kaki, assembly GCA_036245055.1. Lineage (NCBI taxonomy): Eukaryota > Viridiplantae > Streptophyta > Magnoliopsida > Ericales > Ebenaceae > Diospyros > Diospyros kaki. The sequence continues at coordinate 34,142,859 of BSEG01000010.1, read as the reverse complement.
AATCTTCCGGGAACTAAGGCATCCATCATTTCATGCGGTTTATATACAATAATGTATGGAGACAGGTGATTGCTAATAAGATCTATTTACTTTTGGTATGAGACGAATATCATATGTGATCAGTTATGGTTTGTGATTATTTAAACCCTTAGCCAGGGTGCATGTGATCGGGAATGAGTTTTTAATGCCAGAAGGAGTTTCGAAATGCCATCTCAATCACATCAAGATAGATCTTGGCATAGTTATCAAGTTCTGTGAGTTTGATCAATCCATGGCTCTTATTCGATCGAGATGTTATTTAGTAGAAGGATTATAGTACACAAGAATTGAATGCCCTAATAGGCTCACTTGAAATTATGACTTCAGTACTAATAGGATTGAATTGAATGCCTTAATAATGCTAGTTGTCACTCATGACATTTTAAGATACATTGAAGAAATGAATAAATCCTCATTGTAGATTGAATTGTTTGATCGACGTCAGAGTTGTTGATGTGTCCTGATTACTACTCAGTGATGAGCCTAGAATGTCAAATGCAAATCCGAGTATGGTATTGGATTAATGATGTATTGTTGTAATTAATTATTAATCATCATTAAGGGTTAATGATAAACGATGCTATTAAGAGTTAACGGAATTAGTTTAATCAATGAGAACAATTGTTAAGAGTTAATTTGCATGCCGTTAAGAGTTAACGATAGTCTCAGTTTCTTTAACGAGGTGTTTGGTATAGGAGAAGCTTTTAGATTCTCATGATTTGTGATTTTCTAAGAATGCTCTTGAAAATTTTTTATTCACAAGATTTATACAAGTATATGTTTGGTTAGCTTTAAACATTTTTAGGAACGTTGGGTATTTTTTTCCAAAAATCTTACATTTCTATATTTGGTTTAAATGCAACATTTCTAGGAATCCATGCTATTTTTTTAAAATTACCCTTATTTGATTTTTTGTTTAAAAATAATAAATTCCTTTTAATATATAAAATATTAGGACCTACAACCTCTTTAGGAAGTCAAAAAATGTCTTTTTTTTTTTTTTTAACACATTATGTATGTGTGTTTGTGTACATAATATATATGTTTGTATAAGAGAGTAATGGTTGTTTTAGTTTTTTATTTGTTAAAAACTTTCTCTAGTCTATGGGAATCCAAGATTCACAACTTCGCTATAAAAATCTTTTTATGGAAAAGTTGATTAAAAATAAATCATGAGAATTCTATTTTCACAGGATTATTTTTTAAGAAATTTGTACCAAATATAGGAATGTAGATTTCTAACCTAACATTTCCAATAATCTAAAAATTTTTCTTATACCAAACGCTCTCTAAGAGTTAATGAAAGGCCGATTAAGAGTTAATGGCGGGTTTAGATGTAATTAAGTGAAAGTTGAGACGATGGAATAAAAGCGGTCTACCGATTTTGAATCGGTCTACCGTTACTTATTGAATCAATATTAACCGGTTAACTATCCTCTGAAATTGTTAACCATTTCTAATAATGAGATTCAAATTCGGGATATTTTTTGTTGTTTTTTACAATAGGTAATGAAGAACATGCAAGAGGGTGACGTGGGAGAAAGGACGACATGCAAATGGCGTGTCTCTTATCCCTCTCCATTTTTCCCTCTTTTTTCCTAATTAATTTTGGTCGATTTACAACTAATAAGGAGATTAAGGTTTTGATATATAAAAAAAAGAGAATAAGAGAAATTTAGGGTTTGCTATTTTTACTCTCACTCATTCTTCTGGTTATTTTGTTCTTCTCTCCCTAAAAAGCCCTTATGCTTCTCTTTGCTCTCTTCTACTTATTGTGTTTCTAAGCAACTAGTTCATAGTAGTGAGACTGTTCATTTTCATTTTGTAAACCCATTACGACACCCATCACCTACAAATAAGCTTAATAAGCATATAAACTTCTTGTAGTGTTCCATTGTAACTTGGAGCGTTGACTGACTTGGTCCCTTGTGTTAGAGGGGGTGGACTGTACATCCAAGGAAATAGGTTTAGAACTACACATGGTGTTGTTTTGGTTTTGATGATAAAAAACAGTTAGTCATTTTTGTTTTGATATATATTGAAAAACAATTAGTCTTATACGATATCTTAAATCAAGTTATGGAAAATATCTTGTCTCAAACAAAAATAAATTTCAAGCCAAAATGAAATTTCATATTCTTCACAAACAACTTATTTCTTAATGGAGTTTGGAAAAACAAAATAATTTGTCTCAAACATATCTCAAAAAATGTTTCTCTCAAAAATTGATTTTAAAATGTTGGAGAAAATGGAGCAAAGTTTTTAAAATAACAAAAGACAAGTTGTCGACTGGTTCTAAGGAACGGTAGACGTTTTGTTCATTGTTGTTGATCGACCCTCATAGGTTGTCGATCGGATGAAATGTGTGCTCTTAGTAGTATGTTATCGATCGCTTCTGCATCAGAAACTGTTAACCATTCTTCAAAATGGTTGACCGTTTTGTTTCAACTATCGGTCGTTGTTTAAATTTTTGAGCTAATCGATTGACCGATTACTTGAATCTGTTGACCATTTATATCGCAAATAGTTCCAACGGCTAGTTCATCCACTCATTCAAAGAGCTCTTCCCACTACCAACAAGTATGTTCTTGCAAGATCTCGTCAAGCACTACAAATTGATGGCAGATGGATGATTCAAGACACACAAGTGATCATATTACAAGTTCTCAAGTGCTCATTCATTTTGTGTTTTATTGTTCCATTCATTTTTCTCTTCAAGGCTTTGCATTCACTTTGTAAAATTTATTTTCAAGCTTTGCATTCATTTTTGAGAAGAATTTGTAACTCAGAGTTTTGTCTCTTAGATCTTCTCTTCTATTGTATCATTCTCTAATTTATCTAACTTACAGCTAGAAGGATTGTTTGTTTAAGCAAGAGATTTGTAATACTGAGCTTATAGCTAAAGTGCTTACTTGTCTAAAAATGAGGTTATACATTCCTAGGTAGTTGTTACATGGCCTATTTGGAGTGATATGAGAATTATAAAAAAATATTTTTAAATTTCTTAACAAGGAGTTAAAGGAGTGGATTAAGTTTGGTTTAAACTGAATCACTATACATCGTTGTGTCCCTCAATTGCTTTTAATCTTCACTTCATTTATTGTGCTTTGCAAATCACTTTCACTTGCATCAAATTTTTGTTTTCCATAAAAAAGAATTTTAAAGATCAATTAAAATTTTAAATTACTCAATTCACCATCTTCTTGGATATTGATGCCATTGCTATACGCTTTTATCAATTGGTACAATAGTAATGTTCCAATTTTTTTAAAGGGCTAACAATCTAGGGTAAAAGATCTACTCATGGCACACTTTGCTAGTTCATCCCAATTTAAGGGTCAAAGCACCACTCGTTCACCTTCCTTTGATGGTACTAACTATAATTATTTGAAAAAAATGAATTAAATTTATCTCATGTAGGATTCCAACATTATGCAAGTTATCAAGAAGGAAGTTAAAACTTGTTGATGAGGGGAAATGGATACTTGGATGGTAGAGGAAAACATGACTATAGAGATCAACACAAAAGTAATAAATACCTTGATATGTGCTCTTTGCCCCAAAAAATTCAATCACATATCAACCTGCAAAATCGCAAAGGAAATATAGTACAAACTAAAGGTTACAGATGAAAGTACCAAACATGTAAAAAAAATAAAAATCAATTTACTTATTTATGATTATGAGTTGTTTTCCATGAAAGAAAATGAATATATAAAATAAATGTTCACTATGTTTAATGATATAGTCACAGGTCTAGAGTCTTTAGGGAAAACCTACAGAAATAGTGAAAAAGTAAGAAAAGTTCTAAGAAATTTTCCTAGAGCTTGGGATCCTAAAGTTGTAGCTATAATTGATGCCAAAAATTTAGATACTTTATCATTTGATGATTTATTATGATCATTAATGACTTATGAAATTATGATGAAAAGAAACGATATATATAAGTCAAAGAAAAATAAAAATGTTGCAATTAAAATAGAGAAAGAAGATCAAGATTCTCAAAATAGTGAAGTGGGGATTTTGTTATGATTGCTATAAGATTTAGTAGATTTATGAAAAGGGGTAGATTTAATCAAATAAGAAACTTCAAGAAAAACAAAGAACAAAAATAAGATAATTTTAATGAAATTTGATGTTATGAGTACAATAAGCTAGGTCATGTAAGAACTGAATGTCCTTATTGAAGACTAAAGGTAGGAAAGTGTAGAAGAAAGCTTTAACAGTATGGAGTGAGAATGATTTATGTTCAAGTGATAAATCCCAAAATATGGAAATGGCTAATATAGAAGAAGAGGTAACTTTCTACTCTAATATTGCAATTGTTAATTATACTCTTAATGAATTACATGATGCATTTAATGATGTTATAAGTGAGTTTGAGAAAATTAGTTTGAAAAAATAATGCTCTAAAGAAGAAATTAAAAACATTATACGAATAAGTGAATTCATTAAAAGAATAAAAAAATTATTGGATTAGTGAGAAAAAGGTTTTGATTGATGAGAAAAATATATCTAAACAAAATTTGGATTTAAAGGAATCTCTAAAAAAAAACTAGTTGAAGGTAAAAAGAAATTAGAAATGATTTTGGGTGCTCAAAATAATTTTAAAAATAAGCGCATAATATGTTTTGATCTATTCCCCACCAAAACCCTAGTCGTTAAACCAGCCTTGTTCCTTTCTGCAATATCTCATTCTATGGCGAATACTACCATCGACGCTAACAAAATCACCAACTCTGACAATCGCCTTAAGCCACAACTACCTTAGCCATTGCCATTTTCAGGTGTCGTTGGCAAGGTTTTCGACGACTTTTCAGTTTTTAGATCAATAAGTATGTACACATGAAGATCCAACTTTGAAATCTTTTTAATTTTTGGATATGTGGGTTGCAAAGTTAAGGCAATTCTGATGGGCCATTTTGATCATTGGAATCTATCATGGACGGTGATCAACGATATTGTACCAAAAACGGGATTTTGTGATAACAAATTTAACTTTATATATAGTAAAATATAGCTATTAAAGTGATTTGATTTTTGGATATGTAAACCACTGCAATCTAGAGAATCCAATGATCGGTCCCCATTGTTAGAATCATCGACCTGCATTGGTTGGTGACAATATGATAATTGAAAATTAATTTTCAAGTCTATGCAAGTCGGACGATTGGATTGCTTTAATTTTTGGATATGTTAGGCACCACCATCTGGGGAATCTGATAATATGTTATGATAATTGGAAACATCGGCCGATGGTAGTGACGTCACCATGGATGTATTTTTTCTATTTTCCAAAAAATGAGCCATTTGGCTATTATGCTAATTAAGTTTTAGGATTTTAAGGTTTTTTAGAAAATAACGTGGGCCTTAAGGGTTTTAAAATTCTAAATCTGGGCCCATAAGTTTATAAAATTGTGAGTTTGCCCATAAGTTTTTAAAATTATGAATTAGCCCTTAAGTTTTTGAAATTATGAATTGGACTTTAAACTTTTGACAATTTTGCATTGACCCTTAACCCACTACTTGGATTTAGTGATTATATGAACAAAATTTTCAAGCAATCCAAATAAAATATGTTACAAGTATATAATAAATATACTTTAAATGATAATTTCAATATGAGAATTTCAAACTTAAGAAGATAAGTTCGTAATGTCTAGACTTAGTTGTTCTATCAACCTAATCTTGTTTTACCTAGTTCCACTGCACGTGTGCTCCTTGATTTTGTGATTGTGGATAAACCAATGTGTTTTGATTATGATACAGTGTCATTCTAATAATTTTGAAAGATTTAAATAAAGTAGTAAGGAGTAAGCCTAGAAATTGCTTTGTCGGGTGAATTATTTTACTTGTTATGCATACTTTTGTAAGTTGTGAAAAACTTACGTCTTATATTGTGTTCAATTGTTTATTTGAACTCATATGAAAATGTCTCTTTTGTTTAATATGTCCTTTGATAAGTGAACTACTGTTTTTGTACACGAAAATTTATTTTAAATCTATCGAGATGATAAACAAAGAACTTTGAAAGTTGTGTATGATGTTTTTACTGTTATTCGCATTTGCTTAACAGTTTTTTGAACCCAAATATTCTAAAGCATCATGTTATCTACAGTTGCATGTGGAATTATTTAATGAGAACCCTAAATGCTTACAACACTTACAACAGGGATTTGTGAGCCATGTTACCATGAATGTATAATATGTTTAGAGACCCCGATCTCTTGCATCTATTAAATGTGTTAATACGTTCTCCTAATTCTTTATTGTAATACCTCACTTTTTTAAGTGTGTTATAAGTTAGAAAATTTTGGATTAGACTATTCCAACATAACACAAAACTCCTAAAATTTTCAATGAGCATTCATTTGTCTTGAATAAGAATCATCATAAACATAATTTATATTACATAATATTTTTTTATTTTACAAGACTATTCATCAAACGGAATATAAGTTTTTCAATATGCCTCAAACTTATTCGAATCTTCATGAAAAAGCAAAATATAGGGACAACCTGTTAAACCCACGACATCTTGTGCTGTTATATCTCAATCATTTTATTGTCTTCACTGCAAGCCCTAACTGAAACGTTTAAATATCCAGAGACATAGCCCAACTTAGATGTCGAATCATTTAAATGAGGCTTTATTTAATAAAATTTCATATATGACATGTTAAGTGCAAAATGCATTATCTTTCATTTCAAGCTAATTATCATTTATGCGACCTTACTTTAAAAGGCGGGATGTCCTTCAAAAATCCATGATAAATTAGCGATATTATAATTTCACGTGCGATACGTGTCAAGAAATATTAGGAATATGCATATGCCTCATAACACATCATATGAATACATTTCTAAATTTATGAGGCATCATAATGAATGACAACATGACAATTAAAACATTTGCATATTATTTTGAAAAATAACTCTTACATAAAGTCATTTCAAGTTAAGGAAAACCGCTTACTTTAAAATTCTCATTAACTCTCGAAATTTGTGACAAGTCTGAATAATCCTATCATTTAATGCCATGATATTTTCTGCCCATAAAATTTATTAAAGAAATTCAATATTTTATTTAATTTTTCTCTATTTTCTTCATATTTTTCTTAATAATCTCAGAGCCATTTATTCGACAAATCATTGGTTCATTTTTACATACTCAATATCATAAAAATTATTAAAGATAATTAAATTTTCATATCTTAACAAAATCGAAGCACAATATGATAGAACACCCATGCCAACGTTATTTCTTTGGGTTCAACCTTGTGCCCAAAATGCAATTTTGAGTTTCCTGTACGCACCTTGAGTTTCCTTTTTCTCTTTCTTTCCTTTTTATTTTTTTTTTCTTTCTCCTTTATTTCTTCTTCTTCTTCCTCACGCCCGGCCACTGCACACGCCCACCGCCGGTCGCTCCGCTGCCCGCAGCCACCGTGCGCCACAGCCGGCCTCTGTCAGCCATCTAGCTCCGCCGTCACTGCCGCCCCTGCTCGCTATGACTGTCACGGCCGCCGCCGCGCGCACAGCAGCTTGTGGCTGCTTCCATGGCCTCCGGCCACCGACGCCGCCATTGGCCGCCTCTGCAACTGGCCACTGCTTCGCGGCTGCAGCTTCAGGCCGATCTGCGCCTTCGCCACCATCGGCCACCCCTAACCTGCCACCACATCCGGCCATGGGCGGATTTACGTGTGAGCTGCCCTGGGCTGAAGCCCAGGGCAGCCCACAAGAAAAATGGATTTGATAGGCTAAATTTTAGCCTTATTTGACCCCAGCCCACCCCCAGCCCACCCCAACCCACCGGCCAAACCCCCAGCCCACCCTAGCCCTCCTCTGGAACCCTTCTCTTCTCCAGTGCGCTTCTTCTTCCTCTCCCGACCTCACTCTCGCTCTCTCTCAGACTCTCACCCTCGCCGCGGCGCCGCCTCTCGTCTCGCTCTTTGCCTCCTCTCTCTTTCTCGTCCGGCGTCGGGCATTTGCTTTCGCTTGCCCTCGCTCTCTGCATCTCTCTTGCTCGCCCTCGACCCCTCGCTTTCTTCATCTCTCTTGCTCGCGCTCGCCGCTCGCCCTCGGCCCCTCTTGCTCTCGCCTCTCGCTTGCCCTCGCTCAGCTCGCTCTCTGCCTCTCTCGCTCGCCCTCGCCCTCTGCCTCTCTCGCTCGCCCTCGCCCTTGCGGCCTCGCCCTCTGCCTCTCTCGCTCGCCCTCGCCCTCGCGGCCTCGCCCTCTGCCTCTCTCGCTCGCCCTCGCGGCCTCGCCCTCTGCGGCTCTGCCTCTCTCGCTCGCCCTCGCCCTCGTGGCCTCGCCCTCTTTCTCTTGCTCTCGCTCGCCCTCGCTCTCCGCCTCTCTTGCTGTTGCTCGCCCTCGCTGCCTCTCGCCCTCGCTCTCTGCCTCTTTTGCTCTCGCTCGCCCTCCGACTCTGGTTGCCTTTTTCTCGCTCTCGCTCGCTCTCACTGCCTCTCGCCCTCGCTCTCTGCCTGATTCCCTCTCTCTTGCTTTCGCTCGCCCTCGCTCTCTGCCTCTTTTGCTCTCGCTCGCCCTCCGACTCTCGCTGCCTTTCTCTCGCTCTCGCTCGCTCTCACTGCCTCTCGCCCTCGCTCTCTGCCTGATTCCCTCTCTCTTGCTTTCGCTCGCCCTCGCCCTCGCCCCCACGCTCGCTCGGCCAGTCGGCTTCGCCTTCTTGCTGGCTGCCCTTGCCTCTGATTCAGGTCTTCGTTTTACCCCCCCAAGCTTCCAGATTTGCTTCATTCCAGCCCAGCTGCCCAGGTATGTTTTCTATTCTTTCAGTTGTTTGATTCCCTCGATTGATAGCTAAATGTAGATAGTTTTTTTTTTTTTTTTTTGCCCATTTTTTTTTGTTTATGTTTGCTTTGTTGTTGAAATCGCTATCTTTTTTCAAATTTTAAGTAAGTAATTTTTTGCTAATTTTGTGTCTGCTTACGTATTTGACTACTGCATTTAGTTAGGAACTTAGAAATTGGCTTGGTTGGAAATCTGAAATTTGTTATTGGAAGTTTAAAATTTGTTATTGTAAATCTGTTATTGAATATTTGAATCGACGATGCTTTTGTCTTCTTTTGTTTAAACTCTAGAAATATAGTTGTTGTATTAAATTTTTATTTGCCTTAAATTTTGAATTAAATATTTTAATTATTAGATTATTAAATTATGTTATTTTTTGTTTGTGTATCTTTAGAATTTAGAATGGAACAATAACAAAGGAAAAATATTATTATCTTTTTTTAGGAAGAGAGATGATTATACTAGTAAAAATATTTCAATTCATAATGAGCAAAATCAATTTAACATAAGTTTAATGAATTTCTTGTTTTAAAATCTTGTCGAGCACAAGTTTAATGTTGTACTGACTTTTTGATTACAAAAAATTTTTATTACATTAATTTTTTAAATTTCAGCCCCCCTAACCTAAATTTCTGAATCCGCCCCTGCGGCCAGCCATCTCTCTCACTCGATCCCTGCTCTCCCTAATTCTTCCTTCCCCCCCCCCATATATATATATATATATATATACACGAGCCTTGGGCACCAAGGATAGCCCATTGTATCTCAGATATACCCACCCACAGTTTCTCTGTTAATACACGCACATATATATATATTTACACATAATTTATTATATAATTAAAATTATGAAAATTACATAAGGTTATTAATCTCACTTCAACCTTGCAATTACAACTTTAAATATTATTTTTTTTACAATTAATATACTAAAATTTTAAAATTAATAACTTAAAATTATTTAATAGGTATGCTTTTATCTCAATATCCTCGTAAGACTATCGTTTTGTCTTAAAACCATTTCAAAATTAATTCTTATATAAAATTGGATCTCTTTCAAGATTTCGTTAATTTTTTAAAAATTTGTTACGATCATTCGATTTTTCGAGTTGAATTTTAGTTGTACCTAAAATTGTCTCTATTTTAATTTCTTTCATAGTCATAAATTTCGTCTCAATATGCTCGTCAATATCATATCTTTTTTCTAAGTATATGAGTTTTGGGATACTCTCTTCAATAGATTCTATTTATTACATTAACGTCTAATTATCTAAATTGCTTCGTAATTACTTTAAAAATTACTTTATTTTATTTTAGAGTGTTACATTTATGTTTTATACGTGGTTATGAGTAATTGTTTTTTAAAGAGTTTTATTATATAGTTCTTTGCGCAAATGGAAAATTGATCAAGATGACTGATGGAATATTTTATACGCGGTAGTTTGGTTGCATATGATACGCACACCTTTTTGTTAACTGTTACAAATGACATGTATTTTACATTTATTCGTAGTGGTCATGGCATCCTTTTGTTACTTGTGGGTCCATATAATTATATTCAACATTTTTTAGGTTTTATCCCAGTGAAGTAGTGCGTTTGGTTAAGTCGATTAGCGTCATCAGTTTTGGGTATATCTTCTTCTTAGACATGCCCCATGTGGATATGCTGACACCTAGAGGCAAATCTCAAATTTTGCATTTGTTTTTCTTATAGTTAAATGAATATTTGTTCTTGTTAAAAGAATTGAATTTATTTTTCTCATTGTTAAACTCTAGTTCCTTCTCTTTCTATCACTCTCCAAATATCTCTCTGTGAATGAGTTTCTCTCAATTATGTTTTTGGCTAAACTGGTAATTGATTTGTTTTATGTTTTTTTTTTTTGTTTTGTTTACCTGTAACACTTTGATATTTGTATTTAGAGTTGTAAATAAGTCGAGTCGTTTAGGTTTAGTTCGATAAAAAGTTGTTTGAGTTCGTTTGTTAAGATAAATAAATAGATTTTAACCTTAGTAAAATTTGGCTCATTAACTTGCGATCTGGTTCAGAACAAACTTAATTAAAAGTTTATAATTAAATATAATAATATATATAATATATTAGATATATATTTTATAAATATATTATTTAACATACAAACATTTATCGACACAAATTAAATTTTATTACCCTATTTTACCTGATATATTAAAAATAAATTAAGTTATTTTCATTACACCATATATTAATTTAATAACAATTCTATATTTGTTTGTAAAGTTTTTCTAATAGTTTCACAATTAAGAAGATCTATTTGTATTATCATCAATATAAAATAAAAATTATATTATAATATATTTAATTATAAAACTTTTCAATTACCGTTGTTAATTTACATTATTAAGAAATCACATTGCCCAAAATTTAGGGGCCAATTTGACTCAGTTGTATTGTTAATCTGTGATTTCCTCCCCCATTCTGCCGATTGTGATTTCCAGTGAAGCGCCGTTGGTCGCTCAGCCGAAGGCAGTTATCCTCGTCGTACTCGCCGCCGCCTCCTCGCCGCCGCGTCGCTCCTCTCGCCTTGCCGTCTCAGAGAGAGAGAGAGAGAGAGAGAGAGAGAGAGAGGTTTCTTCTTCTTCAATCCGTCCACTCTGCGCATTGGTAACACTTCTCTTCCATTAATCTTCAATTTATTATGTGTAATCAACTGCTCGTCATTTGTGCAAGTGTTCCTCAATCTTTTTGGACAGTGTGTGTTTGATTCGACACAGAATTTGATCCTGTTTTGTTCCTTAGAAACCCTAAGAAAGCTGAAATGTCCTACTGTGTAATCTTCTGTTCCTTCGAACTCGACCCCGAGCTCGAGTATGGTGGCGAGCCCAAGCTCGGCTCGTCAACCGAATTGAAGAGTCGAGCCCGAGTCGAGCTCGAGTTTGGACTATGTTAACCGAGCTCGAGCCTGAGCTCAGATTTTCCAAGCCGAGCCGAGCTTGCAACCCTACCTGTACCCTCTTTTATCAAGCAGTGCATGGTCTGGAATTTTTATGGGCCTTTGGTTATTGTCGATGTTATTATTTTCCAGTTTTGTTATTATGTGAATAAAGACACTGAAAATTTGTTATCGGTGTTGATTTCTCTCAATATGTTAATTTCTCTCAATAGGTTACCCAACCCCTAAACAGATACACTACCTGAAATCGAAACCCTAAACACCTGTCGCCTTTGCCTTTCTTCCAAATCGATTATTGATTAGAAGCCAAAACCCCAAACATAAACTGGTGTTGTTTGTTGATCTGCCATCGCTTCTCTCTTCGGTTGATTTGTTCATCGGTCCTTCACCATGGGGTGGAGCTGTTTGTCAGTCCTGTCGTTCTCTGTTGTTATTCTCTTTTCTGTGAGTGCTAAGAAACTTTCTTTGGAGCCTGAACCTCTGTTCATATCCGTTCTTGCTGTCCCTACGCATATCTTGTTTTCTTTGTTTTGGTGGAGTTAGTATATTGTTGTTGGGATTTTTTTGGTGGATTATTACTGATTCAAAGCATTCTCTTGTTGAAAGCACATTTTCTGAAATTAATATGAACCCACTATCTGCCCAATTCCCTTGGCATTCTGAAATCAATATGAACCCAACTGCTGGCTTGGTATCTGAATTTTTTTGGTAAATTCTTGCTGGTTTTTCAACCATTGATGGTTTTTCATCTTGCCTTCATTTTGTGATAGAAATTATATTAGATTGGTTACTTGATTCTCTATAATCAGTAAATGAAACTAAAAAATCACCTAAAAAATTTGTTATATTTATACTATAAATTTCTTAGAATGAAAACTACAGGCTATGGGTACCCATTACCCACGTGGTATGGGGATTGTTTTTTGGGGGGGGGGGGAGGGTTAATGAAATACCTATATGGGATGGATACAGGGATGGGGCCAAGAATGAGAATGTGAATCAGTTTTGAACAAGCTCATGTGCAGATTACCAGATCTCAGGATGTTGTGCATGCTCTATTGCTTGTCTTAGAGATAGGAAATGATTGTTTAGCATAGCTGTTTGGACATTCTTGACATTCCTGTTTAGGTCATTTTTTTGCCTTTTTCTTATTGCACCAGCAGCTTTGAGTCAGTTGTGAACACCACAGCAGGAATGCCATTAAATTGCTCATTTAGGTCCAAGGGGTCTATATCATCATTTTCTTTTTTTGGGAGAATTTTTCTGTCGAAAATGGTCAAGTCACCCCTCAATGGGTAGGAAAAGTTTTGCCAAAGTTGCAAGTAAAAAATAAAAAAGTTTTGAGGGGCTTTACGCACTAAAAAGTAGGGAGGGCAATTTGTACCCACCTCGAACTTGAACTTGTATATCTATTGTTAAACATGTGATCAATTCACACACATCCGTGACAGTACCAAGATCCAAGAAAATGAAATAGAACAAAAATGAAATGAACTGCAAAAACACAACACACACGCACATAATACGTGAGACAACATATATGTGTTCAGATCCAAAACAAATCCTAATCACGGCAAGACTTCACCCTAATCAATCCACTAGAATGATAGACAATAGATTCATAGAGATTTACAGCGATTACAACGAAATCAAAGCCAACAATCAAAACCAAGAAGATGATACAAACCGAGAGATTACAACGCTAAAAGAACCAGTGATTACAACACTCTCAAATAAAATCATCTACACATCTTACACTCTCAATCCCATGAATAAATGGTGCAAGAACAGTACCAGTACTTCATTGTCGTGTTGGATCTCCAATTTCGTCTGCTACAGCTTCTCTCTCTCTCTCTCGCGTGCATATTGAGCTTCTGATTGTGTGCATTATTTTGATTGGAATGCCAATGTTATTTTGGGAACACTTAGAATTAGTTTATTTAGATGAAATTCACTGCCTCACAAATGCACACACTCACAGTTTGAACGAATACAAAGATCAAATTGATATGAAAGAAAACTAGAATGAAAATTGGCAGAAATTAAATCAAACCACAGAAGAACACAAAGCCTTTATCCTAGTTCAGATTGCCCCTTAGGACAACCCTACATCCAGCCTCTAAAAGCTCCTGAGAGCATTCTTCTTTTGATTACCAAAATGCGATCAGTACAGTCCCTCACGATTACAAGCCTTCAAGATTACAAAGGACTATTCTATTGCACAGTCTTTCCTCTTTCACTTTCTCGTAAGAATGATACATCACCTATGCCTAGATAACTGTCCTATTTATAGAAGATATAACATTAACTTCCAGGAACCTTATAACCAGTATAGACATTACCGGTTTTAACCCCCATCTTAATTCTAAAGATAAGTTGGTCACCGTCTATCTATACCCTCTAAATTCTGATGCATTTTTACTGCCAATAATCTGGATTACTCGAGACAACACTCTTAACAACCAAGAAACCTTATATACAAAGGGGCTTTTGATAGCAGCCCTTGGATCAAGGGTTTTAAAATGATGATCAACGGTCCACAATTTATCCAACTAATCAACATAATAATAAAGCCAAATGCCACATGACCCACATGCAAATGAAGTAACATCCAAATGAAGATTTATCAATTTATTTTGAATCACAAATCAACAAATTCCACCTTGATTCAAGAATGGATTGATGTTGGATTTGACTAGTTACCTTGTAACTCTCCTAGCTCCGACAGGAGCACATTGAGCAAAAATAATGCTTGCTCAAACTTATGACCTGGGATAAACTTAGCTATTATAGGCCTCACTAAAGGCAACAAGATCATCTAACTTTATCGAGCCTACTATGATCAGGGCATCAGAGCTGATACTAGGGCTATCATTAGACATGGTATTTCCTAAGGTTCCACCTTGAGATTTACACATTTCCACCTCAAAACTGAAAATTATCAGTTTGTTTAGGTTTGCCTAATTCTATGAGATTAGGCATATTAATTTCTAGGCCAATTACCAGTTCTTAAAACTTTAATCCTCTTTCTTGTTTGATATTCAACTAAGATTTTCATTCCTTAAATTTCTCAAAAGCTTCACTTTTATACCTAAGGAAGTATATCCAAATTTTTCTAGAATAATCGTCAACAAAGAAAGAAGATATTGGGCCCTAGAAAGAGGGAAGGGAATTGGGGGAGAACCCAAAAAACAGAGGAAGCAAACTGCACTATGGGATTTACCCATAACACAGGATTCACAAAACTCTAGATTAGTAATCCCTTTTGAAATCCAAAATGCCTTACTTGCTTAACTCTTGTAGCCCTCTTAGGCCTATGCGCCCTAATCTTTTATGCCAAATCTTCTAAAATGGTTAGCCCTTCTCCACTCTCATATCCATATGAGAGATTTACATTTTCTTGTCTATAATCCTTTTGCTTTGAAGGACAATTTTTTCTAACATGGCCTTCTTTCTTACAAAACCAACAAGTCACTGCCCTTAAATTTCCTCTACTCCTAGGTTGAGATCTAGACACGCTCTTACCTCTAAATTGAGGATTACGGTCAGGTTTCCTTTTAACATAAAGGCCTACACCAGAATTTAATTTACTATCTTTCTTTACGTCTAAATCCCTAGACCTTAAAGCCACTAAGACATCATCTAATGTAAGGGAATTCCTACCATATTTGATTGCAGTTTTCATGTCTTTGTATTCATCTGGTAGAGAATTTAATAGGATAATTGCTTGGATTTCATCAGAAATTTTCTCATCTATATTTGCTAACCTTGTGGCGATAACTTTGAAATCATCTAAATTTTCTTCTAATGTTTTTGAAGGATCCATCTTAAAACCCAAAAGCTGTTCTTTAAGATATATTTTATTTGAAAAGGACTTGGTCATGTCAAGGGATTCTAGTTTAGACCATACCTTTGTTGCAGTTTCTTCTTCATTTACTTGCCTAGGGACATTGTCGGAGAGATTGAGTATAAGGAGGCTGAATGCCAGTTTATCCATGTCTTGCCTCTCCTGATCAGTCATTGCCTTCGGTGTCTCCTTTTCTTTCTTTCCTTTCTTTTGTTCTGTCAAGGTCTTTGCACATCGGTGTTGGACCAACACAACCTTCATCTTTTTTTGACACGTGGAAGTCCCTGTGGCTGTCAAACTTTCCGAGCTCCACTTTCATAGGTGCCATCTTTGGTTTGGTTCTTGCAAGGAAAAACAAAGAAACAACAACACATAATCGAAAAAAAAAAAACAAAAAATGGAACAAGAACAACACTAGATGAATGGCGTACATGGAACATGAAGAACAAAAGAAAAGGAATCAACAAAAAAAGTGGATCTGGAATAAGAAAAAATCTCGTTGAAATCCTTATAACCCTAACTAGGTTTCAAAGAGAATCTCAAGAATAGTATAAAGATCAGATTACAACGCTCCAAATACACCGAGCAATAACATGCAATCAACCTCACCAATTTCTCCCACACAATCAAGTGATTCACACTTACAACAGGGAGTAATTGCACTTCAATCCCCAATGAATCTTGTAATAAACCACAAAGAAACGCGACAGTAAACGGAAACAACAACGGTAGTAACAAAAAACGAGAGAGATAACCAAAATCGAAACTAAAGAAGTGAAAATAAATGAACACAATCGCACTCAAGAACACAATGAGAGGTTAGGGCACAAAAGGAGACGATGCACTTGCAGAGTCGGAAGCCAATTGCAGTCTTTGATCTCCTTGTGTGTTGCGACCTTCTGTTCTTTCGATCGCCTTCGTGATTCTTTGATTTTGATCTGCTTTGGATCTTTAGAGATGCGATCGGGATCTTGAGTCCCTCGAGTGGCTCTAATACCACTTGTTAAACCTATGATCAATCCACACACATCCGTGATAGTACCAAGATCCAAGAAAATAAAATAGAACAAAAATGAAATGAACTACAAAAACACAACACACACACAAAATACATGAGATAGCATATACGTGTTCATATTCAAAACAGATTCTAATCACGACAGGGCTTCACCCTAGTCAATCAGCTAAAATGATAGATAATGGATTTACAGAGATTTACAACGATTACAACGGAATCAAAACCAACGTCTATATTATGCATTATTTAGATATTAGCATTTTGAATTCCATTATTTATATTTCAACTTTTTAGCAAGTTTTTATTAAGTTTGTAAAGGATTGAAATACATTAAAACTACATAGTTTTTATTTTAAGTTCTAATTTTTGCAATCATAATTTTTGTTAGATGTTTTAATCTTAATTATAGATATCTTAATTAAGATGATGCAATTTCTTATTATTTTGATTTTGATTACATGTTCGGGTAAAGTTTTAGATGTATTTAGTTCAGGGTGGGTTTAGGTAGGTAATTTAGGGAATGGGTTCCTTGCAGGGATCCTCCTGTGGGGATAGGGTTGGGGTTTTATCCTTGATTGAGTTTAGATTTGGATTTAGGGACAAAGATGACAATCCGTGCCCTCATCTCAACTCATTCATATTCCTACTAAAAAGTTTCAGAACAGTTTCATGCCAAAAGTGGTTATAGACTGTTAAAACCAAAGCCCAATTACTCACTCAATACTCACCGAATCAATCACAATACATGCACAAAATAGAAAGTAAAAGAATCAACAGAATTAAAATAGAACAGAAGATCAAACCACAAGTCTTTGCACGTTGATTTACCCTGGTTTGTGCCATAGAAATGACACTACATCCAGCAACTCTACCGAGAGAACAATTCACTAAGAATGTAAGAAATCTGTGCAAGGAATCACTCGCCCTCTTTTTTCATTCGAGTACAATTCTCAAAAGACTCCAAGAGCTATACTGATCATACTGATCACAGCTCTCTCTTTTTTCTCATTGCACTCGAACAAGGGAATGAAATTATTTAATAATTGATGATCATAACAGATCCCCTTGCCCTCATATTTATAAACTAAAAGGGCAGACCTACCTAGGGACATAATCGACTATTGCAAAGTCTGAACTACCCCTAATATTTATAGTTAATTATAGATGTATCCTGCACACTAATTGTTATCCGATCATCATCATAATTTCCTCTGATTTCTTCTAAACTTCTAGCATACTAACTTGGGGAAAATATCAACAAATCTCCACCATTTTGCCTTGAGTAAACTTGAAACTTTATCATTCTTGTTCTGCTCTCCCTAGATACCCTGAAAAATGATCAATCAAACAACATAAAATTGTAACAACCTTAAACAATGATGTAATTTGGACATGGGAACAACTTTAGTGAACATGTCAACTGCATTATCATTTCTTGCAACTTTAATAAGATCAATCTCCTTCTTCTCAAGAATTTCTCTTATAAAATGGTACCTAATGTCAATATGTTTAGTCCTCTCATGGTGGTTTTGATTTTTAGCCAAGTGTATAGCACTTTGGCTGTCAGACTTTAGAATAATCTTCACATTATTTCCTAGGAGCTCACTAACCAAACATTTCAACCACAATGACTCTTTAACAGCTTCGGTTACAGCTATATATATTGATTTAGTGGTTGATAATGCCACAACCGGTTGAAGGTTAGTCTTCCAACTAATTGTAGAGTTCCATATTTGAAACACATAGCCGATGGTAGATCTTCTCCTATCTAGGTCTGATGCATAATCTGCATCAGTATAACCTATAATGCTTGGTTCTTCTAATTCCTTAGCTCCACCATAGACTAAAACTTTATTAATTGACCCCTTTAGGTATCTAAACAGCCACTTTACAACTGTCCAATATTCCTTCCTTGGATTAGCCATGAATCTACTTACCACACTCATGGCATGGGCTAAGTCCGGCCTAGAACACACCATAGCATACATAAGGCTGCCAACAACATTAGAATAGAGAATTCTCTCCATTTCTCTTAAGTTCTCTTCATCTGATGGAGATTGGGCATGCGATAACTTGAAATGTTATGCAAAGGGTATATTTACTACTTTTGCATCCAACATATGAAATTTCCTCATGATTTTCTCTATATAGGCTTTTTGGGATAGCTGGAGGATTTTGTTATGTCTATTTCGAGTAGTTTCCATTCCTAAAATTTTCTTAGCCTCACTTAGCTCTTTCATCTTAAAGGTTGACCTAAGTTTCAGCTTTAGATTTTGGATTTCAGCTGGTGAATGGCTTGCTATAGGCATGTCATCTACATATAACAGTAGGTAGATTGCTATTTTAGTGGAAGCATGCCTAAGGTAGACACAACAATCAAATGAGCTTCTTATAAACCTTTAACTTATCATAAAAGAATCAAATTTCTTGTACCACTGCTTAGGAGACTATTTTAGTCCATCTAAGGACTTCTTCAACAAGCAAACCTTGTCCTCTTTTCCCCTAATTTCAAAACCTCTAGGCTGATCCATTAGAATTTCTTTTTCTAACTCGCCGTGGAGAAATGCGGTGGTAACATCCATTTGCTCTAAGCAAAGGTCTAGATGGGCTATCATAGCTAGCAGGATTCTTATGGAAGTGTGTCTCACAACCGGAGAGAACACTTTGTTGAAATCTACCCTTGCTACTTGGGTCAAACCCCTTGCTATTAGCCTAGCTTTATACATAGGGTTAAGGCTATCTCTAGCTCCTTCTTTTACCTTACATAACCACCTACAATCTACTATTCTTTTTCCCAAGGGGCCTATCTACTAACACCCAAGCCTCATTATTTCTCAAGGATTTCATCTCAGCTTCCATGACAACCTGCCATTTTTGAGATTCCTTTGAGCTTATAGCCTCTTCATAGGACTGAGGCTCTTCTCCAACCATCTCATCTGCACTTAGCAGTGCATATGCTACCAAATTAGAGAAACCATATCTCACTGGTGGCCTACTGATTCTTCTTTGCCTATCTCTGCCTATATTATATCTTTCTTCAATTAAATCTTCTATTGTACTTGATGAACCAGCACTATCCATGTGCTGTTCTTCATCATAACTTGATGAATCCCTCATATCTATAGATCTGTCAAGGCTATTTCGGCTTGAGGATCCTTCACCAACACTTGGCTGGTCTTGAATAGGTTCCAAGGGAGTATCATATACAACAACATCATCCTGTTGCTGTTGTTCAAAGTTCATAGCTTTTGCCTTCCCTTTCCTATCCTTAATTCTCCTTGTCTTGATCGATAAATGAATTCTCATGAAAGGTTACATCTCTATTTACCATGGTTCTAGGCATTTCTTCTTCTAAATTCCACAACTTATACCTTTTAACCCCTGATGGATAACCGATAAACATACACTTCTTAGTCCTAGGTTCTAATTTACCTTGTTTTCATGAGCATAAGCTATACACCCAAACACTCTTAGATGATCTAGGTTTGGCTTATGATTATTCCACATTTCATAAGGTGTCTTAAAATCTATGGCTAATGAAGGTGACCGGGGGCAGTAAGGTGCCTCTCCCTAAAATGTTTTTGGAAGCCTAACATGAAATAGCATACACCTCACCCTCTCAAGGAGGGTCCTGTTCATGTGCTCGGCTAACCCATTTTGCTTGGGTTATCGGGGGCAGTAAGGTGCCTTTGAATACCATTCTCTTTACATAATAGGGTGATGTCACAACCCTAGGGTTAGTTAGGGTTGTGATAGAAATTTGGGAAAGAAATCAGGATTGTAGGAAGGGGGAAATCAGTAGAAAGAGGGAGAGATATTGAGAGAAAGGGAGAAGAAACTTGAGGGAGATTGGAGAGAAATCTTGGAGAGAAATGAGAGTTTCTTTCATTCAAATTTTTGCATGCCTTCTCCCATGGAATGGGATGAATACATATCGGTGCTTGGCGTAGGTGTGGATGTAGTAGATCATCCCCCCCTCCAACAGTTACAACAAACTATTTTGTCCTTTTCCTAAGGCCTCACATGTGGTCTTTCTAATTCTATCAGAATTGATGGCTGGAATATAGATGCAACAATTAAAGTAAAAGAAATACAGCATAGCCATTCTAATTAACCCTTGGGTCGTGACAGGTGAATTCCTTATTACAAAATTTTAGGCCATTATCAGTCCTAATGACCTTCAATTTTACACCCTTTTGGTTTTCAATCAAAGTTTTCTAGGTCTTAAATGTATCAAAGGTATTATCTTTGGATTTCAAAACAAAGACCCAAACCATTCTAGAGTAGTCATCTATTATAGAAAGGAAATACCTAGCTCCACCATGAGTTAGAGTTTGACTAGGGCCCCATAAGTCCGAATGGACATATTCAAGTGGGCCTTTAGAGGTATGGAGTGCCTTCTTAAGGAACTTTACTTTAACAGATTTTCCATAGATGCATGATTCGCATGTCTAAATCTGTTACCTTACTGAAGCCTAAAACCCCTTCGCTAACTAATTTTCTAAGCCATTGGATACTCCTATGAGCCATCCTAAAATGCCATAGCTTTGTGTGCTCATAGGTCTTATCTTCCCCTATAGCCACATCCCCACATAATGTGGAAGCTATCATAACAAATATTCCATTTTTAAGGTTTGCTTTCATACATACAAGTGATCCTCTAGCTACCTTGAGAACATCACCATGGCCACTAATACTATAACTATAGCCACTCTTAGCTAGCTTCCCTAGGGAAATCAGATTCCTCTTTAGGTCAGGGACATGTCTTACTGATGACAGGATCCTAATTGACCCATCAAACATCTTAAACTTAATGTCCCCAATTCCCTTTATACTACACTCTTGGTTGTTTCCTAATAAAACCTTCCCCCCACTTATGTCTTTATAATTCAAGAACCATTCTATATGGGGTGACATATGGAAAGAACAATTGGAATCTAATACCCACACCTTTTTATCCGAATGTCTTGATACCACAAGAGCATCCGAACTATCATAGTCAAAATCATATATAGAGTTTGAGAATTCTGGTTTACCTTTATCTGAAAAGTCTTGCTTTTTCTTTGGGCAATTTTTCTTTATATGCCCTTCCTCATGGCAGTGAAAACATGTAAAGTTTTTCTTACCATTTCTAGACTTTGATTGAGACTTCCCCTTAGCCTTAGTGTCTCTCTTTTCAGATCTATGTCCGGTTGTAAGGGCATCCCCGGTAGATTTCTTCATTTTTACTTTCTGCTGCAAATCTTTAGAATTGAGGGCACTTATAACATCCTCTAAAGATATGGTGTCCCTACCATGCTTTAGAGTGTCTACAAAATGCTCATATGACTTAGGCAATGAATGTAGCAGAATTAGGGCCTTATCCTCCTCTTCATATGATATATTTAAGTTTTCCAAATCAAGGCATAATTTGTTAAAATCATCAATATGGTTTTGGAGCTTTTGCCCTCCTTGCATTTTGAAAGTAAAGAACTTAGCTTTCAAGTATAACCTACTCATGAGAGACTTAGTCATATATAGGCTTTCTAATTTAGACCACAATGTCTAGATAGTTTCCATTTTAGACACTTCTCTTGGGACTTTGTCCCCTAGACTCAAGATTAGGGTATTGAAAGCCTTTTCACAAATTTCTTGCCTGCGATTATTTGCTTCTAATCTCTGTTCATTAGTAGCGATTTCTGGAAATGGTTTTTGGGGTTCAAAGGCTTCTTTTAACCCTAGGTTTTCCATCAAGGCTTTCATCTTTATCCTCCAAAGTCCAAAATCGTTAGTGCCATCAAACTTTTCAATATTGTACCGGGCAACAGGGGCCACGGAAGCCATGGTAGACAGTTATTCTATAGGTTTCTAAAGATTTCTAAGGTTTCTTGATAGTTCTTGATTGAGTGACCTAAGTTCTGATACCAGATTGTTAAAATCGAAGCCCAATTACTCACTCAATACTCACCGAATCAATCACAATACATGCACAAAACAGAAAGTAAAAGAATCGACAGAATTAAAATAGAACAGAAGATCAAACCACAAGTCTTTGCATGCCAATTTACCCTGGTTCATGCAATAGAAATGGCACTACATCCAGCAACTCCACCGAGAGAACAATTCTCTAAGAATGTAAGAAATCTCTACAAGGAAGCCTAGATTGTACCTATATTTATCATGTTTGATTTGGGCATTTTGGCATAATAAAATGATTTTGGGAAGCCTAGATTATACAAGGAGCTTTTGAAGGCTCAAAACATTTTTGGAAAATCTGGAAAATGGGGATGCAGCCTAAAGGCCCTGGAGAAGTAGCATGCAAATATTCAGAGTAAAGAAAAATCATTTAAGCCGTGATTGATAGCCAATTGAGGGAGAAACCTATATTTCCATGTTTTTTTGAAGAGGCTGTTTCTAGCAGCCACTTCCAGAGGCCCTTTTATCCTTTTACCAGTTGAGAAAAAAAATATGAAAAAGTAGGTTTTGAGTCCCAAAAATGTTTATAACAAGGATAAAAAGTCTCAAAAAATTAAAAATCTGGCTAGGAGTAAAATGAGGGCTCAATGTAGCCAGCTAGAGCATGTTTCTCTGCTAAAATTGGAATTGCTCCAGTAGCCAGTCCTTGGGGATTTTGGTCTTTGAATCAATGTTAGAAAGTTTTAAAAAAATAGGAATATACCCCCAAAATGATGAAAAATATGTGTGCCAAGTTTCAAAAATTTATAGAATCTCTAGTTGGGTGAAATGAAGGACCAAAGAGGCTGCCAAGGGCATTTTCTCTTCCATTTGTTTCCAAGCTGCTATTTAAGATTATGCACTTTCTGTTTCTTTTGTAAAAAAAGATGATTCAAAGAGTTATCAAATGGGAAGAGATACAGGTACTTTCAAAATTATATGTAATTAAGAGATTTTGTTGATTACATGTAATTTTCTTTAGAGCATTTAAAAGTTGTATATAGCAGACTCTGCAAATGCCGAGTTTGCTCAGGAGACCATATCATTCAGTCTTTGGAAGTTGTATATGGCATACTTGTCTGAGAGTGCAAAGCTCTTCAAAAGACTAGAAGCTTTACTTCAAAAGGTAATACAACTAGTGCCAAAAAAGTCTACGGGCCTTACATCAAAAGGTAGTACATCTAGTGCCATTTGAGGCTAATTTTTGTTGGTCTTACTGTTTCAACTATAGCTGAATGGTCAAGAAAAAATTGAAGATATTCCTTTATCACATCAAGAAGGTAGTAGGGTGTTGGAGTTTCTTGCATTCACAGTTCCATATTCTAGTCAGATCTTAGTTAAGGTAGGATTTGTGGAATGAAGATGGATTTAAAAATTAAGCATTGCCCTGCATTTATGTCAATTTTACATGTCCAACAAATAATTCTGTGTGAAATAGAAAGCACGAGAAATGCTTCTTTGCAAACAAGATTTATTTAGAGTTGTCTCGTGGATTACTTCCCTCCATCGTTGACTAGGTATGACTCTCTCTCGCTCTCTTGCACGTGCATGCACTTCCTATCTCTGGTCCTTAGAAATTCTATAAAGAATTTTTTACTTATTTGATATATGCTTGGTATAAATGTAGCAGTGGTGTGTGGCCTCTAGGTTTCTTTCTTGTTAGTGAGAGGCTGATTTGAGCTATAAAAATGATTTCAAATGATAGGAACAAGATTGATAAGGTTTAACAGCGGGAATGATGTTTTAGGCACCCTTGATTTCAATTTCTAAAAGCTCTGGTCCAAAACATAAATTGAGATTTAAAATATGTGCTTGATATCCAGTTGGAATCGAGGCCTGATCCTAATTCATATCTTCTATGATCTCTCTCCCTGCAGATTGAAAAACAGAGATAAGTGGTAATTCTGGGAATTGTTGCATAGATGCTGGTCACCGTTATCATTTCCCCCTCATTATTTGGTGGCTGGATCCCCAATTAAAAGGTTTTGTTATATTTTGTCAGTCAAATGTTTTTTCTGCTGATATTTTTTTTTGGTTGAGGTGGGGGGAGAGTGTGCAAAATCAAATTTATAGTGTTTTGTCAGAGCTCATCAGTGGTTCTCTGTGTTGATGCAGTTCTCACCAAATTTTGTAGATTTTCTTTATGGTTATGTTCAGAGATTAATTCCCACAGCATGAGCATCGAACCATTCAACCGGTATATTAAGTATTTGATTCAAATTTGTTCTGTGTTGTGCTGCTATTTGATTTTGATTATGTTGTTGGCAATGGGTATGGGATTCTTGTTGTTGTAGGTTAGTGAAGCTAACAGCAAGGGCTTTTTATGATGATATCACAACGAAAGGGGAAAATCAACCAAAAACTGGGAGGAGTGATAATAGAGGAATTGCTGTGGTGGTACTTGATGCTCTGACCAGGTATTTTTACCTTTTCCTAGTAATGCTAAACTTTTTATAGGTTCTGTGGGATGTGGAACAATTCACAATCCCATTTGTTTCCATTTGGATACTGTAGGAGTATTTACTAAATCTGAACTCATTTTAATTGGTTTTTTAAGATTTCTGTTTTTGCTGGATTTGGAATGAATATAATAGAAACTTTAGGGGTTGTTTAGTTACAGAAGATATTTTCAGTTTTTTATCTCCAATTTTGTACTTACTCTCTAATTTTCCTTTTCTATAAAAAAATTTGGCAAAGTGTTACTATTTTCAAATGTGGAGAACTATTTTCTTATTTCAAAAACTGTTAAAAATGTTCAAAATGGTAATATTAAATCTGTTTTCAGTTGTTTTATTTATTTATTTATTTATTTTTGCTAGGTTGAAGATTCAAAGACAGAAAAAAGCTTAATGGGGATGAGGAAAAAAAGTTGGGATCTCTTGGGGAGGGGAAGGATATATATATACATATATATATCTTGTCCTTAGTAATATTATTACAATATGAACATAATAGTAATTATATTGCTATTATCACATTAATACAATCAATAGAATGTCTACAATATTGTTCATATGATGATAATAGTAATTTATTAATAATATTTTAATGTTAAAATTATGAATAATTTAGATTGATAATATACGATTAATATTATCAACGCAGTATTCACAATATTACTAATTACAATATTAATGATAATCATTTAATCTATTAATTACATATTTTAATTTTTTTGTAATTTTATCATATTGATATTGTTATTATTAATCTCTATACTAGTTATTATTAACATAGTTGACAAAGGTGTGTCTAGGGGAGAAGCGTACAGAAGATAAGTTCTGTGCGCCTCTACACCACGGAGGTGCAGCCCCATTCAGAAGACGCTGCCAAGGTGCATGAGGTGTGTGACTCTCACGTGTGAGCCTCATGCACCTTTTGTCTGAAGAAGCTTGTTTTTGTTTTAATTGAAACACTTTACCTTTGTTTCTTACCGTAGATGTAGTTTCTTGATATTAGTGTAGCTGGCACATGTGTGCGCGTGATTCGGCTACCTCTTTCCTCCGGAAGCCTTGCTGGTGGCAGGTGACCAGCATCCAACACCTATTTTGTAATTCCTTCTGTTCTTTTTTTTTGTTGTTTTTCAGTGCTCCTTGTGTGAGGTTTTTTATGCATTGAATATTTCTGTTGTTTCTTTCTAGCTCTTTGTTATTTCTGCGAGATCACATGGTAGCTTGCATCTTTCAATTTTAGAACTTTGATTTTGTTTTTTTTTTTCTCCTTCTAGTCATTTGCTTTTCTTTTCTATTTCTTTGTTTTCAGTAACTTCTCTATATATATTTTTTTCAAAAGTTTGATTTTTTTAATTAGAAAAAATGGTTTATTTTTTCCTTTCTAATAGTTTATTTTTTAAGAAACTAATTATTTTTCACTGTGTGTTCTGCTGTTATTTTTTTCTTCTAATTTCTTTTGCAATTAGACAAAACTAATTGTTTTTCTCTAATTATTTTTTGCAGTGCATTATGTTGCAGTTTTTTTTCTTTCTTATAATTTATTTTTTCAATTAGAAGAAACTAATTGCAAAAAAAAAAAACTAATTATTCTTCTATAATAAAACTAGTTGT
Organism: Diospyros kaki; assembly: GCA_036245055.1. Taxonomy (NCBI): domain Eukaryota; kingdom Viridiplantae; phylum Streptophyta; class Magnoliopsida; order Ericales; family Ebenaceae; genus Diospyros; species Diospyros kaki. The sequence continues at coordinate 34,116,219 of BSEG01000010.1, read as the reverse complement.
TATTATAGCATATTCTCATTCATGATTTTATGAATTTGTTACCTCTTTATAGGCCCATATTGAAAATATTGGTATATAAGTATTTTATAAGCGATTTGAATACATGTGGACCTTGCATGCATAAAGCTCTCCCCTAACCTTGTGCACGGTCCCCTTGCGCCTTTGACAACCATGATTATTAGTCAAATTTACTATTTGTTGATGTTTTCACTTTTTTAACCCTAATATTGTTGATATTTCTTATATTATTAGTCAATTTTAAAATTCTTATTTTTCCTGTTTGGAATGACGGGAAATCTCTCATGGTATAAATGTGAAAAATTGAAAAATGAAGGTTGTGTTCTCTTTGCTTTTCAATTTTCAGTTTTAAATTTTGAATTCATTTTTAGTTTTCTGTTTTGGTAGTTTATTTTCAGAAAATTGAAAACGCGTTCTTTTTGTTATTTTGAAAAATTATTTTTTAAAATAGAAAATTAGAAAACGCGTTCTCTTTGAAATTTTGAAAATAAATTTTTAATGATATTTTATTCAATAAATTTGATTATTCAGTAAATTAGAAATATTTAATGTTAATATATTATTAAAAAATATATACATTTTAAAGTTAATGAATTTTGTAATATTTATTTCCATTACAATAATAAAATATGAATAAATAAATAAATAAATGTGTTTTGAGTTTAAAGTTTGTTTTGGATGAAAACACTTAAAATAACTTTTTGTTGTTTTGAGTTTTCTTTACAAATTTTTATTTTGTTTTCAAAAATGCATTTTTCAAAACAGCAAAGAGAGCACGTTTTCATTATTTTAGAAAATCAAAAACAAAAATGACTTGAAAATAGCAAAGAGAACGCAGTTGAAGTCTTTTATTTTTTATCTAGAAAATTCTCTGATTTGACCATGATTTCTAAATTTTCATGTCCTACTTTTTAGAAAATAAGGCTTCTTTTCTACAACTGAATAGCACACTTAGGGGTTCTTTGACAGAGCCTTTAGTTTTTATTTTTATTTATTGTGTTCAATTTTGTTTTGTTTGAAAAAATAAAAAATTGAACATTTTTGTTAACTTTTGTATTTTTAATTTTAAAATAACTGCACATTGTATTTGATATAAATTTTATTTTATGTTTTTGCTGCATGATATATTTATATTTTATTTTTATCTAGTCTACATCAGTGTTATCAAAATCAGATCAGACTGGTAGGTTCCATCAGGAAAACTGGGAATTGGCTGCTGGTCTGGTTTGGTTTGTCCAAAAAAAGCAGCTGGCAAAAAATTGGTCTGCTGTTTTTTGAATTGGGCGGTTCAACCAGAAACTGACTGAGCCATCCTGGTTTAGCCGATACAATATATGCAGAGAAAGAAGGGAGATGGCCCAATGCCACTCACTTCAGTGAGAAAATTATGCCTGCTCAGAAGAAAAAGAAGAAAATTAGAAAGAAGTTGCGTGGCCAATGGAATTCAATGCTTTTCACGTTTGGCATTGAATGTGTAATAGCTTCATGAAAGGAAGCCGCAGAATCAAACAAACAGCCAAAGAAAACAAAAGAGTAAATAAATAAACAAGCTGCAAGCTCCCGTGTTTGTTCTTGCTTTTGCTGCTAGATCTACCATTGCGTTGTCTGCCAAGATGGGCAGTTGGAGAGCTTGTTCATGATCAAATGGAAAGCCAAATATGTGTGAGGGAAGAAGACAATTTGAGAGGCCTTTTTGGGGAGGGTTAGCTGTATTTCTTGGGAAGAGAAAATGCTTTGGTAGAGAGCTGTAAATGCCTTTTGGCAGGGAGAGAGTTGTATTTTCTTGGAAATAGAAGATGTTTTGACAGAAAATGTATTTTATTTCCTTAATGTAGATATATTGATTGGACACTTGGAGAAAAACCACTCTACATGTGACATGTGGGTGGTCTGGTTTAACTTGGAGTTATATTAACGTAAAAATAAAATTAAAATCTTTTATCTAGTTTTGAGATTTAAATTATGTGATAAATTCTATTTTTTTTGTTTCTATATTATAATTTAATTATTATATATTTATTTATATACTAAAACTACATTCTGATTTGACCTTGATCTCCAGAATTGGAATTCCAATTCCAGAGTTTTAATGAATTCTTGTGTCTGGAATAAAAAAAAATGTAGGAATTGTAATTCTGTTTACCCTCAAAATCTGTAATTTGAATTCCAATCAAAGTTGGTCGGAATTGTTAAATAAAAAATTGGAATTCTCATCCCCCACTTATTTATTTATTTTATCTCACAAATACCCTTTTCCATTCTGTTTATAATATTTCTATTCTCCCCACTTGTTTATTTATTTATTTATTTTATTTCCACAAATACCCTTTTGCATTCTAGTTAAAATATTTATATTATTTTCTCTCTCTTTTTTTCTTTCCATGTCATTCTCTTTCTCCTTCCCTTTTCCATAATTGTGATACTGTTGAGACAACCAAGAGCCTATCTAAAGGGTATGCATGATGGTATGAAGGTTCTTTATTTGCAATGTAATTTAAATTTTTCTATTGTTTAATTTTTTGTATTTTGCTATTACCAGTGTTTTATCTTTAATTCTTTCATATAACTCATTAATGTGATTATCAATAATTTCAACTTTGTTAGATTTGTTTCATCAAACCTGTGTATTTTATTAGATTATTTATATGATGTCCACGCTTGAGCCCTATGACCTTTGTTGCCCAGATATTTACCCAAGAGGGGGGGGGGGGGGTTGAATTGGGTTTTTTGAATATTAATAAATTTTGATCTTGTTGAAAACTCTTGATTTTTTGTGATCTAAATAAAATGTGATTGAGCAAGTATATGAAAATTTAAAACAATCAATCACAAGGAACAAGAGAATTTTTATAGAAGTTCAACTTTTTAAAGAGTTTAGGCCTCTCTCTCAAGACTAAGCTTGAGGCTCTCAAGCCTTAGCTTGTGGTTCAACTAGAGCGAATCAACTCTAGTTTTTAATTGGAGCTAGAACCAACACTCGCTTTTAAATGAAGGTAGAACAAACATACAATCCCTTGTCTTAATTAAGAACTACTAGCACATAACTAGCAAATACAATCTCCTCACTAAAGGTGAGTAACAATAACAAACTTACAACAAAACCAAACTCAAACAAGTTACCAACAATTTGAGAATTTCACCAGCCAACAAACCTGCAACACTTGAACCTTCTCACCCTTGTTTGAATGCTTATATCAAGTTTGTTCGCTGTATTGTATTTCTCTGTTTGTATATTTCTTTCCTTCATACTCTCCTTCTATTTATACATAATATCAGTGAAAATAGCTATTACATAGAAAGGATGAAACAACATTTAAATTTCAAAAGAAATCTTTTGAATTTTCAGCTCCAGCTAGTATCTGTTGACAACTTAGAACATAGCTAAGAGATTTCTACACAAAAGTCCATTTGTGAGGGTTGAAGAAACATTATTCTCTAGCAATAGAGTATATAATCAACAAGAGAGAATCAATATATGACTCTGAGGAACAAGACGAAAATAAATTTGAAAAATTATACACTTCGTGAGCAATAAAAAAACATGTAGAAATCATAACATTCAAAAATGATCGTTGAACTTCGGTCTTCGGTCGACCGAAGTTGTCCAGTGACTAAAGTCACAACTTTGGTCGAAGCTTAGGTCGACCTAAGAAACGAGGCCAACATTCTAGCCAACTTTGGTTGATCGAAATGGCACACAACGAGATTTAAACAATATGCCTTAGGTCGATCTAAGATAAACTTCAGTCGACCTAAGATACTGATAGGAACCAGAAAAAAAAAACACTGAAACTTCTATTCAATACACCAATTCAATCTGATTACAAGAAGAAAACTGGCATTTGAAAGGCCCTTAACTCTCCCAAGAACCCAATACCAAAATCTTCTCTCCCCCTCCCAATATCTTCACCCTCTACATATATCCCTCTCTCCTCCTCAACCACATTCTGTTACACACACTTGCTGGGTTGTTACACAATCTAGCAATTTCCCCACTCTATCCTTTACGCACATGGCTGGCTGTTATTTCAGCCAGCTAATTTACCACCCTACCCCTGCCTCTTGGACCTTCTTTGATAAGTCTAATGAACCGGGGCCTATCATTACTCCCGCCCACAAGTTTCACCTTGTCCTCAAGGTGAAATTCTGGAAATTGATGCCGAATATGATGGTATGGCAAGGGTGGGAACCCCTTCCCTTGAATAAGAACACCAAGGCTTCTCAAATTTGTTCCCTTGCCCGGCCTTACCCCCAGTAGGAATTCTGGTTCTTCTACTATCTCCAGTTCTACAGTCCTAAGATGCAGTGTGATACTATGGTCGCACCTCTGGTGAGGGAGAAGTTCACACGACTCCTCAAAAACCTCCCTACATTTTGCCAACACTTGTAACCCATCAGGTACTTCCACCCTTACTTCTTCAAGTTCAACAAACAAACTTCCCAACTCCAAGAGTACACCCTCTCCATTTTCACGAAACACCTTCATCATCGACTTTAAAGATACCAATGTCTTGCTAAGGCTAGGATCTCCTTGCAAGGTCATAGTAGTGTTCCCCACTCGAAATTTCATAGCCAATGGTCCCCAATCCACTTGTGTCAACCCAAGGGTGGCTAACCATTTCATTCCAAGAATAACATCTGAGCTCCCCCATTCTAACAGTAAGAAGTCCTCAACTACCCAAGAAAAAGATGCTGGCTGGGCAGTCCCTGGCAGCTTGCAGGAGCTACTAGCGGAGTTTAGGCATGTTTTTGAGGAGCCCACTACCGAATTTAAGGATAGCTCACCCTCTCCCCCATTTTGACCGTGTTCCCCAATTCCCCTGAATTCTCCCTTGCTTCAGCTTCCTCTGTGCCTTCTTCTTCATCTTCCCTTTCCTCCTCATAAATTACCATTACCTGCAACTCTCTGTTCTTGCATTTATGCCCAATGAAATACTTCTCATCACAATAGAAACACAAGCCCTTAGCTCGTTTGGCTTGCAACTCACTCTCACTTAGCCGTTTGAAAGGGGGGTTGTTCCACTTACCGACGACCGGAGGCCAGTGTGAGGAGGTGGGGTTGGGCACCACTGACTTTTGTGCCGTTAGCGGAGGAGGCGATATTACTACCCGCTGGTGATTCGAAATTGGGGACAAAGGGACTGACTTATGTTTGGGCCGGGTCCAAAAATGCTTCCATGAATCACTAGATTCCTCTCCTCTATTGGTTGGGCTAGGTCCATCACCTGCTCCAGCCTGATCGGCCTCGACACCCTCATCTCGGCTCGGATGACCGACTTCAATTCGCGGATAAAGTGGCCCTCTAGCAACGCCTTTGGCATACCTTTGAGCGGTGAGACCAGAGTCTCGAAGCAGAGGTGGTAGTCCTTAACGGACCCCCATTGTCGAAGCACAAGGAACCTCTCTTCCACCGTGCCTTCCTGCGTGGGCCTAAACCTATTCCTCAACATTGCCTTGAGCCCCTCCCAGCTCCTTACCCGTTGTTGTCTTTGCTCCCACTAGAACCACGATAGAACCGCTCCTTCAGAGCATAAGGACGCTGACTCCAACTTCTTTGCATTGGACAATTGGTTCACAATGAAGTAGCGCTCAGCTGTAAAGACTCAGCCATCTGGATCATCTCCCTGGAAGATGGGTATTTTCAGGCGTCTCCCACAGTACTTCTGCCTTCCAACACCATCGATCCAATCGCCCCCTTCGCCACTTCTCCCTCCAGTTACCGGCATTCCCTCCCTTGACAAGGGCAAACTCGCAGGTTGGTCTTCCTCATCTCGCTTCCCCTTCCTCTCTCTCTTGCTCATCCCATCGCGCCATTAATAGGTTGAATCGTACCATCATCCCCGCCATGCTTTTTACGATATTTTGCACCCTTATAACTTCAACCCTCACCGATTCTAGACCTTCTTGTAAACTCGCCATACGTTCCTCCAGCTCACCCACTCTTTTAGAAACAGTCCTCCCCATGGATCGATCGTTCTGATACCAAATTGATAGGAACTAGAAAGGAAAACACTGAAACTTCTATTCAATTCACCAACTCAATCCGATTGCAAGAAGAAAACTGGGCATTCGAGAGGTCCTGAACTCTCTCAAGAACTCAATACCAAAATCTTCTCTCCCCCTCCCAATATCTTCACCCTCTACATATACCCCTCTCCTTCTCAACCGCATTCTATTACGCACACTTGCTGGGTTGTTACACAGCCCAACAATTTCCCCTCTCTATCCCTTACGCACATGGCTGGCTGTTATGCCAGCCAGCCAATTTACCATCCTACCCCTTCCTCTTGAACCTTATTTGATAAATCCAATGAACTGAGACCTATCAGATACTTAGCTATTTCAACACAATTTTTCAGCACAATGAGTTTGATAAAATATCTCTCTATCAGACAAATAATTTTGTTATCATCAAAACATATCTTTTACTTACAAGAGGTTAATAAAAAATATTTATATCATAAAACTATTTTTGTTATCATTAAAATTTTATTCACACACCCTTGATCTTAAGAAACTTTATATTACAAATAAATTTGTATCGCTAGACCTAAGTGGTAGAAGTTGTAATTTTGAATTATATAAATTTGTGATTGCTATTTACAATTAATCCGAAGTTGTAGTGAAATACTTAAAACTCATATTTTTAGCATTATTTTAGTTGCTATCTTTTTTTGTGATAACATTTTTGATGATAAAGAAGTTCTTATGCCCAATGGTCGGCTTGAATACAATAAAATGGGTTTACAACCCATAAGGGTAGGCCAAGCAATGGAAAGGTGCTGGAAATTAATGTTGGGCCAAGGAAGTGGCTTGGGGATGACTAATTGAGGGTCCCTTGGTCTATTGGAAGGGATTTGAACGCATGGGCTGCGTGAAGTATTGCAAGACTCAAGCAGGCTACAAGAATCAAGTGACCTAGTGGGTCACTCGGTTATAACAGAGTGACCCCCCCCCGGGGGTGATTGCAGTTAATTGTGCACATACCAAACTCACTCACTCGCCTTTGAGCCATTCCATGCAGGCATCGAGACATCCCGTGCGAGAAGAAGACCCCCTTGGCCATGCGATTAGGCTAAGGGCCATGCGGGTGATGCACCCATGCGCAAGCCACAACCGAGTGAGTGCTATGCACAACGACAAAGACAAATGAAGGCATGGCACAAGGCATGAAGAGGCAAGGCACAAGGCATATGGACCATTTAGTCACTTCGTTACAACTGAGTGACCTTGAGAGTCACTAGGTTATAATCCCATGCCCCCCCCCCCCCCCACCATTTGGTAGCCACCAACCATGTACCGTGCGACTCAAACAAACCCATGACCAAGACATTCGAGCCTTGCCAAAGGCCAATAACCAAGAGGGATGCCACCTCAAGCCATACCAGACCACAAATCATGTAGCTATTCGGCTGTGAGGTGTCCAAGCCTGGTGGAAATTCAAGGCCCCATCAAGCCTTGCCAATAACCGAGACACTCGGGTTTCTCGGTTATAACCGGGAATGCCATGCCAAGCTTTAACCAAGCCATGCGAGAGATCCTCTCAAGAGGTCGTACGACTCGGTCAAAGTCCATTCGAGATGCCTGGAGAGAAACATCGGTCACACTTACCCATCAGCCTCTTTCTCCTCTATAAATAGGAGGGCCGCCCCCTCATTCAAGGTACACTCACCATGACACTCAAAGCTCTCTTTTTGCTCTCAACTCATTCATAGACTGACTTAAGTATTGGAGGGTCGACGGGTGACCTCACTTGCGCCCCTAATGCTTTTTTCTTTGCAGGTCTCTCGGTTACTTTAGGTCACTTGTCACTTCCAACCTCTCTTATGACCCAACTTAATTCAGAAGACTCATACCCAACTTGTTGGGTCACTTAGTTCAGAAGACTCATACCCAACTTGTTGGGCCACTTGCATCTTACTTTTCCGCATTATAAATTTATTGTTGTTGTTGGGCAATAACATAAGTTATAAACGTGATAGCAACATAATCTTATTTTTGGTCCTTGATATCTTAATTAAAGTTTTTCTATAATATTAGAATATGTAACTCATTGTTATTTGGGAACTTAGTAAGAGAGAGAGAAAACCCTAGTTAGAGAAAATTTTTGTGTATTAAACTAATAAACAGAACACCTATATATACAAATACTAAATGGGCCATGGGCCTCAGGCCCTGACATAAAGCTAACCCTAAGTGTGATATACAAACATAACAATCATCTCTATATACAACTCAACATTCTCCCTCAAGCTGGAGCATATATATCATATGCACCAAGCTTTTTACAAATATACCCAATTCAAGGACCCCTGAGAGATCTAGTAAAGACATCTGGTAATTGGTAATTTTAATTGACAAAATCTGTGGTAATACGACCAAATAAAATATTCTCTCTGATGAAGTGACAATCTATCTCGATATGTTTGGTCCTCTCATGAAAGACTAGATTGGAGGCAATATGTAATGCAACTTGATTATTGCAAATTAATTTCATCTGTGATATCTCTCCAAACTTGAGCTCCTGAAGCAATTGTTTAACCAAATAAATTCACACGTTGCCAATGCCATAGCATTGTATTCTGCTTTTGCGCTCGGCCTTCTAACAACATTCTGCTTTTTATTTTTCCAAGATTCTAGGTTTCCTTCAACTCGAACACAATATCCTGAAGTAGATTGTCTATCAGATAGAGAACCTGTCCAATCAACGTCAGAGTATCTGACTACCCTAGTGTGACCTCTGTCCTCATACAATAGTCCTCTACTTGGAGCTCCCTTAATATCTCTGATAATTTGGACAATTGCATCCCAGTGGCTATCACAAGGAGATTGTAAAAACTAACTGACAACATTGACTGTGAAAGAAATGTCAGGTCGAGTGATAGTGAGATAATTAAGTTTTTCAACTAGCCTGCGATATCTCCCAAGATTTGTAAGAGGCTCCCCCTGTCCTGGTAAAAGCTTTACATTAGGGTCCATAAGATAATTTATAGGTTAAAATCAAGCATCCCAATGTTTTCCAGAATGTCTAACACATACTTTCTCTAAGAGGTAACTACATCAGAACTGGACCGAGCAACTTTTATGCCAAGAAAGTACTTAAGCAACTTCAAGTCCTTAGTTTGAAAATGATGGAAGAGATGTTTCTTCAGCTGAACAATACCATCCTGACCATCGTATTGACAATATCATCCACATAGACTATCAAGTATATACACCTACCTTGTGATGCGTGTTTGTAGAAAATCGAATGATGACTTTCATTGCAAGTCATACCAAATTCTTGAATAATAACACTGAAGCGACCAAACCAGGCACGCAGAGACTGTTTCAACCCATATAGTGAGCGACAGAGTTTACAAATCAAACCAGACTCCCCTTAAGCAACAAACTTAGGAGGTTGCTTCATATAAATCTCTTCCTAAATCTCACCATGTAAAAATGCATTCTTAATGTCTAGTTGATACAACGACCAGTGGTGCATAGCAGCGAAAGAGAGAAACAAAGGCATAGAGGACATTTTAGCCATAAGGGAAAAAGTGTCACCATAGTCAAGTGTACCCCTTTGCAACCAAACAGGCCTTGCTGATTAACTTGCTCATCAGGACCAATCTTGATAGTATAAATCCATTGACAATTGACAAAAGATTTCCCTGGGGGTAATGGAACCAAATCCAAAGTACTATTGGAATGCAAATTAAACATCTTATCTACCATTGCTTGTTGCCACCTTAGATTAGAAAGTGCCTCACTAACAGTCTTGGGAATAGAAATAGAGTATAAGGAAGAAACAAAAGCACTAAAAGGGGAAGACAGACGGTAATAACTAAGAAAATTATAAATGGAATGAGGATTGTGAATAGAATAGGTACCTTTTTGAATGGCAATGGGAAACTGATTCTTTGAAGGTAGGTTCGCGGTAGGTGGAGACGTTGGAGCAGGATGTGAGTCAGCAGGTGTCGCTGGTGCAATAGGAGAAGTTGGAGAATGCTCAGTAATAATGTCAAGACTAGCATGAGACTGAGTCTGAGAGCGCCAATGATAAACCTGTAATGGGATAGAAGAGGGAATAGACAGAATAGGAATAGGAGGACTAGATGGATTAGGTAAGACCTCAAAATGGGATAACAGTTGGAATGGGGCGAAGAGTTGAAAGGAGATGACTCAAAGAATGTAACACTAGTAGAAAGAAAATAGTGTTGGGTGTCAGGAGAGTAACACTTACAACCCTTTTGAGGCGGGGAGTACAAAAAAAAAATGCATTTGATGGATCGAGCAAACAATTTATCCCGACTAGGAGACATTATAGACAAAGCATCTGCAAACAATGACACAGGGAGAAAAAACATATAATAGGTGATCAGGAAACAAGAGAGAGTGAGGAATCTTGTGTTGAAGAATAGAGGAAAGCATCCTGTTAATGAGATAGCAAGCAGTGAGGATAACATTAGCCCAAAAATGAAAGGGAACATGATGGTGTAAAAGAGTGTTAGCCCAAAAATGAAAGGGAACATGATGGTGTAAAAGAAGGGTGTTAAGAGTAGAACACAACACTCCTACAGATTCTCTCAACTCAAATAGCTCACCCTAGGCATTCCCACACTCGAGAACTCAAACAATATAGATAAAACAATCAAGAAGGAAAGAAAACAGTAAGAACACATGAAGATTTATCTTGGTTCGGTCTCAAAATAAGACTTATGTCCAGATTGTTGTTGCACCTCTCATTCCACTATCTTGAAACACCTTTAGGATGATTACAAAGAGAACCTTAATTTTACCCAGCCCATATACCCTGAAAGCTAGTAGAATTCTGAGATTACAAGACTATACCCAGCCTTTGTCTCAAACTCTCGCTCAATCCCAAACACAAGATAGAAATCGAAAAAAATCCCTTCTCAGAATGAAGTGCACAACACTGATTTTTCCTCCCCATCCCGCGATTCCTATTTATAAGCTATAGGGGCGTGAGTTACAACACAGTAACAGAACTGACCGGCTAATCGAGAAGAACTAACTAAATTATTCGGTCAGCCACCCTTCTAGAAATATACCTTTTAGAAGTGATATTATTCTAACTATACAACATAAAAGACATACACTTGCAGCATTACAAAAAACTATCTGATTACATTAAACATTCTAATTTAGTACAAATGACATAACAAAGGGTGTGAGCAGTTTCAATTTAATGTCTATTTTTACGCTCAACATCCCCATTCTGTTGTGGTGTATAGGCACATGACGACTGATGTAAATCCCCTGAGAAGACATAAATGTAGTAACGGGGTAAAAAAATATTTAGGGGCATTGTCACTACGCAATACTTGAACAAATGAATGAAATTGCATTTTGATTTCAACATGAAAAGATTCAAAAATTGAGAATAAGTCATAACGATTTTTCATTAAATATAACCAAGTGCAATGAGAATAATCGTTGATGAATGTTACAAAGTATTGAAAACCCAAAATAGACACAACACGCCTAGGACCCTAGACATCAAAATAAACTAAAGCAAACGGGGACACAACCTGATTATTGACACACTTTGGAAAAGAAGTTCTCGACTGTTTTCCAAGTTGTCAAGACTCACAATGAAAAGACAACAAACTAGACAGATTGGGAACCATCTCTGAAACTTGGCCAAACTGTTGTGGAGAAGAGTAGGAGACTCAGTCATCGAGCAAGCAACAGGAGAAGTAGGAATGTTGAGGTGATAGAGATCCTGCGACTCACATTCGACGCGCCAATCATCTGTCTCGTACTGTGATCCGGGATAGTAACAAAATTGTCATTAAATGTGATATAACAATTTAAGGCACATGTAAGTTTATTGACAGATCATCGTTCTGAAAGGCGCGAGGCATAGCGAAGCATAAAGGGTCCTGGAGCCTGAAGCGCACGAGGCGAGGGGCCCCTTTGTGAAGCGAGGCGCACCTTATTAGAAAAAAAAAACTCAAAATCTTGTAAAATCATAAAAAACTATCAAATTATCAATAATAACACATGCATATCATTAATGATTCATTATTTTCAAATTCTAAACTAACATCTTCAAAGTTGATTCATTCATGCAAATTTTAAACTAGAAATATCATTAAAGTTCAAACTTAAAGTCTCAAACTCAAACAAGTACCAATCATCATGTAAAGTTTTAAACAAACATATAAACACTACAAGTCCACAATTAATAAAATGTTTTCATTTTGAAAAATGCTATTTTTCTAAGTCTGGAAGATTAGCGCATTATAAGGAGACATATAAGAAAATGTTTTTATTTTGAAAAACTATCTCCCGGTAGTTTGATAGCTAATATTCATTGTTGTTAAAATGATTTTTAATAAATTTTTCAAGAAATAGTAGGTATGTATTTTGAGGGTGGTAAAATTGCTAAATCCCGAGTTTGTACCAAAAGCAAAATTCTATTTTGTTATTGTTATGGATTTTGATTTTTTAGATATTTTTATTGAATCCAAATGGGGGGTACTTTCTTATTTACATTTATGTATTAAAGTAATATTTATATTTTACCTTCCATTTACTTAAACTAAAGAAATGTAAATATGTTGTAATGTATGCATGCTAGAATCGAGAAGAGAGGAGGAATTGGGCTTCCTAGGTTTCAATTAAAACCTAAGTTTCATGAGGCACGCCTCTCGTCTTGACGCCTCACTGTGCAAGGCGAGGGCCTTGCTGAAATCGCCTCGCCTCGGCCCAGGCGAGGCGCCTTGCACCTAGGCGCGCCTTTAACAACTATGTGACAGATACAAGATTAAAAGGACAATGAAGAAGATAAAGGACAAAATTTGAAGGTAGAGAAGGTAAGGGTTTGGCAGGGCTGACAGCTTTAGCAACCGCTTTGGAACCATTGGCTAAAGTTACATAAGGTAAAGATGCATAACTAATAAAATGAGAGAACAAATGGGAATTACCAAATATATGGTTAGAAGCACCTAAGTCCTGGACCCATGGTCCTAAAGAGGATGACCGAGCGAGACGGGCAGTGGAGTCATCGGAGTGGGTGATAGAGGCAACTGTGGGTGAGGAGTGATGGGATGTCTTATACTTGAGATACTCTTCATAGTTAGCCCCACTGAGAAGTAAAGAGTTATGTGGTTGTCTATTAGAAGACTCAGACCGAGAACGATCAACATAAACAACATTAGCACGAGGGGGGCGACCATGCAGTTTATAACACTGTTCCTTAGTGTGCCCCCACTTGTGACAGTAGTTACACTTGGGGCATTTTCCCCGACTACCATCACGATCTCTTCCTTGTTCTCCACTACTCTGAACTTGCGAAACTATGATTGAATTATCACTTGTGAAAGAGGTAGTTACTGTAGGAACTGAGGAAACCTAGAGAAGACGGGAATACACTTCATTCATCATAGGGACAATGAGACTGGCAAGGATCTGGTCACGAACAAGAGCAATCTTAGGACCAATAGCTGCAAGAGTACAGACCATGAACAACTTATCTCTTTGAGCAAGATTCTCTATTGCAATCTTATTAGCAGGTAAAAGGGAGTTATATTTAGCCTTAATAGAAGCCATCTGACCAAGAAAATCGGGAAGAGCTAAACTCTGTTGTCTCAAGTTAATCAAATTAGACACCACTGAATATAGGTGTTGGATGTCATTTGTATAGAGAGCCTTGGTCTGAGCCCACAATTCAAAGCAAGTGGTATAGTTGGAATAGATTGGGTGAAGGGAGGGATCAATCGATTGCCATAGGAGACTGCACAATAGAGCATCAACTTTCATCCACTTAGTATTATTTGTGGTCACTTCCTCATACTTGGTGTTCAGATGATCCTTCAAACCTTGATCATACACCATAGTTCAACAGCCTTAGACCAAGAGATATAATTGGAATTGCCTATTAACTTCTCAGTAGCAATTGCTGGAGAGGGAAATAGGATACTGGAGAAGGATCCAAATTTACTAGTACTTTGACATGTTGTTGGATCAAAGAGAGCCCTACAAGATCAAAAGATCTAAGACAAAAAGGGTTAAAATAAGCCAAAAAGAAAAGCTGGATGATCAAAACAACACAAAAACGGAGTGGCAGAGGCTTGCTGGAGCTTTAACTACTATGGACGGCAGCGGACGGCGATGAAACCATCGATATCGGGACAGACTGAGTGAGACAAGTCCAACTGTGGTGACAGCGTTGCGACCGAAGCATCATAGAGAGTGATTAGGGTAAAAAAACCTCTTTGTGAACTGTTTTGACGAGAGGCCCGTGTAGACGCGTGGCGGCGGCGGGCTTCGGGGTAGGGTTGATTTGAGGCTAGCGGACACAATGGTGGCAGTGGCTCGGGCAATCGGTGGTCGAAAAGGCTGATGGCAGAAGGCCGGCAGTTTCAGATCTGGCTGGAGACCCCTTCATCTTCTCAGGTGCTCGATGGCGACGGGAAGTGGGAGTGTTTGACTACGTGGTAAGCGTCAGCTATCATTGGCAACTCGAAATGCGACGGTAATGGTGGCAGTGATGTCTAAAACTAGGGTTGGGTTAGGGTTTGTATAGTGACTTTGATACCATATGAACTTAGTGAGAGAGAGAGAGAGAGAGAGAGAGAGAGAGAATCCTAGTTGGAGAAAATTTCCATGTATTAAACTAATACATCTATATATACAAATACTAAATGGGTCATAGAGCCTCATGACCTTACATAAAACTAACCTTAGGTGTAATATACAAACATAGCAATCATCTCAATATACAACTTAACATTATTGATACCATGGAAAAGATTTAAAAGCAAAAATCAATTATTTAATGTTATATATTAACTTCTTATTTTGATTGAGTTGTGAAGGGTAATGTGGTCAAACTACTCATTTAACTCCTACCCCATATTGGTTCCAAACATAAAATTTGGAATTCAATTCTAATTTTTAGTGTTTTATTAAAAATATAAAAAAAATTAGATTCCAATTGTGTTGGAATCATTGAAACTATGGAATTAGATTTCTTATTGCTTCAGAATTGGTTCCAAATGGGCTGTAAACCTCTCCCCTTTTTGGTTAGATTCCTAGTAGGGGTAGACCTATGTTAAACCCAAATTAAAGTCAAAATCCTATAAAAGCTTAAGAGACTTTTACACCTAGACATGTTAAGAGACTTGTCATGATCAATAGAATTAGGAGATAAGAGACAGTGGGAAGCAGTTGAAGTTGTTTCAACTGCAATTATTGTAGGTACAGTAGTTATAACAAACTATCGCAACTGTAATAAACTGTCAGTAGAATCTGTTACAATTGTAGTAAGATATTAGTAGATTCTGTTACAATGTCCAATTAATTGTTGTAGATAGCAATATATAAGGCTACTAGTTAATCCCCCATGCGATGCATGAAAGTTCATATATATTGAATTTAGGGTGTGTTTGACAGCATTTAGTTGGAAAGAAAAATATTTTCCAACTTGGAAGATATGAAGTGTATGGATCTCAATGAAGATATGACAAAAGACAGAAATACATGGAAGTCTAGAATTCATGTAGCCGACCCCACATAGTGGGATAAAGGTTGGAGTTGTTGTTGTTGTTGCATGGAAAACAAAAATCATCTCCCCCTTAGATGGAATTTTTCATGGAAAATAGCCAAAAACATGCTTTAATGGTTGTACCATGGAATTGAATTCCATGAAAAATATAGTGTGTCAAACACCAAAGATGGAATTCAATTCCTTGGATTTGACATTTTTCATGCATTTTCCATGCTATCAAACACACTCTTACTTAAAATTAACAACCTCACAACCATAAATTCTATCTACAGTCTACAGGTTTCAAGAACTACACATTTTCCATAAACTAATAACTAATTTAACATATGATAAATATAAATAGCTTATACAAAATAATAAATAATATGATAACATATAATAAATTAGTAACATAAATAATAAAAATATAAAATATAATAAAATTTTCAAAAAAAATATGACAACATATGATAAATATAAATAGCCTATACAAAATATTAATTTTGTCAAAATAACTTAAACAACTTATTTAAAATAATTCAATTTTGCCTAAATAACTAATTTAACATAACCTACAAATTAATTATTTTTCAAAATTAAGTAATAACATAAACATATATAAGATTTGTACTTTTTTTGCATGGTTCATAAACTAATTAAGAGTTTTAGAGTTTTGAGTAGTAGCTTTATTGAGAGAGAATGAGAGGTAAATTATGGGAAATAAAATAAAAAATTAAATTTATTTTTTAAAAAAATTTACTTGGTAGTCAATATTTGGCGGTATTATCTGATATTTCAAAAATTTTTCCGATTTAAAAAAATCTAATTTTTCTGTAATTTATTTTAATTAAAATTTTATGTTAATATTTAAAAATTAATAATATGGATTAGATCTTCCCTCTTCATATACCAACATGCTTACACATTCTCCAAACACTATTTAATCATAAAAAAAACCATCTACAGGTTCCAAGAACTCCACGTTTTCCACAAAACTAAACTTAATTAATAACGTATAAAAATTCTATTTCGAGTAAGTAAAAAAATAAATAAAATATAATAAAATATCAAAATAGAAAGTGAAAATGGGCAGGAAAAAAATTTGACGGCTGTTTTGTTATAATATATATATATAGATGCCACTTTGTACCAAGATATTATAAATGAATTGATTTCAAGTTCTCTCATGTTCTTTTTATCCATTCTTTGTTTCCCTCTCTATTTTCTCCCTAATGTCTCTCTATCTCTTCTTCCACGATTGTCAACTAGAAACCCTAGATTCAAAACCTAGGGTCCTGATAATTTGGTATCAGAGAAAGTCCTAGGCCACTGATTCAGTCTCTCTTAGAAAATTGCCATGGCTGTTGGAACTCGGATGAAGCAATTCGAGGCTCAACTGCAACAAGTGAATGCAACTGTTTCTGATCTGCAAGCATGAGTGTCGCTGGAATCTGGATCTAACCAAAATCATGATGCAATCCTTGTGTTGGATAGGAAATTTGAGGCTTTCAAGGGCGGATTAGCAAGAAGACTGGATGGCTTCATGCATATGTTCTCCAAACTGCTTTGGATGTGTCTTCCAAATGATTTTCCTCCTAAGGAACAATCTGATCCAATCCTACAAGGAAATGGAACAATTCTTAGGGCAGCTGGTTCTTTGGAGCTAGAAATTGAACCTGCTGTAATTGGAGAAAATGTAGTTGAAAGAGCGGTAGAAAGGAGGTAGGAGGTACAGGCTACATCTAATCAACCTTACTTTCCATTGCCAAAGCTAGAAATACCAATGTTTGATTGTCGAGACCCTAGCTAGTGGATTAGGCGATGTCATATGCTCTTTAGCTTGTATAATATTCCGGATCAATATAGAATTACTTTAGCCTCTACTTATTTGAATGATGTTGAGGATACTTGGTTTCAAGGATGGATCAGATTACGAGATGATTGTTAATGGACAGGTTTTGTGGAGGATTTTTGTTGTGGTGATAGAGATATGACTGATGTTATAGAAGAATTTAACAAATTGAGACAGGTTGGAATGTTTTTGGAATATCAAACCAAGTTTGAAGAACTGAAATCACTAATGATCATTACCAACCCCTCTCTTTGATAAGCATATTTTGTTTTGAGTTTTATAAGTGGCCTTAGTGAAGAACTTAGGCCAACAATGAGGATGTTACAACGTGCAACAGTTAAGCAGGGTGTAGAAAAGGTGAAACTGCAAGAATTGACAATGGATGCCATATTCCAGAAGCATCTGCCGAAACCAAGTTTTACTTATTCATGTACTCGTTCAATGGTCCCATTTGCATCCAGATAACAATACTTGGGAATATTTGCCTGACCTTCTAGGTCAATTTCCTCGAGTTTCTTATCTTCTTTGGTTTTCTTGAGGACAACAAAATTTTGAAGGGAAGGGAAATGTCATGATCAACAGAATTAGGAGATAGGAGATAGCAGAAAGCAGTTGAACTTGTTTTAACTGCAATTGTTACAGTTACAATAGTTGTAACAAACTATTGCAACTGTAATAAGCTGTTAGTAGAATATGTTACAATTGTAATAAGCTGTTAGTAGAATCTATTACAATGTAACTAATTAACTGTTATGGATAGCAATATATAAGGCTCTGCCACTTTGTACCAAGACATTATGGATGAATTGATTTCAAGTTCTCTCATTTTCTCTCTATCCATTTTCTATTTCTCTCTATCTCTCTCTCTTCTTCTTCTTCCACGATTGCCAACTAGAAACCCTAGATTTGAAACCTAGGGTCCTGACAAGACTATCCTAAGGCATGATTTTTCGAATATTAAAATTTTGGCTCCCCGCAAACCTTCCATCTTGTGTCTGGCTTTGCCTGGTCCAGTTTTTTAAACACTGAATGTATAATAATTTAGTTGATATTGCAAAAACATGCCCTAACATAGAAAAAAATTGGTTTTTTTTATCACCTTTCTTTTTCTTCTTATGGCTGAGAGTTCACTGACTCACTCAGAAACTAGATTTTCTTCATCTTTTGTGAAGCTAGTTGAAGAAGAAGAAGCTATCAACAAAGCTAGATCTGGCTTGGCTGATGATTTTCTACATCATCACGATCATACTTTCACTTTATCCTAACTAAGTTGGGGTTAGTGCCATAGCATTCATAATGCAAATTGACTTTTAGAGCTCATATTGACTACAAATTCATGCAAAAGAACAATGTGGCAAAATTTCACACTAGTGCCCTTGTTAAGTTCCAACACCATCTTCATATGGAAAAGTTTCATGGAATGGAATTGAATGAAGTTAATCGATATGATTCTGTTCCATCACATGAAGAAAAATAAAGAAGTTGGGGATATGGGTAGTTGGGGGGGGGGGGTTTGCCGACAAACCAAATGAAGATGGAGGAGAATAAGGCTAGGTGTAGAGGTGGGGGGCAGGATTGGAGTTGGTGGAGAAACAAGGAAGAAATGACGAAGGGAAGAAGAAAAAGGGGAAACAAAACTGAATGGCAAAAATGAACACATCTTGAGTGTGTTTGATTTTTTCAAATTTTATGGGCCCTTAGAAACACCAAGTTGCTGATATGGTTTTATTTTTAGCACTCTTAAGCATGAAAATGACTTCAATCAACAATGGGATTGTAATTTAACCTTATCTATAATTCCTTTTGTGGTGGAAACGAACTTGCAATTCTGGCCTTTCAATTCCATTTCTGCATCCCAGCCTGAGCATAATGGTTTTCACATTTTAATTTCATATTTTTGGGGGTATGGTATCAGCAAATTTTGGACTTGATTCCTCTGATATCTCTTTTTAATCTAATATAGAGTAATAGTTACGAATTGTTAAAACTAGTTTATGCAAGCATAGGGAAAGGCTTTTTCCACAACAGCCAGTTATATATGTTTGACCTATAATTTATTGTTTCAAGTTAAGAGCATATTGTTATTTTTTCTTTGCCTCAACTTATTATTTTTTTCTTTTCCTAGACTTAGTTGAAGCCATAAGGCTCATTGTATTTTTTCATTTGAACCTACTTTGCATTGGATTCCTCCTGTTAATTATTGGTGTGAGAATGTTGCATCAAGCCATCTGCTGATGCAATGAGCAAGTTTAAACTCCTAAGGTTTTCTGAAAAGTGTGATGATATCATAATCTGGAAGAGTCTAGGAAGTTTCGGATTGTGTTCCTTATTGTAGATATTGCTTCCCCATCTTCACACACACACACCCCCAAAGGATACGAAAACACCTCAGCCAATAATTGCTTTTTTCCCTTTTGATTTATTGGTTAAGGATTTAAGATAAATTTATTTAATTGGATTTAGGCGTCAGTGGGTCAGAGAGGATGATTTGGCAAAGGACTTGAAGCTGCATTCAAAACAACTTCGTCGGACTTTGCGCTTTTTTGAAGAAGAAAAGCTAGTCACCAGGGACCACAGGAAAGAGGTCAGTTATATATTTTGTTCATATTTATACTTTGCATATTTGATTCTAATACCCTATAAAACATTCACATAGTGCAAATTTCAGGTTTAATCACATTAAGGCATCAAAAGTTTGCAGTTTTCTTTAAGATCATTGGGGTCATGTTATTTGGTGAATCATAATTGTATCCACTCTCTCTTTCTGCATATCAGTTGCTAGTTGTCAATTTAGGTTTCTCTTTGTGCTCTAAGTAAATAATTTCTTTTGTAGTCAACGTATAACCCAATTTCATTCTCCATTTGACCTTTGAAGGCTCATGTATGACAAACTTGTCAGATGCTTATCATCAGTGTATTGCGTGCTTTATATCAATATAGTTAGAAAGTTTGGACCACTAGGGACTTACATGTCTGCTCCTTGGAGTTTTACCCAGTTGATCGAAAGTCTGACACTGTTCACTGTTGCGGTCAAGTAACAGAGGGAATGAACATCAGTTATGCAAAAAATGAGGAAAACTTACAAGGGGAGTGCTCTTTCCAACTTGGAAATCTTAGGAAATGTCGAGAAGGACCCTAACCTTCCTACCCAAGTGCCATTGAATGCCTACTAGATACTCACATAGGCCCAGAAGAAAAATACTTTGACTATGTTCCTTGGGTCTATCTCTTAGGTGTCGGTGGCTATGATTATTCTCTTTAGTTTTAAAAGAGCATAATCGGTGGCCACAATTATAATTATACTCGGACTAATTGCAATTTGTTGTTCGAAATGAATGGTTTCTTTTTTTGTAATTTTCTAAATATTACGAAGTCTTATAAGTTGAATTAATCAAATTCAATTTTTCTCACTCTATCGCAGAGTACCCATTCACTCGAAATTGATTTGCTTCCATTTTGACTTTTCGTAAGCAAGCCCAGGCTTTATCTAGTTGGTCAATGGCCCCCACCCCCCAACGTGATTCATCTGAATTTCAAATAGTATTAAAAATCATGATTGTTGTCTAGCTAGTACGTGGTTAGATTGGGTAGGAGTGTTACAAGTTAGTAAAGGAAAGTCAAAAGGTCATGGAAATTTATGTTGAATAAGCAAGGGGAAGAAAGATAAGAGATTTCAGCCAAGTGAAATACGTAACACAAAATCACAAAATCCTAAAAATGAGGAGGTCATGAAAATTTATGTTGACTAAACAAAGGGAAGAAAGATAAGGGATTTCAGCCAAGTGAAATGCATAACACAAAATCACAAGATCCTAAAAATGAGGAGGTGATGGAGGAGAAATGGAAGGAGTATTGTTTGAGTGGTTGAGACAAAAATATGCTTGTATAATGAACTTGAAGTATGGAGAAACATTAGAGAATTGAAAGGTTTTGTCATGTATTCGCATGGTAGGGGGGCGATATAGTAATTAAATGTAATAGGAAGGAAAAGTAGCAAATTAGTAGAATATGCTGTAGGGAGTTGTACAAAGTTTGTTGTTACTTTGGCAGCTTGTACATTCCCAGTCTTGTAAGTGGTTACCTACACATGGGAGGTTAGGATCCAGCTATTTATATAGCTGATCCGTCTGCACGGACAGATATGAAATTCCATAACAAATTATCTGAATATTCTCTCTCTCTCTCTCTCTCCCCCTCATTTCTGTCTCTCTCCCCTTAATTTCTCTCTCGATTCCCTTCCACTTCCTTCCTCGATCAACCTATTGATTGAGAATTGCTCGTCAGATCCTTAGGGAACTGACAGGTTTTAAATTAAGTAGGTTAAAATTGAGCATGTGTAATGTGAAATGTGAATTAGTAAAAATAGAAGTGTGGATCATGTTATTTTTAAACTTGGAGATGAAGTTATCTTGAAAAAAGATCAATTTTGATATCTTGGATAAATTGTTCAAAAAGAAAGGGGGATTATAGAGTTTGTTGCTCCAATAATTAAGACATGATTGTTAAAGTGGAGAAATGCATCCAATCCTTTATGCGACCATAAAATTTCTCAAAATCCAAAATGGAAGTTTTATTAGGCAAATATAAGCCATCTTTGTTGAATAGTTCAAAATGTTGGGCAATTAAATGCTAACATATGCAATATATGTTACAGTGAATGTAGGATCATATAAGAAAAGACAAAATAAAAAATGAGATGATTCATAATAAGATTGGAGTGATGCTTATTGTAGGTAAGATGTGAGAGTCACAATTACATTGATTTGGACATGTGTGAAGAAGATTGATAGAAGCACCTGAGAGTTGAGTGGATGAAATTGAGGAAATTTGTATCTAAAAAGGGAGAGGAAGACCAAAGAAAACTTAGTGGGAAACCCCCTTAGACATGACATATGATATAATGGCCATATAGAATATCCAACCATGGATAGAGATGGCTGGAGATTTATAATTCATGTACCCAAGTGGTGGTGGTGTTCTCTAATAAGTTATTTGGAAAATAAACTTGTTTAAATAATCTCTGTGTTCCAACCCCTTTTTCTTCCCATGTTGGTTCACATCTTTACCATCATGTTACAATTGTTGGTTCTCTGGACAATATTGGCATCTTGTTCATGTAGTTTTTTCACTATTGTCTAATTTGAATCTTGAATGTTCTCTTCCATTTCTAATGATTCTTTAGTCCTCTGTTTTATGCACCTGGCTTATTTCTAATCTTTTGCTTAGGAGTATCTTCCCATGACATCTTGATCGCTAAGATAGGACTTAGGATGGTCCCCTGAACTTAATGTTACTTAAATAAGGATCTCCTTTCTTTTGTTAGGTAGTGCAAAGGCTTTTCCCTGGTATTGCTATCCCTTTATTTCTTCTCCTTCCTTGGCTTACCATGGGAGAGTTAATGATATCAAATCTATGCAACAATTCAATTTTATCATTTGATGACAATTGAAACATTAAATAGAATCGTTGGTATGGTTCTTCTTGTTATCTATTTTGCTCAAAAAAGAGATTTGTTTGGGTGATTATGGGAACATTTAGTATGGTAGTGCAAAAATATGTTAAACATGATAATAGAACTCCGTGTATCTGAAGTGATTTTGTTGTGGAGGTGGCTTGTCTATTGAACACACTGGTGATTTCTTGGATGTACTAGTTCTTGTTTTTTATATGCTATTTAGGGTTATGTTTCATCGATATCTCTTTGTTGTTGCCACAATACAACAATGAATTTGTAACGTGGGAAAGGTGATTTTGATGTCCGTGTGCAAGAATGATCAGGAGACTTCGAGGCGAATGATTAGGAGGCCAACTGATCAAGTGGCCTGGAGAAATGATGGCTTGCTGATGAACGAGAGGTCCTGAATGATTGAGAGGCCCTGGATGATCGAGAGACCTACCAAGACGAACAAACTGTTAGTGGCGAGGGAGGTTGTTCCCGCGCAAACTCTTTGATGCTTAAGTTAGTCTTCGAGTGCTTGAGTGCAAAAATGGATTCTGAGTATCAAAGTGAGCGTGCAGCGTACTTGAGAGAAGAGGCGGGCCTCCTATTTATAGAGAAGTGTGAGGGGGACATGTGTCAGCCATCTCGGGTTTCCCAAGTGGCATATTTTGGGCATATTCCGCAGAATCTTGGAATATTCTTAGCATATTTGGTTTGCAGAACGCCCTAAGAGGGTCTGTTGGCTACGAGGGAGGCTTCCGGGCGTGGAGGCATTTGTGACTGAGTGGTAAATTGGACTTGCACTTCATGGATTGCACTGCTTGTCGGCCACTTAAGTGATTCCAAGTCTTCAATTGTTCTCCAAGCTCCACTACAATTAATTAATTGATTTCTAAGCTGTACAACTTCAATTGCCAAGCTTCTCATTAATTAATTGATCTCCAAGCTCTACAACTTCAATTAATTAATTGGAATTTTATAATCAAAGTGAATTTGGAAGATTCAAGTGACGCAAGTGAAGTTGGAAGAATAAAATAATGCAAGTGAGTTGAAACATGGCAATTGGAATTAGTTAATTTGGATGTTACACGTGCACTTTGTCCTTCTTGACCGAGTGGCCACTCGGTCATTGCCTTGCTCTTTTTATTTTATTATTCCTTTGTTGGTTTTGCTTTTGGGTTGTGCATTTTGGCCCACTTCGGTATGCATTTTAACCCAAGTGCTCTATTTATAAATCTGACTTGGATTCGCCACTTGGGTTTGGTCCATATCCAAATTTTCTGTTGTTTGTAGGGCATATCACCCTTCCTTCTATTGCATGTTCTTCTTTGCCTGTCAATAGCACATAGGGAGCAAGGAACCTAAGGGATATATATATATGCTGATACTCGGCATATTTGGGATTTACAACATTGATTCTATTTGAAGTTCTTATTTGTAAACTCTGTTCAAACAGCATCAAATTATTTTCTCAAATTTGTTACCAATAAAAGCAACAAAAATGTCATACTTAATGTTTAGTTTGTGTTTTTGTTGCTTTCTCCCTGTGAGTGCATTGTTTGTATTGGTTCTGCCAGTTGTTTAGACATGCAAATCCATTGAATTTTTGTGCTCGTCTATTCCTTGAAGTTATACTGGTTGAAGTTACCTCTTATTGGGACGACTAAAATAGAGGATCAGGTTTATCTCTTATGTTGAAAATAAGGAGATAAAAGAGATAAGAGAAATTCAAGGAGATAAGTGATGAGGTTGATTAGAGGATAAAGAGATAAAGCAGTGTGAAGAAGATAACTCCAGCAAATCTCTTAATTCAAACTTATAAATATGTTTCCATAGCTTAGGAGATAATTAGTCGCATTTATATGGGCATCTAGAAAAGGAGATTTATATGGATTTGCCACTTGGGTTTTGGTTTACCAACCAAGGAAAAAGTAGTGTGCAAATTAAAAAAGGCCCTGTATGGATTGAAACAGTCCCCAAGAGCCTAGTTTGGCCGTTTTACAAAGGTGATGCTTGGTATGGGATACAACCAAAGCCAAGGGGATCATACATTGTTCATTCACCACTCGGCTACAAGAGTGACAGTGTTGTTAGTATATGTAGATGACATTGTAGTCACTGGAAATGATGAAGGCGGCATGAGAAAATTGAGAGAATGTCTAATTAAAGAATTGGGAAGAATAAAGTTTTTTTTGGCATAGAAGTGGCTCATTCTAAGGAAGGGATCTTTAATTGGGAAGAATAAAGTTTTTTTTGGCATAGAAGTGGCTCATTCTAAGGAAGGGATCTTTATCTCCCGACAAAAGTACATATTAAACCTACTTGCTAAAATAGGAATGTTGGGAAGTAAGGCAGTTGGCACTCCAATTGAACCTAATCACTGGTTAGGGGAGGTGCTGGAAGATGGTGTAGTAGATAAAGGATCCTATCAAAGATTGGTTGGGAGGCTCATTTATCTAGCTCATACTCAGCTAGACATTGCCTATGCAGTAAGTGTGGTTAGGCAATTCATGCACAACCCAAAAGAAACTCATCTAAAGATAGTGTGTAGGATTTTACATTACTTGAAGGGAACCCCCGAAAAAGGTATTCTATTTAAGAAGGGAGAAACTATATCTCTTGAGGCTTACACAGATGCTGATTATGTTGGATCTATGGTGGATAAGAGGTCTACATCTAGTTATTGCACATTTCTAAGGGGTAATCTTGTGACTTGGAGAAGTAGAAATCAAAATATGGTGGCTCGGTCAAGTGCTGAAGCAGAGTTCAGGTCAATGGCTCTAGGGATGTGTGAGTTATTATGGCTTAAAATATTATTGGATGATCTTAGAATAAAATGGACAACTCCTATGACACTCTACTGTGACAATAAATCAGGTATAAGTATTGCTCACAACCTTGTTCAACATGACTAAACAAAACATGTTGAAGTGGATAGGCATTTCATTAAAGAAAAATTGAATAGTCGCCTAATTTGTACCCCATATATATCCTCAAGTGATCAATTGGATGATGTGTTGACTAAGGGTTTGCTTGTAGTTGTGTGTCAAAGGTTGATAAGCTAGATTGGAATGCACGACATTCATTCACAATCTTGAGGGCGAGTGTCAAAGATAAGTAACATATCTTGTCCTTGTTCTTGGACAAGACATCACATGATTAGTTTTTTCTTTCCAAAAGATGTATTTTATATCTTCTAGAAGCTAGATTGTTGTGATTGTATTCTAAATTGATTGTATCCTAATTTGTATAGGTTTCTAATTCTGAATTGGGAAACTTCCTAGTTTGATAGGCAGTCTTGTACATAAATTCAGTGATCCCTTCAAAGGAAATGAGATTGAATTGATTCTCCAATCATTCTTGATAGAAACATTTGTATCCTCAGTTATTCATCAATAAAGACCCTCATTTGTCTTATTCTGAACGTTGTGTTTTGGCAAAGCAACCTAGAACACTGATAGGATACCAGGTAGCAAATTCACAGCAATCTCGCTACCTTCTTCCCCACTGATTGGACCTCATTCCTCATGGCATCCATTCCCCGTTGCAGGCTGTCCATCCTTCCTTCCAATTCCCCTACTCGATCCGTCAAGTTGACCATTAGGATCGATGATGCTCTGATACCAAATTGATAGGATACCAGGTAGCAAATTCACAGCAATCAAATATCAATGGTTTTCAATGATTTGCAGCAACAAGAATAAGAACAATAGGGCATTTGAGAGGCCCTTAACTCTCCCTAAGACTCAATACCAAAATCATCCTCCTTAATATTCTCCTAGCCTCTCTTATTTATAGTTTGTTATCCAGCGACACTCCCCTCCAACAGCCTCAGCTATTAGTCATGCTCCCTTGGCTTCTCTTCCCCTTTTTGCCCTTCAACCGTTTTTGTCACTTTCCCCCTCTCCCAAAATCCTATTCTGCCCCCTGCTTCTTCTCTCCTATTTCTTTGCCGGTACATGTGACTAACAAGGGTCCTATCATTACTTCCGCCCATGAAACTCACCTTGTCCTCAAGGTGAGACTCCACCAAATTACCAGCTTTGTCATATTTTTGCTGGCCCAGATTGTTAAGATCAGAAGCAAATGGCGCCCCAATCATCAGTAAGGTGCCCTCCTTGGACGTTACCAGATCCGCCATCCTTGACATCAGATTCCTGATCTTCTTCCTCGGCTGCTTCAATGCCTTGGCCGCTTCCCGTCTTGTCTTGAACTGGACGAAGCTGCAGCCCTTGGTCTTACCCATGACCCATTCGAAGATGACGTTGCAATCCTCAGTCTCGACGCATGACTCGAAGGCAGAGACGAAGGTTTCTCGCGTCGTGTCCCACGCGAGGCCATAGACGACGAACTTGCGACGAGATATGTCGCGATCCGCGGCATCGCGGAGGCGAGTGAAGAGGAAAGCGTCGGGCACGGCGGCGCCGACAAGGAAGTTAATTCGATGGTTCCTGGTGTAGGGCTCAAGAAGTTTCTGGATCTTCTCGGGCTTGGTCTCACCGGAGGAGGAATCATCATCGGCGTCCGAATCGGACTGAATTGGCATCGCGGTGTCTTTGGTTGGGACTGGAGTTTGGTATTTCTGAAGCTTCTTCTTCTTCTTGCGTTTCTTCTTGACGCTTTTGCTGTCACCTTGTGGTGGTCTAGTCGCCGGCTTTTTCTTCTTCGCTATTGCTTGAGCAGCGATGCGATAGTGGCGCCCTATGGCTTCGTCTTTCAGGTTTGCTTTTTTACCCACACGAATCTCTCTTCGTCTCCATCGCTCCCACTGGGCCCATGGAAGTGCAGCACCCTCCAAACACAGCGTTGCTGTGTCCGTCTTCTCATCAGACAACACCGCAACTCCCAACTCCTCACCTATTGCCTTAGCGAAGGCCGGAGGCCAGTGTGATGAGGCGGGGCTGGGCATCACCCATTTTTGTGCCATCATCAGAGGAGGCAATATCACTACCCGCTGGTGATTCGAAATTGGGGACGAAGGGGCCTGACCTTTGTTTGGGCCGAGTCCAAAAATGCTTCCACGAATCGCCAGATTCATCTCCTCAATTGGTTGGGCTAGGTCCATCATCTGCTCCAGCTCAATCAGCCTCGACACCCTCATCTTGGCTCGGATGACCGGCTCCATTCCATTGATGAAGTGGCCCTCCAGCATCGCCTTTGGCATGCTTGTGAGCGGTGAGGTTAGAGTCTCGAAGCCAAGGCGGTAATCCTTGACGGACCCCCACTGTCGAAGCGCAAGGACCCTTTCTTCCACCGTGCCTTTCTGCGCGGGCCTGAACCTATTCCTCAACATCGCCTTGAGCTCCTCCCATCTCTCCTCGTTCTTCCTCTCTCGTTCATGCTCTTCCCAGCTTGCTCTCATCCTAGCGAACTGTTCCAGCAAGCTCGCTACCTTCTTCCCCATCGATTGGACCTCATTCCTCATGGCATCCATTCCCCGTTGCAGGCTGTCCATCCTTCCTTCCAATTCCCCTACTCGATCCGTCAAGTTGACCATTAGGATCGATGATGCTCTGATACCAAATTGATAGGATACCAGTTAGCAAATTCACAGCAATCAAATATCAATGGTTTTCAATGATTTGCAGCAACAAGAATAAGAACAATAGGGCATTCGAGAGGCCCTTAACTCTCCCTGAGACTCAATACCAAAATCATCCTCCTTAATATTCTCCTAGCCTCTCTTATTTATAGTTTGTTATCCAGCGACACTCCCCTCCAACAGCCTCAGCTATTAGTCATGCTCCCTTGGCTTCTCTTCCCCTTTTTGCCCTTCAACCGTTTTTGTCACTTTCCCCCTCTCCCAAAATCCTATTCTGCCCCCTGCTTCTTCTCTCCTATTTCTTTGCCGGTACATGTGACTAACAAGGGTCCTATCAAACACATCCTCCTCCTCACCCCTATAAACCATCTACTCCCTTTCATCTTATACATAGCAATGTATGGGGCCCATCTAGAGTACCTAATTTAATCGGAGGACGATGGTTCGTCACTTTTGTAAATGACCATACTCGGGTTTGTTAGGTTTACCTAATGAAAGAAAAGTCTGAATTCATTATATGTTACCTAATTTTTGAATTCATTATGTTATTTATTATATGCTATTTTTGTCCAGACTGCAAAAGGTGCAAAAATATATAGTGCTGCAATCGCTGCCACAGCTGATGGTCAGCAGACCGGACGTGAGGGAGAAGAGAAGATTAAGCTCCACACGCACTCTTATTGTTGTCTAGATTATGCACAGGTTTGTCCTTCATATCCAGGACATGAATATATCTAGATTTGTGCTACTTTATCTGTTTAGTTATGCCCTTTTATTTTAGATAGTCATATCTAATTTAAACCCTTCCTTCAGCTCTTTGTTGAATTTCATTATTTTATACTGCCTGCAAAATTAAGATGATAAATGTGTAAAATTTAACCCTGTTGTTCCTAGATCAAAAGGGTGCCTTTTCTTTTTGCATATATATGTATATAGTATTTAACATTATGAATACAATTATGAAGTTGATGATCTTAACCTTAAATGAACCTCACTGCCCATCATTACTTAACCAATCAATAACCTGGTTTGCATATGCTTGCCAGATTTACGATGTTGTGAGATACAGAGTGCAACGGATGAAGAAAAAGCTAAAAGATGAACTGGAGAATAAGAACACGGTTCAGGAATATATATGTCCTAACTGTGGCAAAAGGTTTTCTTGTTGCTGCTACTGGTTTTGAAGTTTTCATATTTATATGCTTTAGATAAAATCTTGAGGAGTCTCCCAATGTTAAATGTCCAGATATAATGCGTTGGATGCACTACGACTAGTTTCTTTTGATGATGAAAACTTCCATTGCGAGCATTGCAATGGGGAGCTCGTGGCGGAGAGTGACAAATTAGCTGCCCAAGAAATGGGAGATGGAGATGACAATGCAAGGAGGCGCCGTCGTGAAAAGCTGAAGGACATGCTTCAGAAGATGGAGGTCTGTTCTTTTTTTTTTTTTCCCTCCTACTTCTTCTCCCAATTTTTTAATCTTTTGTACTAGGATTGACAATTTCATTATCTTGGAGATTAAGTATGCAAATCCTATCATACTACCTTACTATTAGGACCTGTTGTATCTTCTATTAGGACCTGATTTATTACTCAAAGCTGGCATGGAAAATTGTAAACCTTGTCCTACACCTTTTACCCTTGGTTCTCAATTTACTGATGATGATGATTTTTTCCCTAGTCCTGCCTTGTACAGAAAGCTGATTGGTTCACTCCAGACTTTACTTTTACAGTGAGCAGGCTTAGTTTCTTGTGGCTCCAAAATAGCAACACTGGCAGGCTTGTAAAAGACTCCTAAGATATCTAGAATGCACGCTTGGTTTGGGTCTTGTATTCACTCCACCTCCTTTGACTGTTGAGGTATTTACAGATGCAGATCATGCTGGTTGTAAAAAGTCACCAGAAGTCTACCAGTGGGTTGTGTGTCTATTTGGGTAATAATCTGCTTGTTTGGAGTTCTAAGAAATAGTCAGTAGTTGCCAGGTCAGTTGGGAAAGCTGAATACAGAGCTTTAGCTCAAGTGGTTATAGAAATCTTATGGCTGAAGTCTTTATTTACTGAGCTTGGATATTCTTTTTCCAGTTCACTAGTTCTTTAGTGATACAGCAGCTAAGAGTATAGCTGAAAATCCTATTTTTCATTATCAGACCAAACATATTGACATTGATATCCAATTTGTCAGAGAAAAGTTGGAGAATGGTGATGTTGATTTCAGATACGAGCACTTTGAGCATCGTACAACTGATATTTTCACAAAGGGTTCATCTAGAGAGAGATTTTTCTCTCCTAACAAATTGTGTTTGAAGACTTCTCAATTTCTTTTAAAGAATTCTGTGACACAAGGGCAAGCAGAGCAAAATGCTTCTACACAAGCAACTAGGTGTCATTGAGGGGGAATGTTAAGGATAATCCTAGTTCTTGCTGTGTACAAATAAGAGGAGAAGAAAAGAAGAGAAACTGTACTATT
Organism: Diospyros kaki; assembly: GCA_036245055.1. Classification (NCBI taxonomy): domain Eukaryota; kingdom Viridiplantae; phylum Streptophyta; class Magnoliopsida; order Ericales; family Ebenaceae; genus Diospyros; species Diospyros kaki. The sequence continues at coordinate 34,085,400 of BSEG01000010.1, read as the reverse complement.
GTTTTTAATAGTCAACAGTTCTCCTTTCAGATCTCTGCAAGACTTGTTAGTTCTGTTCTGTTATAACAAACAGCAGTTGCTTCTTAGTTTTTTATGAGTTTCTGTTGAGTAGTATATAAACTCAACAGACCTCATCGTATAATTTTGAGATCTCATTTCAGAATTTGAGAATACAATTTCCTTTCTATTTTCTTTTACCTTCTTTCTCACCCCACAATTGCTTTATTGGTTGTGGTAGCCCCTCGACTGATGCGATGGGCTATTTGATCACTGAACAACATTGGAATTAGCATCATGCTTCCAGACAATTCTCCTTTCACCATAGTGTAAAATTCTCTTCTTGGGTATTAAGGCATATTGTCGAGCATCTTCAGGATTATATAAATGAACCACTCCCATCTCATCTCTTATAAGATTTATTTTAACCAGTAACGTATCTCAAATCAAAAGGTTATTAAATTTAGAAGTATACTGCTTTATTGTCATGTTGTCTTGATTTAAATGAGTGGAACTTCACATTTGAGTCCCTAGCACATTTTTATTGAATGCAGGAACAGCTTAAACCACTAATGGATCAACTAAACAGAGTGAGAGATTTACCAGTTCCTGAATTTGGAAATCTCCATGCTTGGGAACTTCGAGCCAATGCTGCTGGACGTGCTACTGGTGGTGATTCTAGTGCTAATGATTCCTCTAAATCTTCTAATGGTCTTGGCTTTGGAACACCCATGCCATTTGTTGGGGAGACAAAGGTAACTCTTTTTTTTCCCTTCTGTTGCTAAGAGAGGGAGAAAAATTGAAAGAATGTTAGGTCCTGCTCAGTTCTAGAAAACATTTTTTAATTTTCAACTCCAATTTTACAACTAAACATGCTCTATCATTTTACAAATGGTAATACCATTCATTTTTAGAAAATTAAGAAAATATATATTTTTTTTATGTTTTTAAAGTTAAAAAATTAGAAAATTGAGTTTTCTATTTTCTAATTGGAGTTAAAAATTAGAAAATGTTTTCTATAATTGAATAGGCCTTAAGTTTTTACCTTGTTTTTTATTTCTTATTTCTTTTTTTTTTGTTTTCTTTTTTTTTTTTTTGGTGGTGGGGGGGGGGGTGTGGGGTGGGGAGGACTGGGTTTACAAAAATTCCTCTGTACCCTGTCATGGCAACATGGGCATCTTATAATATCATTTGTTGTCATCACTACTATTTGATTTTGTTTATTGTTCTTTATTTGCCATCCAAAGTGTGAAACTTCTCATTAATAAATTATGGGTTTCTTGTGGATGTCATGGCTAGGACTTGCATCTTCTTTAGTCTGCATCTCAGTTAGGATCTGGACTAAATCTGCAAACTGTCTACTGCTTGTACTTTTATGCAAGCAAGCATGTAGTAGCCTCCAATTTTCTGGCATGCACGTCATTAATGTGTGAAATGGGATTGAAGATACTAGCATTTGACTATGTCCATACTCTTTGGACTTGTTAATGTGTTTGATGGTGGAGATTAGTTATTGCTCCACTTTATAGGTTCTTGTAGACCAAGGCTATTTTGATGAGAGAATGCTTGATTAAAGCTGCTTAATTTACATCTTCCAAGAACATGGTTGATTCACTCTTAAAAGGTTCTTATGTTACAGAACTTGAAAAGGTCACCAGCAATAAAAAAACCACTCACATTAGGCCCAATCATACGGATGCAATTTTAGCCTTTTTCACATTATGAAGTGCTCTGTTGAGATGCAATCTTTACAAATTGTGAATTCTTGGCTGAAGAAACTTTTTGACACGTGAGCTATCTACTTCCTGAGATGTCCAATGGAAAGGTTCATAGATAAACAAAGATTTGTGCATGATATTTTATGGAATTGCAAAAATGTATGTAGAAGTCTATAGAAATCTTGTGGAAGATGATGGAGAAACAACGGAGTGGGTGATGCATATATACAGGTTGTTAAGGACATGCATTTTCAAGTTGAAATGCATGGTTTAGGACTAGTGGAGGATAAATTGAGGCTTTTCAATTACAATTAGAAATTGCTGCCATTAGTTTTTAGTGACAATGAAAAAAAAAATACAAGTATTTAGTATTAATTAGATTATTTGGAAAAAGTATACATTTGTGATTGTTTCTTGGCAGGTTGAAGTTGCGTTTTCTGGTGTTGATGAAAAAGGAGATATTAAATCCGAGAACACAAGTTCTCCCATGAAAGTTTTGCCTCCCTGGATGATTAAGCAAGGGATGAACCTTACAAGAGAGCAGCGTGGGGAGGCCAAGGAGGAGATGAAGATGGCGGGGACTTCAGCCTCTCTACAGTTATCAGATGAAAAAAAGTCAATAACTGAAAAAGATGATGTGAAGAATATACAGGCTCGTTCCCCAAGATAAATTCTTTAGTTCCTTTTTTGGTATCCATTGAAGTCACGTGTGTTTCTGATTTTGTTTTCACTCTCTGATTGTGCACAGGATGAATATGTTAAAGCCTATTATGCGGCTTTACTTCAGAGGCAACGGGAGCAAGAGGAAGCTGCCAAGAGACAACAGGAGTTTTCAAACAATGACATTTTGAATGGCGTTTACGGCACCTCTGAGCGTCAAGTTGGCATGAAGTCCAAACGTGATGAAAATGAGGGAGATGAAGATATTTGGGAGGAGGCTGCCCCTGCAGGTAGATTTCAACGCTTATTGCTCTGCTTTGTATATTTAATTAGCATTTGGAAAATGGTTCCTGAGCATCTTAAATCTGGTTTTGGAAAATACAATTACCGCAATATTTTACTCATCTTTTTATATGTCAGCTCTTTTTTTTATTTTTTTCTTGGCTCAGTAAGCTCTCCTTATTGACTAACCATTATTGTTTCATGCCTTATGAAATGTGCATTGAAAACGTTTGTGATTGATGCTAAATATGTTTGAAAATCTGGGAACATGCCTTTTCTGCGTATTTGCAAGCTTCTTGAGGCCCCTGAGCAAATTTTTGTTATGGCATCCTGTGCTTTTTACAGCTTCAATTGACCATTAACCGTTCAGTGTTTGGCTTGGTTACTACAGGCAATACGGGTGAAAGTTACAAGGTGAGCGACCTAAATGTTCAAGCTGATGCATTAGGAGACGAGGAGGACGATATATGGGAAGAGGGTTAACCAGCTAAAGTTCTCAGCGAGCCTTCTTGTTTTGTATCATTCAATCAGCGTTTTTGTTTCTCTAGATCGGAGGCTTCTTGATGCAAAAGATGTTTTAAGTAGTTCGTCTTGTGTGGCTTTCGCTTAGAGATATGATGTGTAAGTCTTGACAGAATGGTATGAAGGCAAGTGGCGAGGAAGTCTTTAAGGATGGTGAATATGTGGTAAACACTAAGGGAGCAGTTTAAGCATGTTCCTTAAAACACCTACCTTTTTCAAGGACAATCTTTGATTAGTTTCATCTGTCTGCAGTTAAATGAATGAACTGTATGGCATACATATATATATATATATATTATAGAAAGACCATGCAAGCAATAGCGAAACGATTGTAAACTTTAGCTATTATTATTATTATTATTTTTATAGGAAAAGCTAACGGTAAAGTAGGCGCTTGATTGTTTTTAGTAAATCAAGCATTAGTACAACGTGAGATAATAGGAGGAGGTTCAAACAAGCAAAGGCGATACTCAGCTACAAAGTCAAGTCTTTTTTTGTTTTTTTTTGGGGGGTACCAAGAGCTGTAGTAATTGTTTTGTCATGAAGGATCATCAAGCAACCACGGGGTAAGATGCACACGTTGCAACACCTGCAATCAATATAAAGACAGTTTAATTAATTAGGTTGGAGGATTTTGGATTAACAAGGAAAAGGCAAAAAGAAAGATGAATGACTTGAAAAGTATTAACAATTTTTCTTTTTTTTTTTTTTCTTTTTATTTCAAATTTATTTTGAAGTTTTAATCTTTGAAATTTTTTGTAATGTTATGCTACCAAGTGATGCTATTATCAAGTGGGGCCTAAATACCATTAGCCTTTTCATTTGCACTGTTTGATAAGTATGGTTTTTAGTCCAATTTATCTTATATTTTTTTTCACATTTCACCATGTATAGTAAATATTATTTTATTCAAATAATGCAAAACAAGAGGCAAGTATATAATATAGGAGAGAGGGAGAGAGAGAGAGAGAGAGAGACATACCGCACATGTTTTTGCCCATCTCCATTCTGAAGTAGCCCTTTTCTCCCCAATCTGCTCCCCATGAGTTCTTAATGAGCCAATAGGGCATATTGTTCTTCACTCCATACCCCACTGCCAGAACTGCATGGTTCACATCCTACGCACCCAATAATATGCACACCCCCAATTAATTAATATCCGCCAAGCCTATTACTAATTAATAAGAGTACTTAGATATTAAAAATAAATAAAATATAGTAAATATATATATATATCATTATCTTAAAAGAAAATATATATATTCATTGCATTGCATTTTAACTATCATTTTCAAAAAATAATAGTTAATACTATTACGCAAAAGCGAACAAGCTCACCTGGGAAGTTTTGCCGCACTTATTGCTGGTGTAAACTCCGTCGGTGAAGAATCGGAAATCGTCGGCAACCTGAAACGCGACGGTCACCGGCCGGACAAATGCTACGGCATGCTTTAGCTCGTTTTCATCTCCCTGCGCGCAGCATCCCATGCATTAATTAATTTTCTCAAACTCTCAGCTCGAGAACTCATCAGAAAGCTGCCATCATATCATATATATATATATGTGTATATATATACAAACTCTCCATCCCTAAAATCCTTTCCTTTCTTGATGATCAACTCTCTCTTTGCGGACAAAATCTTTCGTCGTCTAGAACTTTCAATTGCTTGGGATCAAACTTTGTAATAGAAAATTTGATTCCAAGAGACCGATCGAATTATTACTATTTGATGTCACTAAAACGTTATTTATTATGACAACATATGTTTGTCCCTAAAAGTTATAGTTATTAGTGATACAGACACATACGTTGTTTGAGAGAGTTTCAACTACAAAATTCAAAAATTGTGCATAAATGTTAGGTGTTGATTTATTAACTATATATGATGATCTCATCTATTTAATTAGTTGCATAATATTTGATCTAACTAAATACGTATAATTATTATTAATATTAAGTTATTTTAAAATAATAACATCTAAATAACCCTTCATTTACTCTCTCCTTAAATTTCTCCAGTGATGTTGGGGTTTGTCGTTAGAGATGGAGCTAGCAATATTGGATTGCAATGGGAATGGATTCGAGTTATAGTGATATAACCCTTTATTTTTAACCACCACCATGAGCGAACCCCTCCCCCTCTCTATGGAAGGCATGACTCTGGTCACCACAACTCAAAAATATTTTTAAAACTAAGCATTGTACTTGTATATATGTTTAGATTATAATATAAATATATTAAAGAGGATAGTAAGTAGTGAGAGGAGACAAAAAGCAAGACTTAATTTTTTTAAAAGTGTGTAAGAAAGATTAATGTTAGTTTTAAAATATCAACTAATTAATCCCCATATTAATAAAATTTACCTTTTATTTTATTTTTGTTTGGCAAGGCATTTAATTACTCTCTTATTATTATTAATTTCTAATCCGAAAGAGGTGGGTTTGGGTTGGGACCTCAGTAATGTTGACAGAATCGATGACTTTGACGGCAACATTCTCGGAGGAAAATTTGCATGAGCCGCCACTCGCTCCTGTGTAAGGGTAAGCTTCCGAAGTTTCCAGGCCGCCGTTGTATTTTATGTACTCAAAAGCATGCGACGGCAAGCCACCGTCGCAGCCGGCGTTGTCGAATGCTCCGGCGCAGTCCACTAGTTGCTGCTCCGATAGGGACACGTCCTTCCCATGTGCCTGCTTGTATGCTGCCTCCAGAGCCCCTGTTGAACTGTGCCCAATACATACATACATATATATATGTAATCTTATTATTCACTTGCTTAAAAATATTAACAGAGATCAATTAACCATCACAGTCGCCTGGTTATAACTTATTGGTAGGAGATACCGTTACTGAACTCCCAATCTTAAAATTTATTTTTTTGAGTGAGTCTACGTTGTTGCTCCTACTCTATATGTTCTCAATGGTATAATGATGGATCTTACTTTAATGAAAAACAAAAAATACAGAAGACGCAGTGTTCTGATCATGATATATTTATTTAAATAATTGAATCTTCTAATTTTGATTTGATTTTATGATTTATATCTGATCACCTGAAAGTCCAGCAAGATCCACAGGAGCCTTGATCTTTCACTGGGCTCACGATTCCTTCTTCTCTCCAGTCTTTCTGTAGTTAAAAAGCAGCTAGCAGGTAAGGTAGCTTTTTTGTTTGTTTTTTTTTTTTCCGACTATATATAGATGCAATAATATTAATAAATGAATCGAAGTTAAAAAGAACAAAGAAAACAGGAAAAATACCGTTTCAGGAAGATCTTGATCATCAGTTTGGAGCTTGTGGTTGCCTTTAACGGTGGCAGAACAGGTTTGAGCAGCTCCCAGCTTGTTTTTCTGGAACTCTTCCCAGGTCCAGTCGGCAAACCCTGTTTTAATTAATTAATTATTGGTTTCAATAATTATATGATAGGCGGAACATATATAATAATATAGTTCAAGAAAAGTGGTGACCTCCATGCACTGTCCGCGAGTACAATCAAATTAGTGCAAATCACTGGTTCATCAAATTACTAGAGCTGGAATCATCCATCTCTATTAATCACAAAGGTGCTTAGTTGGACTTACGATTGACGGCAAGAGTGTAAGGGAGGCCCTTTTTGTTGTGCAATGAGATGAGCTTCAAGTTCTCCGAGAAAATGGAGAACCGCAGCTTCGTTTCCTCCGCCGTCTCGTAGCCTTTTCCGTGCCTGAAAATTTTCCAAAGCCGCCGGCCGGTGAGAGAGAGCTTCGTGACTTTGCCAGCACTCTATTATTTTAAAATAATTATTTACTTCTTTTTCTTAGACATCTCTTCGCCAGATTAAAAATATCTAGGTAATTAAAAAAAGGTAACTGCTTGAGACCTTCCTGCGTATTTGAGTAAATTCACCACTATCTATTCTTCGAATTTTGATTGTTAAGTTTCAACCTTTTTAAATTTTAAATTTTACTTATATATTTAGTTCTTAAAATTTATAAAATTAATTAGTGCACCCTCCTTATCAAAAAGTAGAGCATTAAATAAATGACGTTGAAATCAAAGGCAGGAGCGGTGAGATCCATGTAACAACGATCATCTCAAAAATATTAAATAAATAAAAAGTTTGGTGCATTGATTTATTTTAAATATTTTTATAGTAAGTGAACTCTCCGTGCAAATAAGTGAGGCTAGGGACCAAATAAGTGAAAAGGTTACTTGTGAACGAAGCGGGCGAAGGAGAGGGCATGAGGACTGGTACCGACGATGCTGCTGACATCGTAGAACGTGGACACCGGAGATGCGCCGGTGGAGAAGAAGAAGAAGAAGAGGATGATGGAAATACAGGGGGCGCCCATTGAACTGAATCTTCTGGTGGGTGGCTCTGATATATATGAATGGGTTCCAATCCAAGTTTGTGGGTATTTATACAAACAATTAGTTTGTGGGTCCGGTCGAGGAGCGTGCGGGTTGTTCTCACGCCGGCTGGCCTACCGGCCCGAAATGATGGTGCCATATTCCCATTTGGTGCGATGCTAGGGTTGACGAAAATAGACACAATTTAGACTCCACCTTCTTCACTTATTCATCCACTAACGAGCTTTGTCTTGTTTGTGGTGTCTTTGTCACTCTCCATCTCTGTCCCGGTTAGGATCGGTTTTCTAAGGTTAAAATTCTCTCTCTCTCTCTCTATATATATATGTATATATAGGAGGATTGCAAATTATTATTGCATGTGATTTATGATTTTATTTAGCCAGTGTCAATCAATCAAGGACCAGTAGCTAGCTGTTGGATTCTTCTGTAACATCGTTTGTTCTCCCACGATCGATGATGATCTAATCTATCATCAAACTAGTCTTACAAAAAGTTAAAATGATTTAGAACCAGATATTATTATTATTATTATTATACCTAGTGTAGTGACTATATACGTGTTATAAAAGGCAAAAATACTGGGTTTTTTTTTTTTTTATTTTCTTTAACTAGACAAACACTTTAAAGCCAAAAATACTGTATATTACCTCCGATAGCAATCTCTCTGTAAAAGACAATTTTTTTATCGAGTGTCATATATATATATATATAGCCAATTACATGAATTCACGAAATAAATCACCAACCATTAGGGTTTCACTCGATTATATATATATATATATGATATTTTGAGGCAATATAATTAGATGATGATGATCCCATATCGGCAGTGATGGAGATATGAAACAGTGGAAAGAAAGCATGGGATCGGGCTTGCTATTGATAATTTCACATCAAAGTACAGAGCTCAAGAGCAAAATTTAGAAGACTTTGGTTAGTGGGGTGGACGCATGCGTGACCATTGAAGAATTGGGCACATATATATATATATATATATATGTTAATTATTGAGCCTTTATGACTATATTTATATTTATCAGGTTCCACCTTTGACACGGACTACCAACGTGTAACATGGAGTACCCATTTAACAACCACGGAGAACAATTCAGAAATATATACATGCCATATGATCTAACCTTAACTGAGCTTATATTACCTACCTGCCATTCTAAAGACCACCTAATTAAATTAAACAATACTAATGAAACTTGGCCGACCTAAAAGACACAACCCAGAAAGCAGTAACGACAGACATGGAGAACAATTTAACATATCTTTGCACTATATTATTACTAAGTTATTTTATTTTTATTTTTTTTACACGTGTTTGGGCAGGACAAAGAAAAGCTAATGCTGGATCCTTTGACTGACAATGCCAGGCGAAATGTTTGAAACGGATGAGAACTTTGAGCGCTGACTCAGTTGACTGACTGTGGTTCATGAACATGAACTGCGTGTCTTGTAATAATTAGTAATAATCAAGTGTACAGACCACGTGGACAAATTAACCTTCTAATGGGTGTCTCAGTCCGAGTCTACCGTCGACCAACCCAACCGAGACTCACCCAGAGTGCCTCTAATTAGTGGGGTGCAGTGACGTCGTTTGTATTTAGCATCCTTAGGTAATTAAGTTGACGGTTTCAAACTGTTGTCATGCTCCACCACCCCCCCCCCCCCCCCAATTAATTATTGATTGATTTGGGCATCACATTATGCGCAACGCACTTGTATAGTTGTGGCGGCTTCTTGGTTTCTCGGGAGTAAAAAGGTGTTAACCCACACCCTGAGGGCCCCCCACGAACTGTCCCACACCACGTGAGGGGGGTAAATCAGGAATCCAGCCGCCATGGTCACGGGGAGGACCAGTGCGAGCCGCCCACAAGGACCCCTGAGGAATAGGAAATCCCACACTGCAGCTTACCCGACTCGATCCTTGCCTCTCGGGACCAACTCTACCCGCCCACTACCAACTGAGCTATGCCCTGGGGGCAGCTTCTTGGTTTCTCACTTGTAGTAGTTGTGGCCTTTAAGCCGCTTTCTTTTTTAAATATACATACTATTTATTACTATGTCTTTTCTGCGGGGTGTTCAAAAAAATTGATGGTCCGTGAAAATTGGCCAGATAGAACCAAACCAAATTGATTCGATTGATTTATTTTTTTGGTAGTCAAAAACGGTCCAAACCGCCCGGTTTGCGGTTTGGACAATAGGCGGTTCGGTTTTAACCGAATCATCCAAGAAAATATAAAAAAAATTAAAAAAAATATTTTTATAAAAACAGCCTCAACAACCCTTATTATTATAAAAATCACTCTATATTTTTATAATAATATATAACAGGTTCATAATAATATATAATTATTATAATTGCGAACAGATTATAATAGTTTATAATAATATATAACTATTCTATTTAATATTTTTATAATAGGTTATAAATTTTAACATGTTATAATAATATATTAACAAATTATTTTCAAACCGCGTAAACCGCACCAAACCAAACAGCAAATGCACTGCAGTTTGGTGCGGTTTAGCCACACCAAACCAGACGTGGTCTGGTTTGGTCGAAAAATCGCACCAGCAATTTGACATACTAAAAATTATTTAGACTAACCAAAACATACTGTAGACACCCCTACTCTCAATTGCCTTACCCTCGTCCTCTACCAAACCTCCGCTTTCTTTATTAATTATTACGCTATGTTATGTTTGGATTGAATGAATTAAAGTTTTTATTTTTTGAAATACCCTTAAACATAATAAGTGACAGAAAGATGGAAGGAAAACAAAAAAGAATTTAATCCTTTTTTGTCTGTCTTGTATCTATATTCTATAGCATATTGGACTCTGTTGTTCAGTAGAAAAACTTGGACCAGGTAGCTGTGTAAAATGGGAAGGTACTTGGAATTCACAATAATGAACCCACTGCAAGTGTAATGTTTTGAGACAATAAAATACAACTGTTATCTCCTTTTCTTATATTATTATTATTATTATATGATTAAATAAATCTGTAGTTAGATTTCATGTATTACCCAACCCAAATTATTGTAACATATTAATCTGATTTACATAAATAAACTAAGTTCATATAAAAATTTGTCCAAAATTGAGACTGAGAGCCGCCATTCCAAATTGCATTCCTTTCCTTTCCTTTCCTTTCACATCAAAACTCAAACCATGCTCTCAGCTCTTTTAAATCCAATGAAATATATAAAAATCAACAATAAATAAATAGAAGCAACACTCTAGGAAGCTCATATTCCAGAATCTTGATAAAGCTGCGGTTCGGATTCCCCCTTTGAAACTAGATTAATTTTACATTAAAATTATTCCAGTGCCTTCGCATAGTTAATTCTCTTTCATTATACTAATATAAAGTCTTAATTGCAGGTTTAATTATATAGATTTTAATTTATCTTTATTTCTATTTACAATTTTATTTTTTATAAAACTCTTGTTACTGGTATCATATTTAAAAAATCTCCACCTTACTTCATTATCATATCTAAAAATTTCCACCTTACTTCTTTTCATTATAGACTTGAGTCTATATTAATCCTTTTTTTATATAATTAAATTATTTTAATCGTGTCTCATAATCCATATCTTCAATGAAAATCACTTTTCACTTCATAAATTAACTCTTGTTTCACATAATCCAATAATTATAAAAAATAAAAACTTATTTCTATTTTGTATTTTCCTGCATATTCACACATCTATCATGACATTCTTAAGTATGTTAAGTCTATATTTTGCATATATTACTACTTTATTGCTTAACTTTGTCATTCCAAATTATTTTCTTCTATAATCAAAAACAAATAAATAAAGGTTGTAAAATAATTGAAACGCTTGATCTCCACCATATATAAACTTATGAACCCCACTGGTCCAGTGTTGGATTGACAATTTATTCAGCATAAAGCATTCACACAGGAATTTTACAAGAGGGTCATCCGTATACAATAAAGTTTACCAGTTCAAGGAATAGTTGCTAGGTTCTTATCTTGTACATCAAGCCAGCTGAACTTCAATCACTATAACCTGACCCTTCTGATACATGGATGATTACTACTACATCCTAGATAAAGCCAGACGATTTATAACAGAAATCTTTCAATGTAAGAAGAGCTCCATTCTTTAGGCAACAATGGGGTACGATGCACAAGTTGCAACACCTGCAATCAATTTTCAGTATTACTAACTAGGGCATTGCGGGCAGGACTTGAGACCATGTTAAATTGCAACTTTCTCATTTACCTCTTAAGTAAAAGGAAAAGGACATTCATCCAAGTTTTCGACAGAAACTAATTTCTTTGTAATTTATGAGTCATTTATTAACCCACAAAATGCCAAATATAGATCTAAGGGTTGAACTGGTCATAAAAGGCTAGAGTGGTCTCTTCTGCGACCATGTTCAAACCTCTCTGGTAACGAGCCCACACACAGATTTCTATATGTGAGCTATTATGCAAGAGTTTACCCAGTGCACACCCAAAGGTGTTAGTGCGGGTTCCCATTGATGGGCCAAAAAAACAAACAAAAAAATGAGGACAGACTGGGCTGATTCTAAAATGTGTTTAACAAAGAGACAGGCCAAAATTAGCATAGAAACTTACCACACATGTTTTTGCCCATCTCCATTTTGAAGTAGCCATTGTCACCCCAGTCTGCTCCCCATGAATTCTTAATAAGCCAATACGGCATGCCATTTTCAACTCCATATCCGACAGCAACAACAGCATGGTTCACATCCTGCCAAGGTATGGTAAATTGAATTAATGGAAGAGAACCAATTTGGTAACGTAGGAGTGTATGCTTCTGGGTGCCATGCCCATGCATGACGACTTGTATTATGAAAATATGAGCATAACAATATATGCTTGTATGAACCTTAATTGCATAAATTAACATAACAATTTAAGATCCCACTTGAACAGAGAAAAGGTTGGATGACAGTGGACTTAGCCAATTAGGAGGTAGATTCCCTGGAAAAGTTCATGGCAAATTATATCCATGAGGACACGAGGAAATGTATAACTATCAAAAAACATAAATAAGCTCCTTTTGGCCCATTAATACATAAACTTGTTGACGATAAATGCCTTTCAGGATTTGTCAAATCCCTATTTCTCTTGCAGTCACATAAATTATTGTTACTCTAAAAAATAACCACTAATATACTAAATGTTTAGATAATAATCTGGTCATAGCCTCTCGTCTCTATCCCTTCTTTCTTTTCTTTTCTTATTTGTGGTCTTTGAACCATTTTTTATCCCTAATTTTAGTTTTTAAGGTCTAATAGAGGTTGATGAAGTTAAGCCCTTAGTAGCATGCCATCAAGGGATTTTACCAAGATGTTTTCACCATAACTTTAGTATTTTGAGAAATCTTCATTCATCTCTCATCCACATAATGAAGCATATTATATTAGAAATAAATACTAACCATGGGAGAACTGCCACATGTGTTGCTGGTGTAAACTCCACTCTTGTATGAGCGGAAACCACTCACCACCTCAAATGCAACACTAACGGGCCTTACAAAAGCTACAGCATGTTTTAGTTCATCTTCAGCGCCCTGCAAAAAAATTTTGAAGTCATCTCAGCTTGGGAATTTAAAGTGCTACACTGGAAGGTCAATACCATGTGCTTCAGCAGATTCAGTAATTGATGATAAGGTCCACAATCTAAAGATGCTAAGTTATACAGAGAAATAGTTGGTGATAGGTCAATGAACCAAAATTCATCATTATATTAGCAAAGGAACCGAGCCATTGGGTTTAAACAGGAAGGTCAAGCTGGCATTGGTGAGACAGGCATAGTCATATTGAACGGGTTTAGATCCATCTCAACAAGTCAGAACAAGCAATAATAAGGCCACATGCAAAATCTACAGAAATCAAGTTTGATCAACTCTACTTATAGACATCAACAAATTTCTTGTAATGCCAAGTTACTTTCAAATTGAAGAAAAAATAGACATAATCTTACCAGGGTAATGTTGACAGAATCAAGAACTTGGACACCAACATTTTCAGAAGAAAATTTGCATTCACCATCTTTTCCAGTGTAAGGGTATGCTTTCTCAGTGTCAAGGCCCCCATTGTATTTGATGTACTCAAAGGCCTGGGATGGCAACCCACCATTGCAGCCAAAGTTATTAAAAGCACCTGCACAGTCCACAAGCTGCTGCTCGGATAGAGAGATTCCCTTTCCAAATGCCTGCTTGTATGCTGCCTCTAGAGAGCCAGTAGTGCTGCAAAAGAGCAATTAGTTGGGCCATAGTAAAGGTTACAAATTGTTTCTTTTCACTGCAAATTTGATTATTCTGATCTTTCTTACAACCTGAATGTCCAGCATGATCCGCAATGACCTTGATTCTTGACTGGGCTGACTATTCCGGTCTCTCTCCAGTCTTTCTATAATCAGAAACACATATAAGATATTGGTTACGTTGTAGAATCGTGCCATAATAATCAAGAAATAAATTATAATTCTGACTTACAGATGTTTACAGATCCCCAAACAATATTCTTCAATAGATAGTATATTTGGTTCAAGTAAGATAAATAATTAAATATAAGCAATAATAAATAGATTTGTTTTTTCTTTTTTTAAATAAAAGAAAGAAGAAGAAACTTTTTTTTTTTAGATGCTTCAAAGGTAAATAATTAGACTGTTATTGATGTCCTGTATCTATATATATTTGTCCTGAGTAATGTTTTATACACGTGCAACAACTTTGTATAGGAGGAGTTCAAATTGTACTTCTTGTAAAGAAATGAACATTTCGTGCATGAAGCTTTGTAGAAGTTGGGAAATTATAAATCATTGCAGCTAAAATATTAAGGGTTTCTTGGTTGAAAGTTGTAGTAATCTGATTACATTTTTCAATAGCCTGATTCAATGCATAACACAACTTTGTACCAAATGCACCAAGCACCACACCAGAAGAATTCTCCCAGGAGGAGGAGAAGACAAATAGTACCGTTTCAGGAAGGACTTCATCAGTTAGCTTGTGATTGCCCTTTGTTGTGGCAGAACAGTTTTGTGCAGCACCTAACCTATGTTTGCGAAACTCTTCCCAGGTCCAATCAGCAAATTCTATTTGACAGGATATAAAGAATCAATCAATAAGAAGGAACCATAACTAATAACATCAGCAGCACTAAAACAACTGGTCTGTATCTATAGCCCAATGTCTTAGTGTGGTTTTACAAGTGGTTTATAAATGTATTATGATTCTTTGTAATGAGCAAGTAAATATCATAAACCCATGGATGCACCAACATATATGTGATTTTTTGTGTTGAGTGCATTGGGTAAAAATTACAACACAATGATCCATAGGATAATGATGACAATGATTTCTGAGATCAATAGACTCAAAATATCTAAAAGAAAATCCCAATTATTTTTCTGTTACAAAATTTTGCTATCTGTTGAGCATCAATTTCTCTCACACTAGTGGTTTGTGGTTTATTCATCTTCTCATAAATGCATAGACCAATTTTTGAAGCAAGAGCTTCACGATAAACAAAGAAGGAAAACACAAGAGATGAAAGAGAACCTCGTTAAATCTTTATCGCCTCATAAAAATGAACCAATACAGGAAATGAAGTGTAGCTAAGTGTTTACACTTAGCTACCTTGAACAACAAATGCGACTAACTGCCTAACAACTTTAACACTGCTTATAACAAGTATAACAGAAACACAACTATAACAGTTCCATTGATTCAATACAATAACAGCATAACAAAGAATACTGTACGGCAGCTGATCAAACATCAATTCCTTCTACATTCCCCCTCAAATCAGGCTCCATGGCAGATGACAAATAATTGATCTCTAGCTTGTCAGGACTGGCAACATGGCTGTGATACATAGGTGACAGCTTGAGACCAAGCTTGTTACATAGGAACAATAATCTGTCCTTTGACAATCTGTTGGGATTCCAAACAAATGCTCTGAAAATTCTATTGAATTACTCAATTCTGATTGGAATTTTACACCGCTCACTAAGGAAAAGAAAGAAACACCAAGGTGTTCGAGAGGCCCCAACTCTCTAGCAACCTTCTACAAAATTCCACCCCTCTCTCTCTCACTCTCTTTCTCTTATTTATATCCCATCCTACTCAGCATAACTGCCTCTGGCAGCACATACTGGTTTGTTACAAACAAACCAGCTATTTCCCCTTACCACCCTCCGCCCTGGCTTGCTGTTACGCAAGTCCCACCCACTTTACCCCCTTGCTCCTGCCCCTGCCCCTTGGGCAGCCTCTGGTAGGTCCAATGGACCGGGGGCCTACCACAATCCTTTAATAAAAATGTCAGTCACTTGATGTAAAGTAGGAACATATCTAATTTCAACATTGCTATTTTCTACTTTCTCCCGAACAAAACCCACATCAATCTCAATGTACTTGGTACGAGAATGAAAAACCGGATTCTCAGTTATACTTTTGGCTACTAGGTTATTACACCATAAAATTGGAGTATGAGCACATGGATAACCTAACTCAGAAAACAAAGACTCGAGGCACAAAACCTCAGTCACCCCTTGTGCTATAGCCCTGTATTCAGCTTCGCCAACAGATCTAGCCACCACAGATTGTTTCCTTAACCCCCAAACCAATAAGTTCTTGCCAAGAAAGGCACATAACCCACTAGTAGACCTTTTAATGACCTTACAACTTGCATGATCAACATCAGTACAAACGGTTAAAAGACAAATCACTAGGGGAAGGAGCAAACAACAGGCCTAGACCAACAGTCCCCTTAAGATACCAAAACAACCATTTGCAAGCTAACCAATTTTTGGAGAGGACAAAAATTGAGTCAACTTATTCACCACAAATGCTATATATGGCCGAGTATATATCAAATACTAAAGAGAACCAATGATGGTTCTATAGAGAGATGGCTTAGAAAATAAATCACCCTCATTAGTCAATGAAATGCCCAGATTCATTAGGGTAGCATAGGGCTTGCAATCTTACATTGCTACCTTTTTCAATAAATCCAAAGTCTATTTGGATTAAGTGAGATATATACCAGTGGAGTCTCTATAAGCTTTAAATCCTAGGAAGTAATAACAGATCCTAAAGTCTTGAGGGCAAAGCGAGTATCCAAATCCTGAATACATGCTTGAAGAGCTATAGAATCAGACCTCGTAACAAGAATATCATTTACATACACCAAAATAAATAACACATACTTGGAGGTTCTTTTAATAAATAGAGAAGCATCAAAAACAGCTCTTATGAAGCCCTAATCTTCCAAGGCAGACCTTAGTTTTGTGTACCAAGCTCGAGGAGCTTGTTTAAGATTGGCCATAAAGGGACTTTTTCAATCTACAAACATGAGAAGGAAATTGGGAACTCACAAAGCCCTCAGGCTATGACATGAACCCTCTTCATTTAGATCACCATTAAGAAAAGCATTGCTAACATCAACTTGCTCAATATCCCAGTCAAAAGTAACAGCCACGGAAAACAATACCCGGATAGTAGGAGCCTTGATAACAGGACTAAATGTTTCTACATAGTCAACCCCAGAAGTTCGGAGGAAACCCTTAGCTACTAACCGAGCGTTATGCTTGAGAATTGACCCATCAGAATTATACTTAACTCTAAACACCCACTTGCAATCTGAAGAAAAGGGAACAAGTTCCCATGTATGATTACGTTGCAATGCAAAAAATTCCTCTTCCATAACTCTAACCCAATTAAAATCTAAGAGAGCTTCATGAACAAAATTGGGTTCTAGGGAGCTCACTGAGGCATGAGGAGAGGTGACAACAAGCTGCTTTGGATCTGGTGACCATAGGATGAATGGAAGGAGCTGGTGTTGCTTTATGTTTAGGTAACTTGGGTGGAATTGGCTGCTGATCAGAGTTAGTAGGCAAGGGATAAGTAAAAGAAGAAGAATCAACAGAAATAGAAGGAGATAAGGTGGGGATAAAGGGTTGTGCTACTTGAGGAAAGGAAGAAGAAGTAGAAGAGAAGGAAGGAAGTGAATAAAGAAACATAGTGGAAGGACTGTTAGATGTTGTCTGGGAGTGACAAGAAGAAGCAAGCGTTGGAAACAACAAAAGAGGAAAGGGGTCCTCCTCTAGATTAAACTACACATGTCTAAACACATAGACTCTTCCCGATGGATACAAACACTTATATCCAGCTTGAAGATGGCTATAACCAAGAAACACACACTTGGTAGAATGAAAATTGAATTTGTGCTTGTTATAGAGTCTAAGATAAGGAAAGCAAGCACATCCAAAAGGCTAAAGTTGCAGATAATTGGGTTGTTAGTGGTAAAGAAGTTCAAAAGGGGACTGAAACTTAAGAGGTGAGGCTAGTAATAGGTTTATGGTGTAGACAACAGTTTGAAATGCTTCTACCCAACATTTCAAGGGCATATGAGCATGAGCTAATAATGTAAGACCCATCTCAGCTATATGTCGATGTTTTCTTTCAAATACACCATTTTGTTGGTGTGTATAAGGGCAAATAAACCGAGGTTGAATGCTATAAATATGAAGATAAGACAAAAAGGCTTTAAATTCTTTCCCATTATCAGTTTGTAGAGCCTTAAGTTTGGATTGATATTGTAATTCAGCAAATTTGTGAAAGGTTTTAAAAATGGTCAAGGCATCAGATTTTAGTTTCAAGGGATATAGTCATGTATACCTAGTGCAAGCATTAACAAAAATAATATAGTATCAATACCCCTTGTTATCCTAGGACTATGCGGAATGACTCTTGGATGATATATGCCTCTCTCAACACTCTCAAATCCACCCAGCAATAATAGGAATTGAAAACAGAAACATAAGCAATCAAAACAGAATGAAAATAAAACAAGAAACAATCAAACCACAAGTAAGCGCGGATTTATCCTGGTTCGGTTTCCTTTGAGGAAACCTATATCTAGCCTTTAAAGAGCCCTCCTAGCAGTTTTATTAAGAAGAAGAAAAACCAGTGCAGCAGCAAGATCTCCCCCCTAATTCCCGAGTACAAAAACAACAATTTCTCTCCCAAGATTACAAAGCCAAAACTTGAATTCTAGCCTTCCTCTCAGAGAATACAATGAACTCGTTACAATAGAAGAGAATAAAATGGCCACATACACCCCCTAGCACTCTATTTATAGAGTGGGCAGTTATTACTAGAGAAGAATTAGATATTTATAGTTTAACCCCCCAAATTTCCATTAATTACAGTTTGAGATATAAACTTCTATCTAATTCTTCAATGGCCCTCTAGCACACTGCCATCACTCACTGCTTTCACTTTTCTTCTTCTTATACCATATACTCGAGACAACATTTCAACACCCCTTAGTAGAAATAACAAGAGAAGGACCCCACAAATCTGAATAAACCAACTCTAAAGGCTTCTTTGCTTTGATTTTACAATTAGCAAAAGGTAGCTAATGTAATTTTCCTATTTTGCAAGAATCACAAAAGGAAAGACAAGAACTGGAACAAGGAATTTTGATTTTATTCAAAACGAACTAAAGTACATGAAAAGAAGGATGCCCTAATCTAGCATGCCATTGCTGACACACACTATTAACATGGGCTACATTTATGCTAGAAGACATATTAGAAGAGGACAAACTATGTCCTTTACATTTATTCAAAGAGGTAGGGACATTAGTAGCAAAAGTTTTGGGCTTGGCAGAGGAAATAGCCTTGGATATAGCATGAGCAAATGTTGGAGCCAACTGGTAGATCCCATCTTTAAGAATTCCTTGAAGTAGCACTAGCCCTGAATCCTTGTCCTTAATCAAACAAAAATCATAATTAAACTCAGCAATCACATTATGATCCCTAGTAAGCTGAGAGACACTAATAAGATTTTTCTTCATATTAGGAATATGAAGAACATTAGGTAAAGAAATGATGGAAGTGGGAGTTGTTTGGGTATACAATTGATTAAGTCCAACAATAGAGATAGAAAGTTTCTTACCATTACCCATGACAACTTTGTCACTGCCATTGTATGGAGAGTGAAGAGAAAGGTTGCTAATGCTAGAAGTAATGTGGTTTGTGGCTCCTAAATCTACAAACCAAGAAGGTTCCCCATGATAGGACGAGAAGGAAGAGGATTGAGACTGTGTTTCTAAAGGTTGGGGCAAATAGCCACAGTGAGCCCCTAGTACAGACCCTATTTCAATCAAGAAAGCTTCATTAGACTCATTAGGAGTAGCTATAAAGGCCTGCGGATCAAACTGCAACATATTACCACCTCTGCTTTTTGATTTGAAGTATGTTGGAAATTTCCATCAAACCTATGATAGCATTTGTCCACAAAATGATCAGGCTTACCACACAACTAACAATAGATTCTCCTACCCATAGACCTGCCATGACCTCTTCCTCCTCTATGCATATAACCACCTTCCACATGAAACAAAACCTCCTCTATTAAGAACACCTCCTCTATTAGAGCCATTTCCATTTCTAGACCACTGAGAGGCAACATTAACATGCATAGACAACAATGCACCAGAATCAAAATTAAGAATAGACGAACTAGACATATTCTTTGCAGCAAGTCTCTGTTCATGTATCAATAAAAGATATTGCACCTTCTCTATGTTTATTTCATCCATCTAATAAGTAATGAGACTAATGACCATCTCATAATCATTGTCTAACCTGTTGAGAATAGCCATCAACAAATCTTTATTGTTTAGAGGTTCTCCAATAATCGCTAGGGCATGTCCTATGGTCTTAATTTTCAAACCATAATCATTGACAGAAAGATCTTCTTCTTTACAGATCTTAATTGTTGTTATAATTGAAACGACTTAGCAACAGTTTGTTGAGAATAAAGATTTTCAAGAACATTCCATACCTCGGCAAATGATTCACAATGAATCACTTGTGCAAGAACTTCTTTCTCTATCGTAGAAAATAGCCAACCTAGCAACAATTGATCTGACTTGATCCAATTGAGGTACTCAAGATTGACTACCTGAGACTCAGAATTAGAGGTGGCTGGATTAGAGATGTACTCCGAAGGTGGCAGAGACTTGTTGATGAAAGGCAGAAGATCAAAAGCGCTAATTGTGGCCAAGATCTACGCCTTCCAAAATAGGTAGTTGTCAAAATCTAGCTTGATCGGTATGAAGTTAAATGCTTTCGCCACTGCTAAGAAGTCGAGTTGTGAGGCCGACGACAAAAGGGAGGAAGAACGAGGTAAGGAGGAAGAACTGAATTTAGGATTAGAGGCCATCAACACGATTCTAGGGCTTTGATACCATGAAGCAAGAGCTTCACGATGAACAAAGAACGAAAACGCAAGAGATGAAAGAGAACCTCGCTAAATCTTTATTGCCTCAAAAAAATGAATCAATACAGGAAATGAAGTGTAGCTTAGCTAACTTGAACAACAAATGCAACTAACTACCTAACAACTTTAACGCTGCTTATAACAACTATAACAGGAACACAACTATAACAGTTACATTAATTCAATACAATAATAGCATAACAAAGAATACTGTACGACAGCTGATCAAACATCAATTCCTTCTACAATTTTAAATTGGATTTGGTTTGCTTTATACCTCGATCACTTAGATAGGTCTTTGTGCTCTCATCTATACCTTTTAAGCCAAATTTAGAAAAAAGTATAGGGGTAGACCTAACATGGAAAATGCCTACCACAAACCTTCCCCCCCCCCCCCCCCCAACCCCATTGAAAACACATTGTCACTTAACTCTCTATTTAGAATTCATACCAGGGAACTCAGCATGAAGTTAGAGTTTTTTATAAGAACAAGTTTTATCATTAGGTCAACAGAATTCTAATCAAAGTGCATGTTCTTTTGAGGTTGGTCCATTAACTGCAATGTATTCTAGTTCTGTAATTGACAAAGCAACATACTTCTGCAACTTAAATTTCTATAAAACAACTTCTTATGCAAAAGTAAAAAAGCAACCTAACGTGCATAATTTGCCATCAAGTTACATGCCACATATACATCTATGAACCCTTCAAAAGCTGATTTTTCACCATTAACGTGATAATCAAGTTATTATACTTGCATACAATCCTATTTTATCTGTTTAGGTATGGGATTTTCTGTCTAAAATAATTGTTAAATCTTTAGATATCCTCCTCCTCACTACCAAGTTTGAGCCTATGATGTTTAATTTTTAAAATTTAGATATACTTTGCCTGTTAATGTGTTCTTTATGTTATTTTATTTTTTTAAATTTTAATGGTAATTTAGGACATGTGAGACATTTATATCATGGAAAACAACTGACAAAATATTAAGCCTTAATCCTACAAGGTGGGATTAGCCACATGGAATCTATCTCATCAATCATCTCTATCTATAGCCATGTCTTCTTTAAGGTTACTAAACAGGTCATGCTTAAAGAAAATTACCGTATATCCTCAAACAGGAAACATGTACATATGCACAAAGCTTATTTGTATCCTTCTGTTAATACTGATGTGTTTATATTTCTTTCTTAATATGAACCTTGAACATGTGAACCAAATTCATAAGATTACGTCAGGTCTCTTCACTTACAAATGGATCGAAAAAATAAAACAACAGATGGAAAGAATTGAAAAAATATAAAAATATGAGATACTCTAACGCTCAATTGGGCCAATTAGCAAAGGAAGAAAAGGCTTAACAACTAATCTAAGAGGATCCATCAAAGGATGAATTACCGTCCTACAAAATTTTTTTGGAAAATCATCACAACCAACTTCCAAGAAGCTTAGGCTAATTTATAACTTGTTCCAGAATTCGGAACCAACTCATTTCCAAAAATTGACATACTTTTTTTTTTTTAAATTAAAGAGCTAAAGCTTTCATTGATCATCCTCCGAAAAAAGCAAAGGTCAGACGGACAAACTAACAGAAAACTTCAATTAAAAACTTTTAAGCCACAAGAGCAGATACTCAATTCCAGCAACCAACAAGCAAGTACGCAAAAGATGCATATACTTTGTTTATGTATAGATGTACTTGGATAGGCAAAAAAGGCAGAAAGTGACTTACCGTTGACTCCAAGAGTGTAGGAAAGGCCTTTTTTGTTGTGCGATCTGATGAGCTTCAAGTTCTCTGAGAAAATCCCGAACCGCAGTTTGGTTTCTTCGGCCGTCTCATACCTCTTCCCATACCTGAAAAAGGTTCAGAGTGAGAGCGATCAGATGGAAAATCAAGTTGATCGGACGGCGGAAAACGGATCTTCACCTGTGGGCGAAGCGAGCAAAGGCGAGAGCGCGACGGCTCTGGCCGACGACTTCGAGCACAGAGGACTCGAAATCGCGAAAAGCGTCCGATACGACTGTCCGAATGGGATTCTCGTCGTCGAAGGTCGACGCCGATGATCGGACGGCGATGAAGAGGACGAGTAACAGGCCGAGGAAGAAGATGCGATCCATCTGATAATGATTCTCTCTCTCCCTGTGTGTGGGCCTGAGTTGAGAGAACGGGGGCCGAGAAAATTGGGCTTTTATTTAACAGAATCGGGTTTGGTGGGTCCCCGGCATGGAGATTCCCAATTTTTGTGTGGTGTACGTAAGCGCTTACAAAAATTTAGTTTATCCGAATTAATTAAATTTGTTGGTTTATTTTAATTTTTTATATTAATTCAATTTAGTTAATTTTTTAAAAATTTAATTTTCAATTTTTGATTTAATTTTTTAATTAAAAAATCAAACTAACCAATTCAAACGAATTTTAAAAAAATATTATTTTAATATTTATAAAATAATATTATTTTATTTAATTTTATATATTTTTATTTTTTTATCCTTCTTCGATTTGATCGATTTGGGTCGATTCATATAATTTGAATTCGATTAGTTCGATTTTTTAAATTAATCGATCAACTCTATTTTTGCTCATCAATTAAATTTAATTGATTAATAAATTTCGATCAACTCAATAATTGATCTAACTGTTTGTATAGCTCTAAATGTAGGATTTATTCACTTTTATCTTGTGAGGATTAATCAAAGCCGTTCATTTCCATTTTGGCGTTGCCTCCTTGAAAAAAGTTGAACTAACCCGCTTGCTTCCGAATTTTATTGAGTTTAGTAATTTTTTTTAATATTTAAATTTTAATTTTTAGCAATTAATCACAAGTTGTCACATTACCGTTAGTTCTTTGGGTTTATAAACCCAATAAATTTTTCCAACCAAGACATGTTGCGTCTTGTTAAAGGTGGTGATGGGTTCAGATAAAATTAAAAATAGAAGTGGTTTAGGGAGCTGGATTTAATTTCGAGTATAATCTACGAGGATCATTTTATATGGACTAAAATTAATATTTAAGATGTTAATTGGACGATTCTGATTCATTGGGTTAGCTATTTGGCACTTAGTCTGATCCCCATGTTAGATCTTAGTTCAAAAAACTTGGATAATCTTTTCATCTAATCCAAAATCTTTATGTAAGTATTAAATTCTATTAATTCTGAACAACTCACATTATATCATCAGCTCGTAATCTTTATCAAATTTGAGATTTTTAAGGAGGATCCTTATCACTACCGTATATCTCAGCTCTCTATTATTCCACGACAGCCAATGACGTACAAGATATCTTCATTTCTATATAAATCATCCTAACCACAAGTCAATATATATTATTTCCAAACCTTATCCACATTTTGACATCCTAAATTCTCGCTGACTTGAACCAACCACCCCACTACAAAGATCATTGGATTATAATATTCCACCACCATTACAGCCATTCCTCCCAAGCTCATTTGATCAGGAAGAAACATTAATGAACTTCTTTTTTTTTTCAATCAAACCATCTTGAGGGGTGGGGAGTTTAATAATTTTAACAAATTTATCAAAATTACATCTTTTTAATAAAAATGTCAAATATTAAATCTAAATCAAAAGATTAAATTATAGGAGATTTTTTATAAACTAAATATAAAGACTGTGGATTCAATTTCTAAACTTTAAACTCTAAATTTTAAACATTAAAAAGAAGATCGTAAATGTTAATATCCATAAAAATTAATAAGTTGTACCCCTAACGAGTAAACGATAAAATAGACAAGCTTAAAATTTTAAATTCAGATCTCGTAGACTTTAATTGAATATCAAAAATTTTAAAATAATATAATCAGATTTGTGAAGAGAATAAATTGTTTCTAGAAACATTATAAGTGTTATTCATAGGCAAAAGCCTATTAAAAGATCGAAAAAGTTCAAAAGGTCAAAAAAGAATTTAGACTAAAAACATAAATTTTTCATATACAGAGAGTCCTACACAAATGAGTAAATTGAATAATTTTGACGTTCAAAAGTCTCTTCAAATATTCTAAAAAAAGAACAAGTTATTATCCATAAAGAATTTTAATTCTAAAACAATTTTAGAATATTGAGATAAATATCATCCATAAGGATTCTAATTCTAATGGATTTCGAAATGTTATAATCCTGATGCCAGACAGATTAGAAAAAATCAGGATAAATGTTATGAATAAAAATTAAAATTTTAACAAAATTAAAAAAAGTTAAGACAAACGTTATTTATAATAATTCTAATTTTGAATTAGTTAAGATGATCACATATCCCTCTATAAATAAGCAATTAGTTATTCTTAAAAAATTACATATCTAATACTTATTTCAATATAATTTTTATCATTTTTAGTGTCTAATTTAAATATCAGAATATTTGCACGAAATTTTTTTTATGTCTTTTAATTATTTCTTTTTAGCAGATTCAAGTAGTTGATACAACGTTTTTAATTAAATAAAATTATTATTATTTTCAGCCACAATTAGAATCGAATAAAATAAATCTGGAAACGATGACAGGAGGCTTCCAACCAGTGGTCCGTTCAAGCATCGTGAACTTGAATGGTCAATTTCGAGCGTGGTTAAATTGAGCCCCACGGATTTTGGACTACTCGTACACGTTATTGTCAAGTGACGCGCGGCGTGAGCTGTGCTTGCTGTGATGGGATGGTTTGGTGGTTACATTTCTTCAGACTTTTTTTGTTTATGAGCTCGTCACTATCGATCAGTCACCTCACCCCGCTTCCGTGCAAGCATAAGCATCCCTTGCTGACTGCGGACTGCTCTTTTGAATTTATTTCTAATTTCTAAAAGCATGCATTTACTTACTATTAATTCTCGTGGAATATTTAGTGATTAATTATTTTTTAATGTATATTAAACCAATCAAAAAGGTGGCTTCTCAATAGCCTTTGTTTGAATGGCACTGGCTAGCATTGTTCTATTTTTGAAAAGCACGCATGTTCTCGAATGCTCTAGTAGTAGTAATGAGCAAGAAATGAGGTCATTAATTGGCGAACGGCCAATGACTCATTAACGGCCTAACAAAATGCTATCTTTTTTTTTCCTTTTTATAATCACTTTAATGAATAATTTTCTTTCATGTAAATTACATCCAAACCTCTAGGTTTGCCAATTTGTGGTTTGAAATGTTTTAGAAAGTTCTGTGGCTCCTCTTTTATTTTTCTTTGTTTGAATGCCTCGTTCAAACATCTTTTTAAATTCTTATAATTTAAAAATATTTTTTAATGACTTAGTTGCTTAGGTATTTTTTGCTCCTTTTAGAGATATTTTTAAATTAATAAGGCCTCACATTTACAAATGTTCCAAAATTTTGTAATTTATATATATATATATTAATAATAAATATTTTATTAAAAAAATTTAAACCCAAAATAAAATCTAAATTTTAATTCAAATTTCATAAAGATACACGGGCACTCAGCCCAAGAATCAATTTGCCCAACAATCAATTTATAATGTTGCGGGTATTTCCCACTCTACACCTTATGAGCTGGGCTCCAACCAACGGGGCAGCCCAATCACATAAACCTCTGTAGACCCCGAACTGAATTCGTCGAAGCGAGTTCGCACGTTGACAGAGCCCAAACTCAGATCGCAGATCAAAACGACCTCCCAAAAATACTCCTTGTTCGTCAGCCTATCTCGAGCGAGCTCTCGGCTATATTCCAAGCAAACTTCTAGCAAACTCTTGCAGATCACTGGCCTAGTCGGTTAGCTTGTATAACGGAAAGGGCGTATGCCAGAGAATATTAATGGGCAAAGGACCGTCTTGGCTGGGCCATTCAAGTCTAACTTAGCCCTACTCTCTCGGCCCACACCAGTCATATCCTGGCCTCTTGCAACAAACATCATTATGACTACATCTGGGTTTTCGCGCGTTCATCTCAAATCCCATCCTCATTAATGACGGATCCCATCCACATTAATGATGGTCCCGTCGACACCTTGCCATTGCATAGATGCTCCTACCAGTGTCGGATATTCCTGTCTCTTCACCATCTACTGACATACAGGACAATGAGGTAAGGATGAACGAGTTGTCATATAATACAGCCCGTCTTTGGTACCTTTGAAAGAGTAAAGGTACCTAAGGATTTTAGGAGTCGGGAGAGGAAGTTCGTTCTTTTTCAAAAGTAAGGCTAAGGAAGTTATTTCGGCATAAGAAATGGGGGTTAATTGGAAAGGGGCAAGTTTTAGATCATTTAAAATGGCAATGAGGTAAGGATGGAGTGGAAACCTAAAACTGAATTCTAGATGCTAAGGGCTAATGGCCACATATCCGGCGAGAGGGGAAGCCGCATGGTCACCAGTGTTGAGTTCTAACCTACTCAAGAGGGGGGTGAATTGACACATTTTAAAACTCTAATGTAAAACTTATGCACGTATATATATGAGAAAACAAATTTAATATAAACCAAAATTGTAGTTGAAAGTACGGGAGCACTTAAATACTAGATGGATAATATGATATCCGTCAGGTATGCTAGTATGTGCTTTGGTCCAATATACTCTTCAAATTACAACTTGGTGAAAACAAGTGATTTGAATGCACACAATAACAAGTCTTTAAATAAATCAAATAGAATATTGAATGAGTACAAAAAATGATCAATTAAAACAAATCAGAATATAATCAAAATAACCACCAAGAATGTAGGTCTTAGGATTTGGCCACTTCAGATAGCACAAGACCAAAAATAAACAAGTATAATCAAGCAAGAATAAGTAAGAGTGAAGAGAAGAAGAACACAGCTATGTATAGTGATTCGGCCCTTATGGCTTATATTCATTACCTAAGGATTTCTTTTCTTAGGATTTTCAATCGAATCCACTATATGAAACTTTTGTTATAACCACTGAAGCCTTCACTTGGCTTCACCACCATCAAACTACTTCTGAAATCTCACACTCACTAGTTTGGATTTTGTACTTTCTTTACAACACTACAAGAAAAATAAGATTTAGCAACGAATTTTTAGCGACTAACATTTTCATCGCTATTTTGCGATGGAATAGCGATGGATTAAATTTTTTTTTTTTTAGAATTAGAAACGGATTTTAGTGACGAAATATTTTTCCGTTGCTGAAAAAATAGAAAAATAAAAAAATTATTTTTTTAGCGACGGAAAAAATAATCTGTTACGAATTTTAGCGACGAAAATAATTTTTCGTCACTAAATTTTAATAATAATAAAAAAACAAACAAAAAAAATTATATAGCGACGGAATTTATTTTTGTCATTAATTTTAGCAACAGAAAATAAATTCTGTTGCAAAATTTAAAAATAAAAAATTAATTTTAATATTAATTTTAATTTTAAATTTTTTATTATTAAAATTTAGCCACGAAAATAGATTTTCGTCGCTAAATTTTATAATAAAAAATTTAATATTAAAATTAATTTAAATAAAAAAATTAAAGTTAACGCGGATCGTCCAAATTCATCGCTTTAATTTTTAATTTTTTTTATTTAATTAATTTATAAATATTTAAATTTGGGATGAATATTTAAATATATAAATATTTAAATTTTATAAAAAATTAAATATACATTTAAACATGAGATGAATATAAAAAAATTAATTTATAAAATTTAAATAAATATATTAATATTAAAAATCATAATATTGCTAAATTCTAACTGTATCAATTAATATATTTCATGTGTATAAAATAAAAAATATATTAAATGTATAATAATTAATTATTTATAATATTTATTAAATGTGTACAAAATATAAAAAAACACTACATTTGAAAAATAAATAAAAAGTTTAAAAATCATAATATTATTAAAATTTTCTTTATTTTAAATTTTAGAAATCATAAAAATAAAACAATATTGAGGGATTACATTATATAAAAAGGTGTCTGGGAGCTATTTGTCAATTTCTTTTTCTTTATAAATAGGAGAATTTTTTGTTAAACTATAATATATGGATGACATTGTGTATAAAACCGTAATATTTATTAAATGTGTTCAAAATGTAAACAAACACTACATTTGAAAAATAAATAAAAAGTTTAAAAATTATAATATTATTGAAATTTTTTTTATTTTAAATTTTAGAAATCATAAAAATAAAACAATATTGAGGGATTACATCATATAAAAAGGTGTCTAGGAGCTATTTGTCATTTTCTTTTTCTTTATAAATAGGAGAATTTTTTACTAAACTAAAAAGTTTAAAACCATAATATATGGATAACATTGTATACAAAACCGTAATATTTATTAAATGTGTACAAAATGTAAACAAACACTACATTTGAAAAATAAATAAAAGTTTAAAAATCATAATATTATTGAAATTTTCTTTATTTTAAATTTTAGAAATCATAAAAATAAAATAATATTGAGGGATTATATTATATAAGAATGTGTCTAGGAGCTATTTGTCAATTTCTTTTTCTTTATAAATAGGAGAATTTTTTGCTAAACTAAAAAGTTTAAAACCATAATATATGGATGACGTTGTGTCTTATACTTATAACAGTATCATATGTCATTATCTAATATATAGACATTATAATACAATTAAATATACAATTAAGTCATTCATAATAAACAACTAGGGAAGTGAAATATGTTGATTAGGATAACAGAGTATCAAGATAAGTCCGGAATGATTTTCGGACGAAGATATGGAATGGTTTTCCCTCTTAATAGTTATACTATAAAAAAATTATAGGGTTAATTTTTATTTTTAAAGTTTAAGTGTTATGTATAAAACATTAATGTTGACCAAGAAAAAAATAAATATATCTCTTTATTATTTGTACTCTTTAATTTTGTCTCTGAGTTATAGATAAAATTCAGCAATTTGAAATTCCTTTAGTATAATTTTTATTTATAGAAAAAAAATTAATTTTTTAGGATAACAAACTATTAATAAATAATTCAATATATAAAATTAATTTATTATAATTATTCAATTTATAATATAATTAAATTTTTAGATAATTACAATAATATTTTATTTAAATTATTTAATAATAAAATTTTATTTAAATTACATTATTTTTATCAATTAAATAATTATTTCTATTATTTTTATAAATTATATTATTTTTTATTTAATTAATAAATATTAAAAAAAATCGAAGAGGCGGGATGTAATACCCAAAAACTTTAGGTTATTATTTTAAAGGAAAATTGGAGATTCGAAAAAGTTAGGTATCTGAAAAGTCTGAAAAATTTACCGAATCAACTGAAGGGAGTACCCTAAGGTTTAAATGTCTAAGGAAATAGGAACGCCTCTAGCGAGAATCTCGAGGCATGATTTTTAGGACAGAAAAAAAGTGGATCAACAACGGTTTTCGGTACAGCTAAAATGCAGCTGCCATTTAGATTGTAAAATCGAATTCTCGTATGAGACTCCCGAAATGATAACGGACGCCTTGGGAAGCTTCGGTTTGTTGAGTAGAACAAACCTTCAGAAGTTTCAGGAAGAAACAAGTAGGTCTAAAGCCAAAACGAAGAAACAGATTTAAGTGTAATTTTTCAAAGTAACCTAAGAGGGTCAAAAAGTCATTTTTTCAAAAAGTTGCAAAAGGGAAATTGAAATATTTGAACTTGAGGGTCTCAAATGCAATATTGAAAAGTTCATGCGCTAAGTAAAAAGGGCAAAAAATGTAAAGGCTAAAAGTTGAGGGGCTAAAATGCAAAGACTCAAAAATGGCAAACCGACCAGGCCACGAGGGGCTCCGAAAGGTTCTGGGATGACATGGGCAATGACCAGGGAGGGCCAAGGGATGATGATGAGCCAACAACGGCCATCGGAGTGGCCGAAAGTTCGAGAAAATTGGCCAAGAAAGCTAGCTGAAAATGGGATGCCTGCAACTCGCTTTTTGCAGGCAAATATCAGTTCTTTTAGGTCGATCTAGAGGTGGTGAAGACTCTTAAGGCAATGGGCAAGGCATCCAAGGCCATTTGAAGCTTCGAAATCGCCTATAAATAGGGCTCCAAGATGACCGAAATTTTCAAGAAATGAAGCTTCAAATCGAGGGCTATTTTGGACGAATTGAGAGGCAAGGATAAGAGGATTTTGTTGCCCATAAGGTAAGGATCATTTCTGTACATTTTGAAACATTTTGGTTGAGATTTGAAGGCTATTCAAAGCCTCACTGGAAAACGAGATGGACTGCCTGACCGAGCCTTCAAGTGGCCAGTTGGGCAGTCTCCGATGCTCATTTTGGGCTGAAACCTATGCCATTGTGATCGACTTGGCATAGGCTTCCTGGTGGTGCAAAAATCTCACTTTCCAGTAAGGCCGTGGCCGGAGAAGACGACCAGAACGTGGGCCCCACACACTAGTCTTAATTGCCCTAACACGCGCCAGCGCGTGAGGGCGCGTGTGACCTTGTGAATATTTATAAAATTATTTGATGATTTTTCATATAAAAATATTTGGATAAAAATGGGTGTGTGTATTTATTTTAGAATATTAGTAAGGAAAAATTGAAGAAAAATAGAGAAAAAGGTAAGAAAATAGAGGGAAAATAGTATTTATTGATTATTTGAATAAACATCTTGCCTAGGGTGCTTTTGGACTTGAGGTGAAACATTTGGTGCAAATTTCAAAGTGGGCACGCAAATCGAGACAGTTTACACACTTTTCAAGGTATCCCGATAACTGTGAAAGGTGATTGGTTTTATCTCTACAACCTGTATACGACATGAATACCGTTTTTTTGCATGATATTTATGTATGTTACGATCATCTTTATCATATTTGTTCATAATCTATTGCATGAAAAGTTGTGATGTTCACATGGCACGCTATTATTGTCATATTGAAACTCGTGCATGGGGTTGGGATGTTACCCTAAGAGTGTAGCCGTAATTCCCAAAGGGCAATTGATGGAACAACATTAGGCTTATTCTGTAGAGGTTCAGGGTTCTGCCTAGGGTTCCGTGCCGGACTGGTGAGTCAGGGAAGTTACACTAGGGTATTTGTTTGTAAATGTCCATGCATCATTCATTCATTCATGCTTATCTAACCCTCACTTAAAAGATTTCATCTTCTAATATCGGACTATGTCCCTAAAATATTCCACGTTCCAGGCGAGACAAGCGGCCGAAAAGGCAAGGAGATGATCGAGGCCTGAGCTTGGAGGAAATTTTGTGGGTCCCATGTGGGACTAGAACCATATATTTCATTCAGCTATGTTATTTAGATTTTAAATAAATGCTTGTAAGAATGTGGTTGGAAGATGATGTTACAAACCACGTTATATTTTCGAGGTTTTATGTAGGTTCTGATCTGCTTCCGCTTATAGTTAAAATGTACCATTTCTTCGCTTTGTTTGGGAGTGTTATATATATAATGGTTATGTTGAGGATTTATTGTTGATTTATGTTCATGTAAAAAAAAAAAAAATCCTAGCATATATTAATGCCCTGGAAGGCGGGGTGTTACACGGGAAACTCCCCGTCTCTTTCTTAACCAAATCCCCCCTCCCCCAAATCTCTAACCCTCTCTATCTCTCTACCTCTCTCTAGCTTCTTGCCCTCACCCTCTCATCTCGCCTTCGCCCCTGCTTTTGCTCATTGCCTCGCCTTCCCCCTGCTCTCGCTCGATCTTGCCTCTCGTTCATGGCCTAGCCCTTGTCGTCTCGCCATCGCTCTCTCGCTCTCGCTCTAGGTCGCTATTTCGCCCTCGCTTGACCTCGCCTCTCTCTCGCTGTCTCGCTCTCACTCATGCCCTCGCCCTCGTTGTCTCGCCATCGCTCTCACTCTCGCTCTCCCTCGCTGCTTTGCCCTCGCTTGATCTCGCCTCTCGCTCACGGCCTGAACCTCGCCCTAGCTGTCTCACCATCACTCTCGGTCGCTGCTTCGCCCTTACTCGATCTCACCTCTCGCTCGCGGCCTCGCCCTTGCCCTTACCCTCGCTCTCTCGCTCTCGCTTGTTGCGCCCTCGCCTCTCACTGCTTGCCCTCGTCTCTCGCTTACTCACTCTGTCGCCCTCGCTCGCTGCCCCTCTCCCTAGAATTCCATATATGAATAAGAATTTCATATATATATCTTCTAGATTTTCTATTCCAAGAAGAAATTTTCATACATATCTCAAATACTCAAATCTCTAGGAAGCTTTCTAAAAACTTGTTTCCATATATAATGAAATCTTTATATAAGTATAAGAAGTTTTCATATATAACATGTGTAATAAAATCACTAAAGAATAGCTTTGTAAGCCTTATGAAGGCTTCATACTTTGTTAGTACATAAAATATAAATACACATTCATATTCACACACGTTAATCATCAATCATCAAAATCTATACTCAAAAACCAGGAGAGGGCACCATGAGGCGTGTACCACAGGGAAGCCTGTATTCCAAGGCGCAAGACTTCAGTTCGCTAATCGACATTTTTGAAGGGTAGCACTTGAAGATCTTACGAGTTATACGTTCCTCGGAAGCTCACTAAGCGACCACGGGATCGATGCACTGTGGAACTCTCTTAACGACCTCATAGTCAGACGAAAAGCCAGAAGTATCATCGTCTTCTACCTTATAGTTTGACGCTTCTAAGCTGATATAGCCATCTACGATGAAAAGGCAATAAGGATAGAAAAAAAGAGTCAGGTCGCTAAGAACAGACCAGTCCTCACGAACCAAAGTTCCTAAGGGGGCTTCCTACCTATCAGGTCGTGCGCTTCACAATAGGGTATGACTTGCAATAGGGGTGGCTAAATCTATGAACCTATTAAGCCCATCAAAATAGATAAAAGCTAGCCTTAAAAAGGTGCGACCATAGCCAAGAAAAGAGGCATGGTGACGAAATCGACAAAAAGAGGAAGAGCATAAATGAAAAACACTGGAAGAATACAAGAAACTTACCGTTCTTGATCAGTTTCTGTAGGAATCGAGGAGAAGTACCGGATAGAAAGCGAGGGCGAAGGGCGGAGAAGCTTCGAAATCGTCGGTAATGGAGTCTCGGAGTCGGGAGGAAGAAGAAGGTTACGAATGAAGAGAAATATTTTTAGGAAAAAATGACACAGTAAATGGGAGGGAAAGAGTTTTCCTCATACTTTTATAGCTTGGGACATTCCACTGTTGGATGAAGAAACCGACGAACTGCCCTAGATCCAAGGGTGGTGCGTGAAAGCTTTAGAGCCCACGGACATAATGATTAAGCAGTTATGGGAAACGTGCGCATTAAGTGCATCGCAGACAAGACGTGCTACATGAAACAGCGTGATGTGAAGCGATTGGATAGGAAGCTGAAAGGTCTATCGACTAATAGAATGGCTGACACGCGTCAACTCCTAATTCGAAGATCGCACTGCTAGTTGGGAGGCTTAATGTTGCAGGTATTTCCCACTCTACTTCTTATGGGCTGGGCTCCACCCAGCAGGTCGACCCAATCACATAAGCCCCAGTAGACCCCGAATAGAGTTCATCGAAACAAGCTCGCACGTTGCCAGAGCCCAAGCTCAGATCACAGGTCAAAACAAGCTCTTAGAAATACTCCTTGTTCACCAGCCTATCTCGAGCGAGCTCCCGGCTATATTCCGAGCAAGCTTCTGGCAAACTCTTGCAGATCGCCGGCCTAGTCGGTCATCTCGTGTAACGAAAAGAACGTATGCCAGAGAATATTAATGGGCAAAGGCAGTCTTGGCTGGGCAATTCAAGCCTAACCTGGCCCTACTTTCTCGGCCCATTTGGTCAGCTCACACCAGTTCCATCCTAGGCTCTTGCAACAAACATCATTACGGTTGCGTCTGGGTTTCCGCACATTCATCTCAGATCTCATTCTCATTAATGATTGATCCCATCCACATTAATGAGGGTCCCGTCGGCACCTTGCCACTACATGGGTATTCTTGCCGGCGCCGGATATTCCTGTCCCTTCACCACCTACCGACATACAGGAAAAGCTAAAGGAGATCTTATCTCCTCCTATATATTAGCTAGCTCTATTGAGGGCCAGGGTATGTTTTTTTTCTTTGGCCCACTTACGGATACCTTCCACACTTACTTACTCGCTCACTAACTTTGGCATCGGAGTAACTTGCAGGGACGGGCTGACGGGTCAACAAATCAAACCAAATATCCCATTTTCTCCTCTCGAATCCATCACACCAGTGTGAACCAATGAATCACCGTCGACCAATTCCGAACGTTGACAATAACGTTTTAGTCTTCCTAATTTTTACATTCTCTCTTCCCAATTTTTACGTTTTCTCTTTCTATTATTCCTAATTTTCTTTTCTCAATTTTTACCGTTTCTTCTTGAATATCTCATAGATTTTAAGATTGTAAATTTATTTTTAATTATAAATCTTTCAATTGAAACCCTAAATAAAATTTTTTCAATTACAAATTTCCAATAAAAAACAATACCTGTTATCATATACTCTTGTTTTCATTGTTTTCTTTTCCTTGCATCTCAAAAGGTAAGAAAAATTAATTTTACATAAAACTAAATATAATTCAACACATATTTGTTAAATGAAAATTTGTTCATTATTGATGAACTTTATCTTTTAATGCTATCAGTTTAATATTTCGTTTTGTTTCATTTTACAGGAGAATAAAAAATGGATGACTTTAAAATGAATTTTTTTTTTCAAATTATGCCCTTGATTTATTCGATATTTGTTACCATTTTTACAAATTAAGGTGAGTTTTATTTCATACTAAATAAATCGATAACACAGTTTATCTCATATTAAAAACATAATTTTTTCAATATTTGTCACGACTTTTATAGGATAAAGTTTATTTCATATTAATAATAAATAAACCAAGAATAAACTGTATTCTTGGTTTACCACAATTTTTGAAAATTATGTGTTAATTTTTTTGTTCTTTTCTCTCAGCTTCTTTGAATGATGCAAACACACGGTTGGTGGGTCCCGTCAGGGAAGATATTTATGTTGGAATTTTAGATTGTAATGTTAAATTCTTGCTAGTTGGCATAGAGAGGAGTGATTGGGCCACCAGAACACCCGCGTCGTAGGTGCAGGTGACTATTGACCTAAAGATCAAAGCTGGGGGACCCCAAATATTTGAAATTTGTCGCCGAAGCACCTAATCTAAATGCATGCACATGGATACAATTGCCTTTATGCTGAAGTTTCCAAAAGAATGATTGATTCATGTGTCTCCACGTACATGCACCCCCCCCCCCCCCCCCTTGAAAATTAAAGAAGATTCGTGTTGGTTGCTTGGGCAATTTAGTGATGTTTGATGTTTCACATGGTTATAAAATTCTTACTAATTTGATCTATATTTATGGCAAACATATATACTTTTGCAACAATTAATGATTTTAAAGTTCCAGACAATTAGTCATTCATTTAGTTAAATAAATAAAATTGAGTTTTATTTTAGACTTTGTTTAATAAATAAATTGAGCTTGGCTTCTTGTATTATTAATCTAGACTCGTATAGAAACAAACTCGTCTACAACTCCGATATAAGTTCAATTCATTATGTATAGAATATGTTTTTTTTTTAATTTAACTTTTTTTATACTAATTAAAATGAGAATAAATAGAAATGTTATATTACTCGCATCGGACAACATAATCTTATTGCAGAGGGTGTAATTATTGTTGTCTGTATCAAACAGGGTAATTTATAATTTTAAATTATTATCTATAAAATTATAAATTGTAAAACGTGGTTTCACATAAAAGTAAATATATTTTTATGATATATTCACTAAATATAATTGATATATACGTGGATTAAAACTCAATAAAATGAACTCAATAAAAGATCAATAGGAAAACTCATGAATGATCGTGCGGGGGTGGGGGCACATGCACCACATTCATTTGACTTAAAAAGGAACGTTAATCACACCTTTTATATAATACCCATTTTGTATTACTATTTTGAGTTGTAGTATAAGGTTATAAAGTTTTACCGAGAGCCTTGTAGAATGGAGTTAAAAAGATCAAAATATATTTGCCCAAAATATAAATTTGTAAGGGATGTCATTGCCTAGCTTTCACCTCTCTCTTCTTTCCTTTCTCCCATGGCCGCACAACCGTCGACGTTATCGCCTCGCCTCTCCTCGCCATCATTGTATCATCACCTCTCTGTGATCACCTTGCCATCGTCGGAAGGTGCAGTAACGGTCGGCTAGGCGAGGCGACAACATCGACGATCACGCGATCATGGGAGAAAAGAGAGAGGTGAAGGCTAGGTAAGGGCATTTGGGTCCTTTTGACTCCGTTCGAAAAGGTTGTTAGGTGAAGTAGAATAATTATACTATTTTTGTGTTGCCACCTCAATATCATTAGGTTATTTTTTTATTTTTAAAATTTTGATGATTTGATTTTTTATCGATTATAAACTCAATGGTGATGAGGAGGCATGAGAGGAGCAATGATAAGAAGAAAGATAAATTTCATAAATTAGTTTTGAGATCTCTTTAGATTATATTGTTAATTTTTGTATTTTTAAAATAATATTACTTATCTCCACGAGTATGACTCAACAGTCAAGTATGTAGAATTTTACCGGGAGTATTAGGGATCAAATATTTATGATGGTATTTGTCTTATATGAAAGTGTGAACTAAATGTTCTACTTTATGTGTGTATAAATTGTGACTGCATCCGAGTTTACTTGATGAGTAAATCGGAGGGGAAGGTCGCCGATCTCTAGAACTAATCGGGCGAAACTCGAAACCTAGGTTATTTAAAAAAAAAAAAAGCGTTGACCTTTTTCACCGTTAAAACTACATTAACTTGATATTTATATTTTTATATTTAAAGTATTGCTCTTTCTTTCTTTTTCATCTCTATTTCATTTTCCTTTCCAATCCCCTTGTTACTATTCTAGTTGAATCTTTCATTGTCAACCACCACACCATTAACCATCCTCGCCAACTAGGTTCTTTGGAGCCCAAGTTCTAGGTTCAAAGGAGATTGAAAAAAGAAACGGAAAAGTTGTCTTCATCTTCATCACTACCATTGATGTTTATGATCGTCGTCGTTGTTGATGTAGTAACTCTCTCTCTCTCTCTCTTTGAGCGTGGTTTAAGTTTGAGTTGAATCTAGATTTTTAGGTTTTAATAAACCCAAATTCTATTTCATTCCGCTACAACCTATCAACAATAGGTGAAAAGCAAAACGATTACCAATAAGCCACAATTCTAGAATTGGAACTAATTTTTCTTTCTTTTTCTCTAACTGTATCTTTGTTGTTCATTAATTTGGAATAATAATGACGATAACGATAGTAACAACAATAATTCTTCACTGACAATAAATGTATTGTATCTCATTCTCCTATTACTTTGGAGCCCATATTCGATCTAGGGTTCTTCGAAGCTCTTGGATCTAATCTAGGTTCCTAATGTTGGCCGTCAACTATTAATTTTTTAAATTTATTTTTATTTTTTTTAAGAGAGAAGAAAAAAATATTTTATTTTTTCTAAAAAAATAATTATGGTTAGTAGTTATATATTACGTGATAATTAACTTCAAGAAAAGTCATTGCTATTTTTTTTTAAAAAAAAAACACGGGATTGATCAATATAATTTTTAAAAGAAATAAAATAATTAAAATTCCTCCTTAATTTTAATCGGTCAACTTCTTCACACTTTTTACTGTGGCAGTCAAACTTGGCATCGTAAAATTCTTTTTCCATCCATAATAGAGCGACCATATATCTGCCTACACTACCTAGAGACAATAATAGTAAGAGATTCCATTCTTCCTCGCATCATCCAAATTATCAAACACGTGCAGTTTACCGACGAAATAGGAGGCCTCGCGAAAATTACAAATTAGTGCAGCCGAGAATTTTTTTTTTATCTTCAAGTAAAAGAATTTTCTTTTTTATTTTTTTATCAAATATTGATACTCTGCATTGTCTCTCCCATTTTCTCATAAACCAAACAATAATAATAACAATAAAAACATTGTCACTTCCTGAACAATATGCTTATTGTTAACAAGAGCATTGTGGGTTCAAATTCATGAAAACAATCACTACAACAAAAATAATTTGTTGAGACATTTTTTTTAAGATATTTTTTAAAAAGTGTCATCTAAAATACTATTTTAAGGCACAATCTAAAAAAGTGCCCTAATACAATAACTTTAATGAGGCATAACAATTAAGTGTCCTATAAAATATCATTTTAAGGCACAATTTAAAAAAAATGCTCCAATAAAATAATTCTAATGAGACATAACAATGAAATACCCTAATAGACAAATATAAGTGTCTTAATTGATAAATCTAATAAGGCAGAATTTTTGAAATGTCCCATTAAAATAATTCTAACAAAATACTCTGATGAAGTGTCCTAATAGACAAATCTTAAATGCCCCAATAAAATAATTCTAATGAAACTTAGATATAATATAAAATAAACATAGACACATATATTAATAAGATGATGTGTAGATTAGGTGGTCATGCGTGTGCAAGAAGAAGAAAAGGTTCAGGGTTCGAGCCGAGCGAGAAATAAGTTAGAATTAAGAGAAGGTCTTGTGGGGGATATTAAAAATAAATTTATAGTGATTTTTGAGGTATTTTTAAGTGTCGCAACAAACTTAAATTTATAGTTACTTTTAAGGCATTTGTAAGTGCCTCAATATGTTTTTGGGGCACAGTTACATGGGGTATTATTATTAATGCCCTAATAGTTAAAATGCCCCAATAAACTATCTATTAAGGTATTTTTAAATGTCTCTTAATCCAAAATTTATTGTAGTGAAGATGATAACACATCTTGTTGCCTTTTTAGAAATTCTGATCCCGTGATATAAAGGGGGTCTATGGAAACGACAGTCACTTTCTGAATGTCTATTTAAGTGTGTATAGATTGTGATCATATTTTGAATTCATATAAAGATAAGCGTAAGCTTAGAAAAATCAAGTTAATAAAAAAATAAAAAAAAAGGATATTGCCATATTGGCAGTGTTGTTAAGGTTAGATATTGAGCATTGGATAACGGAGCTCCGCGTGTGAATCCAAACACCAAAGTCCCTTCAAAATTTTCTAGGGGTTTGGTATAATTCCAACGCGGAAGGTGAGGTAGTTGTGGTTTGATGCAAGTTTGTTCATCCAATACCTTTGACCCTTCAAATGCAAAATGCTAATGGTTTTCTTTGCCTCCCGCGTTAATTTAATCTGGAAAGTATCTGAAGTCAAGCCAAATGGCTTTACCTATTTTTTTAAAAAATTAAAAATGGCATTTATTAAGGTTCAAACAAGTATTCTTAAGTTATTTATTAATATATATTGATTACCCTCTATCTTTCGTCATATATTTTAGTATTTTAATTGATAGAATAGTATTAAAAGTCACTATTAATATTGTGTTATTAGTTATGTCGTGCCTCCTCATTAAAAGAGGATAAGGAAATTGTGTGTTATTATCTTCTTTGTCTAACACTTTTTTCAATGAAGATATGACACACATAATCAATCATAATTTCTAATATTACTTAATTAAAACATTAATTAAATATAACTCATTTACGGGTCATCTTGATTGATTGAAAATACAATATATAATAAAAGGAGTTTAAATAAATTTGATAAGAAATTAATTGAAAAACTTAGCATATATAAGAAACTCAAGATTTTCCTATTTTGCATCTTTAGAGCACTTAATGAGGGAATGAAAAAGTCCCTACGGATATAGCGTAGTAGTAAAGTACAAAGAGAATAATAGAAGTGTTGAAGGTTTGAATCTTTGTAGCGTTCACATGAAGGCTTATGGGTTATGGTGTGCCCTCTCATCTTTCCAGGAGTTTTGTTCACACGATATAAAGGTGTAGTCAACAAAAAAGTCAAATTTTAGTGTGAAATTATGATTGCATATGAATTTATCTGAAAGACGAACTATAGGGGAAGGCTGCTCTTCTCATGATTAGTTAGGTAAAACTTGGACACCAGAATCACAAAAAAAAAAAAAAACAAATTTGAAGGAAAAAAAAAATGGCAAACAATATAAGAGTGCAAGGTTGAGCTTGAAAGAGTTAAAGATTAAATTGTCAATAAATTACAACTTATTTATGTTTTAAATTAGAATAAAACATTCCTAGTGGCCAACCTAAATTAAACCGAAAAAATTAACTTGGTTTGAGCTCCATTACAGAGTTTAGCAGACGTGTAGACAATATTGGGCTTCTGGGAACTTGGTTAATCAAATTGATAAGTTGATTTGACTGTGCTAATGATCACTCAACCTATCATTTGTTTGGGTTTGATGACTTTAAGGTAACAAAGCGACAGAAGGGAAGCCGACAGACGTTGTAATTAAACGTGCTCCCGAAGTTTAAAATAGATCAAGAGTGGTTGGTGAAGACGATGGCTGTGGCATCGCTAACTGCCCCGGTTGATCATTTCAATTTCAAGCCCGGGGTTACCAGCAGCAGCCCCTCCTCCTCATCCGGCCGCTGTTCCCCAAAGACCAAGATACATGATCATCCACCTACTCCTAATGGCTAAATAGGTCTTTCCCTAACTTAGCCCATATTCATAAATGTACATTCAATGTACACCCCAACGAACCATAATAATGATGGCTAGTTAACTGCTGC
Source organism: Diospyros kaki (assembly GCA_036245055.1). Taxonomy (NCBI): domain Eukaryota; kingdom Viridiplantae; phylum Streptophyta; class Magnoliopsida; order Ericales; family Ebenaceae; genus Diospyros; species Diospyros kaki. The sequence goes on along the minus strand of BSEG01000010.1, from coordinate 34,043,991 downwards.
TGCTGTTACAGAAACGTGAAAAACTCAGTTACTCGAATTTTGTCACGGTGTTAAAAATTAAAACATTTTTAAAAACAATTGGCAGTACCAAACTTTAAACAGTACTATTTTGACAAGCAATCACACAAAATATTGTCAAATGTTACAGTGTTGACCCTCTTTTCAATCCTTTTACACACATACACACATATTTATATCTATTACTAAGTCATATATATATACATTATGATATAATTGGGTGATAATAGCAAATGTGAATATAATACCTCTTGCTGGTTTAGGAGGACTATTTCCTCTCTTTAAATGGTTTAGGATACGGATCTAATAATAATAATCACTCCCTTGTTTTGTGACCAAGTAATCGACAACACTCAATCATTTGACTTGGCTGTGTGTTGGGGGGTCGAAGGGATTAATTAATATACATGTATGTATACTTAATGGAAAACTCTAATTCTAATGAACAAATAATTAATGATTTCCTTTGGCACCAAGAAATCGAAAATATTCATGACTGTATCTATGTATGTTGTTTGAAACCGTCCTATTTTCGTCCCTAATGTCAATAACAAATGACGATGCAAGCCGTTGACATTTCCTCTCCTCAGATGTTGTGGCTCCACCCAACCTACCCTACAACTCCTTCTTTGACAAAAATATCCCCATACCATTACTTAATTAATCTCTTTTTCTTTCTTTATATGTTATAATAATAACTTGGTTTCTAGATAAATTCCAATTAAAAGCTAAACTCGACTTATCAAAAAACTAACACTCAAGACTAGAAAATGTCATGGCCATGGCTTCCAGAAGCCAGGGTCGCTAGCTAAATTGTTGAATTTAAATGTTTCTTTTAATTTAAATTCCTAAATTTTATGATGTGAGGGTCCATAAGTAGTAGAGGATTACTGCTCATTAGTTCTTTGTACTCCTAAATAGAATAAATTGCAGACCTTTCTTCACGTCTTGGGTTATTTGTAAGGATACTTCATATAATCTAAAAGTGGTCTTTTAATGTTTGCATTACTAATTAATAACATCTTGAAAGAGTAAGATAAGTTATAATCAAATTGACTATGATTTGGATAATTTGTAATGAGACCCCTTTTGTTCTTTTCAGCCTAAAGAGAATGGTCGGATGTGAGGCAAGGAATGGACTTCAATGAATGATTGACACTTGCAAGTACTCTAATATTCAAGTAAATAAGAAAGTAAATTGACAGAGTATCAATAGATAAAAAAAGAACATATATTGGCTCTTAGAGAGATCTGATTTATATAGAATGAGAAGATGTTCTCATGCATGTGTGCATTGTGTGTTATAGGGTAATGAGACTGGATATTCGGCATCAACGGAGTTTTCTGAAGGTGACATAGTGCCGACGAGACCTCATTAAATACGAATGAGATCTGTCATTAATAAAGATGGGATCTTCATTAATGAGGATGGGATCTGGAGTAAGCGCAGGGTACCCAACGTGTGGCGATAATGATACTATTGCAAACTGGCACAAGGTCAAGATTAGATCAAGGTCAGGCCAAGATTTAGCCGTGGGTCTAGAGTCGAGATTGGGCCAGTAGGATTCACCATTCAAGTCACATAAAATTTAAATGCTAACTTATTTATATTTGTTTAAACAACATTAGTAGCTGAAGAGACAAACAAACCACAAAAAAATTGAAAAAAAATTTAAAACACAAAAAGTTTTATTAAAATAACCCAAATTAATTATATATAGTCTCACGTGTAACTTGCGATCCAGTGAACGAGTTAGGATACATACCCCAAACTAGATGTATTCATGGAACCATGAGATTCCCACGTCGGATGATGGTGTCACACGGACCGTTCCGATTGTCCGGCCTTAGACGCAGCAGGACCATGATGATTGAATCGGCCCACATTTAGAATTTAGAATTTAGAATAATAATATATATTGGGGGAGGGGGGTTGGTAGATGATCGTTATTTAATTAATTATTTTTTCTCAATTTGCTATTTGGTGAGCTCAACATCATCTTCTAGAAGCCAAATGCGAATCTGTATGTATTGCGAGCCAGCCAACCTCTTCCTTAACTAGTGTAAAGTTAATTTGACCAAATCGCCCTCTGACTCTATCCTAAACAGAAAAAAAACCAAACCCGGTTTCCTCTCGTTTTCCATTTCCCATTAACAAATCCAAGACACGTTGCCCAGATTAATCCTTTTCAACCAAAATCGAATTAAAAATGACCCGAATTTTGGCAACTCAACAAGGTGAAATTATAATAATATATTTGTGTATTATATTTGTGTCAATTGCATAATAAGTAAGGATAAAATTATAATTTCATCGCGTCAAGACACGCTGGGGACAATAACCACTATCTAGTAGGGTCTGGTCCATGAAACGTTTATGGATGGGTCTTTCGTATATTTTACAGCTAGCTCTCTCTCCGTGCGCGAGCGTCATCAAGTAGGCTAATAATTTTCTCGGGAAAATGATCAGTTTCCGGGAAATAGGTAAGCAGTTTGGAAAATCTGGAGGCCGGCGGGCTGGCTGGCTGGCTGGCTATCAACAGGTTTTAAATTTTAATAGCCCGGAAAACAGCCATATGCTTTCCGGGTTGCGGCCGCCTGGCCGTGTCGAAAAGTCTGGAGAAGGTATGGAAACAAAAACATTTGTTTTCCTGAATTTTAAAATCAAAGTCAAGAGGGAGGGTAGACAAGTCATTTTCCAATTCAACTAAATTTGTAGACTTAAAAAGCCCATTTACCCACTAATCCATATTTCGGATTAAATTATTAATAATTTTAAAAAGAAGACGATGCTGTTCGGACGGAAACACGGCAATGCAATTTAAAAAGGCCTTGGCTACGAAGTCTTAGTAGGAGGAGTTGCAGACCTCTTTCTATGCTTCTGGAAGACTTCTTCTTCTTCTTCTTCTTTCCCATCCCATTCCATATTTAAGTGTCCCGAAGCGTCTCTCCTAAACACAAACATCGCACACAGAAATCAAAGATTTTAACATAGGAAATGACGGTGCAGAATCTGATGAGATGGAGGGCGATCATGCCGAGATGCTGCATGGTGGAGAACCCCTCTGCCAAGCGGAAGAAGTCGGCGCCCGTGTCCAAGCAGACGTCTTTCCAGAGGCTGTCGATGTCGGATTTGAGCAGTACGTCGACGACGCTGTCGGAGGAGCTGTCCAACTCCCTGGTCGGATCGAACCTTTATTCGTTTACCATGGCGGAGCTGCGGGTCATAACCCAGAACTTCTCGTCGAGTAATTTTATCGGTGAAGGCGGGTTCGGTCCGGTCCACAAGGGGTTCATTGATGACAAGCTCCGGCACGGTCTCAAGGCTCAGCCCGTCGCCGTCAAGCTCTTGGACTTGGGCGGCTCTCAGGGCCACCGGGAATGGCTGGTACGTAACCACTGTTTGGCTTAAATTTTCTTACTTCTTTCTTAATTTTCATGGAAAATCTTCAAACCTTAAAAGTGATCGAATTTTCAACAGACAGAGGTGATATTTCTTGGGCAACTGAGGCATCCGCATCTGGTGAAGCTAATTGGATATTGTTGTGAGGATGAACACAGACTTCTGGTCTATGAATACATGCCTCGAGGGAGCTTGGAAAATCAACTCTTTAGAAGTAAGTTGAGTTCTGTCTTTCATTCACATTCACATATGCCCTTAATTTGTGAGTTTTAGTTAATTAAAGTACATATATATTGTGTAATCAGTCCCACGTGAAAATTTTCCTAATTTGCCTGAATTTTACCCATTTGGCCTCCTGTCACCTCATGAGATTGGGCTTCCTTGACCATCTAATATGGTAAATTCACCTAATATGGGCTAGAAAAATAGTACGTAGTAATGAGTTTTTATTGATAAAAGTAAAGAAAAACAATGTTTAGTATGGTGGCTTAATTATTATATTCTAAAATTGCTATCGCCATCTTTTAACTTTTTTCTTCTTTTGGTTATGAAAATGGAGTGGTTTATAAGAAATATTATTTTATTGATGATAGTGGTATGCAATCAAAATTCAATCCAAAAGTATTCATATAAAATTTATGTGCTCAGTGAACATTCATGCATTAATTAGATTAGAAGCAAGAATTAACTATCTCCTATATATTTTTAATTATAAACTACTGTAGTCAATAATTTTCACACGAACACCAATCTTCTTTTCGGATCATTCACACAACTGGGTCAGCCCAGTTTTAGGCTGAAAAAACTTTAATTAGTTGGAATTAATCTGTAATTAAAGTACAAGTGTCAGAATAAATAAATAATATAATATTAGTAAAGACTTAATTCTTATTTCTTTTCCACCCCACGAGTTGTGTTGGGTAGCCAGTGGTATCCAACTGCGCCACTCTTCCGCCGTCCCGTGACCTAACGGTATTCAAATAATTTATTTTCTTTTTACCGATAAATATCAAAATCGCTATATATCTTTATAATAATTATAATATATATATATATAGATATATTGAATAAATTTATATATTTTTTAAATAAATTCCTGAAAAATCTTTATATAAACTCATATTTTTGTCTCTTTCTTTTTACAGGATTTACAGCGTCGCTTCCATGGTCAACAAGGATCAAAATAGCTCTGGGAGCTGCCCAAGGCCTGGCCTTCCTTCACGAGGCCGAAAAGCCCGTTATATTCAGAGATTTTAAAGCTTCAAACATCCTGCTAGACTCGGTAACTAGCTAGCTTCTGTTCTCATCAGATACATATTCCTGATTTAGATCTCTATCTATGATTACGAACTAGCTTCAATATTATGAATACTTGCTGATGAGATTGTGGTTGTTTTGATTGTGTCCAGGATTACATTGCCAAGTTGTCGGATTTCGGGTTGGCTACGGACGGCCCGGAGGGCGACGACACTCATGTTTCGACCCGAGTCATGGGCACCCAAGGCTACGCTGCTCCTGAATACATCATGACTGGTAAGCTCTTTAATTTGGCATTCTGAATTTTTAATATCGGATCACTACTCGCGCGGATTAACAAAATGATGAACGAAACTATAAATCTTAACAAGATATAGTTTTTGAACAGTTAGTTAAAGCTATAACCGGCCCCTCTTACCTACCCCCGTCTCCTCAAAGAATTGGAGTTCGCGCGTGAATGCCAACTTGACATTATGCATCTTTTTGCAGGTCACTTGACAGCTGCGAGCGACGTATACAGCTTTGGAGTGGTGCTATTGGAGCTTCTAACCGGCCGGCGGTCGGTGGATAAAAGCCGGCCGCACAGAGAGCAAAACCTGGCCGAGTGGGGGCGGTCTCAGCTGAAGGATCCAAGGAAGCTCGCCAGAATAATGGACCCGAGACTGGAAGGCCAGTACTCGGAGGCGGGAGCCCAGATGGCGGCGACGCTGGCCTACCAGTGCCTTAGCCACCGCCCGAAGTTCCGGCCGACGATGAGCTCCGTCATCGAGACGTTGGAGCCTCTCAAGGACCTCGAAGACTTCCCTTTCGGACCCTTTGTTTACACAGTCACGCCGCCTCTTCATGAAGGGCAGAAGGGGTCTAAGAAAGAGGGTTCGCACCAGAAACCCGCCGCCGCCGGCCATCACGACGTTCACCGGCACCGGGAGAGATCGCCGAAATCGAAGGCTGTTTATTCGGAAACGGCTTTACAGCAGAGACACAAGAGAGCATAGACTAATACTATAGAAAGAAAGAAAACTGTATTAAAGTGTATATAGAGATTTACAAAGTTTCCTTCTTTTCTTTTCTTTTCTTTTTTGTTTTTCTGATTTCTGAAGTGTTAAGAATTAATTCTTGATGCTGTACGGTGAGGGAATGCTGAATTTTAGAAATTGGTTTATTAAAATTTTCTTTGCCAATTGGGCAAATCATGAATCCATTACTAATATTATTAATGCGTGGGAAAAATTATAGGTATAAGATTATTTCCAATTAAACTAAAATTGAGATCACAAATAATAGTGTAAAATATTTTCTTCTCATTTGAGCTAGAAGTGGTAGAAAAGTAATGTAGAATACTTAAAAAAGAGTAAGGAATGGGAAGTAATATCACTAAATTATAAACTCTAAAGTAAAATCATTGTAAGAAATGAAATATTTTTTTTCTGACATTTGTTATAATCGTCAATATTTTATAATAAAAAACACTTAATAATATTGTACAGTTATCATATAATCATGGTGGTCTTAAATATAGGTAAGAAAACACTGAAAATCGACTATTATGAGTCGCTACAATGAAGAGTACGTAAAAAAAGATAATCAAATGAGGGGGTTGTTGGGGCCATGTAGCCGATGTGCCAAGCTACTTGTGCATGGGTCCACACACAAGGAAGGAAATGAAAAAGAAAAAAACATATCAATTGCTAAATGTACTTTTTTTCTACAATATATGTATATATATATGTGTGTGTATAAATGTGACCTATAATCTGCAAATGAAGGTATTAACTAATTAACAAAACATAAAAATTACAATTTGTTTCATTGAGTTTCATATCAATTGCATGTTTATAATTCCGTTTTTTAAAATTTGTACTATTTTCTTGTTATATCTTAAACGAATCTATAGTATTATTTGCTATGATATATATATATATATATTAAGAGTTTATATTTTATATTAGACTCAAAGTAGACTACGTTTCGTGGTAGACTTTGATTATTTGTCTTCATCTTGTTTATCTAATATTGTTATCTTAAGTGGGTTAAAAGGAAAATTTTAAGAAACCTTCACGGTAAAGTGTAATTAACAAAAAAGAAGCTCAAATTATCAAGTTTATGACATGTCTAGAAAAGCAAAGTATTATAAATCATTTGATCAAGACGCACATAGAATTGTGCCAAAGAGTGATTTTAGTCTTTTAGAGATAATATCTCAGTACAAGAAGTTTAACAACCTCACTTTCTAATATTCAATAATCTCGTCTCCTTTGTTATACGTCTAAAAAAGGAAGAAGATTACACTAATAATATTGACTTTGCTTTCTTAAGATGGAAGATGAAGAAAAATTACTAAAAGACAAAAACAATTGTTCCCTATTAAATTAAAGCCAAAAGGAGTTGTTTCCCTTTGGCTTTTTTATGAAACTGAAGACTTTAATTAGAAGAACAAAAATTGTTGCTTTTGAAGTCAAACTACAATCCAATTATAATTGGATTTCAGTTGCAATATTTTAGAGGAATAGATGCAACACAGTACTTGGTGGGATTAAATTTTTTTTCTTTCATTTTGGGATTGACTAATGATGAAATTTATAAATAAAAAATTAATTTCACAACAAATTAAAATTAAAATTAAAGAATAACTTTAGTTTTAATAAAACTTGAAGTATCATGATAGTCCACCTTAATCTATAGCCCACAAAGTATTTTATTTAAAGACGACATGATATATATTTATGTAAGAAAATATAAATTGTTCATGTAAAACAAAAGGACGATTATCTTGTTTGTATCGAATAACAGTATGTTACTTGATGTGAGTTTATCATGGGAGTCAATTTGTCTACATCAAACAAATTTTATAATATTGCCTAACACCTAACACGAACAAATAGAAAATTTTCGTGTGAAACAAAATTCCTAATCTTGACTTTAAAATACTCAATCTTGGAGCTTAAGGCAAAACGTTTACAATTGTCGTGGAAATACGAGAAAAACGCTGCTAATTGTGATGACCAAAATGACACCTTTTTTGGTCATCGACGTACATTGACACGGGAAGTAAAATGACGTGGTTTCCGTAGTTAACGACATTTTTAAACGCCCGCTACAGAAGTTAAACGTTGTCCATTGCCTGGCCTTTGTAAACGCTGCCGGCACTGGAAAGGAAAACACTGGGAATTTGACGAAAATGGCGTCGTTTCAATCGAAGAGATCTAAATCGAACTTTTCGATGAATTCGGAAATGGCCTATAATTTATTTTATTTGTCAAAATTGAAGACACGAATGGCGGAAGACCACGTAAAGACGATAATCTCAAGAAGATGGCAAAAGCATTGCTGCAACAGATTGGAAATAATAGAGATACGTCTTAGATCGAGTTATACCTTAGCACTGTCTTAAAGACAGAATCACCCTATATTGACAGCAAGTAGACTCGACTATTGGCTTAGTAGGATGAAATAATCTCTTCCGACATAATGGCAACTAGGGACAGCCACTGGCAAAACTTTCAAGATACTTACTCTCTCAGTGAAACCAAGGCTAATCAAGGGGAGAACGATTAGAAATACAACTGGACTCTCGCTTATTTCATCTAATGGAGGGATGGAGGCTGGGCTATATATAGCCAACCCGACACCATTGGAGAAAAGCCAAGAAAACTGTTACAAAAAATCAAAAAATGCGTCAGAGAAGAATTCGGAAAGATGTTAAAATAAAAGAGAAAAATATATATATATATATTATTAAATAAATTGTTAGTAAACATTATATTATTTTTTCTTTTTGAATTGAACGGACTCGACAAATGGAGAGGAGGCGGCACGAGCGCGGACAAGGGTTTGCCCATTCACAAAATTTAAGTGCCCCTTAAAAGCCAAATCCAAGTGTAAAGAGGAGTTTAAATACCCTTCACGCTTACACAACCAATATGAGACAACATATGAGACAACAAACACACACAGGCACGTATACACTGACACACGACAGCTGAGAGGAATGCTCCTGAGTTGGTCAGGAACCCTCCTCCCGTCCGCTCGGTCAAACGACCAAGAGATCTTCTTGCTGTTGACGTGTCTGCTGAGATCTTCTCGCTGTTGGCGTGTTGACGTGTCTGCTGAGATGTTTTCGTTGTTGACGTGTCTTCTGGCGAGTCTCTCTCTCTCTAAGCCTCTGTCTCCCTCCTCCCTCCCTATCCTATAACTCTATTTTGACGAGGGGTGGGTGTCTCGCAGTCAAAGGGTCATCGTCGCCGCACACGGTGTTACCGACGTCCTTTGTTCTGGGACGGTAAGACTATACATCCTTGCCACTTGTATCATTTTACTGTGTGATATTTGTCATCTGAATTCTTTTGATTAATAGGATTTTTTATTTACTTAATTATTTCTATTTATGTTTGTGGACTACTTTAGTTTTCTTCATCAGGTCAAACACCGAGAAGACCACAAAAGGATTATATAAGTTATGTAAATATGTTAATTCATACATGATTTCATATGTTCATATTACGTTTTAAAGTTGGGGTTTGGCACTCTTGTCTCCGCTGTGTGGAGCGCAAATTGCTTGGATATCAGAATGCGGTACCTATATTGTTTCAAAATATGGTTAGTGGATTAGACATGTACTGATATGCATATTACAATAAATGAAACTAGAAAGGAATTTTCTTAAATTATAATTTTCTAATAAACCAGACATTGTAGTTCTACGTTTTTGGTCTCAAATTAGTATTTGAAAACAAATCCTTGGAGAGGCCAATTCTCAGATTAGTATTTGAAATAAGTATACACTGACTTTTTATCATAATTTACTTTGTTTTTATTTAATTGGATGAATGCCGTTTGGTTGTCAATTTTGGTCATGGATGCAGGATCTTTATGTTTATTATTACTTGACAATAGAAGAAGACAGTTCATTTTGGGATACGAGTGCATTTTGAAAACATATCTTTGTGTTTATTGCTGGGATCTTTTAGGCCATTTTGTTGTCAATAGTATTTGGTTTTTCTTGAGTGCATGCCAAAAATCTATTTTAATTATCATGAATAGTGTATTATTAATTACTTGTACTGGCCCCAACATTCTGCGTGCCCAAACATCATTCATGACCTTGCATATTGTTTCTTTCTATCAAGCATGTAGTGTCGAAAAATCTTCTTACTTGACTTAACCAAGAAAAAGAAAAAGAATCTTCTCGTTGGTTTATGGGATTGTCACTCCTTTCTTAGAACCTCCTTCATCTGCATGGATAATGCTATACGGACAATGTGGCCGACAATGTGGGATATTCGTGAGATTTAAACCAAATTCTCGCGATAATTTGAATGCTAATTTTTTTCCCAATTATTTTGAATCCCCGCTCAAACTAAGAGACCCACAAATTTGCCCCCTCTCTCTCTCTCGAACCTCCCTCTCCCTCTCGCTCTCGACCTCGACCTCAACCCTCCACTCTGTCACTTCACTGCAAGCCGTCGACCTCGCCCTCTCTCTGTTGGACCTCCCTTTCGCCCTCGACCTCAACCCTCCACTCTGTCTCTTCACTGCAAGCCGTCGACCTCGCCCTCTCCCTCTTGCCCTCGACCTCGAACTCCCTCTCTCTCTGTCGAGCTCGACCTCCCCATCTCTCTGTCTCTTCGCCTTCGTTGACGTGTCTCCAGCAACTGCCGGATCAGTCTCTCCTCCGCCGCCACGTTGCCTTCTCCACCAAATCTCTGCCTCTCGCTGGTCTGGATCTGATGGCAAATCTCCAGCATCCCTAACACCGTTAGCCTCTCTCTGCCTCTCGCTGGTCTGGATCTGACGTCTCCAAAGTCTGATCTCCCTATCTCTCGGTCTCGACCTTCGGCGTACGAAGCCTCGGTGTCTCTCCACTGCGTGAAGCCTCCAGGTCCTCCGTAAGTTTAGCATACATATAAGTAAGTTTAATTGAAAATGTTTATGATGCACATTAATTAATTTGTCTCAGTGAATAGATTTAGTAATTTTAATATATGATGCACATACATTTGTCTTAGTGATTAGAAAGCCTATGTTTATCTATCCAACTAGTGGACAGAATGGTGGATTTGGTGTCACATTTTGTGGTTGTGCATGATACCAATTTATTTTGCTAGAAATCGTAGTAAATTAATAATTACTATTACTAATTAGCTTTATACTTTTGTTTTGTCAGTGTTTAATTAGCAATTAGCTATTAGGATAATGCCAACATGCTAAGCAAGCTTTATGCAGTAATATTTGACCAAGGAGACACTTTGGTGAAATTGGTTTTGGCCCCCGTCCCCCTTCAGCAGTTTCTTTGGTTGGTAAAGGTGACATGAGCCAACATGATCAAGAAATATCACATAATTTTACAAAATTAAACTCAATTTCAGATACTATTGCTCTAAATTTATATTCATGAGTACAAGACTTCAACAAAAAAAAAAAAAAAAAAGTGTAAACTATGATTGGCAGCAATATGAAGGCTTGGATTTGAGGGCAGATCCTCTCGAACAAGGGAGGGTTGATACATATCAAGACCCAATATCTCATACCATCACCTAAATTGTCCGTCTAAATTTGGTACTCAACGAAAAATGGGCGCACAGACTTCACCAACCCAACTAAGGTCGAGCCAAGACTTGATAGCATGTCACTTGCCAACATCATGGTCATTCTCGAGTGGGTGATAGCTCATCGACACTAATTAAGGGTAGAACTCAAAGAGACAATTGGTTTCTAGAAACCTATCAGTAACAAATTCTCATCTTTCCCATACCATTAGTATCAACTATCCTATATTTCCCATAATTTCCTAGAACACTAAACATTTAAAATCATCCAAGGTTTCACAGTATCTATTGTATTTTTCGAAAACAATTAATGTAAGTCATGGGCTTCTAAAGGAAGATATGATTGGTCATTAGGATCATTGAGCTTTTGGCTTGAATTCTGATAGTCTCTCTACTTCAGTTCTTTCTTATCACTTGTTGTTCAAGTGTGGCAAATTCGCATGATTTATGCTCACAACCCCTTTAACTAAATCATACTTTACAAATTGTACTTTTTAGTTAAGATAAATTCCAATTTGGAAATGAGTGATGTTTCAATGAACTCTTCTACCTCTTATCATGGAATCATGTGTGAGCATGGTGTACTTGTCTGTTCCTATACATCATGGACTAAAAGTAATCCCGGAAGAAAATTTTTGAGATGCCGATTCTGGAAGGTAAATTGTTAACTTATAAATCAAATTATTTTGTTAATGTGAACAAAATTGATTGTTGGATGGTTTTGTGAACAGGATGATGATTGCAAGTGGTTTCAGTGGATCGATGATGAAAGAACAGATCGTGAGAAAGCATTATGTGGAGTTGTATTGGATACATTGAAACGTAACAAGACAGAAATGGCTGCAAAAGAGAGAAAACTACAAGAACATGTGAGGGTCTTTGAAGAAAAAGTTGTCAGGAGAAAAGCGAAGATACTAAAGCTCCAAAAAGACCACATGTGTCTAATAGAAGAAAATTTTCAATTAAAAATTAAGGTCCAAGAGTTTAGGACCAAATTTGTAAGATGTATAATAGTGTTAGGATTGAGTTGCTTCTTGTTTATTTTATGGATATGGCTAATGAAGAATGAATGTAGTACATTTAGGTATTTAGCTTTATTGTAATCAGTGTATAAAAAGTTATTAGACATGTATTGTTTCTCATCGTGAAATGAATTGCTTTGTGTGTTGGTGTTTAGTTATTAGTACATTTAGGTATAAAAAGTTATTATGTTTTGATCAAGGTGGAACATGATAAACTTATGTGGTATGCATTGGACCCACTGTGCTGTTGGGGCTATTGATGGTTGTATCTTTGTGCTGGGAGGATTTTCTAGAGCATCAACCATGAGCCGCATGTGGCGTTATGATCCAATTCTAAACAGTTGGAGTGAGGCAAGTCCCATGTCCCATGTCCATGGTTAGGCAAGTCATAATGTCAAAAAAATTTCAATGCTTATAGCATAATATGATCGTACTAACGTAGCATCACAATTCAACCATATACATGAGTTCATGCCAGTTGACAGTACAATATAACTTTAAAAACTAAAATTGAGTTGATCTGAGTACAGGACACAATATGATTAGATTGCGACACATGTTGCTATTACGATAAAACATTCCCCTTAATGCCCTACAAATACATTCTATGAGACAAATGTATTTTCATGGATAACATAATTAGATGCACAGCTCCTCTAATTGAAGCCAATTGAGCATGATGTTACAATGAAGCAAGATGAGAATGTGAACAACTCACTCACTTATGTCTACTTGAAAGACACTGTAAAAGTATGCAAGTTTTGCTATTACTCCACAATCCGGCAACCAAAAAATACTCATATTTCTCAATGAAATGCAATCCCCGGTTCTGAAATTGATCTGAGACGAGGCTGTGAACAAATGCAACTAATTTAATGGGTATAATAACAAGTAAAATTCAGACATTCAATCCCTGTCCTAATGACTACATCAAATCTATGAATCAAACAATGCACACAATGAAAGTAAAACATTTCATTACTTACATTTTGCCATAATCCTCAAAAACTATCATAAAATATTAATTCAAAGGATGTTACAACAAATACAAAACCCACAAGTCAAACTCAAATAACTTCTTAAGTCACATTGCAAAATCAGTACATTCTTCAAAATTAGTACATTCTTCTCTTAAGTCACATTGCAAAATCACTGACAATACAAAATCAGTACATTCTTCATATCAAATAAGACATGAGCGCAACCTTCTTGCTTCTCTTTCTGACTTTCACCTGGGTCACCTGATCCCTTTATCCTATTCGACCCATAACTTTCACCACAAGGACATGCTTGATTTGAGAATCCATTCTAAACAAGAAACCAGAAAATTAGCACAATAAACAATTTATGCATCAATATTTAATTCTACCACAATAAACAATTTATGCATCAAGCACATACCAATGACACTAGAATTAAGATTAATTATTCCAATACCATGCAAAACAAAAATATGTAATTCCTTACTACAATAACTTAAAATATGTACCTTAATCTCAAAAATCTGGTAAGTTGTCACTAGGTTGTCAGTAGGGTGGGTTCATTGGCATAAAGGGTTAACTCGTGCCAAACATAAGCACTCCGGGAGGAGGATTCCTGGTTTGATAGTGAGTGACAACCTGCAGCAAAGGAACCAGGAATTCTTAAAAATCAATTTTGCTGAAAATTCTTAACTGAATCGATCTTTTAATTATTTAAAGCAAACAAGGGTTGAACAATGGTGTAGGTCAATGGTGTTGAACAAGAATTTGTGGACACTAGTGTCCACACACAAGTTATAACCTAATCTTATCCAAATACTTACCATCAAATGTTGTGAGTGGGTCAATGGTGTAAGCTCGTGATACTGTGCATGTTGTGAAAAACCTTCATTGACTGCTTGAACATCTTGAATAATGTTTTGTCGTGGGGCCTTGCCTTTGTTTGCTTTTGATGATCCGACCTGGGCATCAAATCAAATATACGACCATTATAATCAAGAAGTTGAGCACAACATATTACTTTGAGGTTAGTAAAAAATATAACAAAACATACCTTCGTTTTCTTAGTATTTGATTCCAATGGGCCCTTCTTGCGAAGCTTCCTAGGGGTTCCCTTTGTCTGCGAGCATCTTGGATCAAATATTTGGCCACTTGTATCTGTTTCTGCCTCTCCACAATCAGGGCCTTGTTCTTCCACATTGTGTTGAGAATATATATGACTACCACAGCTCGACTTCACTTTGGATATACTCAATGCATTCAATTGAGATTGGATCCACTCCATAGTTACCCGAGTTTGTTCTTCGTCGTCTGCTACCAAGTCTGCTACCTTGGCAAACTCACTGCACAGTTCATCATATCTCAACTAGCTAGGCGTACTAATCCAACTGTTGTTGTTAATCTTGACCCTCATATAGGATCTACTAACATCTCTCCTCCATCGTCGTATAATATACCTCTCAGGTATTGATCTGACACATTTTTGGATCAAAACTGTGACAACATGTCTGCAAATTATTCCCTTAAACTCAAACATATGACAACTGCAAACAATATCACATTTCTCTTCATTAAAAACAACAACATATTTTTTGTGCCTCACTCTTTCCTCAAATATAATCTCTTCTCATACCATGTACCTCGTACCTAGTAGTCCCTCTTCGGCAGACACAATCACGCAATAGATCATCCCAGTGAACTCTTTTTGAAACTCCTTGAATTTTGAGATTGTATAGACTTCTTGAAATTGTTTCTCTATGGCAAACTTCGTTGCACATGGGACCATCTGAGAAAATGATTTCACGTCAGTCTGAAACTCCTTCTCAACTTTACACCTCATTGCCCGCTTATATTGTTCAACAAATTGCTTCAATGAGGTTTTCGAGTGTACATATCCATCAAAAAATGCGTTTATACCCTCACTCCATTGCGTTGTTGACATACCTGCCCAATAACTAGTTTTTAAGAAACATGGGACCCAACGACCTCTTTCTTTATAAAGTCCAGACAACCAATCGTTGTCATGCAATTTATATTTGTCAAACATTGAATTCCAGGCTTGCTCGAAATCTTCAGGACTTTGTGATTCATACACCGCGTCATGTATGGATGAAAAAATATAAGCCTGGTTGCTATAGTTACCAAATTTTTCAGGCAATTTCTTTAATATATGCCATAAACACCATTTATGCTTCGTGTGAGGGAAGACTATTTCAATAGCATTTTGCATGGCCCTATCTTGATCTGTGATTATTCCTATGGGGGCCTGACCCTCCATGCACTCAAGCCATCTCCTAAACAACCACATGAAAGTCCGAGTGTCTTCATTGGAAATTATACCACAACCAAGTAGTGTTGACTGCCCATGGTGATTTACACCAACAAATGGAGCAAACGGCATTTTGTATCTATTGGTTAGGTATGTGGTGTCAAATGTGACAACATCGCCAAATTCCTTGTATGCTTGTCGACACCTATTATCAGCCCAGAAGACGTTCTTTAATCGGCACTCTTCATCCAAATCCAAACTAAAGTAAAAACCAGGACAAAAGGCTTGCAATTTTGAAAAGTAAGCTTGAATAGCAGCAGCATCTCCTTCCCCAAGTCTTAACCTCCTCACCTGGTCAATGTAATTCCTACAATCCTTTTTCACAAACGTGAGATTCTCATATACACCAGCTTCAACAATAGTTGAGTTATAACTTTTGTGTAATGGAATTCCAGCTATATCATTCACTTCAAGGTGTCGCTTCACATGTTCGCTTAATTGTCTATTGCATCGATATAACCTAGATTTGGTTAGACTTGTTTTATGGTTATGCTCAAGATAGACCGTGCTTATTCGCCATATTCCTAAAACATCTGAACATGCTATCAGTCTAGCTTTACACCCTAACTGAATAGTTGGTTGAGGGTTCAGAGAAGTGCTAGGTTTAATATTTCTTTTACCTTCTCGACTACAAGCATATCCAACATATTGTACCACCCCATCATCACCCTTCTTCGAATTCCTTCTTTTAACAGGAAACCCAACATGGTAAGCATACCTTTTATAAAATTCAAAAACTTCATTCTCGGTTTTGAACTTCATTCCAACTTTAGGGACAAGGTCATTGTCTTCTCTTGGTAATTCGTCGATTAACCTAGGACACTCATTATTTTCGATAATATCCTCATTAGCAACGATAGTTTCCTCATTATCTTCAAATGACTCTGCTAGCACAATATCATTATCACTCATTTTTTGTTTCCTTTGTCTTGTAAAATAGAATTGATTATCTACAAGAAAATATAGATAATAAATTATATTCACAGCAGGAACTCACAATAAATTCAAGAACAAAAAATGTATTCACATAAACAAACCAAATGGTCAAGAGGAGGGGGCGTAATGGAATTTATATGTGGGTTTAGTATTAAATAAACAGTAAACATGTATGCCTCAACCATCTTTACAATAAACAGTAATCTTCTAGGACTCAAAAAAGACTCAATCTCCCAACTACCTGTTAACGTTGGAGAGAATAAAATTGACATAGGGCATGACTAGCTGGCCAAAAACAACTTGATTAAAGTCAAAATTAAAAGATCCATGTTTGTGGTCAAAAGATCTATTCTCTAGAACCAGCACCACAATGGTTTTGATGGGTTGCTGCCGGGCAAATGTAGACCCATGTTTGTTCGGCTGGAAAACAGTGGAAAGCGTGAGAAATAGCAAGAAAATGGGCTTGAACCTCCTCATCCATCTTAGGCTTGTAAGTTCTTTTCTTGGCAATGGAGGCAACAATGTGGAAATTAAATGTGCATAAATACCCGAACCTTGTGTGAAAACAAAATTCCTGTTTGAATGAAGATATTGTGATGAAAGGGAAAGGGGTTGGCTTTACTGGTACAAAATGGAGAAAGAGAGAGAGAGAGAGAGAGAGAGAGAGAGAAGAAAATGAAGATTCTGGTGCCGATCACTTTAATCCATCCCTGTGAATAATACAGACATAGAGAACCTTGCTGCAGGCCGTTTGGGCACACAATCAGAGAAAGAGAGAAAGAATGAAGATGAAGATGAAAGAGAGACAGAGACAGAGAGTGATAGTGGACCTTGCAGATGCCGGCGGGAACGAGGGAGATCCGTGTCATGCGTGTCCACTGATCTGATTTTTGCGTTTACCGTCACCGATCTGATTTCTACATCTACCGTTAAGCCTTTCTTTGATTTTTGCATCCACCGTCTCAAGCACCGATCTGAGGATGAAGATGAAGGCTTAGGAGAGAGAGAGAGAGTGAAACAGAGAGTGGATTAAGAGTGGATTTTGGGCGCACAGTAAAACCCTAACCTGGATGAAGCCGCGTCCGACTTTATGTGTTTCAAGGGTATACTTGTAATTGACTCAAGGGATATAAATGTAATTTTATCCCACATTGTCGACAACATTGTCGGCCACATTGGCCGTATAGCATTGTCCCATAAATATTATCCATACACCTTTTGCTTTATCCGTTCTATTTTGTAAAGAAAGTTGAACCAATTTGTACATATTTAATTAAGTTTCGATGATTAACAAAAATTATATTTTCAATATACAAATTATAGTGTTTTGATGATTAACAAAAATAGTATTTTTAAATATACTCATTATAGTATCAAATTATTTTTGATTAATTTATAAAATATTGTTTTATAGTATATGTATTACCAAAAATATTATTTTTCTTTAAAATTATTTTTTAAGGTATAGTGATTGTTAGAGTATTTTTTAAAATGCCTGCAAATAGCCTTTTAGAGATAAAAAATTACACATTGTATATCTAAAGCACCAACAAGCTCCCAAACACTCTCAAGCAAAAATTCAAAGCTCTCAAAGCTACATTGCACATTCATTAAAGAGATCACAAAGCCAAATCCGATATTCTCCATTCAAACTGAGGTCATTGATTTATTTAGTTATTTTTTATTACCTTATTTATTTGTTCTTAATTGCTTATTCATTTGTGTCTAAGTGTGGACAAATATTTGCTTTCACATAAACTTTTATTGTGAATTATATTGGTTTCTTATAACCATTTAAAAATTTAAGTATATATAGTTTTCAATTTGAGTTAGAGAGAAAATCTTGGTGTAGTGGTTTCCTAGAACCGTAAAAAATCTAAGGGTGCATTTGATAGAGGTGGAAAATAAGGGTGGAATTCGTTTTCCATCCAAATTCTAAGAAATTTCATCAAACAACTTTTCTTTTCCATGGAATTCGAATTCCATCTTAGTTCAAAAAATGAAGATTTTTCTTGAAATCAAGGAATTGGAATTCCTAGGGTGTGGGGTGAGAATTGAAATTCCATTAAATTAGAATTTCATCTCACTTTCCATCCCCCAATCAAACACATCCTAAGTGTGTGTTTGATAGCATAGAAAATGCATGGAAAATGTCCCATCTAAAGAATTGAATTCCATCTTAGATGTTTGATACACTATATTTTCCATGAAATTGAATTCCATAGTACAACTATTAAAGCTTGTTTTTTGCTCTTTTCCATGAAAAATTCCATCTAGGGGGGAGATGGTTTTTGTTTTCCATGTAAGTTGGAAAATACTTTCCTTTCCACCTAAATGCTATCAAACACACCCTAAGAATGCGTTTGATTGCAAGCATGGAACTTGCATGGAAAGAAAATAAATTCTAGGTAATTCAATTACCTATAAATTATTTACATGAAAATTATCAATTGAGGGTGTTTGACTACAATATTATTTTCTATGGAATTCTCTCCTCAAAACCCACTGTCTCCTCCCTCCTCCTCCCTTCATTTGTCTCTCTCTCTGTTTCTCCCTCTCGCAAACCCACTTCTCTTCCCCTTATTGCTAGTTGCAACGACCATCACCACTACCATTGCTGGTTGCTGCGGCCATCATCGCTGCTTCCATCTCTGCTGCCCATCTCTTTCTCTCTCTCCCCCCTTCCTCCCAAACCCACTTCTCCTCCCCTGCCTCCCCTCATCGCTGGTTGCAGTAACCATCGCCACCACCATTGCAAGTTGCAGCGACCATTGCCGTCGCATCCATCTCTGCTGCCCATTTCTCTCTCCCCCTCCCTCCCAAACCCATTTCTCATCCATGTCCCCCATTGCCGCTGCTGCCCATCTCTCTCTCTCTCTCTCCCCCTCCCTGCCAAGCCCGTTTCTTCTCACTGCCTCCCTCCATTGCCACCACCGCTGCTCACTGTCGCTCTTTCTTACTCACCTTCTCTCTTACTAACTCATTCCATTGTTGCCTCTGTCCCTCTCTCGTTGCAGATCTACTTTCAGAGGAAGGTGAAACCTTACCTTGAATGAAGATGATGAACCCTCAAAGCTTGTATTTGGTGGAGATGGCAACGAACAAGGGGAACTCGAGGATTAGGCGCCGAATGGAAAAGAGACTTGTGGAAGGAGCGGTCGGGAATGATCTACCATCTTGCTTGGAAAATGTTTTCTCATCCCTCCTTAAGAATTCGTTTTCCATCAAAAGTAAGAAAAGAGGCATCACGTGACCAAAGTGAGAATTAGTTTTACCTAGAAAATATTGCTAACCAAACTGGAATTTACATGGAAAATAGTCATTTTCTATATAAAATATGGCCAATCAAACATGCCCTAAGTGTATCTAGTTTCCAATGTGAGGTAGGGAGAAAATTTTGGTGTAATGGTTACTTAAAATTCGTTGTAATGTATGAGTGTATCTAGTTTTCAAGTTGAACTAGTATGGAAACCTTGGTAAGATTAGTAGAATCCCAATGGTGGTTGAGACATTGGCGTAGTGGAGTAGGTTTATGTGAAGATACTAAATTACTATAAATTGTCTTGTGCTTAATTTATTTATTATTGTTATATCTTGTAGCTTGTAATTTATTAATCTCAAACTCACATATACATAGTTACAAAAACTTAATTTGTTTAAAATTAAATAATAAGAATTTTAATTAAGTAAATTGTCAAAAAAATTAAACACTTAATTCACCCCCTACAAAGAAAATATATGTCACAATATTAAATAATTGACAAAATTATTTGTCATTATAAAATAACAAAAATATATTGTCAAATTAGTTAATATGTGACAAAATTTATTTTATCACATTAAAAATTGTGTCAAATAAGTTTTGTCACAATAACATTGATGATATTGTAACAAAAATCGATTTTATCACAACATACGTAATGAGATAAACATGGTGTGACTAATGTGATGACAAACCAACTTTACACAGTAAATATGTTATGACAATTTTCATAATTATTATGACAAATTAATTTATTACAAGAAGGCTAAATTTTTGTAATGATATTCTTACCCACAACCAGCCACTCCTTTAAACTCGCTAGAACCAACAAATTTGATGTTCCTAAGAAGATTTTGAAATTTGATGCGTTCTTATTGGCTCTCTCTTCTATCTAAGAATATTTATATAATATTTTTCATTTAATCACAGTATTTATATATTATATTCAATTTAATTTTTTTCTATCTCAAAATTCGTCTCAAATCTAAGACGACTAATTTTTCGTGGCAAAATTCGTCTACAAATATTAGACAGATATTATCCATCTCAAATTTGAAACCGACAATTTTTCTTCTTAAAATCCATTTACAAATTTGAGACGGATAAAAATCTATCTTAAATATGAGAAGGAAATTTTTTCATTTTAAAATCCGTCTCAAATTTAAAACAGATATTATCCATCTCAAATTTCAGATAGGTAATGTCCCGTCTCAAATTTGAGACGGGTAATTTTTTGTCTCAAATCTGAGATGGATATTATTCGCCTCAAAATCCATATCAAAATTGAGATAGAAAAATTTTCTTCTCAAAATCAGTCTCATATCTGAGACAACTCAAATCTAAGACAGATATTATTTGCCTCAAAATCTGTCTCAAATTTGAGATGAAAAAGTTTTCGTCTCAAAATTCGTCTTATATCTAATATATGTAATTTTCCCTCTCAAATTCCTTCTCAAATCTGAGATGAATTTATCTTTTTCAAAATTTGTCTCAAATTTGAGATGAAAATTTTTCCGTCTCAAATTTAAGAAGGACAATTTATATCTCAAAATTCGTCTCAAATCTAAGGGGGATAATTTATGTCTCAAAATTCATCTCAAATTTGAGACAAAAATTTTTTGTATCAATTTCTGTTTAAAATCTGTCTCAAAATTTAGACAACAAATTTTTCGTCCCAAAATTCATTTAAAATTTTAGATGAATACATTTCCATCTCAAAATCTCTCTTAAATTTGAGACGGATAAATTTTTTTGTCTCAAATCTTCTAGGCAAAAAATACAAAATTTATCTCAAATTCGTCTCTAATTCTTGTAGTGTTCAAACAATTTTCTTATTTTATCACAAATTGCTAAAAAAAATTTAACAATTCATGTCTCAATGGTAACAATTGAACAAGCATTTAGTGTAAGAGAAAGTGTTGATCTCTTAAATTGATTGACACACAAGTTTGTGTGGATGATTGGATCAAAGCAAAACTTTGACAATAAGAACTCATTGGTAATAATAATAAAAATTTATATGATATTGCAAATAAAAATACAATAATCAATACTTTTGAAAATAATTATAATTAAGGTTAAAGAGTTACAAATTCAAATGATAAGTGAATTACGTCAGCTTAGATTCTTTTAAATCTCAAAAGATACATAGATAACTTAATTGATATAAATTAAATTATTTGATTTATATAAATTAAGTTTATATCCTTTTTTATTTTTTTCTATTAAAAACTAAAGAATTTGATATATAATATGTTATAATATATTATACTTTCAATTTAAATCAACTTCAATCAAAACTAAAACTGTTTGGAAACTGGAATCGAATCATCCACCTTTTATTTGGTTTTGGTTCCAAAACTACGATTAGGACTATTAATGTCTTTAAAAAGGGACGATAATAATAAAAGAAAAAAAATCAATGCATTCTCTAAGAGAGGCCAATGCGGATCATTGTAGCTAAATTGAGGGATTTTAACACCACACTAATGGTGGTGTTTATGTGTGGGTTATATAACTATATAACCACCAAGTATACTAAGACACATATGACCTAAATGACTTAGAGGCTCTTTGGCTTATCTTTTTTTTCAGTAACTTTTAAGTTGCTGAGTTTTTAAGTTGTGTAAAGTTTAAAAATTAGGAAGCGTCTAAGATGATAATTTAAATAAATGTATTTTTAATCTATTAGTTAATAGTTATGTGTTTGATTTGAAAGAACTAATAAGCTACTAGAATTTAATAAAAAGACGAAAATAGACATGTTGAATAAGATAAATAAATTAATAAAAATATTAATTTCTAATAAAAATGTTAAATATATTAATTCAATATATATTAATATTAATATAAATATATATGTTAACAAATATACATATATATATTTAACTATATATAATGTATGTTATATATATATATATAGTGAATGAAATTGCAAAGAGATGAAGAAGGTAACAATAAGAAGAGGTGACAGATGGCAGGCTAAGGTGATAGGTGGGGCGACGGAGTGGGTGACGGTGATGGCAACGAACGACGATACGATTAGAGATGGGTCTAGAGGCAGTGAGATTTGAGAAATGACAAAGGGATGAAGAATGATATAGTTTGAAAACGTGTATTTTGTTTGAGGGTAAATGCGTAATTTAATCGTTCAACACAATAAACTTCTAGTAGAGTTTTTGGAAAAACTGGGGGGAGCTTTTGCCAAATACTAGTGAATGAGCTTTTAAGCTACATAGCGTTTAAGGTGTTAGATGTTATCAAATATTTCAAAAAATAAGTTACATAGCTTATAAATTAAATCAATAGCTTATAAGCGGTTAAATTGGTGAGCCAAACACCTTCTTGTGAGGCTATTTGGCTTAGCGGTTTGATTGCGTATAAGCTACTTTACAACTTATAAGCTATATAGCTTTTGATGGTTAAGTGTTTGGCATAAATAATAAGCGTAAAAACTACCTCACTTATAAACTATTGTAACAACATTTAACAAAAGATGGTACTCCCCAGCTTTGCCAAAACACGCTGCTAGGTTGACCAGCAAAACTACCAAAATGCCTTCAAATATTTTTCATCTTTACATGCGTATCCTTCATTACCGTTACATCTTCTCCCCAAATCTCTCTTTTCCCATCATCTTCTATAAAGCTTTACTTTGCCATAACAGCTGCTGCAGCCGTCGCCCCTCCTTCATACTGCCGTCACCGCCATCCAGTTAGGCCGCCGCAAGCAGCCTCGTTCCAGATTCGGGTCACGCCATCACTGGTCCTTCTTCCAGATTCACCACAGCAAGCGACCTTCGATTCTGGGTTGCGCCATCACCTGCCGCCTATTTCTTCTCCAAATTCGCCACTGTAAGATGCTGGGCTTCTTTTCCAAATTTGACATCACCGTTGTCGTCACTGGTGGGTCTCTTTCTTGTCGCGCCATCGCCAACTCTACTTTCAGTTCCTGGAGAATGATGGTCATGATCAGCGTCCATTTATCTACAGCTCTTTAAAAGGAATTGAAGAATCCAAGCATCTTGTCCTCTCATCAAAGAAGCAATTTATTCTGGTTTCAAGTTCAAGTATGACTTTGAAGAAATGTTTGATGGCTTTGTAATTATTAATTTTATTTAATTATCAATTAAATAATCTTATCTAATTTTATAATTTTGTAATATATATCAAATTTATAGATGAAACAAATCCCACATTTTAGAAATAATTTATTTAAATATTAATGCTTTAAATTTATTGATAAAATATAAAAATAAAGAAATTTTTATAATGTATCAAAATATATATTTAATATTTTTATCCACTAAACCTAAATTAATAAATATAAAGTATTGTATTAATATTTTTTTAATAATTATGTATAATTTATTAACTTATAAATGTAAGTATTTTATTAATTAGAAATTAATTTATAATTTTTTTGATTAAAAATAGTATTTTTATGCTTTTTAATTATATTATTCAGCATCATGTCTATTTTAATCTTTTTGCCAAATTCTGACAGCTTAGCTTTTACAAATCAAATACATAACTATTAATTAATAGTTTAAAAACACATTTATTTAAACACATTATCAACTTAAACACTACACAACTTATATACTAAAAATCAACTTAAAAGCTCTAAAAAAAAGCGCTTAGCCAAACAGCCTCTGTATCACTATTAGACCAAAGAAGAGATTTGAATAAATTCTAATTGTACATATATTGATTTTAATTAAGAGATACAATTGGATAAGGTGGGTTCTCATATCATATGATGTCTTGGTGGAAAAGTAAATATTACAATCAAATATGCCTCCATAACCACGTATAAAAGAGGGGCAAGCAAAGCATGATAATAGTTCCATCTCCTCCCTTTGTCCTTCCCGATCTCTCCCTCCTCTCTTGTCATGCGTCGTCTCACTATTATCTAAAATCTCCTCTTCTCTTTTATGCATCTTCCAAACCAACAAATAAAATCAAAGGAAAAACATCATTCAAGTGTGTCCAAATCAACATAAGCAAAGCTATTTTGAGCCACAATCAATATCAATATGCTCCTACATTATCAAAATATTCTTGTGTACATATATTTCAAAACAAGCCTAAAGAAATAATTGTGGAATCAACCCACCAAAAAGTGAGGTCAGCATTTGCATGATCATCCATGGCTTCTTCTTTTTCTCAGCCCTCCCTAAAATAAGATTACCTTATGTGAGAGAATCGCAACTCTAACATAGGATACACATGTGAAACCAACAAATTTGTCACTCACAGTTGGCAAGCAAGCGGGGTAAAATCACATAACAAAGTATATCATAATAAATGGGAGTTAATGAAGAACACAAGTAAAATAATACACCTTGCTTGCATGGTGTTGCAATATATGCATGGTCCTTCTGGGGAAGAAAAAAGGCGGACCTAACACAACTAAATGGTTTGACATGATGCTAACTAGTGTCTAATTTATGGCATTTGAAAGGAGACAAACTCATACAAGTACCATCTTCTACTTTCCTGTCGAACATCAATTAAAGCAACTCCATGTGAGAATTAAGGAACAAGATTCATGCAGTCAGTCCAACAAAATGTGTATCTCTATGAAAAGGTTGATTTGTTGAAGCATTTTGCTCCACTGGTAGTAACATGCGAATCATCTTGAATATGCAGATGGGACAATGCTATACGGCCAATGTGGCCGACAATGTTGTCGACAATGTGGGATAAAATTACATTTATATCCCTTGAGTCAATTACAAGTATACCCTTGAAACACATAAAGTCGGACGCGGCTTCATCCAGGTTAGGGTTTTACTGTGCGCCCAAAATCCACTCTCAATCCACTCTTTGTTTCACTCTCTCTCTCTCTCCCTAAGCCTTCATCTTCATCCTCAGATCGGTGCTTGAGACAGTGGACGCAAAAATCAAAGAAAGGCTTAACGGTGGATGTAGAAATCAGATCTGTGACGGTAAACGCAAAAATCAGATCAGTGGACACGCATGACACGGATCTCCCTCGTTCCCGCCAGCATCTGCAAGGTCCACTATCACTCTCTGTCTCTGTCTCTCTTTCATCTTCATCTTCATTCTTTCTCTGATTGTGTGCCCAAATGGCCTGCAGTACGGTTCTCTATGTCTCTATTATTCACAGGGATGGATTAAAGTGATCGGCACCAGAATCTTCCTTTTCTTCACTCTCTCTCTCTCTCTCTCTCTCTCTCTCTCTCTCTCCATTTTGTACCAGTAAAGCCAACCCCTTTCCCTTTCATCACAATATCTTCATTCAAACAGGAATTTTTTTTTTCACACAAGGTTCGGGTATTTATGCACATTTAATTTCCACATTGCTGCCTCCATTGCCAAGAAAAGAACTTGCAAGCTTAAGATGGATGAGGAGGTTCAAGCCCATTTTCTTGCTATTTCTCACGCTTTCCACTGTTTTCCAGCCGAACAAACATGGGTCTGCATTTGCCCGGAAGCAACCCATCAAAACCATTGTGGTGCTGGTTCTAGAGAATAGATCTTTTGACCACAAACATGGATCTTTTAATTTTGACTTTAATCAAGTTGTTTTTGGCCAGCTAGTCATGCCCTATGTCAATTTTATTCTCTCCAACGTTAACAGGTAGTTGGGAGATTGAGTCTTTTTTGAGTCCTAGAAGATTACTGTTTATTGTAAAGATGGTTGAGGCATACATGTTTACTGTTTATTTAATACTAAACCCACATATAAATTCCATTACGCCCCCTCCCCTTGACCATTTGGTTTGTTTATGTGGATACATTTTTTGTTCTTGAATGTATTGTGAGTTGTCGTTGTGAATATAATTTATTATCTATATTTTCTTGTAGATAATCAATTCTATTTTACAAGACAAAGGAAACAAAAAATGAGTGATAATCATATTGTGCTAGCGGAATCATTTGAAGATAATGAGGAAACTATTATTGCTAATGAGGATATTATCGAAAATAATGAGTGTCCTAGGTTAAACGACGAATTACCAAGAGAAGACAATGACCTTGTCCCTAAAGTTGGAATGAAGTTCAAAACCGAGAATGAAGTTTTTGAATTTTATAAAAGGTATGCTTACCATGTTAGGTTTCCTATTAAAAGAAGGAATTCGAAGAAGGGTGATGATGGGGTGGTACAATATGTTGGATATGCTTGTAGTCGAGAAGGTAAAAGAAATATTAAACCTAGCACTTCTCTGAACCCTCAACCAACTATTCAGTTAGGGTGTAAAACTAGACTGACAGCATGTTCAGATGTTTTAGGAATATGGCGAATAAGCACGGTCTATCTTGAGCATAACCATAAAACAAGTCCAACCAAATCTAGGTTATATCAATGCAATAGACAATTAAGCGAACATGTGAAGCGACAACTTGAAGTGAATGATATAGCTGGAATTCCATTACACAAAAGTTATAACTCAGCTGTTGTTGAAGCTGGTGGATATGAGAATCTCACGTTTGTGGAAAAGGATTGTAGGAATTACATTGACCAGGTGAAGAGGTTAAGACTTGGAGAAGGAGATTCTGCTGTTATTCAAGCTTACTTTTCAAAAATGCAAGCTTTTTGTCCTGGTTTTTACTTTAGTTTGGATTTGGATGAAGAGTACCGATTAAAGAACGTCTTCTGGGCTAATAATAGGTGTCGACAAGCATACAAGGAATTTGGCGATGTTGTCACATTTGACACCACATACCTAACCAATAGATACGAAATGTTGTTTGCTCTATTTGTTGGTGTAAATCACCATGGGCAGTCAACACTACTTGGTTGTGGTATAATTTCCAATGAAGACACCCGGACTTTCATGTGGTTGTTTAGGAGATGGCTTGAGTGCATGGAGGGTCAGGCCCCCATAGGAATAATCACAGATCAAGATAGGGCCATGCAAAATGCTATTGAAATAGTCTTCCCTCACACGAAGCATAGATGGTGTTTATGGCATATATTAAAGAAGTTGCCTGAAAAATTTGGTAACTATAGCAACCAGGCTTATATTTTTTCATCCATACATGACGCGGTGTATGAATCACAAAGTCCTGAAGATTTCGAGCAAGCTTGGAATTCAATGATTGACAAATATGAATTGCATAACAACGATTGGTTGTCTGGACTTTATAGAGAAAGAGGTCGTTGGGTCCCATGTTTCTTAAAAACTAGTTTTTGGGCAGGTATGTCAACAACGCAACGGAGTGAGGGTATAAATGCATTTTTTGATGGATATGTACACTTGAAAACCTCATTGAAGCAATTTGTTGAACAATATGAACGGGCAATGAGGTGTAAAGTTGAGAAGGAGTTTCAGGCTGATGTGAAATCATTTTCTCAGATGGTCCCATGTGCAACGAAGTTTGCCATAGAGAAACAATTTCAGGAAGTCTATACAATCTCAAAATTCAAGGAGTTTCAAGAAGAGTTCACTGGGATGATCTATTGCGTGATTGTGTCTGCCGAAGAGGGACTACTAGGTACGAGGTACATGGTACGAGAAGAGATTATATTTGAGGAAAGAGTGAGGCACAAAAAATATGTTGTTGTTTTTAATGAAGAGAAATATGATATTGTTTGCAGTTGTCACATGTTTGAGTTTAAGGGAATAATTTGCAGACATGTTGTCACAGTTTTGATCCAAAAAGGTGTCAGATCAATACCTGAGAGGTATATTATACGACGATGGAGGAGAGATGTTAGTAGATCCTATATGAGGGTCAAGATTAACTACAACGGTTGGATTAGTACGCCTAGCCAGTTGAGATATGATGAACTGTGTAGTGAGTTTGCCAAGGTAGCAGACTTGGTAGCAGACGACGAAGAACAAACTCGGGTAACTATGGAGTGGATCCAATCTCAATTGAATGCATTGAGTATATCTAAAGTGAAGTCGAGCTGTGGTAGTCATATATATTCTCAACACAATGTGGAAGAACAAGGCCCTGATTGTGGAGAGGCAGCAACAGATACAAGTGGCCAAATATTTGATCCAAGATGCTCGCAGACAAAGGGAGCCCCTAGGAAACTTCGCAAGAAGGGCCCATTGGAATCAAATACTAAGAAAACGAAGGTATATTTTGTTATATTTTTTACTAACCTCAAAGTAATATGTTGTGCTCAACTTCTTGATTATAATGGTTGTATATTTGATTTTATGCCCAGGTCGGATCATCAAAAGCAAACAAAGGTAAGGCCCCACGACAAAACATTGTTCAAGATGTTCAAGCAGTCAATGAAGGTTTTTCACAACATGCACAGTATCACGAGCTTACACCATTGACCAACTCACAACATTTGATGGTAAGCATTTGGATAAGATTAGGTTATAACTTGTGTGTGGACACTAGTGTCCACAAATTCTTGTTCAATACCATTGACCTACACCATTGTTCAACCCTTGTTTGCTTTAAATAATTAAAAGATCGATTCAGTTAAGAATTTTCAACAAAGTTGATTTTTAAGAATTCCTGGTTCCTTTGCTGCAGGCTGTCACTCACTATCAAACCAGGAATCCTCCTCCCGCAGTGCTTATGTTTGGCACGGGTCAACCCTTTATGCCAATGAACCCACCCTACCGACAACCTGGTGACAACTTACCAGATTTTTGAGATTAAGGTACATATTTTAAGTTATTGTAGTAAGGAATTACATATTTTTGTTTTGCATGGTATTGGAATAATTAATCTTAATTCTAGTGTCATTGGTATGTGCTTGATGCATAAATTGTTTATTGTGGTAGACTTAAATTGTTTATTGATGCATAAATTGTTTATTGTGCTAATTTTCTGGTTTCTTGTTTAGAATGGATTCTCAAATCAAGCATATCCTTGTGGTGAAAGTTATGGGTCGAATAGGATAAAAGGATCAGGTGACCCAGGTGAAAGTCAGAAAGAGAAGCAGGAAGGTTGCGCTCATGTCTTATTTGATATGAAGAATGTACTGATTTTGTATTGTCAGTGATTTTGCAATGTGACTTAAGAGAAGAATGTACTGATTTTGCAATGTGACTTAAGAAGTTATTTGAGTTTGACTTGTGGGTTTTGTATTTGTTGTAACATCCTTTGAATTAATATTTTATGATAGTTTTTGAGGATTATGGCAAAATGTAAGTAATTAAATGTTTTACTTTCATTGTGTGCATTGTTTGATTCATAGATTTGATGTAGTCATTAGGACAGGGATTGAATGTCTGAATTTTACTTGTTATTATGCCCATTAAATCGGTTGCATTTGTTCACAGCCCCGTCTCAGATCAATTTCAGAACCGAGGATTGCATTTCATTGAGAAATATGAGTATTTTTTGGTTGCCGGATTGTGGAGTAATAACAAAACTTGCATACTTTTACAGTGTCTTTCAAGTAGACATAAGTGAGTGAGTTGTTCACATTCTCATCTTGCTTCATTGTAACATCATGCTCAATTGGCTTCAATTAGAGGAGTTGTGCATCTAATTATGTTATCCATGAAAATACATTTGTCTCATAGAATGTATTTGCAGGGCATTAAGGGGAATGTTTTATCGTAATAGCAACATGTGTCGCAATCTAATCATATTGTGTCCTGTACTCAGATCAACTCAATTTTAGTTTTTAAAGTTATATTGTACTGTCAACGGGCATGAACTCATGTATATGGTTGAATTGTGATGCTACGTTAGTACGATCATATTATGCTATAAGCATTGAAATTTTTTTGACATTATGACTTGCCTCACTCCAACTGTTTAGAATTGGATCATAACGCCACATGCGACTCATGGTTGATGCTCTAGAAAATCCTCCCAGCACAAAGATACAACCATCAATAGCCCCAACATCACAGTGGGTCCAATGCATACCACATAAGTTTATCATGTTCCACCTTTGTCAAAACATAATAACTTTTTATACCTAAATGTACTAATAACTAAACACCAACACACAAAGCAATTCATTTCACGATGAGAAACAGTACATGTCTAATAACTTTTTATACACTGATTACAATAAAGCTAAATACCTAAATGTACTACATTCATTCTTCATTAGCCATATCCATAAAATAAACAAGAAGCAACTCAATCCTAACACTATTATACATCTTACAAATTTGGTCCTATACTCTTGGACCTTAATTTTTAATTGAAAATTTTCTTCTATTAGACACATGTGGTCTTTCTGGAGCTTTAGTATCTTCACTTTTCTCCTGACAGCTTTTTCTTCAAAGACCCTTACATGTTCTTGTACTTTTCTCTCTTTTGCAGCCATTTCTGTCTTGTTACGTTTCAATGTATCCAATACAACTCCACATAATGCTTTCTCACGATCTGTTCTTTCATCATCGATCCACTGAAACCACTTGCAATCATCATCCTGTTCACAAAACCATCCAACAATCAATTTTGTTCACATTAACAAAATAATTTGATTTATAAGTTAACAATTTACCTTCCAAAATCGGCATCTCAAAAATTTTCTTCCGGGATTACTTTTAGTCCATGATGTATAGGAACAGACAGGTACACCATGCTCACACATGATTCCATGATAAGAGGTAGAAGAGTTCATTGAAACATCACTCATTTCCAAATTGGAATTCATCTTAACTAAAAAGTACAATTTGCAAAGTATGATTTAGTTAAAGGGGTTGTGAGCATAAATCATGCGAATTTGCCACACTTGAACAACAAGTGATAAGAAAGAACTGAAGTAGAAAGACTATCAGAATTCAAGCCAAAAGCTCAATAATCCTAATGACCAATCATATCTTCCTTTAGAAGCCCATGACTTACATTAATTGTTTTCAAAAAATACAATAGATACTGTGAAACCTTGGATGATTTTAAATGTTTAGTGTTCTAGGAAATTATGGGAAATATAGGATAGTTGATACTAATGGTATGGGAAAGATGAGAATTTGTTACTGATAGGTTTCTAGAAACCAATTGTCTCTTTGAGTTCTACCCTTAATTAGTGTCGATGAGCTATCACCCACTCGAGAATGACCATGATGTTGGCAAGTGACATGCTATCAAGTCTTGGCTCGACCTTAGTTGGGTTGGTGAAGTCTGTGCACCCTTTTTTCGTAGAGTGCAAAATTTAGACGGACAATTTAGGTGATGGTATGAGATATTGGGTCTTGATATGTATCAACCCCCCCTTGTTCGAGAGGATCTGCCCTCAAATCCAAGCCTTCATATTGCTGTCAATCACAGTTTACACTTTTTTTTTTTATGTTTGTTGAAGTCTTGTACTCGTGAATCTAAATTTAGAGCAATAGTATCTGAAGTTGAGTTTAATTTTGTAAAATTATGTGATATTTCTTGATCATGTTGGCTCATGTCACCTTTACCAACCAAAGAAACTGTTGAAGGGGGACGGGGGCCAAAACCAATTTCACCAAAGTGTCTCCTTAGTCAAATATTACTGCATAAAGCTTGCTTAGCATGTTGGCATCATCCTAATAGCTAATTGCTAATTAAAAACTGACAAAACAAAAGTATAAAGGTAATTGGTAATAGTAATTATTAATTTACTACGATTTCTAGCAAAATAAATTGGTATCATGCACAACCACAAAATGTGACACCAAATCCACCATTCTGTCCACTAGTTGGATGGATAAACATAGGCTTTCTAATCACTGAGACAAATGTATGTGCATCATATATTAAAATTACTAAATCTATTCACTGAGACAAATTAATTAATGTGCATCATAAACATTTTCAATTAAACTTACTTATATGTATGCTAAACTTACGGAGGACCTGGAGGCTTCACGCGGTGGAGAGACACCGAGGCTTCGTACGCTGAAGGTCGAGACCGAGAGATAGGGGGATCAGACTCTGGAGACGTCAGATCCAGACCAGCGAGAGGCAGAGAGAGGCTAGCGGTGTTAGGGACGCCGGAGATTTGCCATCAGATCCAGACCAGCGAGAGGCAGAGATTTGGTGGAGAAGGCAACGTGGCGGCGGAGGAGAGACTGATCCGGCAGTTGCTGGAGACACGGCAACGAAGGCGAAGAGACAGAGAGATAGGGAGGTCGAGCTCGACAGAGAGAGAGGGAGTTCGAGGTCGAGGGCAAGAGGGAGAGGGCGAGGTCGACGGCTTGCAGTGAAGAGACAGAGTGGAGGGTTGAGGTCGAGGGCGAGAGCGAGAGCGAGAGGGAGAGGGAGGTTTGAGAGAGAGAAAGGGGGCAAATTTGTGGGTCTCCCAGTTTGAGCGGGGATTCAAAATAATTGGGCAAAAAATTAGCCTTCAAATTATCGCGAGAATTTGGTTTAAATCTCGCGAATATCCCACATTGTCGACAACATTGTCGGCCACATTGGCCGTATAGCATTATCCATATTTATGACATACGACATTTAGGAGAATTTGTTTCTGAAAGTTATCCTAAATAATAAGTAAGTTAAATTCATATTAAAGAGGCAACATAAAATTTAAAAATATTATATAAATTTATTTTAATATAAATGACTTAATTTTTTTAAAATTAAATAAAAATATGAATCTAATTATACTTGATCCGTTTAAACTATTAAAATAAATAGTAATTAATTATAAATTAAAGTTGACATGTAGTTATAAATCTTTATATATGTTGATCTAATATCTTAAATGTTAAATTATTTTTTTATCATGAATATTTAATTGATGTTGAATAGATTTAACTAATATCATTAAATATTATAGATATTTTATGAAATTATTAATATTGCATAACAATTTAAAAATTTTAACTATAAACATATAACATCTACTTCATATATTAATATTTAATTTATATTGTAAATATAAAATTTTAATTATATTATTCTAATTATTTAAATTCATAATTACGAAATTAAATTTAATTTTCTATGATTGATAATTATAGTTATATATGTTAAAATTAGTAGAATAGATATTATGACTATTTAAAATAAGAAAGAAAAATATCATTAACTTAGTTTAAGCTCACTTAGTTTGCATCATTCCCCCTTATTACTATTATTTCTCGCTCTTCAATCGACATATTTTTTTATATTTTTTTGTATTTTTTTAATTATAATTTTCACTACAAAAAAAGGGCATTCATTACAAAAAAAAACTATCGATGACATTAATTTTGATAATTAATGTAGTATCACTAACGATTAAATATAATTTTCTTTGTTATAAAATAAATTTTAATGAGAATCTAAAGTCCTCGTCAATATACTATTTTTCTGTTGTTATTGACAAAAATTTTTAATTCTAACTATAAAATAATAAAAAATAATTATTAAAATTTAACTAATACTTATATAATCTCTAATATAATTATATTTTTTTGTAAATGCACGAATATAATTATTAAACTAATATAAGTGAGCATTAATTATTTATTAATAATATAATATATTAAAAAATTATGAACATATTAAAAAGAATACAATATATTGAACTAATTTATTATAATTATTAGATTTATAATATAATTATATTTTTAAATAAATATTAATTTATTATAATAATTTAAATTATTTGATCAATTATCATAATCATAAATTATTTATTTTTCATTAAATAATTATTAATATTATTTTTATAAATTAATTTATTTTTTATTTAATAACTAATGTTTCAACAAAAAAAATAAAAAAAACCAAAATAATGGTTTTACCAAATCCCCATTGCCTTCGTCTCCCGCGTCTCTATCTCTCTCTTTTATGCTCCTTCCTTCATCTATTTCTCTCATACTCCCATGCTCGTTGCCTTTAGGCCATCGCCTCTACCACCTCAATGTCGTCGTCGTTGCCAACTTCGTCGTGGCTTCCTCACTGTCTCAACGAAGCTGTTGCGGCCTCCAATTCCATCGTGGCCTCCTCGCTGCCTTTACATACCCATCACCTTCTAATCCATCGCTTACTGATCATTGCTTCTAGATCCATCACCTACTGATTGTCACCTTCGCCGCATACAACTCCATTGTAGCCATTGTCGTCGCCTCCAACTCATCGCCTCTGCTGCTTAAACGTCGTCATGACCTCTAGCCCATTGCCTCCGTTGCCTCCAGCTCCATCGCTAATCAAGTCTCTCTCATTGATTTTGTATTTTTTTATATCCGATTTTGTGATTAGGATGCCTAATTTCGGATAAGAGTTTTTTTTTATTTTTTTGGCTTCGATAATACCCTTACTGTGAGTAGATTGTTGTCTTTAAATGATTGAAGTGGTAGGGAAAGGATGCCAGTTCTATTGCTCAGTGAAATAAATTGTTTTTTATTTCTTATAGTACTGCTGATGCAACATTCAATTAAGAGATTGTTTGGCTTAGTCTTTTCTTCGATAGCTTTTAATTTAAAAGTTAGGTAGTGTTTAAATTGATAATGTGTTTGAATATATATGCTTTTAAACTTTCAATTATTAGCAATATGTTTGGTTTGAAATAGCTTATAAACTATCAAAACTTGATAAAAAGACTAAAATAGACATAATATTAAATAATATAAAATCTTATTATTAAATATTGATAAATTATATATAATTATCAAAAATATATTAATACAATATTATATATATTATATATAACAATAATATATATTATTATGTATTATATATATAACTGTTGTTATATATAATATATATATATACACGTAGCGGCCGATCTTGTGGGAGCAGAAGAGAGGAGGGTGGGGACGATAGCCGACGGAAAGTAGCCAGTGGGGGCTACGGCTGTTATGGAGGAGGGGCAACGGCGGATTGTCGCAGTAATGGCATAATAAAAACGGTGATGGCGCGACCTACCAACACGAGACTTCTTACAACGGCTCAATTGGACGATGGCAACGGTGGTTATGGAGGAGGGGCGACAGCGACAACTTTTGGAGAAGATGATGGGAGAAAAGAGTTTGGGGAAGAAGATGCAAGGGTAATGGCGGGGACACACGTGTAAATATGGAAAATATTTGAGGGTAAAATGGTATTTTTTTCAGTCAACTCTCTAACTTTTTTTACCAAAGCTGGGGGGCACCAGGCAAACACTATTATAGCAGCTTTAAAATTATATAACTTTAAAGGTATTAATGGTTGCCAAACACTTAATTATAAAAAGCTATATAGCTTTAAAGTTACTTATGCAGCTTATAAACGATCAAACCGCTAAACCAAACAGCCTCTAAAAACAAATAAACTACAATTCTCCCATGTTCAAATCCTTAATACCCTTTATAGAAGAAATTAAGCACCAAAACCCCCACACAAATCCTTTAGACCGTTATTTATTTTCAGATGGTAATACTGTTGATCCATTTGTTTTATGAATTTGTCCAGACAAATGCCCATCAATATTTCCTCGCGTTTTCAAAGTGGTTGCTGAAGCTGAGGCTTGTAGGGGGAGTAGTAGTTCTGGTTGATAGCCTTAGTTGGTGTTCTTTTGTGTGTTTTCATGTTAGTCTTACAGGAATTCTAACTCATTTGTGGGATGGCTTCAAAAATTATACAATAAAGTTTGAGTGACTCATTAAAAATAATATACATAAAATGTGAATAAAACTCCATCAATTACTTAAGAAAGAAAAAGAATAAACCCTTACGAGCATAACCCAGTGATTGAGGACGAACACGAGTTAAAATCTAAAAAGCCTTTAGACTATAGTTACTATATAGCTAGTGGTAGTCCTATGTTCGATTTTTGGCCTTATTTTTCATGATTAACCTTTTTTGTAAAAATATTGAAGTTGACTTGCTGGAGCTCTTAAAGTGAGGAATTTCACTTTTAAACCTAAGAAAAAAAAGAAATAAGTTCTTTGGTATCCTGTTCCATGTTCTTTGGTATCCTATTCCATCTATATAAATCTGTGAAGTCTCCGCGTTTGTTTTATGGCTAGTGAGCTGATTTTTTGTTGCCACAGTACAAGTGCACTGCATAATTATATATTTGGATTGTAAAGTACAATGCTTGAGAGATAAAGCAGTGAATACTGTGTTTATGACACACGGGCGATGCATCTTCTATTTGAACTTCTGAAACTTAATTGCCAATTTAAGTTGTATGGCCATTTTGTATGTTAATATATGATTCAAAATATATTGATATGTTATATGTTATTTGATTAATTCATGTAAGTGATATATAGTATATGGTATTATATTGTATGTTAAATATAAATTGACAAATAAATGGATTGGGTCAAATGAGTTGGGTTGGGCCAGTGGTGTTTCAAGCCCAAGCCCGTTGCTTTTTATGTTAATTCCAGCCGTGTCCTTTGCCCTAAGTATGTAGGCTCTCTTTGGGTGATTGAACCGTTATTTTTTTACACACACACACACACGAACTGAAGCCCTAATCGGGCAAGAAGAAGAACAGTGCACGCGAAGAGCTCGATCGGCACGATCACGAAGGAACTCGACGATCAGAACGGACGAAGACCGCAAGGCGTTTCCTATCTCTGTTCTCACGGTAAGTGTGCATCACTTGGGGTTTTTCTTTGTGAGAGAGATTGAATTTGAGAGTGCTGGGTTTTGCGGGGAGTTGGAGCATTGTACTCTGTATAGTTGTCTTGTTTTGGTTTGGTTTCTGATTTGTGAGTGTCCGTGATGATCTTGTGCATGTATTCTGTAAATCCTATGTAAATATGTATGTACATATTCTAGTGGATTGACTAGGGGCGAAACCCCTGCCGTGAGTAGGATCTTTTGATCCGAACACGTACATGCGGTGTTCTTTGATTCTGTTTCCGTTGTGTTGTGTGTGCGCGTTCTTATTTTGTTTCATCGATTCTTTTCGATTCGGATCTTGGTACTGCCGAAGTTGTGGTTGTGTGATTTATTTCACAGGAGATTCTTAACATTATAGTACGCATAAAAAAGACATGATGTAATCTTGACTTGAATTTTTTGATGAAATGTACTTAGTTTCTCTTGATAGTTTGTATTTATTGACATCGTAATTTAATCACTGCTAATTTCTTATGAACTGTTTCTGGGATGCAAAGAAATTTTAGAGTACGGCTGTAGCAACAATTTCAGTGAAGCTGAAAAGGAGCAAATCTAAAAATCTAACATTCTTTGTTTAAGCTTTTGAATTTATAGGAAACAGGAATTAACATTGATGGATATGTGTGTTTAACATTCATGGCAATTCATAGACCAAACTTATATATCAATATTTTTTGTGGTTTTGCTGATTTGGGTCTGTAGCTCGGGTTTTTGATGCTTTCCTGGTGAGTTGATGTTGTATCCTGTTCTGGTTTCACAAGATGGAGAAGATATAGCTTTGTGTTATTAGATTAGATTCGCACCGTTTCTGTTTTTTTTTTTTTCATTTCTTTTTATATATTCATATATAATATATATATATGTATATGTTTTTTTTTTTTTTTTTTGGCTTATGGGAACCATTCTTCTTGTTTTCCTGTTTTTGTAGGTTTATTGGTTTACCTTTCTCTTTTGAGTCCAGTGTACAATTTATTGATGAGCTCTCTTTGGAAATTTTCTCTATTAATAAAAAAGTTTGCAATGAATGTTTAGTGATATAGAAGGTAAACCAGTTCTCATTAATCATGATATTATATATACTATAATTTTAACTTCTTTTCGTTTTGATTTGATGACCAATAAGACCATTTTTATTTCAAGCAAAAGAAAAATTATAATTAATCCAAGGCAATTCCAAAACTAGTTATGAGAATCTGTCTACAAATCTTGATTATATGATTTGTTTTGTTAACCTACCCCACACTTTGTTGCATTTCATAGTGTGACTGTAATAGGATAGCAGTCTGACCCATAATATATGTTGTTTGATGTGAATCTGTCACAGACCATGGACGTAGTTGAGCAAAGAACATGGATGTACAATAGATTGGCACCTTGTCGGGGAGGGCTAACAAATGAATTCATATGTGGGGTTGAGAGTTTCATAGGTTATGTATGTGCTCGACCACAGTTAATGCAGGATAATGAAAGCTTAAGGTGTCCATGTGTTAAGTGTCGATGTAAGAAATTCTTAAAGGTGGATGAGGTGAAGTTCCATCTTTATCAGAAGGGATTCATGGCCCATTACTATTATTGGACATGCCATGGAGAATATGAGCCCCCCATGGTCCCACAATTTATGACTAAGTCTGAAAATGTCAAGAAAAATAAGGCCTCCGAAGTTGGAGGCACTATGTACACGTGCGACTCTATACCTGTGTCCAAGCACAAGAGAAGATTGGTAAATATTTGATGTTTTTTATTATTTTCATTTTACTTAATTACTTTTCTAAAATAAGTATAGTTGCATAAACACTTTTATTTTTTTCCCTTTCAGACTATGAAACATGATCGCCCACCTGCACAGGCCACGCAGAGAAGAAAGGATAATTTGGGATTTGTCGATAAAATGTTCGAGAAAACTAATGTAAGTATACATTAATTGTGTATTTTAAATTTTACAATGTTTAACTTACCTATTGATAATACAAATTATTCTATATATCTATGATGATTGCAGGTTGATTTTCGAATGCAACAGCACGAGGCATCATCACAAGCATTGGTAACTTTAGAGAGTTTGTTTGGTTGCTAACTTTTTTTATTATTCCATATAATTTAGGGACAGTTTATTTCGTATAATTATTCCATTTATCTATCAATTAGAGATAGTTTATTCTGTTAATTTTTTTATTATTTTTTTAATTTAGTGACGAAAAGACTCATCGCTCAAAATTTTTTAATATTTTTAAAATTTAGCTATGGACGTCACTAAATAATTTTTGTAATTTTAATTTTAAAATATAATTTTTAAGTTAATGATGAAATAATTCTGTCCTTAAAAAAATAAAAATAAAATTTAATTAAAAATAATTTAACGATAGAATATTTTTATCATTAAATGAAAAAAAAATTAAATTACAATTAAATGGAATGATTTTATAGGTAAAAGAAAATAAAAATAAAATTTATTTTTATTGTATATATATTATTATTGATAATTTAAAGGAGAAATCATTAGAAAATGTGTAAATTAAAAACAAAAAATTATTATGTAAATTCTTTTAATGAAATATTAATTATATATAAAAAATAAAATAAATATACAATTTATTTTGTAAAAATTGTTTTTAAAGTAATTATTTATTAAATATATTATAATAATTTTAAATAAAAAACTTTCACCTATAGTTAGGGAAGATGGTAATTAGTTTATTAGTTTTTTTTAGTTTTCTTACTTAAATGTTACTTATTTTAAGAATTTAGTGTTTTGTATTTTATCTTGCTAAGGAATTAGATCGTGAATTCGATGAATTTGAGGTTTTCAAGAAAATTTACACTCGAAATGATGATCAAGGACAAGAAGTCTGTTGTATTTTATGTACATCATTAAATTTTTATAATTTTTTTTATTAATTAATAAGGTTAATATTTTAATTTATATAGGAAGTGTTCAAGGGAACAAGTACGGAGGCATCTTCAACATCTGTTGGTAGCAATTCGTTCTCTTCAACTACAGTGAACGAGCACATCTTTTATGAGGTTGACTCTGATAAGAACAAAAAGGGTCGTGTTTACGGTCTCGACTCTCAAGTTAATCAGTCTTACTCGATTGCATTCGGTAACATCTCTAATAGTTCATATGGGTTCATGTCCCATAATTTAAAAGAAATGAGACAAATGAAGGAGAAGCTGTATTCCTTTCAGAATAAGATTGAGGAAATGAGACAGATGAAGGAGAAGCTGGATTCATTTCAAAATAAGATTGAGGAAATGAGAGAGATGATGACCCAAATAACCACTGAGCAAATGTAGTTACGTCAATGGCAACAAGAGATGATTGTGTGGAAGAATCAAATGGATAACAAGATGTCTGCAATATTAAAGCAATCTACCATTGTTGTTGGACCGTTGACAAACTCATTGAGTGGAGACTCGTTTTATGATAATGAGGGCAATGGGGATGATGAGAGTGATGATAATTGTTAATTATAACTGTGTATTTAAGATTATGAGTATTTAAGATTCTGAATGGGTTGAATTTTATATTTATTTTTGTTGTCTTATATATTTATATAAATATAAATTTAAATTTAAAATATTTTAATATTTATTTTTATCTCTAAATTAATGATTATATAAATAAATTTTTAATTAATTAATTAAAATAAATTATTAATTCTCAAAATTTTATTTATATATATTTATATTAAGAAAATATAAAAGTATACATTCAAATTTTAGTTTAGATAATTTATATTTTTATATATTATTTTATTATTTATTTTAGTCATCGTCTTTGATTTCATTGTTAAAATTTAGCAATATTGATTTTAGTGACAAAATTTAAAGTTTTAATAATGAAATTTTTTTTACTCTAAAAATTGGATTTTTTTTGTAGTGATATCCACTGTTGTCATCGTCGTTCATGGACCAAATTCGACAAGTTATGACAGAGATAATTAGAGAAGTTTTGAATCTCATAAATCAATGCTTGCCGGTTTTTGAATATAGAGTTCTAAATTATTCTTCATTATTGTCGCATCATAATCATTTGGATTTGTCATTAACTTGGATAGATTTTAGGTTGTAGTGCTTTTTAGATAGATTTATTCATGAATGATATTATTTATTATTATTATATATTTATTTATTGATAATGTTATTTATTGTGATTAATTTATATTTATGCATGATTTTTAATTTAATTCGTTTATTTTGTTATATTGATGCATATAAATACCGTGTCTATCATTAATTTTGAAATTTTGAAAGAAAATAAATTTTATTAATTTAAATTAGTTTAAATTTAAAACAAATTTTGAAACGTATTTTATTTGTCTAAAAAAATAGAGACAAAAAATTTATGTCAAAATTTGTCCTTGATTTTTTAGACGAATTCAATCTATTTGAAAAGTCATCTTAAATTATAAACGAAAAAATCTATCCAAATACTCGTATCAAAATTTCCTTTCAAATTATCTCAAAATCTATTTGAATATACATCTCAAATTAAAGAAAAAAAATTAGTCTCAAACAGAGAGAAAAATTCGTTTCAAAATTTGTTTGAAAAAAAATTGTCTCAAAATCTGTTTGAATATCCGTCTCAAATTTAATATAAAAAAAATTTGTTTCAAAAATTATTCTCAAATTACAAAGGAAAAAATCTGTCTTAAATTCTGTTTGAATATCTATCTCAAATTATAGGTGAAAAAAATTTCTCTCAGAAATCTCTCTTAAATATGTCTTAAAATCTATATTAAATTTTGCAAGAACTATTTTTTCAATGATTTAAAATCTGTCTCAAATTGAAAATTCGTCTCAAATCGATTGCTTGTTTATAATAGAATGTTATTTCTACTATTTTAAAATTGGAAATTCTTTAAAAAATGGGTAGATGTTAAAGTCAAAAGAAGTTAATAGATATAGATCAATTTCAAATATAGAACTCGATAAATTTCTTAGTTTATTTTGTCTTTGAAATAATAGTTATTCTGGCTTATTCATTTTAAAAAATTTCTTTATATTTAAATATTGAAAAGATTATTAAGCAATATTATTAAAATTAACACTAAACTCAATATACATATAAAAAATTAACATCCTAATGTAATTTACTTTTTGTGCAACATTATTATCATTTTTTCCTAAACATTCAACATACAAAGTCAAATAGTTAAACAAATTGTCTAATTACATCTAGGATAAAAAAGCAATAGTAACAAGATAAATTTCAAGAATTTCATCGAAATAATTACACCATTTTGTTTTTATCAAACTAATTATTTCTCTTAACTCTTTATCATTTTCGTACTCTTATGATACATTTACAATATTAATGCATACCATTAAAAATAATGAAGATATTGCATAATAAAAACCAAACAATATATATGTAGCGTTATTTAAACACTTTTAATAAATTTATTTTTTTTACAAATATTCTATTGTTGGAGCTATAAAACAATAGAGCCAACATTATTTACAGTAAAAACACATAATAATTGTTTATGAGAAAATGATTCGGTTAATAATTCATAAGTTGAGTTCCAACATGTTAGGAACATGTTTAGGTAATCTTTTTGATCTCTTTCAATTTTTCTTACAAAATCTAGCCCATTCTATGAGTACTTGTGGGTGAACCCACAAATATGAAATAATTTTTTTTAATAGACTAAGATAAATTTCAAGAAATCTCAACACATTTTGAACACATAAATTTAATACATGACATGAACATCTTATATGAAAAAATTTATCACCAAAACTTAGTTTACAAATATTTTCTAAATCTCTAATAGAAATAGTATTAGTAGAAGCATTGTCAAAACTAAATAAAAATCGATTCTGATTTTAATTTTTGAACTGAAATAAAAAAGATGGTTTTGGTTCAATTTATAAAGAAACAATTTTGATTCGATTCACTATTTGAACCGAACCGTAATCACCTTAGACATAAGAGCTTTTTATAGTTTCTCCTCATGGCGTTCACCTTTTTTAATTATTTATGAGATTGGTGATTAGATCGAATGATTTTTACCTGTCAGTTATTATGTGTGTACGTAGATTTACTTGTTGATGAAGGGATTACAAACAAGTTGACTTATAATATTATCGTTGTAGTTAATCGTCTTAGAGAGTCTATAATGTTATACCCACCTTTTACTCACTTATTGTTTTGGTTATGGGTAAATTTGAATTATAGTAATTTGTATTTCTCCATTCAGGGCCGGCCATGAGTTTTAGGGGCCCCAAGTGAATTTTTTTTTTTGGGTCATCTATGACTATATTTAGAATAAAATTAAAATGAATAAAAAAATTTATTATATAAAATTCATAATATTCCACTTTAAATTTATTGTTTTAACAATTTTAGATGAAAATTAACAATTAAACTATTACAATTAATTTATTCCAATATATGTTTTTCAATAGATATCATCGCCAATCCATTAGTGTAGATTCACTAATAACAGAGGAATCACAAATATTGAAATATATATACAAAATTAATTGATAATTTAAGGGTTAATAAAAAAATCAAAAGATATACTTGATAAGTCACACAAGTGATGGGACGAAAATGGAATCTCCGAAGAGAAAGTATAGTTGTAAAATCGATTAGATTAAGGATCTACGCTTGCACAGATTGATGACAAATGCCAGTGACAATGGATGAATAAAAAATTAAGGAGAGAATTGAAAAAAACGATGAAATCGTGGCTATTGTCAGACGCATGGAAATAGCTATGATACAATTATACAAGAGGGAGATGGAGATTAATTAAAAATATATAGAATAGTTGTGAGATGATGGATGCCACTACTAGGTGCATATGAATTTGATTGATTATTAATAAAGGAATGTGAGAGATTGAGATTAATTAAAAATTATAGTGATACTCATGAAATTAATTATTGATAAGAGAAAGGTAGGAAATTAAGATTAATTAAAAATTTAAAATAATTTGAAATGTGTATGGGCCTTTATTGTCTCTTCAATTTTTAAATTTACTATTTTTAATTAATTTAAAATCTAAAAATTAAAATGAGCATAACGACCCCCCCCCCCCCCCCCCCAAGTGAGTTGAAATGGGCATGGGCCTGGACGGCTAGCTAGACGGCCAATGCCCAGTGCTGGCCTATCTCCATTTGATCAATCCTTGCTAACAACCCCTAGAATCAAGTTTTTATAATGTCTCTAGCTAAGTTGCTTCTTCAATTTTACTTTTAGAAACAAATATATATATATATATATATATTGTTGAACTTTCTCGTATCGATAAATAAATAAATAAGCATACAGTACTATCAAACCCTTCTGATAAGCAAATACTTCATCAAGACTTATTTCTAATTAAGTCTCCATTTTATTATTTGGATGATTATTAATTATAATTAAGGCAAAGTTCACTGATAAAGATAACTTGGAAGCCGAGGCTCCATAACTGCAACAAGAGGAACCTTTCGAAAAGTAGCCAATCCATAAACTTCCTCCATGCTCACATCTTCTTCCTTCACATCCTCAGGCAACTTCAAATGAAACCCATGCAGAACATTGGCCAAGCTCGAGCATATCATCTTCAATCCAAGGTTATATCCGGGACACATCCTTCGCCCAGACCCAAAAGGTATCAACTCAAAGTTATGTCCCTTCACATCAATGGCTTTCCCTAAAAACCTTTCTGGCTGAAACTCTTCAGGTGATTCCCACAGCT
The DNA here is from genome assembly GCA_036245055.1 of Diospyros kaki. Taxonomy (NCBI): domain Eukaryota; kingdom Viridiplantae; phylum Streptophyta; class Magnoliopsida; order Ericales; family Ebenaceae; genus Diospyros; species Diospyros kaki. Next base: position 33,999,107 of record BSEG01000010.1, on the reverse strand, counting down.
TAGGGTCCCTTCCCATGCTCCATACGTTGATGAAAACCCTAGTTCCTTCGGAGATGTCGTAGCCGGCTACCTGACAATCTTCAAGCGCCTGGTGTGGTACAAGCAGTACGGCCACCGGGTGGAGTCGCATTGTCTCCTTTACTATTGCGTCTAGGTAAGGAAGATGGGGAAAGTCTCTTTCTTCTACCCATCTTTCCTTGCCCACAATTCTGTCGAGCTCTTCGATTGCCTTAGTGATTAGGTTTGGGTGCTTCAAGAGCTCAGAAATAGCCCATTCCACTGTTGTTGCTGAGGTATCTGTGCCGCCAGCTATGAGGTCCTGCAAGCCGTGTAGATGTATTATTTAGAGGAAGACGATTGAAGATTAGGCCGTATAAATAGTATTTTCAAGCATAGTTATTATAATTAGGCTAGGATTCGGTATCCTAGTTCATGGGTTTTATACCGTAATTCATTATTTGAATTGTTGGTAATATTATAAAAAATTATTAACATTCAAAAAAATGTTAAGATAACCTAAAAACACGAGTCTACAATTTAATAGTTACAGACTAATTAAGGTGTTAAAACGTTATTATCACAATATATGAAAATATTTTATCAAAAAAATAACAATACATGCATGCAAATATTAGAGTTTGATATAAAGTATTATTGAAGATGAACACAAAGCTATGGTTGTTGAATGAAGATAGCTTGAAATTGAGGATTTTAAAAAAGATCACTCACTCGAAAATGTTGGGTCGCGTGGAAAATTTGTCTATTTATTAAAGGAAAGGGAGTTGGAATACTTTACTTTTTAAATTTGTCTATTTATTAAAGAAAAGGGATCTTTAAAAATATAAGCTATTTCGTACCTAGCAGAAAAAAAATACAGTCCATTAACATCGACGGCTTTTTTATGAACCGATGAAACCAAATAAACCAATGAAATCAACCAATTTTGTCTGTTTTTGATCAGTTTAAGCTTAATTTTGGTCTTTTTCAGAACCAAACCGACTTGGTGACCAATGCATGATCCGAGACCAATATAGTTTGGTCGGATCTTAATTAGCTGCTTATTGTACCTGAATGAACCCCTTGACACTGTCGCTGGTAAACTTAACCTCGAGATTTGAGTCATCAGCCAGCTGCAGCAGCACATCCACCATGTCCTTGGGCACAAAGTCCTTCCCTTCTAGCTTCCTCCTCACCTCATGCTCGCCAAGCACATGCTCATGAAACCTATCCAACTTCTCCTTCAAGGTCTTCATCCTTTTCACATACCCCTGCAAATCCAAGAACTCAATCCATGGTATCCAATCTCCAATATTCAACACCCCATTCAGCAGAAGCAACTCGTCCAAGATCTCCTGGAACTCTTCAAGCACCACAATCGGCTTATCATCCACAGATTCACCAACATACTTTCTTCCCAGCACGATTCTACTCATAACGCTTAGTGTCAAATGCGAGAGATGATCTTTCAGCCTGATCGGTTTGCCCGAAAGCTTGAATAGCCGAGCGAGGAAAGCCTGCCGCTCCTCGACGCGAATGTACTCGAAAGATTCCAACCTTTTGAGGCTGAACAGCTCTGAGAGGAAAACCTTGCGACCTTGGCGCCAGAACGGCCCGTAGGGCGCCCAGGTTAGATCATTGTAATTGTAAGTGGTGTACTTTCCGGCAGCCATCGCGGGACGAGAAGCAAAGGTCTGATCATGTGTTTTCAGAAATTGTTTGGCCATTTCGGGCGATGAGGCGACAACCACTGGGAAAGAGCCGAATTTTAGCTGCATTAGGTGGCCGTGTTTCTGGGAAAGGCTGTGAAGGGATTGGTGCGGGAGAGGGCCGATGAGGTTCAGGTTGCCGACGATGGGCCAAGGTCTAGGACCAGGTGGAAGGTTACGCCGGCGCCCGAAAATGAAGAGTTTTGAGAGGATGGCTAGTGTAAGAAGCGATGCTATGAATGGAACAAGCCATGAATAGGAAGGCTCCATGGCTTCAGATGGTTGGGTTTGTTTGGGTTGTGAAGAAGAGAGTGGAGGAGATTTGAGTATATTTATAATTATAAGATCAAGAAATTAAGATGGCTACAACTTCTCTTTCACCTTAACTTGTACCCATAATTTGTACAATTGTCATTGTCAAGTGTAAAATAATATAAATAATTTATCATCAAAACGAAAACATTTTTAAATCTTTAATTCTATTTTTATAATTAAAGATGTCCTAACATTTTATTATGTCTAATTAAAAATCATAACATTCATATTCAAAAAAAAATTAAAAATATAAAAAATAATGTTTTTTATTCATATTATAAATTTGAAAAATTAAAAAATTGATTTTTTTTTCAATTTTAATAGAAGATTCAGTTATTTAATTAAATTAGAAAATTGATTAGTGATTATTGTGTGAACCTAATTGGTAGCAATAGTAAGATTGTGCAAAATAAGGGCAATAATGCATATAATTAATGCAACTTTCTCAAAAATATAATTCTCGCGTATTAAATGTGTCTACTTAATGATATGAAAACAAAGTGATAGTTTTGTCTTTTGTCAAAAAGAAAAAATGTTTTTCTTCAAGAAAAAAGATAGAAAAAAAATCTTTAAAATGGATAAAATGTTAGGTTAAAAGAATAAGAAAATAGCTAAAAAGATGAAAGAAGAAAAATTTTGAAGATGATGGTATTTAGTCAAACAAATCATGGTTTGGTTGACTAAACAGTTTTCTTGATAAGCCAGAAAAATCATAAACCATTTGAGATGAGTCTAGTGAACTAACATATGGCATCTGATTGACCAGACAACCATGGATAAGCATTACCTAGGGCTAACAGAACACTTTGGTTAACTAAACACTAGCTTTGGTCTACTAAAGTTTGGTATTAGAAAAGATGAATAGGTTATTATAATACTCCGTTTCACGGTAAGATTGTCACATAATTTAAGTTATATTAAAATATTAAAAATTAATTTGATAGTAAAAAATAAGTTGTCGAATCAATAGTAGAGAATGCCCTGAAGTCTTGATGTCTAAGAAAAATAATATGGTACTGACGAACGTTCTGAGATAAGATTTATAGTATTAAAAGAAATCAAAATTGAGACTGTTTTCGGTATAACTGTGATTCAAGTTGAAAAATTGAATCATCGTAAGAAACTTCTGAAAAGTTCACAAAATTCTGAAGTAGTTTCGGGATGAAACAAAAGTCCTATGAGAATGCAGGACAAAATCGTCCTTATCGAATAAGTCTTGAGTTATTAATTTTGAATTTTAAGTATATTAATTATTATTAATTTAATATTTAAAGGTATAATTATAATTGTGGAAAGTCTAAAATAGAATTATAAAGTTAATTGGGAGCTTAATGTATAATTTTACTTATACAGTGTGCGTAGATTGCTGCAATAATGTATGGATATTATACGTTATATTATGATATAGGCGTGGCAGACGAGCAAAACCAAAACCATGGGCTGCAAATATAATATGTATATGTATGGAATGGTGGCCAAGATTTCTACATAATATAATATATATATGACCAAAGTCTGGATGAAATGTGAGAGGACATTCGAAACATAAGAAATATTATATAATATATATACTTGGAGTCCAACATATATAAGACAAGTATAAATAAGCATTGGGCGCAAGCAAGAGACGGGAAAGAAGGAAGAAGAAAGGAGGATGAGAAAGAAAAAGAAAAAAAAATAATAAAAAAGTTTTAAAATATTTTAAAAATTTATTTGAAATTTGAAAAATGTGTTGGGGTTTAGAATTTAGCATTTAAAAGTTTGACACCAGAGTTGAGGTTGGGCGATTTTTGAGACATTCTGAATTGTATTCAAGGTGAGTGTTCTTATTTAAAATTTGGCTTATTATGAGTAGTTTACTATCAAAACTTGGCTTATTTATATAAATGATTTGATTTGTGAGTAGTTCTATCGAAAACTTAGTTTATTTTGAGTGATTCGACCCTATACATGATTTGTTTATATAAATGATTTGACTTGTGATAGGTTGTTTACATATGGATGGTTCATCTAAAGTGGTTATTTACATGTGCATTGAATTTTGTATTTTAAATTATGTGCATGCAAATGTTGGTTTTATATGATACATGGTTGGTGATAGTGACATTGGCATGTTTATATTTGTGTGATGTTCATGCGGGTTGTCAACTTGTGTGTGACACTTGAGTGATAGCACTCGGGATGCGTGCTAAGGATTAATGTTATGTGACTCACTTGGGATAGGGTTGAGACGGACTTTACCCTACGATACTCAAGTGGCGGAGCTGAGAGTGGACACCACCCCAGATTCTTTTGAAAAATAGCATTATTGCCTAGATGGATGTTGATTCCATGAATAGTGTTGATCATCTTGTGGTCAGAGTTGTGTTGAGATCCGGAATGCTTTTGTGTGGGAGCGTAATGCCTAACATAATATAAAGGTGATGCCAGGGTTCATGCGTTGAGGTTGTCCCTCTTAAACAGGATTGTGTTATGCCAATGTGTCGATGTGGTTGTGTTGTCTTTAGAGAGATTGTATTTTTCTCAATTAAGGTTAAGTGCTATGTGAGATTCTCTTGGCTTGGAACATGTCAGGATATGTCAGTTGTTTTATGGTTTTGAATATATTCATGAAAATGTTTTAAACTCTCACTTAGATGATTCAACATCTAATTTGGACTATATCACTGAAATATTCAAATGTTTCAGGTGAAAGTAGCGGTGGTAAAGGAAAAAGGGTTATTGAGATGTAGTCGTCATTTACATTGGTGATCTTTAGTATATATTTTGTCTATATATGTTAGAGATGTTTAGTAGTTGTTGTTGAGATATGAGTCTCTATGTATTTTGATTTAAAATGTCATGACAAACGATTGTTCAATATCTACGTTATAAGTGAATTCAATTATGTATATTCGAAGTTTCGATTCTGCTTTTCTTGATGTATTGATATTACTAATTTTAGTTTATTCTTTTAATTTAATATGCTGAGATGGTAGATCAAAATTGTTGAGATTTGATTTATGTTGAGTATATGTTGAGAGAAGAAAATATTTTTGAAATCTTGAGTTAACACACGATTTGGGAAAAAATGAGGCGTTACACTTACTATCAAATATTATTCGACTAATCTTCCACATTAGTGAACCAAATCGGTTCCTAAAACATTCTAGAGTGGTTTAAAATATTCTCGACTTATTTTGTCGATAAAGTTGATATTTTAGTAGATTACATGATGAGCTTTGTGTGTCTTGTGATTCTCTGGACATAATTGGTTAACTAAGAAAAGCAATGTAGTTGACTAGATAATTTTATATATAGTGACATTTATGTATTCTGTTAAGATTTGATCGACCAATTTAGAATAGTTGGTTGATTAGATTTTATTAGTGTTGTTGCTCAAATACAACAATTAGAATTTTTAGTAGTGGGATGCACGTAGATGCCGTTGATCTCAGGACTCGATCGAAGATTTGGTTGAAAAACTAAGAGGGGGCTTCTGAAGGGTTCCTTCCGAAGGGACGCTTCCGAAGCCTCCTTCCGAAGACTCAATGTGGGCTTCCGAAGAGAAAAGAGAGTCTTCCGAAGGAAAAGATGGGCTTCCGAAGCCTGCTGCCGAATTGGGTCTTCCGAAGGAAAGAGAGTCTTCCGAAGGAAAAGATGGGCTTTCGAAGCCTGCTACCGAATTGGGTCTTCCGAAGGAAATTGGGTCTTCCGAAGGAAAGAGGGTCTTCCGAAGGAAAAGATGATCTTCCGAAGGAAAAATGGTCTTCCGAAGCCTGCTGTCGAATTGTGTCTTCCGAAGGAAAGAGGGTCTTCCGAAGGGAAAGATGATCTTCCGAAGGAAAAATGGTCTTCCGAAGCCTGCTGCCGAATTGTGTCTTCCGAAGGAAAGAGGGTCTTCCGAAGGGAAATATGGTCTTTCGAAGGTCTGTACGGGGCAAACAAAGGTTAGAAGGCTCGCGGGATTTTCCTCCCGCGAAGGCCCTCCGACGCTCAAGTCAGTAACGGAATGGGAAAGAAGACTAAATTTCGGAAGGAAAATGAGAGAGAAATACCGATGTCCGGATCCGTTTTTGAGGGTTGAACTTAGCCTTTTATAGAGATCGAGTAGGGAGTACACGTGGGTCTTCCGAAGGATTCCTTCCGAAGGGATCCTTCCGAAGGAACCTTCCCCAGCGGCTTCCGAATAGGGCTTCCGAAGCCCCTTCTTCAGTAGCTTCCGAAGCTCTTCCGAAGAGAGCTTCCGAAGCTTTCCCCTTAGCATCTTCCGAAGACATTTCACCAGCAGCTTCCGAAGACCTGTTCCGAAGGGATCTTCCGAAGCCCCTTCCTTAGCATCTTCCGAAGACCTTTCACCAGCAGCTTCCGAAGACCTCTTCCGAAGGGATCTTCCGAAGATCCTTCCTCAGCATCTTCTGAAGCTCTTTCTTCAGCAGCTTCCAAAGGTGGCTTTCTCGCCATGTTTGGACTTTTTCGTCCTCAATTTTTTGGGGCACCACAATTGTCCCCCACTCTTTGTTTTGTTCTTCTTAGATACAAAATGAAGAGTATTTTCTAAGCATAGTGCGCCAACAATCGGAAATGGATCTTCCCGAAGGACCTTGCTTCCCCAAGAATTTTTCTTCCTTGGGAATTTTTTCGGATGTAACTTTTAACAATGCTATGTCCGTGGAGCTCTTATGCTTTTGAGCTCGAGGAGGGCGAAGTAAGTGTCGCACGTCTAGCACCACTCATATGATCGAGAAGGGCCTAAAGATGGACCTTAGCGCTGATGCTTCTCAAAACCTGCTCCTTGGTGTGGGTTAAGGTCACGTGGATCGTCCCTTAGTCGAAGATTAGTGCCGACTTTATAATTTACATTATTATTTTTTAACTAGCTGTAAGGAGCGATCAATTTGCTAGTTTCACCTCAAAGCACTTTTAGAATTTTTTATGCATTCCTTTGGCTATTGCGTTTCATTTTGTCATCTTTGGATGAATATAGTTTCTTGGTAGTTGTTTCAACGTGCCTCATGTAATTGTCTTATTTGAATCGCCACGTAATTCTATCATGTTTCCATCATTTGCTTGTTGGTCATGCAACTTGTATTCATACCTCTTCAGGCTTTGATTTATTAGTTACAATAGTTCAGTTTTTTATGTTCCTGTCTACACCTTTTCTTCAAGGCTCTTTGGCCCCGGGAAACTCGGGATAGGCCTCGCGCCCCTAACATTGCTGCGAGAATCATGCAACATTCATCGAGCTCTCGGCCTTTGTCCAGATTGGGGGATTGTCAAGCCTTCGCGAACGTTTTCGAGAGGGGCCTTCGTTTGCCATAAGGAAGCTAGATTGGGCTAAAGATCCAACGTGGGATTCATTTCGAGTGTCCAAGTCTTTGCCGGGAGACCTAGGCGCCAGATCGATCGAGGAGTCGGGTCTAACTTAGGAGCGTAGCACCGGACTCGGTCGAGTGATCTAGGTGAGTCTGCGGGCATAAGTGTCGGAGCATCCGATGATCCCGAGTTGATCCATCGTCCTGGGTGGTCCTCGATGGTGCCTGTTGTTTTCCATCAGTTTCGTTTGCCATGGGAAGGGTGGATTGAGTCAAGGATCCAATATGAGATTCATCCCGAGCGTTCGAGTTTTTGCCGGGAGACCTAGGCGCCAGATCGATCCAGGAGTCAAGTCTAGCTTAGGAGTGTAGCACCGGACTCAGTCGAGTGATCTAGGTGAGTCTGCGGGTATAGGCGTTGAAGCATTCGATGATCCCGCGTTGGTCTATCGTCGTAGGCGTTAAATTGAGTCATGGAAGTCGAGTTTTTGAGGGTTGTATCTCGTCTCTTACTCTCTTCGTTTATCTCTTTGAGGCCCGGTCTGTCCAGAGGGATCTGACTTTGACCAAAGATCCAATCCGAGATTCTTTCTGGGTGTCCGAGCTTGCCGGGAGACCTAGGCGCCAGATCAATCGAGGAGTCGGGTCTAGCTTAGGAGCGTAGCACCGGACTCGGTCGAGGGATCTAGGTGAGTCTGCGGGTACAGGCGTCAGAGCATCCGATGATCCCGAGCTGATCTATGGTCATGCGCGCCAGATTGCACCTGGGCGACACAAACCTCGTATGGCGAGGGTGTCTTTCGACTTACCATAGCTGCTCACTGCTTTGAGGTCCGGTCTGTCCTAGGGGATCTAGAGTTGGCCAAAGATCCAATTCGAGATTCCTTCCGGGTGTCCGAGCTTGCCGGGAGACCTAGGCGCCAGATCAATCGAAGAGTCGGGTCTAGCTCAAGGCATAGCACCGGACTCAGTCGAGGGATCTAGGTGAGTCTGCGGGCACAGACATCGGAGCATCCGATGATCCCGAGCTGATCTATGGTCATGCGCGCCAGATTGCACCTGGGCGACACAAACCTCGTATGGCGAGGGCATCCTTTCGACTTACCATATAGCGGCTTCATCACCTTTTGTCCCTCATGAGAGTCAGTCTGTCCTCGGTGTATCAGGGTTCAATAGCCAGTCCGGTTCTGGATTCTTTCCGGGCGTCAGAGCTTGCCGGGAGACCTAGGCGCCGGATCGATCGAGGAGTCGGGTCTAGCTGAAGGGCATAGCACCGGACTCGATCGAGGGATCCAGGTGAGTCTACGGGCACAGACATCGGAGCATCCGATGATCCTGACCCAGCCTGGGATCATATGCACCTGATTTCGACCTAGTCACCCTGATCTCATCGAGGTCATCGCTGAGCTATTGCACCTGTATTACATTTCATCGTATATACAAATGCTTAAGGTATAGGTTACGTGGTTCGGCTTATACTTTGCCTACTCCATGGGAATACATAGGGTATATTCTTTTATTTATAGGGGGATTATCACATAGAGAAATCAGGAAGATCTCTGGTTTACGGTGGAGTCAAGTAGTGCCTCTTGCAATGAACGCATCTCCATGTCTTGTGCTTCAGATCTTTCATAGCTAGCTCCGACCGATAGAGCAGGGGAATACCTTTGATGGTGCATAATGTTCCAGGTCTTGCTCTTCACATCCCCTCTGATTGTTTTTCCTGGACACTTTCCCCCGGCCTTGATGATTTTTTGGTTTATCTAGTATGAATCGATTGAGTTTTCCATCTTTGATTAGCTGTTCAATCTGGTTTCATAGCTCCTGACGCTATTATGTAGCGTACCCGGAGGACTCGTGAAACTTTGCAGAAAGAGTCTCTGTTCCTACCTATGTGCAATGGAGGAAAAGATAGCGACTCTTGGCTTAGTGAGGGGAGCAAAGCTCTAGAATTGCATCTTTCGGGGGCTCTTCTTTTCTCGGCAACTTCACTTATGTGTCCGACTGAACGTTGTTCGGCCTTCCTCTTCTTTTCCCTTCCCATGCTTCTAAAATTTCCATTTGAACAATGAATTGTTCGGCTCGGGCAAACAATTCGGCAGCAGGCTTCGAAAAATGCTAGGGATCTTCGGAACGGGGCGTAGGCGGTTCCATTAAGCAAGGCTGAGGCTGCCAAACTGATAGGGAGGTCCTTTACCTCTTGCGCTGCAGCCCTAAATCGCTCAATATATCGCTTTAGGGATTCATTTGGCCTTTGCTGCAAGCTCATCAAATACACAGCACCATTCTTCTTCGGGACATAGGCAGTGAACACCTCCAAAAACTCTTTCTTCAGCTGTTTAAATGATCGGATATGTCCGGCTAGTAACTTAGTGAACCACTGTTGAGCCTGTCCTACTAGGGAGAGCGGGAAGGCTCTGCACTTAGTGACCTCATTCCACCCATGTAGCACGGCCACTGCGACGAAATGTTGTAGGTGCTTCTCTGGGTCTTCCTTCCCTGAGTATACCAAAAGCTGCGGTAGCTCGAACCCTTGTTGCACTGGTTGCCTTTGGAGTTCTTCAGATAAGGGAAACCCATTCGGGGGCATTTTCTTGGGTGTCATCATTATCTGCTTCTGCTCTAGCACCTCTTCTATGAGGTGCTTAATGTCAGACGCCTTGAGGGTTTCCTGTTCTGCTTCGTTTTTGTAAGGAGGTGGGAGATAAGAAGCTCGTGCATAGGTGTTTCCCGTTGTCTCTTTATACATGGGAGCTTTCCTATGCTCCTATCATGTTCCCTTCCCAAGTCTGTCATCTCTGGGACTTGGTTATTCGGCCATGGAGTTATAACTCTTACCCTCTGTCGTGCGGTCCTTGGAGGGGTTTCTATGGATCTCCGGTGTTCTCCTCTCGTATCGACTTTTCCCATGTGGGGAATTAATTCACGCAGCAAAGCAATGATTTCCTGTAGTCTTCTCATATTCTTCTCATTGTTTATCTTGAGTTCATCATTTTTTTGTTTTAGTTCTTCAAAATTCTTCTGTAATTGTTCATAATCTGATAGCAGGACCGTGGGTGGGGCTATCCCAGAGGGTTCTGGAGGTACTAAAGTCTCCACGAGGTCTCTGTTTGGAATTGAAGATTGTCCAAATGAGTGTTGTTCCTGACTAGAAAGTGTTGCATGCTGGACTTGCTTCCCTCGTTCTGTTGCATGCCTCTTGAATCTAGCTATGTGTACTTTCTCCTGCTCTGAACGTTCCATGCTGCCCAGTCTAGTGGTCTGGTTGCCTTCAAGCGTGGGAAAGTTTTCTGAACGCACTTCATTGTCATGGTGATCTTCTGAAAATTCTAGCACTGTAGGGTGCACCTAATTGGGACCCCTTGTGTCTTCTATCCTAGTACGAGCGCTCATTTGGGTGGAGTTATGCGTGTTCGTCGAATTAGCTGATCTGGTCCCATTCAGCATTTTGCGCTAAGATTGGTTTTTTGTTGCGTTTCCCACAGACGGCGCCAAATTGTTGTTGCTCAAATACAACAATTAGAATTTTTAGTAGTGGGATGCACGTAGATGCCGTTGGCCTCAGGACTCGATCGAAGATTTGGTTGAAAAACTAAGAGGGGGCTTCCGAAGGGTTCCTTCCGAAGGGACGCTTCCGAAGCCTCCTTTCGAAGACTCAATGTGGGCTTCCGAAGAGAAAAGAGAGTCTTCCGAAGGAAAAGATGGGCTTTTGAAGCCTGCTGCCGAATTGGGTCTTCCGAAGGAAAAGATGATATTCCGAAGGAAAAATGGTCTTCCGAAGCCTGCTGCCGAATTGTGTCTTTCGAAGGAAAAAGGGCCTTCCGAAGGGAAAGATGATCTTCCGAAGGAAAAATGGTCTTCCGAAGCCTACTGCCGAATTGTGTCTTCCGAAGGAAAGAGGGTCTTCCGAAGGGAAAGATGGTCTTTCGAAGGTCTGTACGGGGCAAACAAAGGTTAGAAGGCTCGCGGGATTTTCCTCCCGCGAAGGCCCTCCGACGCTCAAGTCAATAACGGAATGGGAAAGAAGACTAAATTTCGGAAGGAAAATGAGAGAGAAATACCGATGTCCGGATCCGTTTTTGAGGGTTGAACTTAGCCTTTTATAAAGATCGAGTAGGGAGTACACGTGGGTCTTCCGAATGATTCCTTCCGAAGGAACCTTCCCCAGCGGCTTCCGAATGGGGCTTCCGAAGCCCCTTCTTCAGTAGCTTCCGAAGCTCTTCCGAAGAGAGCTTCCGAAGCTTTCCCCTTAGCATCTTCCGAAGACATTTCACCAGCAGCTTCCGAAGACCTGTTCCGAAGGGATCTTCCAAAGCCCCTTCCTCAGCATCTTCCGAAGACCTTTCACCAGCAGCTTCCGAAGACCTCTTCCGAAGGGATCTTCCGAAGATCCTTCCTCAGCATCTTCTGAAGCTCTTTCTTCAGCAGCTTCCGAAGGTGGCTTTCCCGCTATGTTTGGACTTTTTCGTCCTCGAGTTTTTGGGGCACCACAATTAGATTGCAAGATTTATTTATTTATTTATTTATTTTTACTCTTAGGGCACAGGTCAAGTGGTTAAACCGCAATAAATTGGGATTCACACCAGTAAATCATGAGATTCGACTGCTTGTCCTGCACAGTGAAATAAAATCTCCACCTGTGATTTATTTTTTGCGCCGAAATCAAGAACACGAGCGACAAGAGACCACACAAAGACGATAATCCCAAGATTTGAAACTTTTATTCAATTCCAACCAAACATTCTCTCCAGAGTTGGCCGACCAAAAGTATACATTTGGTCAACTATCCTAATAGTCAACAACATTTAGATACTTTAGGCTCCATAAATCTTAATGAATTTAGCTAGAAATACATTTTGACATAAAAATGTTTTGTTATCATTAAAGCATATATATTGTACCTTGATGTTAACAAAATACAAATATATTTGAAGAAAATTATTGGGAAGAAAATTATTTTAGAAACTAAGATAAACTCAAGTCCCCGTTCTTTTTTACTTTTCTCAACTTTAAAAACAAGAATGAGACCAACATTAATAAGTAGAACTCATTAAATAGACTGAAACCTTTTTCAAAAAATCAAACCGAACCAACTGAGTAGTTGTTTAAACCAAGAAAACTAAAACAAAAACAAAAAATAACCCTTTTGTTCTGCTGAGCAGCTTCTTCTCCTATGGTTCCATTGAATTTGCCCTTTTATATTTCTTAATTTGTTTAAAAACGATATCATTTTTGATGTTTCGATCGGTTTAATTATTTTATTTTATTTTTTTTAATAAAAAAACCGAACCAAACTGAAATAACTTAAAACTCAAATTTGAAAACTAAACCGAATCAGTTTAGAAATTGAACTGAACCACACCACCAATTTTGATTGGTTCAATTCAGATATTTTAGTTTAACTGAAATTTTCCTCACTCCTTTAAATGAGGGGGAGATTACTCTTTCAAAGAATAAAGAAACCTTTGTTCTATCAAACCAAACAACTTCATTCCTGGCTCATTACATTTTTTTTTTAATTATTAGATTACTCTATCCTGAACAAGATCCAACCAACTTGTCTTCGCTAAAATAAACTTTCATCCTAATTGGGGACTGGAATAAGATGAGAAATGTGACGGAGATGAGCAACTCGTCCTTAGAGCGGTATTGTCCCAAGGTAAGTTTATGATCAATCATTCTCTTACACAACATCCCCTTCTCATACCCTTTTTAGGTAAGAGACAAGTGTTCCAGTGGGGCATTGGTCAATAGATCGAGATGGATGTAAGTGAGCATGCCATGTTCATTTTGTATTGGAAGGTAAGTCTGTATGCCTTCATTCAGGGACAAAATGTGGTGAAGAATTATATATCGAACGCATCACTGGAAGTTGTATGCATTGGTGCAGAGTGCAGAAAGTGGAAACATTACGTCGATAACGTATGGAAAGTGATGAAGTGCTTGAAGGGGTTTTCTACATGCAGAGCATCATCTAGTTTTGGTAATCTAGAGGCTGCCATTGTTTCTTTTACAAGAACTCATACTTTGCTCTCTCTTGTCACCTAAAGTGATTGAACCAACTTGAGTATCTCCTAGATTCTCAAATATGGATTTATAATCTGACATATGTCTTGAACAACAATTATCTAAGTACTAAACATTTCTCTATAGGGCTTTCAAACTAGACATTTGGGACTTTCCTTCCTACACCAAATTGCTCTAGAATGGGACTTCAAAGTTGTTGACTATCTCTTTTTAATTGAGTTACTAAAATCCTTCTTTTTTTTGTCCTTTTTGGACCAGTATTTGAGAAGTTTGTCCAACCTTCTTCACAGTGGAGTTTTGCTTCTTTTTTCTAATTCAGTTAGCTAGATTTTAAAAACTCCCTTATATCAACTTTGATTGTAAGGAAAGATATCAATTTAATATAGTAAGGAAGTGTAATAACTTGACTCTCACCACAGTGTTATCACAAGCCGACACTAACTTCTTGGTCTTCTTCCTTTCAATTGAAGTACTAGGTTTGCTAGATAGCACAAACCTTAGTCAGAAGGATTTATGTGTTTTGAGAATTGTACATAGTATTACCATTCCCCCAAGTGAAACCTTGTGGACCCTCCTTCTAGTCCCGCTACTTTGCTCCTCTCCCTATTTTATTAGTCGAGTCAGTTCATCCCTCTCAAAGATACATACCTCATTTAATTTTTTGTTATTTTTTACTATTATAATTCTTAATATAGAAGTTAGTTTAATTACTTTTACTACTGTAATTCCTAGTATAGAGGTAGTTACTATCACGTGTAGGGAAGTTAGGGAAATATCAACTTGTTAGGCTGTAAGGCCCACCCTGACAAGAGAATTTCTCCTCCCAAACGCTAGTATATATTTTTTTATTTGAGAAATGAAGGAAGCTAACGAAAATATCAAAATTCTGCGAGATCTCTCTTCTCCTATTTGTTCTCTCTCTCTCTCGTTCTTCTCTCTACTCTTCCTCATTCTTTTTTTTGTTTCTGTGTTTGTTCATTCTAATTCATATCAAATTGGAAGGAAAGACATTGTCAAGCTCAAGCCATGACACGCATCACATGTATTCACTATATTTAAGTACGTAGTCTCTAGAATACTTTTTGAATTTTGATAATAACTTGTACAATTATTTCTCCTCTTATTTTTGTTAATTGTTACAGTTATTTTCTTGTCTTTTCTTTTCTGTTTGTCTATTTATAGACTCCCTTCTCCCATGGTTAACACTAATATCAGACTGCTCGTTGATTGTTTATTTCTTTTCTTTTTTAAGTCTATTGAAGTATCATTGGCTTTTATCTTTTAGATATGGGTCAATTGCCTTTAAAAACTCTTATGACTTGGATTATTTGTATAAAGAATTTATGTGATTTAAAGAGAGAAGAAGAATCCTCACCCTCCTCTAGAGTACTCAGTGGGAATCCAGGTTGAAGATCGCAACCTTCTTCACCCAATCAATCTCCCATTCGCTCTCTCGCACTCTCGCTCTCGTTGTGGCTGCCACTGTTAAATTTGGTTTTGACAAAATAATCAGGTGAGTTAAAGAGTTTTTCATAATTGGGTCCATTGATGGAAACCATCAATGGTTCCAGCAGCGATGGGTTTTCATTACTCCCATCGCCATCAATTTTACCTTCTCCTTGTTTTTATATATATATATTTTAATTTTTAATGCTTAATTACTAATTTGGATAAATAACAAATAAATTAAGTTTAATTTAATCATAATTAATTAATGCCCATTGACTCAACAATTAGTGAATGAGTGTCCAAACAACCACATATACCTTAGAGATATTTTTAATTCACACGAGATCTCCGTGCAACAGATCCAAATCATAAAAAAAAAAAAAAATAGAGTAATTTATCTTTTTATACTGTAACAAATCGTGTTATAGTATATTTTAGTAAACTCTCTAACAAGAATTTTAAATGTTATCGTTACTAATCCAAGATCTATGTGTTTGTAACGGATTCTATCAATCTTGAATAACTGGCACACTGATCCTCTTCGTAAACTTCATCAAATACGAGATCCTCAAAAATGATCTCTATCACTATTGTGCATCTCGACCATTTATTCTCCCATGACAATCGACGACACATAAAATATCTTCATCTCTATATAAATCAACCTGATCACGAGACAAGATATGTTCTTTTCAAGCCTTATCAATACCCTGACATTCTGAATTTTTACTTAGTTAAGCGTCAGAGTGCTTACAAGTGTCAACTAACTCGCCATGAAGATCACTGAATCGTGACATTCTGCCACTATTACAACCAATCCTACCAACCTAGTTGAGTCGGAAGAAACATTTACCTTTTACATATGATCTTATGAACCTGGATGAGTTTATCTATTCATTTCAATTAGATTGGAGCTTGAAAATGTCAGTCTAACCCTATTCTTGATATGGACATCGATTCATATAGCCATGTATTATTGCTCACGGTTAGGCAATCATGCTTTTAGCAAAATAATATCATATTTTGTTTGGTAACAAGTCTTTGTTTCATTATTGAATTTGATCTCTAGTCTTGCCATATGCAATTTGATAATTTATAGGATGAGTCATTCATAGTTTTCTAAGTATTTAATATATAAATGTAGTTGTATATAACCTTTATTAATTATAAAATTAAGCGTGGGAGTGAAAATCTTTCTTTTTTTTTTTTTTATTTGAGTACGCATCATCTCAATCAGACGTAATTGTGTAAAGATTTGTTGTTTTTGTACAAGTAACATTATATCATTTAAAATTAAATAAGAGAGCAATTGAAACTCATAAAACTTAAATTTTATATCTCCACATCCTGCATCACTATAACCCCTACGAAATCATTGTTTGTTAAATAAACCTTACTTATGAGACCATCACTATCAATAAATATATATAAGTATAAATCAACTAATCCATCTATCTATTCGTATGAATAGATGCATAGTCCAAGACATTCATTTTTGAGATAAAAAAGGTTTCCATTCCCCTCGATTTCACATGCGAATAACGTGGTAATCAAATGATGTTGGTAGCTTGGAAGATTGAAAGCATGACTATTGCTTTTCAATTGGTTGATTTTCCATTAATTACTATATCATTGATCTTAGGATGATCATGCTTGCGTGTCTCTCGATCTTCGTACCCTCGATTATGTTAAAGAAGATAAATCACATATTAAACTTTTAACTTTTATACAGAACAAGAATTAAACTCACAACCCACTAAATTGATACTAGCATATTACTCATCTAATTACTTGACTTATGTTCTGGGAGCTACATTATCAATCTTATCAACTAAGCTACCCATTTGAGACATAAATCTTTAAGTCCTAATAAAAATATTGTATTTTTAAGAACAACCCTTTGGATTGGATTAGTTTTTTTGGTGGGTACCGGTCATGGTTGGCGATTTTTCTTTAATTTAGAAACTGCCAAGGCAGCAGCTTCTTCTGTAAGCTTCAAACTCCTTTTGTAAGGTAACATCCATCCTATGATCTTTTCTGTTTTGAGCTTCATTGGTGGGTATTTCATGCATGGGCACAGTTACAAATTGATATTCACTTAATATTATAGAAACTGCCAAGGCAGCAGCTTCTTCTGTAAGCTTCAAACTCCTTTTGTAAGGTAACATCCATCCTATGATCTTTTCTGTTTTGAGCTTCATTGGTGGGTATTTCATGCATGGGCACAGTTACAAATTGATATTCACTTAATATTATACTTCATTTGTTTGGGAAGAAGAACAAGCTCAAGGAGATGAAAAGTACTGAAGAGATGAGGTCATGGGAGGGTATTGGGATTAGCAGTTGCAACTAGTAAATACTAGTCATAGTAAAGCGACACCTGTAACAACAGAAAATACTTCCAAATATAATAAGAAAAATGTTAGGATCCTACAGTGCAAACCCAAAAACATAAACACACAAATGAAAAATTAACATAATCTGGCTCAACATATGTGCAAGATCCCATCATAATCTACTAATTAGAGCAAAATAACCTCATGAGGTCACACCGCACACCCGAGCTAGTTATCAAGATGTGGGACACACCATAGACTAAACTAGTCACGCACGCCTATATGGGCAAAAAAATAGTTATATTGAGGTTGAAATTCTCCTAAAGGAATCCTAATCCCCTAATCAAATTCACCATCAAAGTGAGATTAATGTGAGAAATTTTTCCTCCTTCAAATTGTTCACATTATCTCTAATCTAAACAAATGAGATAAAACACAAACACAAATAAAGTAGAATTTAACGAGTTATCTCAACTATTACTCCCTCCATTCAAATTCCCAAACACTTCAACCATACTAGAAAATTGTTTTCAGCCTTTGTTGGAGTATTCTCTGGACTGTTGCTTTCAAATTCAATCTTCATAGGCAGGGAATTTCCATCCAAACAAAACATAGACTACACATTCTGCTTCTATCGCAAACCCAAGCGATCACCTCCGTATATTTAGTTCCACCTTCTGTCACTAACGTATCTAAAGCCCCAAGATGCTAGCCCTGTAATAAGAAATTATTATCTTCTACTTCTTTCATCTTTCAAACCTGTGATCTTTTTGAAATCTATGATTTTCACATACCTGGGTTTGATGATGATGATGATGCCATTGTAGTACATTTACTCTCTTATGTACATTGATTTCTCTCCCTTACTCCATTTGATAAAAGATAAAACACACTCTAATACATTATGGATTTTCGTTATGTTCTTTTATGGGCTGAGAGAGGACCAATATATGTGTAACTCCTCCTTCAATCTGATGCATCCCTCAAGCATCATTTATTTTATTAATGAATGGATGAGATTTACTTATTAATAACTTCTCACTAATTGTCATCCTCAACTCCTTGATTTCAACATTAATATGCAAATTATCAAACAAAGTTTGGTCTTTAATTAATACCCTTTGCATTTGTGTTTATTCTTTTAGTTCGGACAAACAAATTGCAGTCGATCAATTCTGAACATCGATAAATATAATATCGAAAATGTTTTTTTTTTCTTCTATTGTTCTATGTAATTGGAATTTATGCTTGAACATTTGTTGAAGTTTTGTACATGAATTGTTGAAGTTTTGTTCTTAAAGCATGGAAGCATCCAGCTTTTGAAGGTTCATCCAAGCCCCTGAATGCAGCAAATTGTTACTTTTATTTTCAGTTAATAGTTTTATTTTCTTGATCTATATTTCAGCCTCCCTCATGGATAGCTTTATGCACAGTAATTAATAATTATGTACAGTAACAACAATTGCGTTCTTTACTCCACTACTTCGCTACCTATAAGAGGAGCCGATATCTCCTGTCGTAATTTGGTGTCTCTTTCTCTGTTCACCTAATCAAAAATAGTCACATCACTCATCATCAAATAGTAATTTTTTCAAAAATATTATAAAATCAAACAAAAAAAATTATAAAATCAAATAATATATATATAATCAACGTAAAAATTATAAATGATATATACGTTGATTATATATATATTATTATTTGATTTTATAATTTTTTTGTTTGATTTTATAACATTTTTGAAAAAATTACTATTTGATGATGAGTGATGTGACTGTTTTTTATTGGGTGGACAGGGATGAGGACACCATATTAGGATAGTAGATCTCGGCTTTTGTAAGAGAGACTATATCAGTCACTTGAGAATTATTTTAAATTCTTGTTCAAATATCAGAACTAATATTTATCTCTTACTCTTCAATTTTTTCCTTCTTGTTCTCTTATTTCTTTTTATTTCTCTCATTATTTCAATTATATATTTGAATAAATCATAGTTAGTACTGGATCATGACAACTTCAAACTTAAAAGACAATCAAGTTAAATTTGGATTGAAATAATAATTTTGGAGACTTTTTTATTCATTTATCACCATATGATATATATAGGGGCAAGCATGATTTATTTCTCATTAAATTTTTGAATAAAACTTATTAATTTGCTTAAATTATACTAATGATTCTTGGGATTTGATACAATTAGAGAGGCAATTTAATTAGTTTGAAAATTCACACTTAATATCTTTAAAGTTCAAAATGAAGTACAATTAATCTCTTATTATTAGAAGATTATTAATCATCATTATATATAATATACAGTGACCTAAGTATAAAATGTGGATGAATTCACAAAATGCCCATATTACGTTAAATATTCAAAATAAGGTGAACTTATTACACTTGAAAAAAAAATTAATTAACTAGATTAAAGATTTTAGAAAACATTACACATAGTACCCCTGAAAGTTTAGAATAACTATAGAAATTGCTTCTAGGGTTTGAAAAAAATACAAATAATAGCATTGAGATTTAATCCTATGTTGTAATTTTTTTTCTATTATTAGTTAACCCTAATTAAATATTTTAAAATAATTAAAGCATCCTTGTACATAGAAACATCTTTCTCTTTTTCTTTTCATATATTATTCATTATTTCCATCTATTTCTCATGACTACTCCTTTCACCGCTTCTCTTTTCATCGACCACTTATCTCATCTACCCTCACAAACCTTATTTCATCATCATTGTCCACCATCATTTCATAAGTTGTTCTCACATTTATCTCTCTTTATATGTTATAGATTTGATGAAACTTAAATAAATATAAATTTTGTTGAATTTTGAGAAGTCCTACCATGCCTAGTTTGTTGAACCTAGAAGAATTTTAATATTCTGGAACCCTATATTCTTGACGGAATCTCATCTAAAACCCCATTATTGATGAGGTTTGTCAACAAGGTTTCGCCCATCTCTTTCTTTCTTTATAGTTTTGTATGTTGCTGGTCGTTTAAGTTCTAGACCTTAAAAGCTCAATAAAGAATGTAGGAGTGTTCAAAAAATCCGCTGGACCGCGGTTTTCGGCCGAACCAAACCAAACCGGACCGAACCGGCCGATTTTTTAAATGTGTGGTTCAGTTCGGTTTGGAAATCTGCCAAACCGCGCGGTTTGCGGTTTGGCAAATTATATAAAATATAATTAAAAATATATATATATATAAATTGCTAAGGCCGCCTCCTTCCTTCCTCTCATCTTTCTCTCCCCATTTCCCCCAAACCCTAACCCGAGCCCACCCACCCGTCGCACTGCCGCAGTCTTTCTCCCCTTGGACCTTCGGATCGCCGGCGATTGGCGCCAACCTACCAGCGAGTGGCGACCCCCATCGTTTCCGATAGCCTCGCAACAGTTCGTGTTTTCCATCAACACTTGTTTTCTTGCTGATTCTTTGGTCTTTGTTTTGGCTTATGTTAATGTTCTTGCTTTATTTGTTGGATGTCACTTGGCTAGTTTCGGTTAAGATTTCAGAAGCTTATTCTTAAGGTTTTGTGTTGAGATGTCTCTTTTAAGTGAATCTTTAGTTGCTGGGGAGTTGCAAATCAGAGAGTAGGTTGTTGTTTTCATGTATCGATGCCCTTGATAGATGAAAAGGTTGAATCTATGGTATCCGGTGGTATGGTTTTTTCTCATTTTAGGTACTATCGTGTGTTCAGATGTCTAATATTCTTTTGCTTCTTCTTCTTCTTCTTCTTCTTTTTTTGTGTGTGCGTGTGGGGGGGAAGGATCTGCTGTTGATTGTTAAACCGTATTCTTGAGTTTAATTTGATTGTGAACTTGTGACAATGTTGCTATCAGTTGAACTTGTGACAATGTTGCTATCTGAACCACGGAAACCGAACCGAACCGAACCGCAAACTGTGGTTCGGTTTGGTTTGGTTTTCCGCACCAAATCAAACCGATCGGTTTGATTTGGTGCAAAATCGACTTCGCGGTTTGGTGTTTTAAACCAGTTTAAAATCGGCCAAACCGAACCATGAACACCCCTAAAAGAATGAGATTTTAAGTTAGAAAATATTATACTTACAAACAAGTTTGACAAACAAACTTTACAATATGTATAAAATCATAATAATTATTTTCAAATTCATAATAGTTCTATCTAAAATTAATAACATCTGTTATTAATTTCGTATAGAACTATCTGTTATTAATTTTGAATAGAATTGTTATGAATTTAAGTAGAATTTTTATGAATTTATGTGTGTCACATTAGTTTGTAAAAATTGTTTGTTAAACTTATTTGAAAGTTTAACAACCTCAATTTGAAAGTTTGATTTAACTCTAAACCTTAATATGGTAATAGTCACTATTATTACTTTATATAGAAATGACAATGTTAATGATAAAAATTAAAAAAAGATATTTTTTAAAAAAATAAAAAATAGAAACACTTAAATGAATATAAAAAATTATTCAATCAAATATAAATATAAATTTTATCATCAATTTAAAAAAATATAAATACAAATTACTTTTGTCTCTAATGTCGCTGTTGGGATAGTAGGGATAAAATTGCATTCTGTCAATACTTTTTAAATATTATGAAATTGCTTTGAAGCATTTTCAAAATTACACAAAATAACTCAAAATATATTTTTTGTATTTTATGACATTTTACATAAAAAAAATATTTTAAAAATATCAGAACGACACCTAAAATTATTATTTTATTATCTTAAGTAGCGTTTGTTAAAATGAGCAAGATAAGAGAGTATCAAGATAAGGTTTAAATGCTTTCCAGACTAAGATATAGAATAGTCAAGATAAGATTGAGAAACATTCTAAGATTTTTATCAAACTGTTTGTTAAATTTTTAAAATGCACTAAAGGACACAATCATCATTTTTTTCTTATTTATAAAGATAAAAATATGTTTATCTCGAAAAAAGAGAGATAAGCATATCTTGAACAATCAAGATAAGAGGTCATTAATGACTTTTTTAAGGAAGATACTTTCCTCAAATTATCATTTTAACAAAAATACATTTTTATTAGTTTTAAAATATAAAAAAAATTATTACAATTGTGCCATCCAAGATTTTAATGGACTTTTATTATTTATTCGAAAATGGAGCGCTCAATTACTGAAAGTAAAATAACTTCACAGAGAGAGCGAGGCTGTGGTATCGAAATCAAAAAACGCTGAGATTGACGGAGAGACCTTTTGTCTGACTACACATCAATGGCTTCCCCGGACACGGGCGTGACGATGATTCCGGCCGGTGAGGGGCCGTCTTCCTCCGCGGCTACGGGGTCGTCCAAGAAGCTGCGGCGATTTGAAATCAAGAAGTGGAACGCCGTCTCTCTTTGGGCTTGGGGTACAACCATTTCTAAACCCTAACCCTGACTTCACACTCCTTTTAACTTCATAGACATTGCCATATGGTATTCTTGGTGTTATATCTGCACGCAGCAATATATTCTTGTACTTGGTATTCTATGTACGTTTAGATGAATCACGTGGTGACTTGGTTTGCTTTTGTTTGGTGGGTGCAGATATTGTTGTGGATAACTGTGCGATTTGCAGGAACCATATCATGGATCTCTGTGAGTTTGAAGTCTCCATATAATATCTTGTCTGCTCTGTATTTCCTTCTTGATTTGATATTTTTTTGATGCTGTATGTGATTTTGTGGGTATGTTTGGATGGTTTGATTAGGCATTGAGTGCCAGGCTAACCAAGCTAGTGCCACAAGTGAGGAATGTACTGTTGCTTGGGGTACGTAATCTTCTCTCTAATTTTCATAATGGTGGGTACATTTTTTTTTCATATATAATAAATTGATGGAAATTCCATTGCCTTCATAGAAAAAAGAAAAAAAAAAAACTTGAACGGTAGCATTTTTCAGGTTTTAATTCTCATAGACAGGCTTTGAATGATTACCTGAAGTAGAATTTGTATATTGCAGCAATGAAAGGGGTTGCAGAATTATATTAGAAAGGGATTACTTGAATTGGAGACTGAAGACTTGTTTTCTTCTGTTCCTAGTTTCTTCCGTGGTAGGATTGTTAGAAGTACTAGAAATGATTAAAGTGGATGGCTTATATTTAGTAAATTTTTGTTTGTCTTACCAACACTAACAAACTTTAGGATGTTAGGACTCCCCAATTTGAGAATTCATTCACCTTTGGAGTAGAAGTTTATGGTATTTCTCAATCTTTTAGGCCTTATTGCAAGCATCATCTAGTGTGTTAAAAGAGTGTAACCTAACATTTTATTTTTTTAAGTTCTGACCTTAACCTATCAAGGAATTGATTGTAACCCAAAGGGTCTGCAGTCATGTTACTAATTATACCTCACATGCTTAGGGGATAGAATTGACTCAAGGATATTTGAACCGAAGTTACTCATTAATCAAGTAATTGTCTTCATTAGTAAGTAGGGAGATATTATTATTTCTAATTTTTGTTTCATCTTAGCCCACAAAGAAATGTATTGTATTCCTTCCTTTAACATTATACATTCAGTTAGATTTCTTTGCAATATTGTTAGCCAAAACCAAGGAGTTCTAGTTTGGCAAAGCAAACTCATTGGTTTTCATTTATCTTTGTCAGGAGGAACCTAATATTTGTATAAGGGTTTCTTGGCATGGTAGGTATAGCAGTTATACTGTAGCAGGCTGTTCAAGGTTGTACCTTTGTATTGGCAGCCTACTAAACTGCCTAAGGATTATTATAACAACCTAATCCAGCTGAATGAAAGGATACTGAAATTGAAGTATATAACAACCTAATCTGCTCATGGTGTGTGCATCTCTCAAAGGAAGTATGCCTTAGATATTTTGAAAGAGACTAGTATGCTTGATTCCTGGCCTATAGATACTCATTTGTTATAGATACTCATTTGGATCCTAATGTTAAGCTTGTACTAGGACAGGGGAAGCCATTGGTGGATCCTTGGCAATATAGCAGATTAGTTGGGAAGCTTAATTACCTCACCATTACACGACCATACATCACTTTTGTTGTTAATGTGGTAAGTCAATTTGTGGACTTCCCTTGTGATAGTCACTAGCATGCTTTAGTGCGTAACTTGAGATACATTAAAAGTGCTCCTGGTAAAGACTTATTTTTTGAGAACGAAGGACACAAGCAGGTTGTTGGATATATTGATGTAGATTGGGCTGGTTGTCCTACAGATAGGTGCTCTACCTTGGGTTATTGTATCCTAGTTGGAGGAAATTTGGTGTCTTGGAAGAGTAAGAAGCAAAATTTATTTCAACCAACATCCGACATAATTGAGGAAGAGAATTAAGATTCTGGAACTACGGATGTTGAATTACATCAAACTTATATAGATCTAACTATCTCCTCAAATCTCATCTTTATTAAAATCCAAAGGATAAAATTCCTCAGCTAGACCACAAATAGCATCTACAAAGAATGATTTGAAACCATCAGTAGGATTTAAAGCCTCGCATAGCTTAAGAAGTTCTATTGTTTTCTTCGTAAATCTGTTATTCAACTCCATCAACTGAAAATCTATTACAACATTGAATTTTTGAAAGTGATAGTAGCCCTCCACTGTAATATTATTTTCCAGTTGACAAAAACGTCCTGTACCATCCATATAACGACCAGTTAATTCCGACACATCAACAACATTACTGTCATGTGTCACGGGTAGGAGGGGTGGTAATGTAATAAGGTTATACTATGAGTAGTAAGTAGTATATTAGAAGTTTGCATTGAGGAGTTGTAATTTGTTTGTTGTCGCATTAGGAGTGGTACATTCCCAGCAACGGCATTCCGTTCTCGATTCTCACCCTGCCACCTTTCCATGGCCTGATCAATTCAAGCATCTACCCCTGCTCCAATTGAGGATTCGAGAGTCCCCATTCTGGTTTGCACCTCCGCCACTTGTAACCACTTGTTGCAGTTGAGACTCCATCTGCTTCATCTTCGTTCCTTCGGCCATATGGATAACCTTCTCTTCTTTTGCTTGCGCCCAAGAACACTGCTCTGATACCAAATGTCAGCTTCCGAGTAGCTAATTGTTGTTTCTCCGGTTGAGTGATTGAACGTTATCGATAGAATTAGGGGGAAGAGAAGCAGTAGGGAGAATGAGAGGAAGAATGAGGAGAGAGATAATAGAAACTTCTAGGAATATTCATTCATAATGATTGGTGAGATGGACAGCTGCTTTATAAAGCTAAGCCACCTGTCCATGTGCGTAACAAAATGCCGTTGCTGGGAATGTACCACTCCTAATGCGACAACAAACAAATTACAACTCCTCAATGCAAACTTCTAATATACTACTTACTACTCATAGTATAACCTTATTACATTAGCACCCCTCCTACCCGTGACACATGACAATTACTTCTACAAAATTGTACCACATACCACAAAAAACTTTTCCACTGATCATCACGCATCTCTTGAAGAAGCAGCTTTGTATTTGAGACAAAATTCATTGCATTTAAAATGTCTTGATCTTTTATTTGCAATGCCTGACCCAAAATATTAGATTTTTCCAACTCTTCATGCATCAACAACGAGATAAATACAAACTCAAATGTTTTCATAACTTTTAAAGCACCTTAAGCCCCTGCCCACATACACTATTGTTGGACCTCTCATCAATAAGATTTGCAGGAAGTGTACTAGTAGAACCAAACATCTCAATCAATCTTTTAACAGAGGCAAAATGTGAACTCCAACGAGTAGCTCCAGCTCGTTGCAAAGTACAAACCTGATTAGCTCCAGTATTAGTCGGAACTTCTACTGCTATCAAATCAACAATTTCATGCTCTTGAATTGATTTTAATTGAGAATGGTGCTTAGTAAAAGCACCAACAAAGGTGGCAATAGAATTTAATGATTGAAAAAATAGCCACACATCATGTACATCTTTAGCTACTGCAACTAAAGCTATTTGTAGTCGATGAGCAAAACAATGAATGTAATAAGCATATGGACATTCTCTAAGAAATAATATTTGCAGTCCGTTCCATTCCCCCCGCGTGTTGCTAGCACCATCATACCCCTGACTTCGTAAATTTGTAACCAAGAGATTGTATTGGCTTAATACAATACATCTCTTTTTTCAAATTCAATGCATTTGTATTTTAACACTCACAACGTCAAAAAACTGTTCTTTAATAAATCCATCACTATCAACATATCTCAAAATAATAGCCATTTGTTCATGTGATTCATCAACTGCTTCATCAACAAGAATGCAAAATTTAGCATCTCCAATTTCTTTACGAATTTTATGTCGCACACAATCATCAATAATTTTCAATATCTCTTTATGAATACTTGGTGATGTGTAGTTGGCATTTTTAGCTGCATTTTCTAGAACATCATCATCAATTTCTTTGTTTGCTCGCAATTTGATTAATTCAATATAATTCCCACGAATAGTAGACTCGGCAGACTCATCATCATGACCTCTAAATGCATACCTTTGCAATGCTAACCACTCCACACTTTCTATGGAGGTCTTTACAAGCAAACGGTTTTGTTTCTTTTCTTTTTCAATTTGTTGATCTATCATTCTCTCAATATATTGATTTGGATTTCTCAAGTTTTCCTATTTTTCCATATCAATGTTATGTAATGAACTACCATCTCCTTCATGTTTTTTCAACGGACAATCTTTACAATTAACTCTCTTCCAATTTTTGAACCCCTTGACTGTGAATGTTTCAGGTTGTGATGTATTACTTTCAAATAGATAACACAGAAAACAAAATGCACTTTCTTTCTTCACAGAAAACTCAAGCCGTGGATGTTTTGTGAACCTAGTGGATTGAAATTGACGATTTTGAGCCTCAAATTTTACATAAGGATACTCATAAATAGGTTGACACGGTCCCATATCGATATATGCTCTCCAAACCTCATCTTGTTTGTCTAATGGATATTGTGATATTGGGATTCGCTTTCTAGGATCACGTTCATAATACGAGATATTACTTTCAGCTGATTCAATAGTACATTCATCTAGAGGCTTGGATATATATAATTGTGTTGAAAGGTCAAAACTAAGGGAGGTTGAATAGTCAAATGAAATGATGATTTTAAATGAGTTGAAAAGTCAAAATTGAAGGGTTTGGAATTGGGCTATGAGGCTACCGGGTGAAGATATATATATATATATGAATGTTATATGTTTATTTAATTGATTTGTTTAAAGAAGTGGTTATATATGTGTATATATATGTGTGTGAGTGGGTATAAAAGGAAAAGAAAAAGGGAAAAGGGGGAGCAATTGATAGCAGTTTTCAGGAGCCTTGGCTAGGGCTTCTTCTTCTTTTCCTCCTCTCCTTCTCTTCTTCTTCTCCTTGATGTTCGAAGGCTCCAAGAAGGGTACAAGCTCCAGGGCTACTTCTCCTCAACTCCAGCGGCCAGATTTCTGTCTTCTCCTTCGTTCCAGCAGCTTTGTTCCTTCTTCGGTTCTGTTCGGCTGCAGTATGGTTATCCATCAAAGGCAAGTTCTTCTTCCTCTTTCCCATTTAAGAGGCAAGTTCCTATCTCATTCTTTCCATTTTTGCAAGTTCCTAAACTCCCTTTTCTATTCCAAAAACACATTCTTTTCATTTCGTAATGTTAGCACTTGGAACTCTTAATTTTCGACCAGATTGTGCATGCTGTACGTTTTAGGGTATAACTTTCTGTGGTTATATCCAATTTGCAATCCGCTTTTTGTTTCGTAAACTAGACTTCATAAGTTTCGTTTTGACGTATGACTTGAGTTATTTGGTTACATTTTGAGGCCGTAACAACCCTGTTGATCTCTGCCTAAAATCTGGAATTTTATTGTTTCGGGTAATCTGTCTTTGCTTCGGTTTTTGGGGAATAATTTTGTGTGATTATTTCCGATTTTGAATCCGTTTATTGTTTCAGAAACTAGAGATTTTGAGCTTCAATTTAGCCACATTTTTTGTGGGATTTGACTACGTTATGAGCCCGAAATAGGCCCTTGAAGTTACCGTTCGTAATCTGGAAATTTCTGGAATTCTGCCTATTAAATCCTTTTCGTGTTGTCTATTCTTCCTATGGTTGAGATTATGATTCTTGCATATTCTTTCTTATTTAATCTTGTTGTG
Organism: Diospyros kaki; assembly: GCA_036245055.1. Taxonomy (NCBI): domain Eukaryota; kingdom Viridiplantae; phylum Streptophyta; class Magnoliopsida; order Ericales; family Ebenaceae; genus Diospyros; species Diospyros kaki. The sequence goes on along the minus strand of BSEG01000010.1, from coordinate 33,970,864 downwards.
CTTCTTGAAATGTTTGTTGAGTTTGTCGAAAGCCTAAATAGGGTTCGATTCACCCTATATTTCTTAAGAAATGATGCATTTCTTGATTAGAGGGTAGTGTTTTGCAAGATTTGGTGTTTTCTTGCTTGTATTTTCGTCTCTCGCGATGGTCATTCATGTTTTCTGAGTTCTAGCAGTTGACCGACCGTGTCGTGACTGTCGACTGTTGGGACATGGCTGTCGACCGTTGAAACGTATCTGTCGACCATTCTGTGTATTTGGCTTTGGCGGTCGACCATTGCGCGACAAAACTAAAAAATCTAAGCTTTTAGATGAATGTATTATTGAACCATCTGAAAGTAATACCTCGTATTATGAACGTGATCTTGGAAAGCGAATCCCAATATCACAATATCCATTAGACAAACAAGATGAGGTTTGGAGAGCATATATATCGATATGGGACCGTGTCAACTTATTTATGAGTATCCTTATGTAAAATTTGAGGCTCAAAATCGTCGATTTCAATCCACTAGGTTCACAAAACATCCACGGCTTGAGTTTTCTATGAAGAAAGAAAGTGCATTTTGTTTTCTGTGTTATCTATTTGAAAGTAATACATCACAACCTGAAACATTCACAATTAAGGGGTTCAAAAATTGGAAGAGAGGTAATTGTAAAGATTGTCCGTTGAAAAAACATGAAAGAGATGATAATTCACTATATAACATTGATATGGAAAAATAGGAAAACTTGAGAAATCCAAATCAATATATTGAGAGAAGGATAGATCAACAGGTTGAAAAAGAAAAGAAACAAAACCGTTTGTTTGTAAAGACCTCCATAGAAAGTGTGGAGTGGTTAGCATTGCAAGGGTGTGCATTTAGAGGTCATGATAAGTCTGCCGGGTCTACTATCCGTGGGAATTATATTGAATTAATCAAATTGCGAGCAAACAAAGAAATTGATGATGATGTTCTAAAAAATGCAGCTAAAAATGCCAACTACACATCACCAAGTATTTAGAAAGAGATATTGAAAATTGTTGTAGATTGTGTGCGACATAAAATTTGTGAAGAAATTGGAGATCCTTAATTTTGCATTCTTGTTGATGAATCATATGAAGAACAAATGGCTATTATTTTGAGATATGTTGATCGTGATGGATTTGTTAGAGAACAGTTTTTTGACGTTGTGAGTGTTAAAGATACAAATGCATTGACTTTGAAAAAAGAGATATGTACTGTATTAAGCCAATACAATCTCTTGGTTACAAATTTACGAGGTCAAGGGTATGATGGTGCTAGCAACATGCGGGGGGGATGGAACGGACTGCAAGCATTATTTCTTAGAGAATGTCCATATGCTTATTACATTCATTGTTTTGCTCATCGACTACAATTAGCTTTAGTTGCAGTAGCTAAGGATGTACATGATGTGTGGCTATTTTTTCAATCATTAAGTTCTATTGTCACCTTTGTTGGTGCTTCTACTAAGCGTCATTCTCAATTAAAATCAATTTGAGAGGATGAAATTGTTGATTTGATAGCAGCAGAAGAAGTTCCGACTTGTACTAGAGCTAATTAGGTTTGTACTTTGCAACGAGCTAGAGCTACTCGTTGGAGTTCATATTTTGCCTTTGTTAAAAGATTGATTGAGATGTTTGGTTCTACTTGTACGCTTTTTGCAAATCTTATCGATGAGGGGTCCAACAATAGTGTACGTGGGTAGGGGCTTAAGGTGCATTGAAAGTTATGAAAACATTTGAGTTTGTATTTATTTCGTTGTTGATGCATGAAGTGTTGGAAAAATATGATATTTTGTATCAAGCATTGCAAATAAAAGATCAAGACATTTTGAATGCAATGAATTTTGTCTCAAGTACAAAGCTACTTCTTCAAAAGATGCGTGATGATCGGTGGGAAAGTTTTATGTGGTGCAATTTTGCAGAAGTAATGATGTTGATGTGTCGGAATTAACTGATCATTATATGGATGGTGCAGGACGTTCTTGTCAACTGGAAAATAATACTACAGTGGAGGACTACTATTACTTTCAAAAATTCAATGCTGTAATAGATTTTCAGTTGATGGAGTTGAATAACAGATTTACGGAGAAAATAATAGAACTTCTTAAGCTATGTGAGGCTTTAAATCCTACTGATGGTTTCAAATCATTCTTTGTAGATGCCATTTGTGGTCTAGCTGAGGAATTTTATCCTTTGGATTTTAATAAAGATGAGATTTGAGGAGATAGTTGGATCATTACAAGTTTGATGTAATTTTGCATCTACAGTTTCAGAATCTTAATTCTCTTCCTCAATTATGTCGGATGTTGCTTGAAACAAAGAAGTCATGTCATTATTTCTTGATTGATAGGTTGATTCATTTTGTGTTGACTTTTCCAGTTTCTACAACAATAGAATGGGCTTTTTCAGGGATGAAACTCATCAAAACATCACTTTGCAATAAAATGGCAAATGACTTTCTGGCAAACACCATGATTATCTACATTGAGAGGGAGATTGCTTTTGGTATTGATATAGATTTACTCATTGACAAGTTTGATCTTTTGGGGAATTGCAAGGTGCGGTTTAAATAGTTTTATAAGGTATTTGTATTGCACATTTTTGGTATTTTTTTTGTTGCTTTTTGCTTTCTATTTTTAAGTTAATGAATTATGTTAATTATGCATATAAAGCTCGTTAAACTCCCATTTTTGTCTTTTTGTTTTTCTCTTATTGGTGAAGCTCACGGTAGAAATTTTTTTTTGAAGCCCCCAAGGTAATAAATCCTAAATCCGCCCCTGTTTGAGGGGCTTTACCATCTTGCCCTGCCATCATCTATGGCACTTGTTTGCACTACTATAGGGGCATCTCATCCTCAGATTCATTCTTTGCTTGGTCATCCTCATTTTTCTACTCTTCGACATATGATTCATTTGTTGACTGTTTTAGAATGCGTCTTGTCAGCTAGGCAAACATGTTTGTTCTTATTCTAGTTGTCTTAATAAACGAGTTAATGCTCCTTTTGATCTTATACATTCTAAGATTTAGGGTCCTAGTAGAGTCAAGTCTAAACAAGGTTTTTCCTATTTTGTTACATTCATTGATAATCATTTTCATTGTACTTGGCTTTACTTTATGAAAGATTGTACTGAATTGCAATTTTTATTCAATTCCTTTTGTAATGAAACTTCTACTCAATTTGGTCGTACCATTCAGATCCTTTGTAGTGATAATGCAAAGGAATATTGTTCTCATGCATTTTTGGCTTTTCTCTCATCTTGGGGTATTTTTCATCAGTTCTCTTGTCCTTATACTTTACAACAAAATGGGGTGACTGAACGTAAAAACCGTCATCTCATTGAGGTTGCCCGAACGCTTCTCCTTCACATGCATGTTCCTATTGTCTCTTGGGATGCCGCTCTTCTGGTCAACTGAATCCCATCCACTGTTTTGAATGGAGCCATTCCACATGCTTAACTTTTTCCTCGTGATCCTCCATCCATCCTATCCTTCCTCGTGTCTTTGGATCAATTTGTTTTGTCCATCTTCTTTCCCTTGGTCGTGATAAATTGTCTCCTTGCTTGATCAAGTGTGTGTTTCTAGGCTACTCTCGTCATCAGAAAGGGTACAAGTGCTACTCCCTTGAACTTGGTAGATATTCTCCTCTTCAAACTTATTAGCGTCATTCTAAGCCTCCATCAGTGCCTCCAACTCGAGCTCTTCCTATTGCCGATGATGGTATTCCTTCAAATTCGTGTCTTCCTCTAGCTGGTGCCATTGTTCTGTCTCCTTCCGACTTTGCCCAAGCTCATGTTCATCATGGTACACGTTCCACTCGTAACCCTCATCCTATTTATACTTTTGTTAGCTATCACCGTTTGTCACTTGTTTATTCTGATTTTGTATCTGCTTTCTCTTCTGTTTCTATTTCTAAGACAGATGCTAAAGCTTTTTCTCATCCTGGGTGGAGACATGCTATGAATGAGATGTCTGCCTTTCTAGCTAATGAGATGTGAGATCTAGTTCCTTTCCCTCTGGGGAAGTCTATTGTCAGTGGGTGTTTATAGTTAAGGTTGGTCGGGATGGCTCTGTTGATTGTCTATAAGCTCAATTGGTTGCTAAAGGCCGCTATTCAGCTGGATACTACTTGTATTTTGAGAGGACAAAAGTTTTCTAACATTTTATTCATAATGAGGTACAACCATGGGACAACATATTTCCTAATATATATGTACAACACTAGTTCTAACACTCTCCCTCAAGCTGGCGCATATATATCATATATGCCTAGCTTGGTACATATGTAGGCAAGCCATGGACCTCGTAATGCCTTGGTAAGAAGATCAACTAACTGGTCATTAGAGCCAATAAATGAGGTACTAATCTTTCCAGAAATCAACTTCCGTCTCACAAAGTGACAATAAATCTCTATGTGTTTGGTGCGCTCATGAAAACTAGATTAGAGACAATATGAAAAGTCGCTTGATTATCACAAATAAGCTGTATAGACCCCGAATCTCCAAATTTCAACTCCGTAAGAAGTTACTTGAGCCAAATCAACTCACATGTGGCTAAAGTCATGGCTCGATATTCCGCTCTTGCACTAGATCTAGTTACAACATTTTGCTTCTTACTCTTCCAAGACACTAAATTTCCTCCAACTAGGATATAATAACCCGAGGTCTCGCCTATCTGTAGGACAACCAGCCCAATTTGCATCAATATATCCAACAACTTGCTTGTGTCCTTTGTTCTCAAACAATAAGCCAATCTCATATATCGTCAAGGATCCTCCAATGACTTCTCCTGTCCTAATACAAGCTTAATATTAGGATTCAAATGAGTATATATAGGCCGAGAATCAAGCATGCTAGTCTCTTCCAAAATATCTAAGGCATACTTCGAGAGATGCACACATTATGAGCAGATTAAGCTACCTCAATGCTAAGAAAACACTTCAGGTTGCCCAAATCTTTGGTCTGAAAATGAGAATGCAAATGAGTCTTCAATTGCTCAATATCAACCTTGTCATCTCTTATAATAACAATGTCATTTACGTACACCACCAAAAATATGACTTCACCAATATAATGGCGATATAAAATAAAATGATCAGTTTCACTTCTACTTGTACCAAAAGACTATATGATAGAGTTGAAGCGACCAAACTATCACTGAGGAGATTGCTTCGGGCCATATAAGGATTTTTTTAGACGACATACTAGACGGGACTCCCTTTGAGTAACAAAATCAGGAGGTTACTTTATATACACTTCCTCTTGAGGTTGCCATGAAAAACATTTTTAATATCCAGCTAATAAAGAGGCCACTGCTAAATAGCGACCATAGCAAGAAAAACATGAACGAAAGCAATCATAGCCCCGAGAGAGAATGCATCACTATTATCTAGGCCAAAAATTTGAGTATAGTCCTTAGCAATCAACTGAACCTTTAGACAATTAACAAAACCAGCTGCAACGGTAGATCGGCAAAATGGTAGATCGGCAAAATGATGGTGACGACAGATGGAAACAGCCATGTGAGATCTGAGAAACCGACGTTGGATGGTGGCAGTGACAGCTGCGGACAAAGTGATCAGCGGTGGTGGCGTCGGCTGGCGACAGTGGCTGGAACTAGGGGTTGGGTTATGGTTTGTCTAGTGGCTCTGATACCATGTTAAATTCTGAGAGGAGAGAAGTATTTCTTGTATTTTATTCACAATGAGGTGTGTGTGTGTGTGTGTGTATATATATATATATACCAATCTACAAGTACAACCATGGAAGAACATATATTCTAAATATATATGTACAACACTATCTAGCATATATATTATGTATGTACAACACTACTTCTAACAATCCCTATTGCCCACCTAATAGAGTAACCTTGCTGTCTAAATGCACCTACAAATGTGTGGCTCTTTCTATTTGTTCACAGAAGAAAGTGCAATCCTCTTGAGGTATTTTTTGTGTTTTTTTTCCTTTTTCTCCCCCTGAACTTTTTCTGCGCTCCTTTCCTGAATTAGTGTTGATGAAAATTTTTGCATGCTACCAGCAGAATTAGTGAAGTTACTTATCCAATAATTAGAAAATAAAAGCATAAATGATGTCAGAATACCTCAGTACTCTCTGAGAATCACTAGAACTTTTGCTATCCCTGTCAATGGGGTTGTTTCAATTCCTTTATCTCTATTACGTCACCATATTCTTTGGAGTAGAATGTTGCCTACACTATCTTTATCCATTAGAATTATCAAATTCTCTCAAACTAGTCTGTCAAGAAGAATGTAAAGGAAAAGAGAGAAGAGGGGGGGGGGGGGTGTTGTTTCTTGTCAGAAGCTGAGTGACTTTTAGGATAGGGGAGGTGTGGGATAACTCATCAATTCAGATGTATCTGTTCACTTAGCCCCAAAAAAGAAAAGAAAATAAGAGGGAAAAAATGCTATTTACTGACCCTAGTCGCCCTACTCTTGAACATCCTCTTGAGCCCTTGCTGCAAGTGTGCTTTTTGCTTCTCAACTTAAGGAATGCAAATCCTTTACTCGTTATTTTTATGCCAACATACTGCCACGCTGGAAATGAGGCCCTTTTGGATTAAACTCCGCACAATGACCAGCCTGAAAATTGTTGCTGGAAACAGCAGATAGCTCGTTCTCTTAAGAGTATTTGTTTTCTTTTTCTATTTTTTCTTCTGTCCTGTTAGACGAGTGTTTCACCTTGTGATAATATGTTATCCTGGAAATAATTGCCTCCGCAGTCAGCTGAAATAAACGTTAATTTCCCTTGTATAGGGGTTTGCAACCATGCATTCCACTTCCACTGCATCAGCAGATGGCTCAAGACCCGGCAAGTTTGTCCATTGGGTAGGTTCAATTTTCCCAACTTGCCACTCCCAGATTCAATCAAATCAGTGTGTTTCTGAGTGCTGATATCTTTTGCTTATTTTTGCCGCTCTTGCCTCCCCTTTGCAGATAACAGTGAGTGGGAGTTTCAAAAGTACGGACATTAGGAGCTTTGTACATCTGAATGGTTGGTCCTATGCCTTGTCGTAAGTGGATTTTTGGAAACCATCACCATCCTTTCAGCCTAGACTTGGTCCCCAGAAAGCTGTGAACAAAAACTGTTAGCTCTGTCCCAATTATAATTACCCTGTCCTAGGAATATCATATCATATCAGACCTGTTTCCTGCTGAACAAACTCGTTTGGTCCCTATACATATACAGTTGTTTCAAGCAGCTTTGATGTGTTAGTTTTTTTTTTTTTCCTTTGAAAAATAGGAACTAAATATTGCAAATCTGAGAAAATGAATTAGTGTTGGTAGAGTTTGGATGGATCAATAGAGGAGGGATCTGTCGATTGAATATAAGCCTAGAAACACTATTTTGGGGATACCGGTTTTTTCCGGAAAATGAAAATTGTGCACTTTTAAAATGAAAACGTTTTTTTCTTTTCAAGAGTAAAGACAAAAACAAACATAAGGTTGAAAATAACACGTTTTTGCCTTTTCTTTTTTTTTGGGTAGTGTTTATTAATTAAGATATATATAGAAAAAAGTAAAAAAGAGAAGCATCTCGGATAAAATTATTTTTTAATTATGTTTATTAAATTTATCTTAAAAGAAGTTGTGTGATTTCTTATTTTAAAATTTTTAGATAAATTTATTTTTTTTAAATTAAGTTATCTTGATATAATTTTATCTTATTTATTTTAACCAACACTATCTTAGTGAAAATTTTCAAAAACATCAACTCAATTTTTGTTTTTGTGTGATTTTCTTTTTTGTATAATATCAAAATTCAAAATTGGGTAAACTATCGTTTTGTTATTTCCTAAATTTGAGGTGTTGGAGATTGATGTTTTCTCCAATATGAAAACAACCCATCTTTTCAAAGATGGTTTAGAAATTAATTCAACAGGCATCTTTTGCATTGTATTAACCTAAAAACAAAAAATAAGTTTATGTAGAGAATATGTAATTTTTTAATTTTAAATTTTATTATAATTTTATTTTTAAGCGATTTCTTTTTCTATTGCTTTGTTCAGCAATTTCTAAAATATAATCAACTCCTATGGAGCAATTATATTTGTACCATATATATGAATTTGTGAATTTCGAATAGAAAAATATCAATTTTTTGTAAAATAAATTACATGGTATTAAAGTAGACCTAACATTGATCTATTCATTCTAAATCTGCAATTGATTTCATTCCAAATTTGTGTCTGATAATTTTAGTCTGTTCTTCTCAATTTTGCATTTGATTACATATTTTTGCCACCAAACATTTGAGTCTTATTTTTCTCGTGTTTTCATTTGCAATGGTATTTACTGTTGAAGTTTATTTTTCCTCTCAAATTCCCTCAATTTTGACCCTAATAGGAGGATCTAATTCCTCTACTCTTATTACCAAACATAATTTGAATGGTCACAATTATTTATCGTGGTCTCATTCAGTCATGATATTCATTTGTGATCGAGAAAATGATGATTATCTCACTAGTGTTGCCCCTAAATCGAAGACCGATGATTCGATGTACAAGGTGTGGAAGACATAAAACAATATGGTTGTCATGGCTTATCAATTCCATGACAATTGGAGTCTGTGAAAATTTTATTGTCTACGAGACAACACAAAAAACCTATACAATTATTAAGGAAAGACCTATTCTAACACGGAAGATGCAATAGAAGCCTTCAAAATTGGAGGAATTTTCCATGATTTCCGTCAAAGAGATCTCACTGTCACCCAATATTTTAGTTGATTGATAAGATATTGACAACAACTTGGTATGTATGAGGCAACAACATGAGAATGTCAAACTGATACTGAAAAGTTCAAGAAGATTGTTGAGAAAAAGTGAATTTATAAGTTTGTATTGGGTCTCAACAAAGATTTAGATGAAGTTCGAGAGCAGATATTGGCTATCAAACCTCTACCAAATTTGCGTGAAATTGCTTCAGAAGTGCAACGTGAAGAAAGTAAAAAGAAAGTGATGATGGGCATTACAAATCAACCACTAACTATTGAAGGTTCTACCATGCTTTCTTGGGGGAATGGATGCTTTCTTGGGGGATGTTATTTTTATTACTACATATCTTATTAATCAAATGTCTTCTCGGGTTCTCAAATTTCAGACTCCATGTCAAGTCTTTCTCAAAGCATATCCTACTAGTCATATCATCTCATCTATACCTCTTAAAGTGTTTAGTTGTACTTTTTTTGTCCATATTCCCCATCAAAATCTAGATAAATTAGTCCTAGAGTTATTAAATGTATCTTCCTCGATTATACTCTAAATCAAAAGGGATATAAGTGTTATTCTCCTCTCACAAAGAAAATCTTATCATTCTATGAATGTTACTTTCCTAGAAAAATAGCCCTATTATTCCAATACCAACATTCACGGGGAAAGTGAGAATTTAGAAAAATTTTGGTTTTGGGAGTTTGAATCATCTCCTTCAACTATCATTCCTTCTACTCTTAGTCCAAAGTCTCATGTCATTGACAATCACTCAAATTTATAGCCTTTAACTGTTTTGATACAACATTTACAATCTCTTTCAATTGTTAACAACAAAGAGTTAATTATCTATTCTAGAAAGAAGAAAGATTAAGGACATATAGAAGAACAAATGCAACTCATTACTAACTATGAAGCTAAAACAAATTCAATTTCAAAAGAGACATAAAAAAGTAACACTATTTCTAATTTTAAAGTAGTGAATTTAGATGATCTTAATCTACCAATTGCCCAAAGAAAAGGTGTAAGGTCCTACACAAAGTATCACATTTGTAATTTCCTATCTTACAAGAGATTATCCCCAAAATATCGTACTTTTACTACTAAACTCACAAATATTCAAGTTTCTAATAATATACAAGAAGCTCTCCAAATACCTGAATGGAAGTAAGTTATAAATGAAGAAATCAGAGCACTTAAAAAGAATGGAACTTGGGATGTAGTCAATTTGCCTCATGAAAAGAATCCAGTTGGATGCAAATGAATTTTTACCATTAAACAGAAAGTAGATGGAAGTGTGGAAAGGTTCAATGCCCGATTAGTTGTTAAAGGTTTCACACAGGTTTATGGTATTAGCTATCAAGAGACTTTTGCTCTTGTTACTAAATTAAATGCAATTTGAGTACTTTTATCTCTTATAGTGAATCATGACTAGAAATTACATCAATTAGATATTAAGAATGTTTTTCTCAATGAAAACTTAGAAGATGAGATATACATGGAGATACCTGCAAGTCTTGAGTATTAAACAAATTCAAACAAAGTTTGTAAGTTAAAGAAATCTCTTTATAGTCTCAAATAGTTTCCAAGAGCTTGATTGGACAGATTTACTAAAATAATAAAGAAGTTTGGTTATTTACAATGTCAGTATGATCATACTTTGTTTATAAACAATTATCCTAGTGGAAAAATATCAAGTATTATTGTGTATGTGGATGATATAGTCCTAACAGGAGATCGTGAAGAGGAGATTAGCAAACTCAAGAGGTTTCTTGCAAATGAATTTGAAGTTAGAGACTTGGGGAATCTGAAATATTTTCTTGGGATAGAAATTACAAGATCCAAGACATGTTGTTTCTCAATGTAAGTATGTTCTTAATCTACTTAAGGAAACTGGAATGTTTGGATGCAAACTTTTAGATACTCCAATGGAGATTGTAACTAAAGATAGGGGAGAAAATAAAAAATGCTCCTATTGACAAAGGGATATATCAAAGATTGGTTGGTAGATTTATCTATCTATCACATACAAGACTTGATATTAGTTTTGCGATAAGTGTAGAATTTATGAACAATCCCATTGAAAAGTATATGAACTGATTGTATCATATTTTGAGATACCTAAAGAAAAACTCACAGGAAAGGGCCATTCTTTAAGAAGACTAAAAAGAAAAGCCCCCAAAGCATAGGTTGAGTGGTCGGGCAAGTGATACGCTGAAATTCGCACCAATAGGTTGTAAGTTCGACTCATCACCTTGCGCAAGGGCCAAAGGCCTGACCTGCAAATTTACTTCCTCTACCAAAATTGAGGGCACGAATGATGGGGTCGCGTAAGGGCGGTCATCCCAAGACTAAAAAGAGCAATATTAAGGTATTTATTGATGTAGATTGGGATGATTCTATTACTGATAACTTTTGATTTTTTTTTTTTTTTTTTATGATCGAGATTTCAAGCTTCGCCCGACTAGTTTTGGGAGAGAGCAACCTTCCCCCTTGGTTCGCTCTTCAGGTAGATCCAGATGCAGTCATAGCTTATACCCATTTGGAGTAGACATTCGAGAAGCGACTTCCCTTCTTGTGAACCTCCCTTTATGTCATGTCGATGAAACTCCTGGAATGGTAATAGGGCGCACCAAGACCCTGCCTTCATAAGGATTCGAACCTCCGATACTCACTTTAACCCCCTAGTGCTTTACCGCTACGTCATGTCCGGGAGGGCATCAACTTTTGGATATTGTACTTATGAATGGAAAAATTTGGTAGTTTGGTACAGTAAGAAGCAAACAGTTGTGCCTTAAAATAGTGCAGAAGTTGAATTTAAAGCAATAGCTCATGGAATATGGGAAGGAATGTGGTTGAAGCAATTGCTTCTTGAGCTTAAAATTATATTAGGTGGTCAAATTAACATATTGTGTGATAATCAACTTGTTATAACCATAGCTAAAAATTCAGTTCATCATGATCGAACTAAACAAGAGATAGATAGGCACTTCATACAAAAAAAAATTGAAGATGAAACTATTAATATTTCCTACATATCTAGTGCTCATCGAATTGCAAATATTTTAACCGAGACTCTACAATGATCAAGTTTGAGGATATGCAATCTAAGCTGGGTTATAGAAAGTATGTAATTATTTAGTTTTAAATTTTTTATTTGAGTGTACAATTTGCTATAATTTTATGTTTAGGAAATTTGTTTCTTTAGTGTCTTATTTGGCAGTTTCTAAAATATAACTGACTCATATGAAGTGGTTACATATGTACCAATTTGTACATTTCGAATGGAAGTATATCAGTTTTTTGGAAAAAAAAAAAAAACTACAGTTTATGACAATGCCAAACAAATACTAACATTCTGGCATGTCATTCTATCTTTGGAATGCAAAGAAAGTGATCAAACAACTCAATTCTCTTGACATTTTAATCGCAAATGAATAATTGTGTCACTGTCAATATATAAGATTTATATTTGGAAGGAAGTGAAAACTTTGAGAAACCCTCCAAAATCATGTTAGTGGCAGGAAGAAGAAGAAGAAGAACATGAGAAGCAGCAGAAAGAAATCCCAGAAATGGAGGAATCCTAGCCCTAGCCGTGCCCGTGCATCCCAACTTTAGCAAAGAGGCAGTAGCAGATGAAGACGATAGAATCCTAGAAATATTGGACAGTTGCACCGTAAAGGTTAGTATTTGTAATTTTTTTTGTTTAGTTTACTTAATTGTAAAACATGAAAAAATAATTGTTTTGTCTGATGAACCATGAGACCAGGTAGATCTAACAAGTCAGGGACGGATTGGGTGGTAGGGGGGGAGCCCGTTCCAGTCTCAGTCCTCCCTCAAATTTACCTTACAGATCTGGTTCATTTGGGAAGAAAGGGCCTGAAATGACTTGTGAATTGGAGGTCAGTTGACTCAAGCCTTCTCTGCTCTTAGATTCGCCCCTGTAACAAGTCCTCTCATAAAATTATGTTAATAACCCTTTATGCACTCTTAGCTTAATATATAGTAATATAAATTAAAATCATATATATATATAATTATTAAGTAACTATAACTATATATTATTCCCAGTCCCATGGAGTGTAGACTGGAGAGCGGGGGGACAGGGCCAGCTCAAGGCCTTGCCTAGGGCCCCACAAAAATGACGCCTCTTAATCTTTAAAATTCTATTTTATAATAATTTTTTGTTTGAGTTCATATTTTATTATTTTATTTAAATAAAAAATTTCATTAATTCTCTAAGTCTGTAAATTGTTTTATAATATTAGATAATAAACAATAAAATACAAATTAGTAACATAATAAAAAAATAAAAATAAAATAAAAAATAACATTATTTTAAGAAAACTATCAAAATAATTTTTATCTAAAACCACATATATGCCTTGTGAAAGGGAGACAAAGGGTGAATCTAATCTCTCTCTAAGTGTGAGAATTGAGATTCATTTGTTGGTCTCTTTTTATATTAAGACTCACTCACCAAGCGATCATGTCCCAACTCTCAACTCAAGTGTCTCAATTCTCATCATAATATAACATATACCTATCTCAAGATAAAAATATTATTTGATATATACAAATATTTATAAAAGGGGGTTCTAAATAATTTACACATAATTTCCCTTAAACATCATCAATGGTTCCCTAAAATTATTTCAATAACTATAATTTTTTACTAGTTATTTCATCAATTTTCTAGCATTTTTGGATAATTTTCAATACTTTTAGCAATTATGAATAATTGTAAAGTAATTAATGATTAATTACAGAAATTACTTCACCAAATCCTTCTTATTCGGATCAACATTTGATATTGCATAACAAAATCATCAAAATATCCTTCTATAGAATGCAATATAATTTTATCATGTATTTTAAAATTAAGCTAATAACGTGATGTCGACCCAAAATTTAGATCCAAAATAGTAATTTGGATCCAATTTTCAAGTCAAATCTACAAAAACTTGGACCATATCTAATAGGTCTATCGTTATTCAAATTCAAATTAAAGATTTTATTATATGATAAAAGATTAACCCTAAAAATTTTATAAAAAATTTTAAACCCCAACCACCTCAATACCAATTCCAAATATCTTGGCTATTTCAATCTATATAAAGGAAAAACATCCATAAGTAAAATCATTTGAGTACAAATTTTTCATTCTTCTTTTTTACTTTGATTATTGATTTGAGTGTTAAAGGTTATATTAAGAGACTTAATTTTGCTTTACTTTCTTACAGGTACAATCTTTAAGGAGCCAATTTGGAGGTAAATATTTCGAGATCAAGACCCTAAACAATAGACAATGATCAATCTTATTTTTCAACATTAACGTTGAAATAGTTTTTTATTTGACATAAAATTTATAAAAATATTTATAAAAAATGATTTTCTAAATTTAAAAATATAGTTTTCAATAATTACTGTTGCAATTTCCTAATATTTTTGTATTAATTAATCGCACCCTATCATATCGTTTTATATTATATGTCAAATGCAAACACCTATACACATACACAAGCGCGTGATGCACTTTTGCACGTAACCACCATTATTTTATTTTATTTTATTTTCTTAAATTTGATTTGAAAACAACGTAAATCTTTTTTATAAAGTAAGTGTTGATCATCAAAAAAACTTTAAATGTATAATTTTATATTTAAATTAGGGTGTTGGTTAATTAGTTACCAAACTTAAAAATATTATTCATAAAGAAAAGTCAAATCTATTTTATTAAATATGCAAAAACTAGATTTAGTGTTTTGTTATTCTTAAAAATACTCTCTGATTTCTTACTTAAAGAATAAAATTAATTATGTTAATAAGATTTGAAAACTTATGACTTTTCTAAATTATAATAAATAATTTATGAACAATTTTATTTATGCATCAAGACTTAATTTATTTAAAATTTTACCAAAAAATAAAAATTAAACTATAATGGTGAAGTAACACCCAATAATTTTTTTTTTTTATATACACATTTAAAATATCACAACAATTCCTTCCAACATTAGAATTAGTTTCATACTTTGTGGTGCATCCACCACACATGCGCCCATGCGCACGTGCACACACGTATATAATTTTGATCTTTTCAGTAATGTTATTTAATTTAAATTAAGTAATGCAGATGTGATAATTCAAATATAGTGATTATATGATGAACCATATTGGCCTAACCTTGACTGAATCTTGGCCTTACGTCAGTCTACAACAACATCATTACCGTCACATATTGAGTATCCCGTGCCCACTTCAGATCCAATCCTTATTAATGAGGATCATATCTTCATTAATGGCAAATCCCATCGGCATTTAATGAGGGTTTCATTGGCACTGGATATTCAATCTCATCACTCTGTAACGTCCAATGCAATCATGCATGCAAGGGGACCCTTCCTCATTTTATATAAACAGTTCTATCAAGAGCTAAAATATATTCTTTTTTAGTTTACCAATACTTTGTCAATTTACTCTCTTACTTATTTGAGAGTCGGAGTGCTTGCAGGTGTTAGCCACCCCCCAAGGGACCGATCGCCAAAGCCTATTTCCTGTCATTGCAAACTCACGTCCGACCATCTCTTTGGATCAGAAGGAATATATGGGTTCCACCCCTATCAAGTTGTTGAGTTGAAAGAATTAAATAGATGACCTCCACATAATCATTATATTTGAGTTACCAAATTGCTTAGTATAAACTAAACAACGTTACTTAAAAGATTAAAACTCTCTCTATATATATGTGTGTATGTGCGGGCGCGTATGCTTTCATTTATTCTATTTTTAGAAACTTGTATGTATCCTACCAACTATTTATTGTTTAGAGTAAAAAATATCCAAAATCCTGTTATATATGATTATCTAGTTAGTATTGAGTATGTAATAGATGTATTATTAAGCACATAAAAATAAAACAACAAAACTCACCAAATATAAGCTATGGGTCATCGATTGGAGCAAAAAGAACGCGGAAGAATAGGTTGTTCATGGGTTTGTCAATTGGAGAAAGAAAAAGGTGGGTTAGAGACTTAATTCTTTCATTCGAGTTGACGAGAAACAAGAGATATGAGCAAAGACGATAATCGAAGATAAAAGGAAAGGCAGAATGAAGGATCGATTTGATCAATTCTTTTTTTGGTTTTGTTTTTATTTTCTTTTATTTTTTTTCTTTTTAACTCATCTCAAGTGTAAGTCACACATTATTTTAAACTAATTTGATAGTTAATAGGTGGACATTATAAAATTAAGTATTAAAGATGTTACATTTAAAGTTCAAAAAAGTGATAAGACTTTTTATGTAAATTCAAGAAAAAAAATATAAATTTGGCCTGTCTTTTTCCTTTTTCAAGCAAAATTAGATTTGCGTAGAAGCTGCCACTTTGATCTTCGATTGAGGACCACCCCCCCAAGTCCAAGAAACCCACAAATGGAGCCACGTACTAGACGTCGTAACAAATGTGTCCTGGCATTAGAAAAAAAGAAGCATCAATTCAAGACGATCACGTATATATGGTGGTGGGATAATGGATATGTGAATCGCTATTCGCCCTTTGGGAGACAATCACTTGTTGCAGGACACCTAACAAACAATGGATTTATTCCCTTCTGTTTGTAGCATTTTCTGGGAGTGTAGTGTGTTAGATATCAATACACTTCAAAAACACTGTTAACAGTTTAAAATATTTACAATAAAAATAAAAGTATCCTTCTTTTGAAGATAAAAAATGAATTTGGAGGAATAGGAAGATAGCTATTTCTATTTTTAATTATTAAAAAATATTTAATTTAAACCCATCATTACTTTTAAAAAACAAATCCATCCCTTAATCCCACCAACATATAAATAAATAAATAATTAATTCAACACCTCACATTGTGATCAAAATTTATTTTTAAATACGTTAATATCACAGAGAGAGGAAACGAAAATGGGTAGTGTCAAGGTGACATCATCCTCGGTAGCAACCCTTTTTCTGTTTGGTTGCTTAATATGAGTAGACAAGAAGTGGGTTCGGAGTTGGAGCTATCAAAAGAAGTGCATCGACCCCACACCCATTAATTTGCTGCTGCATCCAGGCACTCACTATTTCATACTCCAACTACTAGTGTACAATGTAGTGTAGGCCCTCAATGAATGAATGAAATAGCTTACCATCATTTCCAACAAACCCATTTTGTATTACTCTTGGCATTGTTTGACAAAAGTGTATATAGACAACATTATTTGACAAGCTTAACAATGTTGGTCATTTTTTGATTCATTTTTCTAAGGGTGCGTTTGATAGAGTTGAAAAATGAGGGTAGAATTCTAATTTCATGAAATTTTAATTCTCACTCCAACTCCTAAAAATTTCAATTCCTTGATTTCAAAGAAAATATTCACTTTTTGAACTAAGATAGAATTCGAATTCCATGAAATTAAAAAACTGTTTGATAGAATTTCTTAGAATTTAGATGAAAAATGAATTCCACCCTCATTTTTTATGCTTATCAAACACATCCTAAATATAATTATATTTTCTACTTTTGATTTTGGTTCATAGCACCAACTCTAAATTTTTGTTTCTTCTTAATTTTAATTTTAAATATTCAGACAACGTTTGTTAAAATAAAAAAAAATTATATCAATATAAGATTGGAATGCTTTTCAAACTAAAATATAGAATAATCAAGATAAGATTGAAAAATATTTCAAAATTTTTATCAAATTATTTGTTAAATTTTTTAGAATGTATTGAAGAACATATGTTTTATTTTTTTTTATCTGTAAATTTTAAGATATGCTTATCTAAAGGTGGAGAGACACATATATATAAA
Organism: Diospyros kaki; assembly: GCA_036245055.1. Taxonomy (NCBI): domain Eukaryota; kingdom Viridiplantae; phylum Streptophyta; class Magnoliopsida; order Ericales; family Ebenaceae; genus Diospyros; species Diospyros kaki. The sequence goes on along the minus strand of BSEG01000010.1, from coordinate 33,953,310 downwards.
AAATATTAGATAAGAATTTACATGACTTATTCTTTAAGAATTGTTTAATAAATATATTAAAAATAATAAAATTTTAAAATATTTTTATATTTTATATTTTTAATAAATTAATTTGTTTTTATGTTTAGTATATTTTAATAATTAATACTTATTTAAATCAATCATTAAATATTATATCACATAATGCTCCGCTACATTTATGAATATAATAAATATCTCAAACAATAACCTTGTTATGAATTATATATATATATATATATACACGACGTTAATCCCGAAGTGCAGAAAACGCGTGGAAAAAGCGAAAAACAACAATCAGTAGTGAGTGTGAGCGTGGGTGTGTGTGTGTGTGTGGGTTTCCCCAGAAGATATACGCACCACCTAATATTCATATTAGAAAACACACAGTTTTTGGTTGTGAGTGTGGGGCAGAGGCTTAATTCGCGCCACCATCTGCGGTTGCGAAGCCAAAGGTGTTGGCCGCCACCACCATCAACACGCACGATCCCTTTCTCTCTCTCTCTCTCGGTTGCCACGCCGCTGTAACCGTTCCCTCTCTATCTCCCACTCACTCCTCCGCCATCCTTGTTCACGCGCCGCCGCAACAGAGCTCCGCAATTCCCCATTTCTGCCACGAAGTTTATAGAATTTTCAACTTCTTAGGGTAAAATTAATAAATATTTATTAAAATTTTAAATTATAATTATTTAAATTTTAAATTATAACTACTTATTCATTAATCTTTACTTACTGCTGACCATCAATCATTTATTATAACTCCGTTAGATATTATAAACAAAAAATATTAACAGAATCCGACATGACTAACGGAATTCGACATGACAAAAGTAAATTTAACATACACGAAAATTACAAAAAATAATCAATTTTTTACTTTTAGTCTCATTATTGAATACATTTTTTATGAATTTCGTTGTTCTTAATGGAGGTAAAAAAATTTAAACAAATAGTTTTTTTTACTTTTGGTTTGCATCAATAGCTTTTTTAATTTGAATCATTAGTTTAGTTTTTGGCTTTTGATTTGAGAAGTAAGTGATCTCAAATGCATACTGATAATGGTTTTTGGGACCGACCATCACGTGCCACCTCTGCGATTGGACCTCGGGAATGGAACCTCGGACTTGGGGATGTCAGACCTCGGGTGTAGAACCTGCAAGACAATAGAGGGCCGGGGCTTGGATCCCCCGGGGTGGACTCCGACGCTCAAATTAGTAGAGTAAATGCAAGTAGTAGTAAATGAGAGAGCTGTAGAGCTTTTTATACCTGATGAGGACTAGTCCAGATCTTTTGAACTCCTCACAAGATTGTTGACTTGCCACGTGTCAGCCTCTCGGGCAATTCATGTGGCGAGCGAGGCCACTAGCGCGTAGGGGTATTCTTGTAATTTTTTGTAGTGCCACATCACTTGTCCCCCACTCCTTGAGCTGAGCTGAGAATCATGCTGGGTTGAGGAGTAACTTAATTTCTGAGGTTATTTGACTGTAGATTTTTCTCAATGTGCATAAAAGTATTTTTAGCTCGACAAATGATGATGATAATCTGTGAGACTAGCCACCATGCGCCGCCTAGACAAATAGACCTCGGGAGTGGAAGCTTCGGACTTGGTATTCCCGGCCTCGGATCTGTAGCCTGCACTTCGGACTTGGTTATGCCTGGCGTTGTTTGTGGGGATGTAGCCTGTAAGATAATGGAGCAACAAGGCTGGTCAGGTTGGGATTCTCTAGTCTGGTTGGGCAAACTGGGATTCCTTGGTCTGGCTGGTCAGGTTGGGATTTCCCCTAGTCAGGCTGGGATCCCTTGGTCTGACTGATCAAGTTGGGATTTTCCCTGGTCAGGTTAAGATCCTTTGGTCTGGCTGATCAGGTTGGGATTTCCCCTGGTCAGGTTAGGATTTCCCCTAGTTAGGCTAGGATCCCTTGGTCTAGTTGATCAGGTTGGGATATCCTCTGGTTAGGTTGAGATTTCTCCTAGTCAGGCTGGGATCCCTTGATCTGGCTGATCAGGTTGGGATTTCCCCTGGTCAGGCTGGGATCTCTTGATCTGGCTGATCAAGTTGGGATTTCCCCTGGTCAGGTTAGGATTTCCCCTAGTCAGGTTGGGATTTCCCCTGGTCAGGTTAGGATTTCCCCTGGTCAAGCTGGGATCCCTTGATCTGGCTGATTAGGTTGGGATTTTTCCTGGTCAAGCTGGGATCCCTTGATCTGGCTGATTAGGCTGGGATTTCTCCTGGTCAGGTTAAGATCCTTTGGTCTGGCTGATCAGGTTGGGATTTCCCCTGGTCAGGTTAGGATTTCCCCTGGTTAGGCTAGGATCCCTTGGTCTAGTTGATCAGGTTGGGATATCCTCTGGTCAGGTTGAGATTTCCCCTGGTCAGGCTGGGATCTCTTGATCTGGCTGATCAGGTTGGGCTTTCCCCTAATCAGGTTAGGATTTCCCCTGGTCAGGTTGGGATTTCCCCTGGTCAGGTTGGGATTCCTTGATCTAGCTGATCAGGTTGGGATTTTTCCTGGTCAAGCTGGGATCCCTTGATCTGGCTGATCAGACTGAGATTTCTCCTAGTCAGGTTGGGATCCCTTGGTTTGGCTGATCAGGCTGGGATTTCCCCTAGTCAAGCTAGGATCCCTTGGGCTCTTGACCCTTGAATTTATGTCACTCCCACGCAAAAGAGGGTATTGGGCTCTAAATTTTTTTCGGCCATTACTCAACATTCAGCTAATGGACGGCCTAGGGCATTTGACCTTTGGATTTTTGCCACTTCCACGTGAAGGAGGGTGTTGGGCTCTGAATTTTTTTCGGCCATTAGTCCACCTTCGGCTTGTGGACGGCCTAGGCCACTTGACCCTTGGATTGTTGTCACTCCCACGTGAAGGAGGGTGTTGAGTTTTTTCATGCCATTAGTCCATCTTCGACTTGTGGATGGCCTAGGGCTCGTGACCCTTGAATTTTAGTCACTCCCTCGCGGAGGATGTTGTGCTAGAGTTTTTCTTTGGTCATTAGTCCACCTTTGGGGACGGCTTAGGGCACTTGACGCTTGGATTTTAGCCACTCCCACGCGGAGGAGGGTGTTAGGTTAGAGTTTTTCCTTGGCCATTAGTCCACCTTTGGGGGACAGCCTAGGGCTCGTGACCCTTGGATGAATTTCTCCATGGCTTTTAGTCCACCTTTAGGGACGGCCTAGGGCTCGTGACCCTTGGATGAGTTTTTTCCATTGCCCTTAGTCCACATTTGGGGATGGCCTAGGGCTCGTGACCCTTGGATAAATTTCTCCATGGCTCTTAGTCCACCTTTGGGGACGGCCTAGGGCTCGTGACCCTTGGATAAGTTTTTTCTATGGCCCTTAGTCCACATTTGGGGACGGCTTAGGGCTCGTGACCCTTAGATAAGTTTTTTCCGTGGCCATTAGTCCACCTTTGGGGACGGCCTAGGGCTCGTTACCCTTGGATTTTAGCCACTCCCACGCGAAGGAGGGTGTTAGGCTAGAGTTTTTCCTTAGTCATTAGTCCACCTTTAGGGGACAGCCTAGGGCTCGTGACCCTTGGATGAATTTTTTCGTGGCCATTAGTCCACCTTTGGGGACGGCCTAGGGTTCGTGACCCTTGGATGAGTTTCTTGGCTTTAATCCCCCGGGAGAACTCTGACGCTTAAGTCAGTAGAAGAATATGCCCAAAATGGAAAGTGAACCAGTAGTCAGATGATCTATACTTGTAGAAGTTGACCTCTATTTAAAGATGACGTAGAGCATACTCTGAAGAGATAAGATAACCTCTGAACCAGACATTGGAGAGAATCTCGGTTGACCGAGTCAACCTCGTTTAAAATCAAATATGAGATGAAGGATGAAGATCTAGGTGACACGTGGCGCAACAGTCAAGTAACCTACTCCTCGACCCAGCATAATTCTCAGCTCGGCTCAAGGAGTGGGGGGCAAGTGATGTGGCACCAACTTAAATTACTAGAATACCCCTACGCGCTGGTAGTCTCACCTGTCACGTGGATCACCTGAGAGACCGACACGTAGCCAGTCAACACTCCAAAACGGAGTCCGAGAAATCCGGGCCGAACCGCAAGACCCATTTCATCTTGACCGGGATTCTCGGGAGTCGTGCCCACTTATCTCGAGTATCCCAAAACGGGTTCGCCTATAAAAGATAAGGACTCTCGCCAGGTAACCTAAGCTCTACAGCTCTTTCATTTGCTACTATTTGCATTTACTCTACTGATTTGAGCGTCGGAGTCCACCCCGGGGGATCCAAGCCCCGGCTCTCCATTGTCTTACAGGTTCTACACCCGAGGTCCGACATCCCCAAGTCCGAGGTTCCATTCCCGAGGTCCAGTCGTAGAGGTGGCACGTGGTGGTCGGTCCCAAAAACCATCATCATCAACAACAATCTTTTTTTTTTTTAGGATAGACGCAAGAGTCTCGAAAGTCGTGCCTTCACTGATGAAAATCTGGACGAGGAATTGGATCTGATGGAGTTCCAAGTCTGACAAACCAATAGAGCTGATGGTATGATGAGCTAATGATCTTGTGGGTTGATAATCTGATGGCCTCAAGATGATCTGGTTGTCAAAAGTGATCTGGTGGCCTCAAGGTGACCGGGTGGCCAAAAGTGATCTGGTGGCCTCAAGGTGACCGGGTGGCCAAAAGTGATCTGGTGACCTCAAGGTGACCGGGTGGCCAAAAGTGATCTGGTGGCCTCGAGGTGATCTGGTGGCCAAAAGTGATCCGGTGGCCTCAAAGTGATCTGGTGGCCTCGGGGTGATGAGAGGCCTTGGGATGGACGAGTGGCCTTGAGATGACGGGTGGCCTTGTGACGGACGAGTGACCTGGAGATGGACGAGTGGCCTTGGGATGACGGGTGCCCTCGGATGAACGAGTGGCCTTGAAGGTGACGAGTGGCCTTGATGACGAGTGGCCTTAACCGAGTGGCCTCGGGATGACGGGTGCCCTCGGATGAACGAGTGGCCTTGAAGGTGACGAGTGGCCTTGATGACGAGTGGCCTACAAAACGAGAGCACCGTTAAAGCGCGGGTGGGGGTCCCCGCGCAAACCCTCCGATGCTTAAGTTAGATCTCGAGAGAAAATAAAAGGATTATACTTCAATTACTCAAAATTGCGTATCTTGTGATGAAGGCATGATCTCGTATTTATAGCGGAGGAGAGAGAGAAGATGTGCGAGAATCTCGCGGCCCATTTCGATGATTTCGCGGCTCATCCGAGAGGAAAAAGAGGAGAGACTAGCCCAAGCCCACTTGACCATGATCGGGTGGGGGGTCACTCTGTCATGACCGAGTGGGGGGCCACTCGGTCATGACCGAGTGGGGGGGGGGCCACCCGATCATGCATTCTTCTCCCCTTTTCCTTGGCTCGGTTTTGAGTGGTTCCCATACCTCAACTTCATGCCCAATTTTGATGATGATTGAACGTGAATCTCTCAAAACTCAAAACATAAAAGTTATAGATAATTCTCTTAGCTTTCCATAGAACTTTGAATCAGATAAATCAGAGCTTGTATGAGAAAGTTATGGGCAAAAAATTGAAGCAGTCTCATACCCACTCGGCAAAATCGAGTGGGTCATAAATAGCGAGTGGCCACTCGGTCATGACAGAGTGGGGGCCACTCGGTCATGACCGAGTGGGGGCCACTGGGTCATGACCCAGTGGGGGCCACTCGGTCATGTCTTCTTTTGTCCGAACGAGTGGGGGGCCACTCGGTTATGCCTTCTTTTTCCCTTTTGACTTGGTTCGAGTCCATCTTCCTTCAATACTTAACTCCGAGCCTTCATAGTGTAGGTACATCAACTTCATACCCGATTTTTCCCTTGATTAAGCTAGAATATATCAAAACTCAAAACATAAAAGTTGTAGATAATTCTCTTAGCTTTCCATATAACTTTGAATCAGGTCAATCGGAGCTCGTATGAGAAAGTTATGGGCGAAAAACTGAAGCAGATTGTTCCTGCCCGGCCCTCCATTGTCTTGCAGGTTCTACACCCGAGGTCCGACATCCCCAAGTCCGAGGTTCCATTCCCGAGGTCCAGTCGCAGAGGTGGCACATGGTGGTCGGTCCCAAAAACCATCATCATTTGGCGCCCACCGTGGGGCCCGACGTCCAAATTCGCTAGCCTCTTCATTCCTTACCTCGCGCTTCAGACTTCAACTCCTCACTTCGGACCTCGGTCTTTCCACGAGTGTCACACGACTTTCGCTCCTTGTCATAACTAACTACATGGCTCCCCGAAGAGACGTGACTCGCAGCCAGGTCGGAGCCAATCTAGAAGCCCCGCAACAAGGAGAGAATCCACCACCTCCAGCCAATCCAATGCCGGAGGACCGACTCACTAGGTTGGAAAACCAGGTCCAACAACTAACTGAGTTGTTGACTGGTTATCTACACCAGACCGAGCAGCATCGTTCTCATGTGCCCTCCCAGCGGGTGGAGCATCAATCTCCTCCTCCTACTCGGGAGCCTCGTAAATCCCCCCAGACGGGTCAGGAAATCCATTCCTCTGAAGCGGCAGGATCCACTTCTGCCCCCGCGCGAGAGAGAGGGACTTCGCAGGAGAGACGATTGCGTTTCCTAGAGAAACAAGTCCAGGAACTCAAGAAGGGAAAGGAAGAGCTGCTCCACCTCGGCTCTAACCAACCCTTGAGTAAGGGCATCATGGCAGAGATTCCACCGGAAAGATTTCGTATCCCCTCCATCAAGCTCTATGACGGAAGCACAGATCCCTATGACCACGTCGAACTTTTCTCCTCTCACATGCTGGTGCAATCGGGGTCGGACGCAATGTGGTGCCGGGCAATTTCGGCTACTTTGGGAGGACATGCCCGGACCTGGTACTCCTGCCTTCCCCATCGTTCTATCAACCGCTGGGAAGAGCTGAAGACCTATTTTTTAGCCCACTACGCTCTTTTGAAGCGCCACCGAAAGTCTTCCATGGCTCTGGTGAACATCAAGCAAAATCAGGGTGAATCCCTGAGGGATTTCGTGGCTAGGTTCAACGAGGAAGCATTAAGTATCGATGAGTTCGACCAGCGAATCGCAATGGTGGCTCTTCAGAATGGCTTGAGAGCTGGGCCATTTGCTCAGTCCTTAGCCAAGACTCCACCTCGTACTTTTACAGAGGCCTTAGCCCGGGCTAATAAGTACATCAACGCCGAAGAGGTGATGAAGGTGAAGCGGGCGGAACAACCTGACAGGAAAGAAAAAGAAAAGGAGAAGAAAAAGTCAGTGACAGAGCAGAAGACGGACTATCGTCCCTCCCGAGCTCCCGATCGCCCGGGTTTTGGGGGTGCACGTGGAAGCCCTGTGAATTACACTCCCCTCAATACAAGTCGAGCAGAGATTCTCCTGGCCTTGGAGGATAAGAATTATTTACGGCGTCCTCCCCCGCTGAAGTCTCCACCCAACACTCGAAGCAAAAAGAAGTATTGTCGTTTTCACCGCGACCACGGCCATGATACTGAGGACTGCATCCAACTGAAAGAAGAAATACAAGAGCTTATCAACCGAGGATACCTCCGGGATTTCGTGGGTCGAGGAGGTACGAGCTCGGGAAGGGTAGAATCCAAGCCAGAGCATCGAGGGAGGTCTCCTACTCGAGATCGCTTTTGAGAGCGAAGCCGAACACCGCCCCGGAGAGAAGGAAAGCAGCCCGCCGAGGAGGGGGGACAGAAGTTTATCTTGTACACGCTGGCGGCAGGGACAGTTCCAGGGTCCCACTCAACTGCTCCCAAGAGCACGGTTAAGGAGGGGGTGGTTATCACTTTCTCTGAGGAGGATCTTCCGAGTTATCCCAATTATTCGGACCCTCTGGTGATCACTGCTCAAGTGGGAGAGTGGGAGATGAGGCGAATCCTCGTGGATCCAAGTAGCTCTTTAGAGATTCTCTACAAGAGGGCATTCCTAGGGATGGGGTTCACGCTCGATCAGTTGAGGCCAGTCTGTGTCCCATTGGTGGGTTTTGATGGAATGGTGATCCATTCTGAAGGTTTGATCCGGCTGCCCCTGACGGTCGGTAGTGGTCCTCATAAATCCCGGGTGACGTTGGATTTTTTGGTGGCAGATGTGCCCTCGGCGTACAATATGATCCTTGGTAGGTCTAGGCTTAGTGCTCTGAGGGCAGTACCGAGTACGTATCACATGGTGTTGAAATTCCCTACTTCCGGAGGGATTGGCAAGGTAAGAGGAGACCAGCGGCAGGCTAGGGAATGCTACGTGGCCTCCTTGAGTGCCACTATGGACAAGGGGTCAGAGTTAGACTCAGGACCGAATCAGGAGGCGGTCCCTCAAGCTGGTCAGGGCCAGATGGAGACGGAGTGGGTGCGAGACCCAAGTATAGGAGCAGGTCAGAGGTCAGTAAGGGAGAAGGGACAGAATTCCCCTGCCCCTCCCACTGTGGTTACTAGTTTCATCTTGGAAGGTCTGGAGGAGCCTAAGACTTCGGAGCCGGTGGATGAGCTCGAGGAAGTCCCACTGGGGGAAGAGCTTGATCGGACAGTGCGAATCAGTGCCAAGTTACAAGAGCCCTTGAGGTTCGAGATCCTTTCACTCCTACACCGATATCAAGATGTGTTTGCATGGTCTACCCTGGATATGCCGGGGATAGACCCAGCGATCATGACACATCGCTTGGGGCTCTACCCGGATTGCGTGTCGGTAAGACAAAGGAAGAAAAAGTTTGCCATGGAGCGGGCTAAAGCTATAGAGGCAGAGGTGGAAAAGCTTATGGAGGCTAATCATATTCGGGAGGTCAACTACCCAGAGTGGTTAGCCAACGTGGTTCTTGTCTCCAAGGGATCAGGAAAATGGAGGCTTTGTATTGATTTTAAAGATCTTAACAAGGCTTGCCCGAAAGACAGTTACCCTCTACCCAGGATTGATGCGTTGATTGACGGAACAACGGGGTGTCAGCTAATGAGTTTCCTGGATGCATTCTAGGGGTATCACCAAATCCCACTACACCCTGAAGATCAGGAAAAGACCGCCTTCATCACGGATAAGGCTACCTATTGTTACCCAGTTATGCCCTTTGGACTGAAGAACGCTGGAGCTACATATCAGAGGTTGGTTAACAAACTTTTCAAGGCTCAACTTGGTCGAAACATGGAAGCTTACGTGGATGACATGTTAGTCAAGAGTCTATTGGCTGAACAGCATCCGGACGACTTGAATGAGTGCCTCAAAACCTTACGTCAGTATCAGATGAAGCTCAATCCGGCCAAGTGTGCCTTTGGGGTTACAGCTGGTAAATTCTTGGGATTCATGGTTCATTATCGGGGAATTGAGGCTAACCCCTCGAAGATAAAGGCCATACTCGAGATGCCTCCCCCTCGAAGTATCAAGGAGGTGCAGAGGCTAACCGGGAGGATAGTAGCATTAGGGAGGTTCTTGTCAAGATCTGCAGAAAGACAATTGCCATTCTTTAAGGCTTTGACTCGAGTCCAGAATTTTACATGGACGGAGGAATGTCAGGAGGCGTTTGAGCAACTGAAACAATGTCTAGTCTCCCTCCTCAGTCTTGCTAAACCACAGCCGGGAGAGTCACTATATATTTATCTGGCTGCCTCTGATGAGGCTGTCAGTTCGGTTTTAGTACGGGAGGAAGACAAAATTCAAAAGTCGGTCTATTATGTGAGCAAAAGGTTGGCCGGAGCTGAGATTCGTTACACTCCAACGGAAAAGTTGGCCTATGCCCTAGTCATCTCCGCTCGAAAGTTGAGGCCCTACTTTGAGGCACACCACATTATCGTCCTATCAAGTCAGCCATTGAGGCATGTTCTGGGAAAATCGGATTTGCCAGGGGGGATGGTGTGGATGCACCGGGTATGTCCCACATCGGTTGCCCAGAGGGCAACCACTGAGGGGCTCATAAGTGTGGTGGGCCTACTGGTCGTCGAATGGCGATAGCTAAGAGCTAACCCACAACTGTGGGCCCCACGATGATGACACGATGTGTGTAACACTCCAAGAGCCCAGAGGAGGGTAGTATATATCGAGAATAAGTAAGGAAAGAAACAACACCAGCTGGATACTTTTTGGACTGAATGTAGGCAGAGAACTCCCAAGTTAAGCATGCTTGACCTGGGGCAATCCAGGGATGGGTGACCCCTCTGGGAAGTTCGCGTAGGCCCATCAGGGTAAGTTATCCCGGACCTTCCTATCACTCGATGCGGGGTGTTACAAAAATGTGTGTCAACATTTGGCGCCGTCTGTGGGAAACCCCATAATGGTCCCTACAACCCCGGATAAGGGAGGGGCCGATAGAGCCCCACCACACCTGCCGGGGGGGATGGTGTGGATGCACCGGGTATGTCCCACATCGGTTGCCCAGAGGGCAACCACTGAGGGGCTCATAAGTGTGGTGGGCCTACTGGTCGTCGAATGGCGATAACTGAGAGCTAACCCACAACTGTGGGCCCCACGATGATGACACGATGTGTGTAACACCCCAAGAGACTACAGGAGGGTAGTATATATCGAGAATAAGTAAGGAAAGAAACAACACCAGCTGGATACCTTTTGGGCTGAATGTAGGCAGAGAACTCCCAAGTTAAGCGTGCTTGACCTGGGGTAATCCAGGGATGGGTGACCCCCTTGGGAAGTTTGCGTAGGCCCATCAGGGTAAGTTGTCCCGGACCTTCCTATCGCTCGATGCGGGGTGTTAGCACTACCAAAAATTACAAGAATACCCCTACGCGCTAGTGGCCTCGCTCGCCACATGGATTGCCCGAGAGGCTAACACGTGGCAAGTCAACAATCTTGTGAGGAGTTCAAAAGATCTGGACTAGTCCTCATCAGGTATAAAAAGCTCTACAGCTCTCTCATTTACTACTACTTGCATTTACTCTACTAATTTGAGCGTCGGAATCCATCCCGGGGGATCCAAGCCCCGGCCCTCCATTGTCTTGCAGGTTCTACACCCGAGGTCCGACATCCCCAAGTCCGAGGTTCCATTCTCGAGGTCCAGTCGCAAAGGTGGCATGTGGTGGTCGGTCCCAAAAACCATCATCATTTGGCGCCCACCGTGGGGCCGACGTCCAGACTCGCCAGCCTCTTCTTTCCTTACCTCGCGCTTTGGACTTCCACTCTTCACCTCGAACCTCGGTCTTTCCACAAGTGTCAAACGACTTTCGCTCCTCGCCATAACTAACTACATGGCTCCTCGAAGAGATGGGAGTCAGGGATCTGGAGGTATATTCTGACTCGAATTTAATTGTGCAGCAGGTCACAGGGGAGTTCGAGGCCCGAGATGACGCCATGGCCCAATACTTGGCATAGCCAAGGACCTTATGGCGCGGTTTCGAGCGGTGAAAATCAATCATATCCCACGTGCACATAATGCAGTGGCAGATGCTCTCTCGAGGATAGCTGCTTCTTCCTTCCCCAGGAATTCCCAACCTGTCTACATGGAGTCGTTGCCCCAGAGGAACATAGAGATAGAAACAGAACAGCTTTGCGTGGAAGGGGTAGAAAGTTGGATGGATCCCATCGTAGCACATCTGACCAAGGGATGGCTACCATATGAGGAACAAGAAAGTTGGAAACTCAAGCGCCAGGCTACCAAGTTTCTACTGGTCGGATCAGACCTTTATAAGAAATCCTTCACTCAGCTGCTGCTGAAGTGCGTTGGGCTCGTTGAGGCCGACTACATCCTAAAGGAGATCCACGAAGGGATTTGCAGTAGTCACATCAGAGCTCGGTCAAGTGATGAGGGGATATTTTATTATGGGCAAAATTACTATACTACCCTCGGAGTCCACCCCGGGGGATCCTAGCCCCGGCCCTCCATTGTCTTGCAGGTTCTACACCTGAGGTCCGACGTCGCCAAGTCCGAGGTACCATTCTCGAGGTCCAGTCGTAGAGGTGGCACGTGGTGGTCGGTCCCAAAAACCATCATCACATACAAAAATCTTTTAATATATTTCAAGATTAGACGATAATGTAATGGGGTGATGGATGATTGACGTTGAACAAAGTTTAGTAAGTAAATAGTTACATTTTTAAAATTCAGTGAGTGTATGTTAAATTTACTTTTATCATATCGAATTCTGTTAACATTTTTCGTTTGTAATATCTGACAGAGTTGTAGTGAGTGATAGATGGTTGACATTGAGTAAAATTTAGTGAGTAAGTAGTTACAATTTAAAATTCAGTAAGTAAATAATTACAGTTTTAAAGTTTAACGAGTGTTTATTAATTTTATCCCAAATTTCTAATACTTTGGCTCTAGTTTGAAATAAATAATAATAGTACTTTATTTTTATTATATATTAAAATAGATTTTTAAAATAATTAATGAGATATTTTTTGTATTAATAATGATTATCATCGCTAACACGAAACCATTTTAGTCATCTTTGACGAAAGATTTCAAACTCGACCCTTAATTTTGAGGGCGTATAAGTGGCACCCGTCGGTTGCCGGCTGCGCCATGTCCAAGAATAGGCGGTGGCGTCATGGCGATAAGAACACGCGCAGCTGCGGCAGCGATGACGATAGACGGGTGCTTGGGGCAGGGGTGGGTCAAAAAGAGGCGTTGGGTTAGAGACTGGAAAAAATCTAGCCGTTACAGCCATAAATGCGTTGGCCTCTTATTCCCCCCCTTTTGAACCCTTTCCCCCACGCCAGTGAGAGTGAAAAGGCCAGTCTTACTGTGATGGCACGATCCCCACGCTGCTCCTTACTCTCCAAACTGCCCTTACCTTGTTCCCTAATTTACGCTTCTGCCACCAACCCAAATACGAACAAATGAAGAAAAAATTATTTTAAAGGAAAATACAGTCACGTCTCACTCCAGCTGGGATTGACATAATTCAGTAAATCAATCAAAATACAGAATATAAATATCAAGGAATTATCGTCAAGTCATCTAAATTTATTGTGTTTTTCATTGAGAATACTCCACAGAAGAGTTTATGGGTGACCTAAAGATTTTCTAGGACTTGTTTTCTCCCTTTTAAGAGAGTTTCTGAGGCTCTCTTTGGCCTTAGAAACTTTCTTTCGTCTTTCGAGGTTTTTTTGTTTTTTGGTTTTTGTACTTAAACTTTTGTTGATGGGACTTGATTTGTGACAAATCATGATTAAGTGGGCACTATATTTATCGTGTTCATGATTAAACTCAACCCAACGTGAATATAATATAAAATTAAGAAGAAAGGGCAGTAGCATATATGCAAATAAGGTTGGAGAGCACTCTCTTTATCGTGTTTATGATTAAACTCAACTCAACGTGAATATAATATAAAATTAAGAAGAAAGGGTGGTAGCATATGCAGATAAGGTTGGAGGGAGGGAGGGGGGAGAAAGGAGTGGCGCGCTAATGTCCTGCCGAGATCCCCCACGAGAATAGTAAAGTTGAGTAGATGGCATGTAACAAGAAGACAGTTCGCGGTTACTGGTTAGCTTGCCCTTCATTTATTAAAATATACACGTATACTTTATGTATTATGATGAAAGTTGCTTCCACCACCTAACACTCTTGGAAAACATTTGATGGGAATCAATCACTACACCTCGCATACTCAACAACCCAACACAAATTATGTAATGGTAAATATAAAAACTTCATGGAAGTGATGATAAATACATAAGTTTTGAGGCTGTGAAGTGATGATGGTTTCATGAGAATGGCACAAGAGGTGGGAAGGAAGATGACATATTAATTAAGATTTAAGCTTCTTCAAGAAGCGTCTCATGCGGACGCGGATGCGTATGCGTATGCGGGGGGGTACAGAAAAATAATACCTCCAAAAGTGTTTCTTTCCGCGTCTGCTGCACTGCACATCCCTCCAATTTTATCTCACCTTTTATAATTATCCAAATATAGTATTTATTCCATAATTTTAGTCAAGTTTTTTTTACTTTATTGAAAGAAAAAGGAAAAAAAATTATTCTAAAATGGACTCACTAACATCGCACGAAGTCTAAGAGTTGTTCTCTTCGTATTTTAATTTTAAATTTTAAGTTTTAAATTTACTTTTAATTTTATGTTTTGAGTATATTTTTAGATTGTTGAACACGTATTTTTTTTATAATATTTTTCATATTTTGAATGTGTTTGTGATGAAAATAGTTAAAATGATTTTTTGTTATTTTGAGTTTTTTTATAAAATTTTTATTTATTTTAAAAAATATGTTTTTAAAAATATGAAAGTAAATATAATTTTCTTATTTTAAAAAATTAAAAATTAAAAATAACTTGAAAATAATAAAGAGAATTAGTGATTAATATGAAAAAAATTAATAATTTATTAAATAAATTTTAAAATTTTAAAAAATCTAAATAAAAAAGAATAAAATTTGAAGTGTGTAGAATTAATTTATCTTAAAATATTTTATGCAAATTCCAAAGCGTTGATGCTTGTGGGTGTGGATGCCAATTAAAAAAAGAAAAGGCAGGGGATGGGCACAGCGCCGAGTGGCATTCCGTAAATAAAACGGAAAAGGAGCCCTTTACGAACCGTTGCGCCTATAAACCGGGCACGAGTTCTCGACAATCGTATTCCGCTTCTCTGACAGTTCGCTCTGCAGCGACTGTCTTTCTCTGCCATTCCGTCTATATAGATATCGCCACCGCTTCAAATCCAATCCCAAATCGTGGTTCCTGTAGCCATGGGGACGCCGATCTGGCTCTGCTTCTTGGCCCTTCTTCTTGCATCTCCGAGCACCGCCATACCCACAAAGCGAACCTACATTGTCCGCATGAAGCACGGCCACGTGCCTCTCTCTTACGCCACCCACAGCGACTACTACTCCGCGCACCTCCAGTCGGTCGCCGCATCCGATTCGCTTCTCTATACCTACACCGCCGCCTACCACGGCTTCGCAGCCTCGCTCGACCCTGATCAGGCCGAGGCCCTCCGCCAGTCCGATGCCGTCCTGGGCGTCTATGAAGATACCGTTTATTCACTCCATACGACTCGCACGCCGGAGTTTCTCGGACTCGATACTCAGATGGGTTATTGGAACAGCCCTCAACTCACCAAAGGTTCCGAAGATGTAATAATCGGCGTTCTGGATACAGGCGTTTGGCCAGAATCCAAGAGCTTCGACGATTCCGGTATGTCCAACGTGCCGTCGAGGTGGAAAGGCCAGTGCGAGTCGGGCCCCAATTTCAGCGCGTCGCTCTGCAACAAAAAGCTTATTGGCGCGAGGAGCTTCTCGAGAGGCTACCGTATGGCGATCGGAACCGATCCGAAGAATTTGAAGGAAGTTGTTTCGCCGAGGGACGACGACGGGCACGGAAGTCACACGGCGAGCACCGCCGCCGGCGCCCAAGTGTCGAACGCCAGCCTGCTCGGATACGCCAGTGGGACGGCGCGTGGGATGGCAACGCGCGCCCGCGTAGCTGCCTACAAGGTCTGCTGGAAATCTGGCTGCTTCGGCACCGACATCCTTGCCGGCATAGACCGCGCTATAGCCGACGGCGTCGACGTGCTATCCATGTCGCTCGGCGGAGGGTCGGCTCCGTACTACCGCGACACCATCGCGATCGGCGCGTTCGCTGCGATGGAGAAGGGCATTTTCGTATCTTGCTCGGCTGGAAACAGTGGGCCCAGCAAATCCACTCTCGCCAACGTGGCCCCTTGGATCATGACTGTCGGAGCCGGAACGCTGGACCGGGATTTCCCGGCTTACGCCGTATTGGGAAATGGCCACCGGTTCACCGGGGTGTCCCTCTACAGTGGAAAAGGGATGGGCGACGAACCGGTTGGTTTGGTTTACGGCAAAGGTAATAACGGTTCGAGCAATGTGTGCTTGGCCGGTTCTCTTGAACCGGAGTTGGTTCGTGGGAAGGTTGTTCTGTGTGACAGGGGGATCAGCGCGCGTGTGGAGAAGGGCGAGGTGGTGAGAAACGCCGGCGGGGTGGGGATGATTCTGGCAAACACGGCGGCGAGCGGCGAAGAGCTGGTGGCTGACAGCCACTTGTTGCCAGCGGTGGCGGTGGGGAGAAAGGTGGGGGACATGATCCGGGAGTACGTGAAGTCAGAGTCGAATCCGACGGCGGTGTTGAGCTTTGGCGGGACGGTGCTGAACGTGCGGCCATCGCCGGTGGTGGCGGCGTTCAGTTCGAGGGGGCCGAACATGGTGACGCCGCAGATCTTGAAGCCGGACGTGATTGGGCCGGGGGTTAACATCTTGGCGGCGTGGTCGGAGGCAATTGGACCCACTGGTATGGCCAATGATGCCAGAAAGACTCAGTTCAACATCATGTCAGGTAAGCAAAAACTTCCAATCATTTTTATATGTCATTTCCAAAACGCCATTAACAAGGCTTGCTAAGCTTAGCGTTAGTTTTTGTGGTGACAGTGATGGAGCTGTCTTGACAAGCTATTAAGCACATGATGCTGAAAGTGAGGTGGGTTGGGTTGGGTTGGCATTAAACTAATAGACCTGTAAGTGGGAAATCAATGAATGATCCTCAGATTTTTTCAGTTTTCTCTTCCAGTAGTTTAGTGGAAGAATTGACCCTAAACCTGACCTAATTGAAGTTGTAGATGTGGGTTATTAGTTTTCTTGGAAATGGTCCCCCAATTGTTTCACAATTCACATGGTCAGGTGATAATGGACAAGTCACTATGTCTCTAGAATGGGCCTTTAGAGCCAGCAATATGGTTGTGATAGCCTTGGGACTTTGGGCATGTGCTTCTTCCAATTGGAGGGAATGACCCAAAAACCGTGGTCTGATATAGATGATGACCATGTATAAGTTTGGTAATGAATTCTTTTATAGAACTTTTTAGTGAAAGGGACACCAGACCTTGTCTGCTGACTCTGCAGCCGGCCATTATTCACCTCCTCTTGTTAGGATGATCGCTCTTTTGTCGTCTCTGGTGCTCGTATTCTTGATTATGTTAGTGGAGATAAATCGTAAATGTGAGATTTTGTTCTACTGTACAGGTCGAGAATCAAACTCATGACCCACCGAACTGATACTAGTATATCGCTTGTCTAACCACTCGATTTATATCCCAGGACATTCACCTCCTCTTGTTATATAGAGGGGATAGATGATAGAAATGACTCGGACAATTAAAATTCATATAGTCTTGGATATATTATTATGCCATATGTTGTTGACTTTGTGTGATGAAATGAATAGGAACGTCGATGTCTTGCCCTCACATAAGCGGCCTAGCAGCGTTGCTCAAGGCAGCCCATCCAGATTGGAGCCCAAGCGCCATCAAATCCGCGCTCATGACCACGGCCTACACCCAGGACAATACTGGTTCCCCTCTCCGCGATGCTGTCGAGGGCGACTTCTCCACCCCGTTGGCGCACGGGTCTGGCCATGTCGACCCGCATAAGGCCCTATCTCCCGGCCTTGTATACGACATCTCTACCAAAGACTACATCGCATTCCTGTGCTCCCTAGACTACACTGAAGAGCATGTCAAAATGATTGTCAACCACCCCAATGTCACATGCTCAAGGAAGCATGCCAACCCGGGCCAGCTCAACTACCCGTCATTCTCCGTCCTGTTCGGGAAGTCGAGGGTTGCGCGATACACTCGCGTGCTGACGAACGTTGGAGCCGCAGGATCTGTCTATGAGGTGGCCGTGGACGGGCCACCGTCAGTTGCGGTGACAGTAAAGCCTACCAGGCTTGTTTTCAAAAATGTGGGCGACAAGCTGAGATACACAGTGACATTTGCGTCTAAGAAGGGGGCAGGTCCTAATGGGAGGAGTGCATTTGGTTCACTTTTATGGAAAAATGAACAGAACCAAGTTAGGAGCCCCATAGCTTACGCTTGGACTCTGCCGTGAGATGATGGCAAGGGTTCCATGGTTGTAAGATAGATGAGAACCTATGAAGCAGCTGCTATCAGCCTGGTGAAGTGATCAAAGGAGACCCAAAAGTTGGGCATTTTACAGAGACATAAAGGGCATCCATCCAGGAATGGGGGAGAGAAAAGTATCTCCTGGAACATGTATTCGGTGTTGTTTTAGTAAGAAACTAATGTAATAGAGATTGAGATATCATAAGTTGTATTTAGTATAGCTTTGCAGTTTGTTGCCTGTTTGCAATGGAAGTTCAAGCTGATTTTGGGAAGGAACCCAGTGACCCTTATAAACACTTTGATGACAATCGTTTGAGAGATGATTTTGAACTCATAATTAAATAAAATGACTGACAATGCCAATTAAAGTGAGCTGATTCTGTGAGGAGAAATTAACAAAATCGGAAGAATTGTTACAAGTGTTTTGGGTCATTTTTACAAATGTGTTTTGGGTGTTGTTTTTGAAAACATAAAAATAATCACATTTTTACGGGTTTTGAAAAATAAAAAATTAAACATGATTTAGAAATAGTAAAAGGAATAAAATCATCCTATTTACTTTTTAATTATGAGTTTTAAATTTATTTTCAATTTTTTATTTTAATAATCTATTTTTAAAAAATTAAAAACACGTTTTCTTTGTCACTTTAAAAAATTATTTTTTAAAATAGAAAATTAGAAAACACGTTTCCTTTTTAATTTTGAAAATAATTTTTTAATAATATTTTATTTAATAAATTTAATTATTCAGTAAATATTTAATTTTATTTAATAAATTTAATATTAATATATTATTAAAATATATATATATTTTAAAGTTAATGAATTTCGTAATATTTTTCCATCACAATAATAAAATATAAATAAATAAATGAATTTTGATTTTATAATTTATTTTGGATGAAAACATTTAAAATAATTTTTTGTTGTTTTAAATTTTTTTTATAATTTTATTTTAAAAAAATAAAAAAGAGTACGTATTTTTATTATTTTAAAAAATTTAAAACTAAAAATAACTTAAAAACAATAAAGAAGATGCAGGTTTAATTTTTCAGTCTTCACAACTTTTATTCTTTTGCTCAGTATTTTAGATCATATTCTTTACTTTTTTTTTTATTAATTTAAATGTAAGTTTGAAGACAACCAATTTGACCTCTTAATTATTTTTGGTGGACCATTTGAAAAAAAAAAAAAGAAATCCAAAATACTAAAAGATGAAGTACGCTCTGTTTGATTAAACAGACCAAACAAGGGGGCCGCGGGCTGTGGTTGCAATCGGTCGGGTTATTAAGACTGAACATCACGGTCCTTTGCTAAAAAAGTAACCAAATCACATCTTTCAATTGACATAACCAAAAGGACAACCCAAAAAAGTAGATAGTAATACATACGGTTGCTCATTAAACGTGAAGACAAGAAGTAGACAGCCATGTTTAATTATTATAGAATTATTAGATGGAAGCCAGGCTGTTAAGCAGTCCTCATCCACTAAGCCTATGCCAGAAAGCTGCAAATAATTGCTAGATTCATGGAGAATTAGTTCAGTAATGCACTCACAAGCAATGCTTAACCGGAAAATTTTATAGCTCCAATAAAATATAGCTTGGCATCTCAAAGAAGAAAGCTTCCATTGGATTATTTGATAAATAATACTAGTAACAGAAACAGCAACTGTAGCAACAGTTTTTTGTACAGCAGCAACAGCAGCAGCGAAGGTTTACCTTTGGGCACTTGGGACAAGAGCACTTGCACTTACACCTACACCTGCAAGAGCAATCAGGGCAGGACGGACATCGCGGCAAGGAACACTTGCAGCAGCATGGGATGCATGAGATATTCTCGAAGCATCGTGAGCGTGGCCAGGAGCAGGAGCAGGAGCAGGAGCAGCACTGGCATTTTGGCATCGCACAACTGATGCATGAACAGCAGTTGCGGAAGCTGCAGTTGCAGCATTCCGGCATTTCTAGATGTGGTGTGCACCCGAGACAACAGCAAATCCATGAAAAGCTAAAACAGGGTGCTCCACTGCACAAGAAGGGAGTTCAGTTTTATACATCCGAGTATTTGAATTAGTTGACTGTTAGAAGAAATTCGTCATAGAGATGGGCAGATGAAAAGAAAACTGAAGTTTAAGATCCTATTAGATAGTTTGGCTACATGAATTCTAACTCCAATCATCTTTATCCCATGTCATGTTTACTATCACAAGTTTTCTTAAATCCTTTTCCCTCTTTTGCAATAAATCTCATCTCACAAGCGTCTATTGTTTTACTCCTCACATGTGCAAGTTTAGTCGAACTAAGTTTCCTATAAATAAAATATCAAGTGTGAAGTGCCCTCAACTCCAAAAACACGCTATTTCAGCAAGGAATCATTTGTTGAAAGAACATGCTAACGAAAGAGTTCGAGGTCAGAGACAAACTGAAACCTAGCTAGGATCTTAACATTATTTTCGTTTTCAATAAAAGTTGGGAGCCAAAGTTTGTAGCTTATTATGTTAGATCATTTTTCATCTTTATAAACAAGCCACATTCTCTGTCATGATATAAGCATGTCCAACAAATGCATTAACATGATGGCATAGAGAGGTTTTTACATGTTATAGCAATTCCATGACATTAATCAGTATGAAGAATAATAGATAACACAGACAATTCAATCACTATAAGTAAAAAGATATGCAAATTGTTCACTAAGCAGACCAATTAAAGATCACTTTTAGGCTTGTCTGATTTATAAATTTGGTTGTTGATGACCTTCTAACAACACCCTAGAATCTTATAGAACCATGTATTCCTAAAACAAAATATTGCTTGGAACATTTGCTAACTTTTTTGGATGAGGAAAAAGATAAAGAACAAAACAGACCACAACTGTTAACAACTAGACCATATACAGTCTGAATATGAGCAGAAAATATCCAAATTATAATATCTTTATCAGCAGGATAATTAGCATCCCCACATAGAGAAGATAGGGAAACTGTATCTACAACAAAAACAATCATGCCTTAATCCCACTGGGTGGGGTTGCTACATTGAATTCTAGATCTATAATCATCTATAAGTCCATTATATTCTGCATGTCATGTCTAAAGGTTTCCCACCGAGTTTTCCTCTCTCCCTTTTCTCCATTCGCGACATCGGTGCTTCTATCAGTCTATTTGTCACATGTCCAAACTACCTTAACTGCAACTCTCTCATCTTATCTTCAATTGGTGCTGCTCCAACCTAAGTCTTTTCTTGTATGGGACACATCCACCGTAACATTCTCTTCTCGAGTACACTCATATTTAACATGTTTTGGTGTTTAACTACCCAACATTATAAGCCATACAATGAAAATGATCCTGTAACCATCCAATTTCTGCTCGACAGTTTTCTCATTTGTGCACAATTCATGATGTTTTGATCCAACTAGTTGCCTACAACACAACAAACATTGTATGTCTTCTTCTTCTTCTTCTTTTTTTTAGGATAATTTCCATAGGCCTTTTATGTCTTACGACATTAACTGAAGTATTTTGAGCACCAAAACTGGTTGTAGCAGAAATACTTGTTCACTTTGAAAATCCATTGCTAAAGCATATCGTTAGTAGTTCAAATTTATGCTACCTTTGGAACTAGGATTTATGGAATGGAAAAGATTAAAAAAAAAAAAAACGGCTCTCCTTTAACTATCGCATAAATAATTATATAATTTTCTTTTTTCTTTTACCTTCTATCAAAAACTCCCTGCACCAAGCATAGACTGAACTAAACCCCATTTTTTAAAATTATTTTTTGCCTATTTGCATGGCATTTTAGCGAAATTTTATTCTATTCAAAACAAAAAATGTTGACAAAGGAAACTCTCAGAAAAAATAATAGAACACTGATATTTGGTCCAAAAATTTGTGCCGAATTATCAGTCAGAATGGTCTTTTTAACCATTTTTCCCTTGCATGAACAATCACAATTCAGAATGATAAGTCAGTCCACATTCCGGAACCAATTATCAATCATTAATCAAAATAATAACACTGCATACACAGAGAGAAGATAAGTAAAGGACAAGGGGGTACCAGAGCCACTTCCAGAAATGACAAGACCTTCTAGTCTTCTGACTTCTGCAAGAAAAAAAACAAAAACAAAAAAAGCAAAACATTAAATTACAGCAATCTTCTACAAAACTCCAACAGAGAGTTTATTCACAACTTCCTTACGTCGGTATGAATGGATCTACATTTCCCACCACAAAGTCAGCAACCCTACCAATTTGTCAAGTCCAATCAACTTTAGAAGATGAATTATCACGACATGTTCTTAAATCAAAAGATGAAAGACAAGCTGCATTCTGTATAACACAATTGCAAGGCCAATCACTTACTCTTTACAGCACTGGGAGGCAGGTTGGAGCCTGTCCATGAATTTTAGTTCCCCCTGCAAACAGTACATTTTTAGATTACATTTTGGACATAAAAATTGGAAAAATTAAGCCAAAACGGAAGATGACATGAGAGGACATGGGGGGGGACTTCATCCTGTTAGTTTGTGGTGTGTAAGATAGCTATTGGTGTTATTGTTATTACTGCAGCGAGTGATGCACATGGTGATCTCGAGCATTTGCTTAATCTTGTTTCATCATTTCAATTAGAATTGATACTGAACTTGTCTTAGTGCCATCTGCTAATGGCAGTCATTTCACAATCATAGACTGGTCTATGCAATGAGAAGATTACCAGGAACCAGATACAGAAGCATAAGCATTCTCTTATCAATGTGGATGTAACAGAAATAAGCACTTCATGCGGCATTAGAGATTAACTCAGTGATTATTTTCCAATATGTATTTGTATTTGATGTACTAGGAAGAACGTGTTGTAATTTATTTATTCATCCATAGAAAGAGAAAAGAGATCAAGCCATAAATTCTGTGCATCAAACAGTTCATGTAAAGAATGAAGAGTGATGATGGAAGTGATCGAACAACTCTATCCACAAAGTGTCATGGCTCTCTGCAAAACTCCGAGCATTGAAAAATTCCAGTGGCTAAAACAAAAAAGGAATGAAGGGTTCCTATAAGAATATCCTGTCCAGAATGAACTTCTGAGTAACATACAGAGTCAGGAACAATTGTCTATCCTATGAAAATTATGCCAACTGGTTATCAGATGCCAAAGACCAGCACCTCAAAAAGGACCATCTAACATATTCAATCACCTTTATAAGTTGTAGGCCTGTTTTTGCAGTTTCACTTTAACTTAAACCTCAAAGTTATCCTATGAAATTTGAGCAAACGATCAAACATCGGTCAATTGTGTAACCACACAAGAAATAAACCCCTGGACTTGAAGCAACATTGGAATACTTGTGCCAATGATTTGGAGTTGCCTCACTGTATACTTCCAAAGCCAGAGCAGCCCTACTGAGAAAGTACGCTTAACTTAAAAAATAATTATTCAATCCCTCCATGTTTAACTTACTATATGAAAGCTAGAATATCCCCCAATTTGATGTATATCAAACAGTCAGATGCAATATCATCATCTTAATAGAATACTATTACAGGGTGGAAATCGGAAACCCACATGGAATTTTTAGTCAAGTTTAATAATCTGAGTGTCCATTTATTCATTATTTTCCAATTTGTCTTACAGTCAGCTGACTCAGCTCCATCTTCGTCCTAGTTCTTTTCGAAGTGAAAAAAAGTTCATATGAATACCCAGCATTGGGTCTCCGTATTTCCAATTCAACAACCAAGTTCAAACTCGGAAATAGAAGACGAAAACATAAAGCAAGAGTAATAGACGATTATCGTAATCAGGCAAATATATGAGAAGGGGGGGAATTTGAAACGAAAGTTGGTGACCTCAAGAAAGCTAATCTCTCGCTCCAACATCTGAACCTTGGCCGTCTCCCGGCGCTTGCCGTACAAATCAGGGTACAGCGGCGGCGACTTTGGCCGCGGCGGCGGCAACGTCGACGGCACCGTAGAAGAACATCCCGAACCGCCAGCCATCACGGATCACTCCTCACCAATTTCGCCCCCCAGAGCATGTACGCATCATCATAATACCACTCGAAGTAATAGTAGCAGTAGACTTTGTGCTAATAGCTGGAACAGTAGAGAGAGAGAGAGAGAGAGAGAGAGGGGGAGGGAGGGGGGGGGGATTGTTTGGGTTAGGTAAGGAAATGAAATGAAATGAAATGAAAAGAAAAGAGTGGAGGATAGAAGAAGACGGAGAAGTAATAATGAGGGAGCCGAAACCCAGAAAAGCTACGACGACGACAACAACTACACAGAAGAGAGAGAAATCAAATTAAAACCAAACCAATGTGTCTAAACGAGGAGAGGAAGAGGCGGAAAGAAATCAAATCAAATCAAATGGGAGACCCAATAAAGAAGCTTTGTTAATAACATTAATACTGTTGAAAAGGGTAGCTAAAAAGCCAGTCATAATTACGTTTAATGAAGAAGAAGCAGCTGTAAAGAAGAACAATGATGAAGCTGATGATAATGCCGGGGGGGGGGGGGGGGGAAGAGTGAGAGGAAAGGCTGCAAGAGAAGAGAAGAGAAGAGAAGAGAAGAGGGGGAGAGAGCGAGAGTAGACAATTGGGGGCAGACATTGGAGGGGGTGGTGGTGGAAGCAAGTAAGGACGACTTCTTCTCCTTGGTTTCTACAACTCACTCAGATTTTTCCTTTCTTTTATTTTTCTCTGTGTTTTTTGTTTTCGGGTACTAAATTTTTTCAGACGTTAAAGTAAGAGCTTTTGTTTCTCTCTCTCACCCTCACTCACTCACTCACTCACTCACTCACTCGAACGGTCGTGGTGGTCTCAGAATTTGCAGTCAGATTTGCAGAGAAGGGGCGGGCGGACACGGGGCTCAGACCGCACGTGCCTGCTGTGTAGGGCAGAGAATTATTGGTACTCTCTCTATTTGGATTTGGATTTGGATTTGGGTTCGGGTCGGAAGGGCATTTGGTTCCGTAGGTTTGAGTTGGGGGGAAGGCGACGGCTCCGACAAGAGCATCCTAGATTTGCATGACGCGTGACGTAGGATTGGGAATGTCTTTCATCAACAACGTATTCCTATGATGCCTTAAATTGTTGTATATATATATATATTTTTTTTTTTTTTTTTCCAGATGACCATGCCTTGTAATGATATTATTTATATTTTGACCCAAACACGTCCCCTAACACCGTACGATGTATAAAATCTCGTACAATAAAATAAATTATAGTTGCCCCATTTAGGTTACGTGAAATTTAAGGAATTGCCATTCGATTTTCAAAATTATTACAACTTTCTCTGTTGTTAAGAATCAGTTTACTGAAATTTTCTCTCACTTTCCTGAAATATTATCTGAATATTTAAGTTTGATATTTTAATTAATACTTTATATTATATTTTGTACCTTTACATTAATATAATAATATAAAATATGATTACAATGGTTAAAGCGATAAAAAGAGAGGAGAGAAGAACAGGAGAAAGAGGGGGGAGAAATGGTGATGGGTGGTGGCATGAAAAAACTCAACAATTATTAGATTATTGTACTACGACAACTGTTATGTTGCCTATCGTCGGGCAACATAACAGTTGCCCGATTGAAAGAAAATGGGATATGCATGGAGCCCATCTCCCTTTCTCTCAATCAGGCAACTGCTATGTTGTCTGACGATGGACAACATAACAATGTCCATCGTAAGTCAGAGTGAAAAGAAAGGAAAGAAGATGGATAGCAATGGACTATCCACTTTCACTTGGGCTCAAATCCGATTGACCAACTTAAACTTAATTAATTGATTAGAAGTTCTGTAAATACTAAAAATTAATGCCCAAAATCTCTGAGACTTGTGTGCATTGGAGTTTAATTAAAAGTTTAGATAACTTAGAAATCATGTTCTCAGCTCACAAATAAGGATTGATTTAGTCATTTAATCATTCACTTCACTTTTTATATGACTGACTTTGGATTATGAAACTTTCACTTAATTATCTTCTGTATTAATAAGTACATATAATAGCATACGGACTTTACATATTTTAATTTTTTTTTTCTTTTTTTTTACCTTATAATGTATCCATTCTTCTTTGCCATTTCTAGTAATTTTTTTCATATATTTTTTTAATGTTTTTAAAATACTAAACCTTCTTCTTCATACCATTATTACAATTTTGGGTAGCGGAGCAAATCAAATACCGAGTTATATAAAATTTTCAGTAGAGAGAGAGAGAGAGAGAGAGAGAGAGAGAAGGCGGGGATTCACGTGAAGTTTCAAATAATGTCTTTAAATGCCTCAATAATAATAATAATGTTGACAGTCTGACTGCACATATGCACCTTTCTGCATGCATTAATAAGCCATGTATGCAGGCATGCATGCCCACGTTTTCCTTTAATTCATTGGGTTTTATTTCGTAGGATGGGGACGTGAAATGGCCAATGGGTTGTGCTAAAGGTCAATTAAATGATGACAATGCTACTTGCATATAGAAATTTACACACATTTGTATGGTAAAATAAAGAAAATATCACTCTCCCAAATTACTTTTACGAAACTCTTCAATCATGAGAAACCCACCACTCTCGTCACCTTCGCACCCTAGCTCGCAGTGTTGTCACCCCCACCCACTGGCCACAATCGCACTTACCATCGCTTTCACTTGCACCGCCTCTAACATTTTCAGGCATTTCTCGACCATGAATTGAACAAATTTCACGGCTATGGATTAAGCTCGAGATCGGACTTCATTGAGGGAGAGCATGTCTGTGAATTTGGCAAAAAAGAAAACTGATAGCCTGGTGGCAGGGGTGATGATGATTGCCGTGAGGCGACAACTGTCAACGATTGTTTCAGGCGTCCATGGGAAGGGGAGAGAAAGGAGAGAAGAGACGACCATGAGAAGAGAAGGAGAAGAAATTGCAAGTGAGAATATTTTTGTTATTTTAATTTCTTTCGGTCATCTATTATGTACAAGTAATATTTTTCTTAAATTATTAAGTGTTGAGTTGACCTATCAAATCATAATTTTTTTAATTTCTTAATAGTTTTGTTGTAAAAATATTATTTAATAGTTTAAATTTAATATTTTATATATATATATATATTAATATAATAAATCAATGACGGATCTAAAAATTTAAAACGCAAGAACTAGTCTATGACCTTATTCTCGTTACTTAGCACGGGTTAAAGTCCAGTTCAGTCCTCCCTTAAATTTGCTCATATCATAAATAGTATAACATAAAATATCATTATAAATATCAAACTTACGTGTTAAAGCCACACTTCATATATCTTGGCAGTCCGATCTGACCTCGGGCCCATTTGATAGATCTTGTCCACAAAGAGATTGGTTCCGTTTTTCCTTTTTAAGGGTGTTAAAGGCTATTAACAAGTGGTGGTCCCGGCCGTATCGGGTCTTGCATTAAAAAATAATTTCGCGCTGACTATTGAGCTTGTTATTTGGACCCAAGTTTTACTCGCTTTGATGGGTTTGGATAATGACTGATTTGGGTCGCATGTTGGCCCCCAAGTTCCAACCCACTAAGGTTTATTTGGGTTTTTGTAGGCCTTGTTAGGCCGAAATTTGTGTTGCCCCAAATCAGTCCGCGTATAAGCCCATTTAGGCCTCTTTAGCCGAGCGGCTTAAGCCCATTTTGGTTTCCTTCGGAGAGACTGTTATGAGCCCATTTTAGTTTAAGGCAGATTTTCCTTTCCCCATTTTCATAAAAAAAAAATTTCTCTTACTTCCATAACTTATCCAAAATTGAAACATATCAACCTTTTTGTCAAAAAAAATAAAAAATCCATGATAATTAAGAATGTATAATAGTTTATATTATTATTTTTTTTATAAATACCTTCATATTCCTTATCTCATTTATTATTTATTATTTCACCAACAATATCGAACTTAGCCAAGTTGTTAGTGGCCATACTCTGCTCTTTTTCTCTATCTCTCTCTCTAACGACCTAGCAATAGCTGGCAAGCCAATGGGGACTCAATGATGTTGATTGGAAAGAAGAGAAAGAATAATAAGGCAACAATGATGTTTCTATTTCAGGTTTTCTCTTACTCTTTCTCTATCTTTCGTTTTTCATCTTTGAACAAACCTAGTGTGATAATTATGACCTAAAAATCAAATTTGACTGTAATTATGATACATTTACATTAGAAGATTTATCTTATTCATGACTCATCTTTTGATTAGAATATAAATTTGTATAAATTATTTTTTGTATGCATTTATAAATGAGTGGTAGATCTATAAATAGGTATCCAATACCTTGAAATTATTATAGCAACATCATCATAGTAATATTTGTTCTTTTTGTATATAGTTTTTCCTAATTTGAGTATTTCACGTAAAATTTTTGTATTCATTTGTGTCTGATGGTTTGATTGTGGTTTGTTTTCGATCCTAAATTCTTGCAAACTAGTATCAGAGTTGTCAGATCAAACTATCAACATCTTGGTAGACCTCAGCCATCAGATTGGAAACCCTTCATCTTTTTCATCACCTAAGGTTTTTTGCACCACTTTCGATAGCCACATGTGCCCTATCACTGCCAACTATTGTCAAACCTTTCAGGAGTTATCATCGACCTTTGATCGTCTTTTCTCGTGCCTCCTCCATCGACGTTATCCTTGTCGTAGCCATTAGATCACCTTCATTATCGACCAATCATCTAGACTTGACTCTCACTTCTTTCCCTGATCATCAACTTACCCCTCGCCACTGACCGTCTATGACGGCTCCTGCTTTTTTCGCCATCATCATTGTTGACCTCTACTTTTGTTAACATCGATCGATGGCCCTTGAGCTTCACCATTGCCGTCGACTTCATCCCTTTGAGCCCATGCCATCTGTCTTTGTTAGGATTACATAGATTTCATCATATGCGCAATGGAATTAAAATTTAATTTGCAGGTATCTCGTTTTTCAGAAATTATGGTTTAACAAATTGAAAGCAAAAACGAAAGATTACCTCTTTAGGATTTCACTGTTAGGTTTCCCACCGTATAATCCTCCAAGTATAGGATGCCGAGTCGGTCCACCCGATATCACTTATATTCAAGAATATCAAAAAGAGTGATAAATAGAAGAAATTTTTCACAAAAATTTCTAACTTACATTTTGGATTCACACCACTTCTTCAAAATCATCTCAATTCACAAGTGATTCAAGAAGATCAAAAGATTGTAAATGAAAGGTTAATGGAGCTATTTATAGATTAACCCTACTCCTTTAATGAAAAATGGGTTGGGCTTCCCAAGCCCATTCCATTTAATATTATTGGGCCAAATCCAATCAAATTGAGTTTTTGAATCCAAACCAATAGTATCATTAGGCCAAGTCTAATGTGCTAGCAAAAGACCCAATTCAATTAATGATTAAATAATTATATTCATAATATAATCATTTAATTATTCTTATTTATCCAATAAATAATGCAATATTATTAATAATTATAAAATTACTAATTTATCCATTTTCTCTTTGAGAGTGATTTCTTTTGGGTGAGACTTTCTTGGTTCACAAATAAATTGGCAACGAGAATAATCAACGATTAATTCTCATAAATCATGAGTGACACCTAACAATATGTCATGATTACTCAATTTATTGTGAAGCGAATATGTGAACCTTTTACTACGTTACCATGCAATACGGTCCTTCTATCATCCTATATCCTGACAAGATATGAGATCATGGTTAATAAGTCGAATCTCTTAATCTCGTCATATAACCAAATCTAAAATCAATCTTGACTAATTATGACACAACTCTTATGGATCAAATTCCATCTTCATATTATCTCGGCCAATGATTTATCGTCAAGTGATTACTGAATCACATAGAATATATTTCTCATAAATCTCAAGGTGATAGATTCCATGTCTGATACACATATGTCATGTATCATTGAATCAGGCACATAGATACGTATGATTATTGTTGATTAGAACAACCACATAATATTGTTGATATCCTAATCCATCAATACATAGCTATGTCACCTCAGGTCTAAGGATTAGTTGCACAATCGCAGCTAACATTAAATTATTGACCCGTGAGAAATAACCTATGTGATTTAATATTAACAGTCCCGTTCAGTGAACTAGTTCTTGTAACGAACACCCACTCATCTTCCTTTTATATCTCATACAGAATGGGATGAGACTCGTCAACCTTATCTTTCAGTATCTCATACTAAATAAGGAAGAAGACGATGTGCTAGCCTTTACGAGTTGCTATTATCCAAATTAAGAATTTTATGGCTAGGAACATATTTATAGTATAACGAACTGTAGATTATCCGCAACTCGTATTCTTAACTCTTAAGAATGGTATCCGCAACTCGTATTATTTATACTAAATTTGGTTTTGCATTGTTTGGCTTGGTGGCAAACATCACAAGGCCCTAGCCATTTTTTTATTTAAGATAGAAACATCAAGAAAGACATTAGACAACTCTTTCATTTTGGAAAATGAAATATATCCTAGTCGTCCATGGATGAGATTGGTATTGACAGTGGTATTTGCTACTCTAACTCGAACGTTTGTGTGCAATTGGTAAAGCCTCTTTTTGAGTGCCCCTTCCCCTATAACTTCATCGATCACAAGGTCTTATATCACACACTTGTCAAGGAGAAATAAAATTGAACAATTTAAATCCTTTATCAATTTGCCAATTGAGATATGGTTGCAATTAAAATTTAGTAAATGCAAAGCATGCTTTAGAGTATCTTTTTTAGATAGATTAGTGTCTAAAATTGAGTTAACCTTAACTCTTTGCTCATTTGATAGTTTCACGTGAACATGAAAAGTAAGTCTTGTGTGAGTTCTTGATAATGATTTATCACAAATAATTTGATTGGATGCACGACTATCAAGAATCCAATTGAGTTTAGAGTTACCAATAAAATTCACTGTGGCATTCGTGCGATTTTCCCTTGCTAGCATGGCTAAAAGTTGTTTATATTGTTCTTTTAAGAAGCCCATTTTGCTACTTTCTTTTTCTTCTACAACGATGGCATTGACTACGTGTTTTCCCTTCCTTTTGCCTTGCCAATTGTAAGGATAGCCCAATAGCTCAAAGCAATTCTCCTTAACATGGTCTTTCTTCTTGTAATGATCACATTTTGGTATTGATCCTAGTCCTTTTGATTCTCTGTTTGTGCCTTGAAGGTTGTTGCTTCGACATGTTGAGATCTCCCAAGGCTTACTTTAACAAAAGTTAACAAAGCATATGCTTTAGATAAGCTAGGTAAAAGTGTAAGTAATAATAATCTTACACGTGAAGTAAACAATAAACAAGAAACATCATATCCATGAATCTTGAAACTTCATTTTTTTCACATAGTGTAAAGAAGGAAAACATACCTTGATCCATTTAGACTCCAAGATGTAAAAGACGTTAAAAGTTGATAAAGAGAATTAAAGGATTTGATTTCTCTCCCTTAACCCCTTAATCTTGATGATGGAGAAGAATTGTGTGTTAATTTGATTTCCTGTTAATCGAGGTGAAGAGAGGACCGAACTCCTATTTATAAGTTTAGATGTAACCTTCCATCAAGTTTTATCAAGAGTTGTATATATCTTCAAAACCAAATCAGATTTTAGTATTCAATTATCTTATTAAATCTTTTTATTATAAACTTAAATATCATGTAAGTCAAAATAATTCTTACATTCTCCTACTTAGCTCATATGATATTACTTTCATAATTTAATAAGAAGAACGTAATGTGCACTAAAGCCATACTAAATTTTTTTCTTAAATTGACTATAACGTTATATCATTATTAAGTTTAAATATTAATATGAGTCATAATAGTTGCATATCAATTTCGACACAGTTCCTTCCATGTACATAACACTAACTTTCAATTTAATATGACATTTAATGAAGATAATCATAACAATCCAACTTTAATGTCTTTCTTATAAAACTATTCATCTCAATATCATTCTAAAATAATTATGTATACAAATAAAAAATAAGAAATATCATAAATACATAAATAAGCTCAAAACATCAAATGTATAAACTTAATATAACCATAATACAATATATCTAATGACGTCCAAAAATACCCATTCTTTTAAAACGTTTATTAAATGTTTTGGGTGGCAATCATTTTATCTGCAATCATAAGATTAGTGCTAATGTATTCAATTGACACTTTTTGTTTCTAATATTCTTTTTTAATAGTTAAATATTCTATTTTCATATGCTTAGCACCCTTAGAACACTTGTCATTTTTAGAGAAGAAAACTACTACAAAGTTATCACAATAATTTTTTCAACGACTTGACAATACTGTTGACAACCCTAAGTCTTGAAATAAAGTTTTGTAGTCACAACTCATGAATAGTGACCTCAAAGCATGCCATGAATTGAGCATCTATAGTGGATGCAACGATGACAAATTGTTTCGCACTTTTCCATGAAACTCCTCCTCTAGCTAATAGGAACATATATCCAAATGTAGATTTTCATGTATCACCACATCCATAAAATCTAAATATGAATATCTAATCACCTCAAGATAATCGGATCTTCTATAAGTGAGCATATGATCCTTCATTCCTTACAAGTATTTGAGAATTTTCTTTGTAGCTTTCTAGTGATCCAAACCAGATTACTTTGACACAAGCCCAGGATTTTGATAACAAAACTATTGTCTAGTCTAGTGCAAGTTTAACCATACATTAAACTCCCAACTACAGATGCATAAAAAATATTTTTCATTTGCTCTTGTTCCAATTCATTTTTTGGACATTAGATAAGGTTAAATTTATCCCCTTTCTAAATTCGAATTACCCCTGTAAAGCATTTATCTATTTTAAATTTCTCTAAAATTTTATTAATATAGACTTTTTGAGACAAATCTAACAATTCTTGTGAACTATCACGAAATATTTATATTCCTATCACACAGGTTGTCTCTCCCATATTTTTCAATTCAAAATTCTTAAGGAGATGTTTCTTGGTTTCATATAATAAACCAAAGTCATTAGCAGCTAGCAATCTGTCATCAGCATACAGAATCAGAAAAATAAACTTGCTCCCGCTAACCTTTATATATGTACATTGATCAACAGTTTTCTTAGAAACCAAAAAAAGTGATGGTATTATTAAACTTAAGATACTATTTTTTGGAGGCTTGTTTAAGTTCGTATATATTTCTTTAATTTACACGCCATGTGTTCTTTTCCCTTAATTGAAAAGCCTTTAGGTTGATCCATATGCCTCTTTCTCCAAATTTCCATTAAGAAAACAAATTTTAATTAACATTTATTTGATATAATTCTAAATCATAATAAGCCACTCAAGGCATAATGATTCTAAGATAATTTTTTTTTAGAGACTGGTGAAAATGTCTCTTATAATCAATGCCATCTTGTTGAGTAAAAAACCTTTGGCAACAAGTTTAGTTATGTCGTTCAATATTTCCTTTTGAATCACGTTTGGTCTTAAAGACTCATTTACATCCAACCTTTTTACACCCTTCAGACAATTCAACGAGATCCCAAACTTGATTTTAATCTATGAATTTTAATTTTTCTTCCATGGCATTTAATCATTTAATAGAATCATCACATTTCATGCCTTGCGAAAATGAAACTAAATTATTATTGTCGACGTCCATAATTGGTCAACCTTGATTTATCGGCCCGCACTGATAAAATAAACATGAATGCAAAGAGAAGAAACGGATAACACAAATCACAAATGATACATAAGAGAATTTTTACGTGGTTCGGCCAGAATGATATCTAGTCCACGACTGTTCTCTGATAATTTTGGCAGAGTAACAGTATGTAATTGATCATCCCCATATAATGGTTTTTTACCCCTATTTATAGAGTGAGATGTTTACAATTTGAATGACTTCTAGATATAGAAGGATAATATTACGGGGATAATATGTCTTTATCAGCTTCACAAAATCGGGAATAAATTCCACATTATCAGGGATTTGGTTTGCTCCAGATAAGGCATGTGGACATTACCTCCAATTATTACGCTGTTCTTTTGCCTTGCGAGCTGATCGGATTGGCCAACGAGCTAAAGGCATTGTTGAGAGCTCGCTTACTCTCGCAATCCAAGTTCGGGTTTCAGTTATATGCAACCCTACTAAGACACCCTGGGCCTTAGGCCCATTGGGTTTCGAGAGGTTAGGCCAGCCTACTTGGTCGAGTCCAGTCCATAAGAAGTGGTTCAGAAATTACCCATAACAATTATCAATTCTTAAGTCAAATTCTACCTCTTGTAAATAAACCACATAGTCATTGAAAATAACACATCTTATTTCTCTTTGAGATTTTTTTAATGATATTACTTGTGGTTTAATTACTGTGGGTTCATCATTGATATTTTTATCATGGAGTGTTTGATCATTCATTTGTTATTCTTGACTATTATTTGGTTGAATTACAACTTAAGAAACAACAAGTGTGTCAATTTTGAGCATAAAATCTTCCACCCTAACTTATTGAATGCTAACATCGTGCATTTTTTCACTTCCACTAATGTCCCCATTTTCAATGAATGTAGCATTTTCATATTCAACAATTATAGTATCGTGACTAGGATAATAAAATCTATACTCTTTAGACTTTTTAGAATATTTAATGAAATAACCACTAGTTGTTCTAAAATCTAATTTCTTTTCATGTATATTGTAAATTCTTACTCCTGTTGGATTATAATTTCTTCTTTCTTATTCGTAGTTTAAAAGAAGTCTTTGGAACTGCCTTATTAGGAACTTTATTTAGCAAATACATGCCAATACTTAATGCATATATATCCACAAAGATAAGGGTAAAAAAGAGTGACTTGTTATACTTCTAACCATTTCTATTAAAGTATGATTATACTCTTCTGCAACACCATTTTGTTGTGGCATACCTAGTATTGTATATTAGGCATAAATACCATGTTTTTCATGAAATTTGACAAATGGACATGGACATTTTCTTGATTCATCAAACTTTTCATAATATTCAGCACAATAAACGAGAAACATCACACCCATGAATCTTGAAACTTCATGTTTTTCACATAGTGTGAAAAAGGAAAACATACATTGATCCATTTAGACTTCTAGATGTAAAAGACATTGAAAGTTGATAAAGATAATTGAACCCCTTAATCTTGATGATGGAGAAGAATTGTACATTAATTTAATTTCCTATTGATCAAGGTAGAGATTAGAGGACCAAACTCTTGTTTATAGGTTTAAATGTATTCAAGAGTTGTATATATCTTCAAAACCAAATAGGATTTTAGTATTCAATTATCTTATTAAATTTTTTATTATTTTATCATATAAATACGATAAAATAAACTTAAATATCATGCGAGCCAAAATAATTATTACAAAAAGATCTTTACAAAGGATGTTTTATCTTACCACACCATATGTTTCATTCAAACCAATGAGCAATTGATGAAGACGCTCTTCCTCATTTTCTTTTGTAGCCACCCCTACATGTGCAACCTTTGCATTCGACCACGTGAGGTTTAGCAAGAGTGCATTCGACCCCATAGATTCTTAATCTTTGTATAATATGCAAAAATACTCATGTTTTCTTAATGTTTGTGTAATATGTGAAGAAACTCATGTCTTCTTGTCTCATATTGTATATTTTTCCTTTGATTTCTTGGATTCTCGATGCTCTCCCTTGCAAGAATTTTTCTTCGAGCTCCTTGCAAATCCCTTTAGCGATGTTGTGGTATATGACATTGTAATGTATTTCCTTATTCAAGGAGTTGAGTATCCATGACATTACCATGGTCTCCTGATCGATCAGAGTTGCTAAGTTGATAATGCTAAGTTGATAATGGGGAGCCTTTCCCACCTTGGTCGTAGTCTTAGTTTCTTTTGCCATGGTTATTCGTTGGTTCACTTGAAAATAAAATTATGTTCTTTTGAGACCCACTCCAATACCATGTAAAATTCTATGAAATGAAAAAGTTTGTATGCATTATATTGTATGTAAAGGTATTTGCAAGCCGTGTATATATATACATCTATGGTTGCCATGACATAGAAGGAATGAAAAAGAATAAAGAAAAGTGAATGATCTATTATTCTGTGATGGGGCCACAAATGATGCAGAGCCATTGCGCATAGGGTCACAAATGATGCAAAGCCATTGCACATAATCTTGAGAATCGCTGCACATTATCTCGTTGCACATAATTTTAGGAAGCTGATGAGATTTTGCTGATTTTGTTGGAAGTTGGCAAGCAATTCAATTCTTTTGGCACCCATATTGAACCACATCTAGGTTCGTATATTTTCATCATTTGGGTTTGAAATCAATAAAGATCAACAAAGAAACCTCTATCATTTTTAGGTTCAAAATTGATGAAGAAACCCAAATTATGATGTGAATTTTATTTTAAACTTAGATCATTCATAATTGATCCCCATTGCCAATTGATTCCTCCATTTAAATGGGTCTCACTTCTCTTTGTTCATGTTTCTAACTCTTTTCCAAGTAGATTGTGAATGTATATATATTTTATGAATGTATGTATATAGTTGCGACTGTGAAATTTATAATGTGAATATATGTATATATAGTTATGATTCTATAAATATATATATATATACATATAGCCATGTGTGAGTATATTTATGAATATATGTATATCTGTGAGTAGTTTGATAAATATTTCTCTATTATTGTGCTTTTGGGATTTTTTTTTAATAAATGTATGTATGTTTGTGAGTAATTTAATTGAAAAACTATTTTTTTAATTTTTTATATTAAAATTTATAATTACAAAAGGTCTTCATATTTTTATATTTACATATTTTTTCACATTTTTGTTTTTATTTTTTTATGTATTTTTTATTTTATATCATATTTATTTTAAAATATTATTCCTATTTTGTGCGTGAATATATAATTAGACCACCTCTCATCAAATCAAAATCGAAGAATATTTCAACCGTCCGACTGGTCTATCATGTGGGGCACCTGACACTAAAGACTTGGAATTCGAAGAAAAACATACATACCTGTTCCAGGACAAGCCCTTAATTACGCAGAGGAACTTGTAAATTAATCGCAATAAGCAATCGTTAGGGGTTTCTAATCAAAGATGAGCAATCGCATTCGTGTAAGAAGAAGAAGATAGAGCCTTCTATATATTGTTTATATAGACACACACACCCGACACGTAAGCGAACGGCATCAGGCTTCCTTCGTCTTCTTGGGTTCTCGAATTTGTGTCTCTAGAGCCCGCGGGGGTGTCGTAGGGCGAGAAAATGTCGAGTAACAACGAGACCCTGGACGACGTGAATGGGGAAACGTTTGAGAAGCCGAACCAGAGGATCAAAGACCGATCTAAGGTAGGCCGTATTTGATTCGGCGTTGGGTTCGGAAGCTTTTTATCGTTTTGATAGAATTTTCGATCTCGGTCGTCTTTGCTTTTTCCAGAAAGTGGCTCAAACCAAAGAGATATTGTCGAAGCAAGCGGTTAAGTCCAAGGAGATCTTGTCCAAGCAAGCGGTTAAGATCGCTAAACAGGCCGAAGAACATGAAAGATTCATCAACAAGGTGTTTGCGTAACTAGAGATGTTCTATATGTTCGTATCCGCGTATTGATGTGTTTGTGAGAGTTGCATGCCTCGTGTTTGATATTATGCCTCTTTTTTTTTTTTTTTATCGATTCAGCGTTTGAACTTGTCTTGTGAACGTTCTTCATTGGTAATAGGTGACTCATCTCTGTGGTGTTCTCAGTTTTGGAGCATTTTGCTTTGTTTTGGGTGCAAGTGAGTAAAATTCATCGACTGGCTCAAACAATTGGAAGTAATAACTTATTATGCGTTCTAATTTCCTCGGATTTGTTCTTTGCATGGTTAATTTTGTCTCTCAGGGCCCCAAGATATTCCCTATGTATATTGTTTTTTCTATGTCACCTTCGTGCCTCTTCGATGGATCTATTACCGGTTCAAGAAATGGCATTATTACCTTTTGGTAAGCTCTATTGCATCTTCTTATGTGCGTTGGTTTTGGTACTTGTTAATCTCAATTAGGTTTACGGCCACTTAGGTCATGGGAGGTTAGCTCATACTCATGAAATTTATTTCATGTTGATCATTAAAAGAATCGAGTTCCTAGTATTTGGCTGCATTATCAGCTTAATTGGGCTTCTCTGTTCTCTTTCTACAAGGGTATGCAATATAAGTTTGGTGCCTTCCCTTGTGTAAGGGTACAATTGAACTAGTAGAATGGAAATGTTGATACTAAAGTATGTTGGATACGATTAGCAATTATTCTCTGTTTTTTTGCTAAGATATTTTAATTTTTTATTCTCACTGTGCACATAAGAGTATAGAACATCTGTTCACTAACTGCTCCAGTATATATAATTACAGGTGTGTGGCCTTTTACTTAATACCATGTCATCCACTAAATGCGAGTGTTTCACCAATTACTATTATTTTATACATTTTTTCTTGTGCTTCAGAGGAAAAAAGGAAAAATGGTGAAGTTAATCTGGTGCTTTGCAGGACTTCTGCTATTACGCAAATACCATCTTCTTGGTGATGCTTTTGTTCTATCCAAGAAATGAAAAGCTTTTCATGGTTTGTTTCTCATTTGCAGAGGTGAGCAAATGATTCCAAACTCATTTGCATTGACTCAATGGCAGTACAAAGTAGTTTTTGGTACATTTTCAATTTGGTAAATGTGGCTGCAGGGGCCATTAGCATGGGCATTGATTGTGTGGCGTTGCAGCTTAGTTTTTAGTTCCCTTGACAAACTTGTAAGCGTCCTCATCCATCTTTTGCCTGGTGAGTTTGTTTTCCCATTTTGTGTGATAATAGGCTGCTCTTTGCAGGTTGGAAATACTGTTTCGTACTACATACTTACCTCAAATAGCCTACTGCCCTGTGCACTCTTATAGGCAGAAAAAATCTTCTGAAGAACACAAATAAGAAACCTTGCATGATTATGGTGATACTTTAGAACTTTGAAGTATGAAGAATCTATATGTGGGGAACACTAATATTTTGAATATATTATGTGAGATCCTTCTATTGCTGGGGCTTCTTCAATTTAAGGTTATGATCTCAAGTTGTCTCGCACATCTAGTATGTGTTCATATGGCAGTTCTTCAGCTTCTAAATTCACCCAAATTAGCTGTTCATATTTTGGTGAGCCTCATTAGAATTCCTATTTCGCACCCTCTCAAAGAAAATAAGAAAAATCTGTATGCATTAGGTGGTTGATCATTCTTCTTGTTGCAATGGTAATTGTTGGACTTTGCCAAAATAACAGTTAGTTATCATCACCTAATTCCTATGATATTTTCTGTTGGAGAAGATAAAGGAAAAGTCCAATCTGTAAACGGGTAGATAAGGAGATGAGATTATTATTGGAAAAGTTCGAACTAAGAAGGTAAAGGAAAGAAAGGATGAAGTTTTTCCTTAAACCAGATAAGGATGTCCAAGTTCAAATACATTCTAATCCTAAATATGTTGTTGTTTAAATTGTTGTAATTTATTCTTGTTTTTTAGGAGAAACTTTCGGATATTGTGTATATATATAGTGCAACCCACGAATCAATGAAAGGATGGAAGAGCATTCATTCTATTAATCTTGCAACATCCAATATATTTTTCATGGTATTAGAATCACCTCCTTGTGGCGGACATTCCTTCCTTACCTACAACTTGTAGACTCCTTTAGGTACACGTTATGGCTGAAACCCAATCAGCTAGTGAAATGTCTAGCACCATACCTCCTCTAACTAGGAATGCACAAGTTCCAGCTACTTCAATGGCTCTTAACAACCACTCCTCCAAATTACTCAGCATAAACTGAATGGAACCAATTTTAGAGAATGGTCCCAATTAGTTTTGTTGGTAGTTCGGGAAAAAGGAAAGGTTGGTTATTTGACAAGTGCAATTCCTAAGCCTAACACAAACTTAGCAACCTATGGCATTTGGGAGGTGGGAAATTCTATTGTCATGGCCTAGTTGGTCAATTCCATGGAGCCAAGGATTGGAAGAACTTACTCGTTCCACAAGACAACCAAGGAGATTTGGGAAGTTGTGCAAGAAATATATTCAGACATGGAGAACATTGCCCAATGTTTTGCCCAATGTTTTCAAATTCGATCTACCATTCGAACAACAAGACAAGGTACTAATTCTGTTACTGAATATTACAACACACTAACAGAGTTGTGGCAGGAGATGGACCTATTTTATGAAATCACTGGGGAGTGTTCTAAAGATGGAAGAAAGTATGACAAGATGATAGAAAATGAGAGAATGTTTGACTTTCTACACAGTCTTAATTCTGATCTTAATGAAGTGAGAGGCCAATTACTTGGCACTAATCCTTTTCCATCGATAAGGGAAGCTTTTAAGAAGAGAGTAGGAAGAAGGTAATGCTAACTTCATCAGGAGCCTTTAATCCTGATGTATACACACAAACATCAACCTGTCACGACCCTAGGGTTTAGCTAGGGTCTAGGAAGGAAATGGGAAGAATTTGGGAGAGGAACGGAGAAGAAATTGAGAGGAGATATATAGAAGAAATTAAGAGAAAGGGAGGGAAATAAGGAAAAACTAGAGAGAGAAAGTAAGGAGGGAAATATGAATTCACTAAATCATATCAACATACATTTCTCTACATGCTATGGCCTATTTATAGGCTGTTCAAGTAATAGAATATTGTAGAATAGCACCCATGTGCACTTTAATAGAATGAATAGCATCTCCTAACCAACAATTGTAACTAATGGCAGCATTGCCCCTCTAATTCCTCTTGGGTCATGACAACTTTCCCTCCTTGAAAGGTTTCTTGTCCCCAAGAAATTTATTACCATGGAACCGTTGTTATTCATCTGATGCCCATCTTCACCAACTGATTTCTTCTTCGCCTTTATTGTTCTCCTCTCGTATTACCCTTTTCTTTTGCTTTCTCTTTCCTTCTTCCTTAACAGAACTACGACTAGCGGCAAGCCCAAGTCGAACCATCTACCTCTTCCTTATTGCCATTGAAAATGGTTCCAATGGAGCTGTCAATCCTGTAACCATCTCATTTCCAGGCATAAGAAGATATTAAACTTCTCTTTAAGCAAATCAATCTTTTTTGCAGTTGTTGTCCTGTTTTGTGTGCCCGTGCCAAAGACATACGTATGAGATGTTCCAAACAAGGTGCCCGGTGCAATCCTTTCGTCCTTCTCCTCAAGTACTTGGTAAAGAAACTTTTCCAGCTCCTTCCTCTGCTGCTTCTGGAGATCAATAAGATTAGTAGGGTTGTCCTCCTTCCTTGCAACTACCATTCTCGTTCTTAGTGCCTCATCAGCCTCATACTCCTCCTTAGTTGTATGAACACCACCTTCCTCTTCCATGGCTACTATATCAGCTCCCTGCACTTCTTGATGAGCAGCCTTAGGAACTCCTATAACAACATTAGTTTTGGGCCTTTCTCCAAATCGGGTACACAAGGCATTTACAAACTGTGGCTAGCTCCATTCTACCCTTCCCTAACTCCAATTCAGGAACCAAACATATGGAATTCCACTCAGATTAGTTGCAGCCATTTTTACCTTCTCTTTTTCAGCTACTCAGTGTTGGTAGAACACCCGTTCACATTGCCGAACCCACTATTTTGGCCTATCCTTGTCAAACAACGGAATAGCCAATGGAGCAAAAGTGGGCAAATCGACACTTGAAATTGAGGTCAACAAAGTCCAATTAGCAGTCTAAAATTTATGTGAACACATAATCAAAAAATCGTCCAGCTGCCTACGAAGGTCCTTAACTTCCTTTGTTGCAACAATTAGTCCTTTGGCCATTTCCTCAGTTCAATTCCTTGAAATTGCACGCTGTAACAGCCTTTAAGGATCAGCCTCTAAGGATCCCTTTGGTAACTCCTCCTTGTATTAAAATTCAGCAATCCTTAATCCCCGATGCAGGAGCAGCCTCCAAAGTTCAGCTGTTGCTAAATAGCCTCCAATAATTGCTTGATCCAAAATGCAGCCGTGACAATCACTCGACTCCCTGAGTCTCCTTCAAAATCAGATCGGAATCACTATAGATCAGCAATCGCCCGTCTCTGTAATAGCTTCCAAAGACCACAAGTTGCTTCAGGAAAATATCAATTCCCTTCTTACCACTTCTGATCGCAGCTTCCTACCTCAACCTCAATTCAGCCATGGTTGATCTCTAGGTTGCCCAATCGAATTTGCCTAATCGTTTAGTGTTAGGACAAATCAATGCGGCAGCCACAGCATGCACCTAAAGCTGGATTTCTCTTTCTGGATCCTGCGTTGCTTGGCCTTGCTGCCTTCTAATCACAAACAACAACACATCACGCGTACTGGTCTGTTACTTAACCTGACAGAATCAAATCACCTTCAGATCAAGTGAGCAGCAACCAAAAGTTGATCGCAATAGCCAATAGTGACTTCCCCTCCAGCTGGAATCGGTGTCTTTGTCTCTCAATTCAGTTAATCCGACCGATCTCAGGCAATAAATTGGAGCAGCTCACTAAGCGATGACTCCAGACTTCAGAAATACAATAAAAATCGAAGCAATTTCCAGTTCATACCATCCGAGAATCTGAAGGAAACTTCTTGAAGCACATGAAATTAACGAATGGCAAATTCGAACCTGACAAAGAGGCTTCTGAATCGATTGCTAGCTTCCTTCGATTAATCAGATTCAATAATCGCCCCAACCCATGCCTAATCACTGTCCAATTTGCTCCAGAATTGCCCAAAGTTTGTTGCTTCTTGAATCTCCTTCCGTAACTTGTTCGATTCCACACCCAATCACCGACCAAGCTCCGTAACCACCGAAATTCCTTGTCTCTGCCTTGGCTCAAATCGCAGAACTCCGCTTCCAGATTACAGCTCTTGACTGAATCAAGTCAGAGATCACCTGCCACAATTTGCCCTTCCACCTTGAGCAAGACTTACCGAAATTCGCGGCCGAACGTCCTCCTCTTGCTTCGCCTTCCAAGATTGACCAATAGTTGCTTGGTTGCCTGGTTACAATCGACCCTTGGTTCCTTGGGAATCGGATCAGAAATGTTGGTCGATTTGATCTATTGAAGCTCTTTGAGAGTTCGACTGTATCGCTGGAAATTCACGGCTAGGGATTGATCGGCCTTCTTCGCCTTCAGTTCCGAGCCAACACTCACTCCTCTGCGTCGGAATTGCCTAGCCAAGTCGCCTTCAAATCCCGAACTAGAATTACAGCCAATAGTCGATCGGAATTCACTAGCGGATCTCGAATCAATCCTTGTTTCCTTCCTACTTAGATCTGAAATGCAGACAAAATCGCTGCTCAAACTCACCTGAACTATTTGTTTCTGTAATTACCTCTGCCTCGTCTTCGAGTCTAGATTGATTGAAATCACAACCGAGAAATGACGGCTCTGATACTAAATGTCACGACCCTAGGGTTTAGCTAGGATCTAGGAAGGAAATGGGAAGAATTTGGGAGAGGAACGGAGAAAAAATTGGGAGGAGATATATAGCATAAATTAAGAGAAAGAGAGGGAAATAAGGAAGAACTAGAGAGAGAAAGTAAGGAGGGAAATATGAATTCACTAAATCATATCAACATACATTTCTCTACATGTTATGGCCTATTTATAGGCTATTCAAGTAATAGAATATTGTAGAACAGCACCCATGTGCACTTTAACAGAATGAATAGCATCTCCTAACCAACAATTGTAACTAATGGCAGCATTGCCCCTCTAATTCCTCTTGGGTCATGACACAACTCTTGTCTCTTCAAGAATGAAACCACCTAGCACATCTAGAGAAGAGTCTTAGAAGGATAAACAATGGTGTGACCATTGCAATAAGCCATGCCATACAAGGGAAATTTGCTGGAAAATCCATGGAAAACCAGCATTTTGAAAGCCAAAGAACCAAACGAAGGTGAATCAAGCATAATATTGTAAAATGATAAGGTCTAAATGAGGAAATCAGGGAGTTATTAAGCTGAGAAGGGAATTGTTCAAACGACTAACTGTGGTCGTTGAGATAGTTAGGAGATTGTTGATGTAGCTAAAGGTCGTATAAATAGGGACCTGTGGCACTTTGAGAGGTATCATTGAAATGAATGATCAATTCATCTCTCTTTGATTCTCTCTCCCTCTTTCTTTATGTTCTCTTTCTCTCTCTCATTCTTACATTCATATACTACCAATTTGCCAGCCCTAATTCAAGGGCTTGACAAAGTAGTATCAGGGATGGTTGGTCTGGTGGTGGGAAATAGCGACAATAGCGGAAGGAACAATCGCGGGGCCCAATGTGATTGAGGAGCAAGAAGTGATGGCTGAAGGAACACGCCTGAGGCAACTGAGGTGAGGTTGGAAACCATGGAGTTTGGCATGAATCATACCCAAGAGGCCATGCGCCAAATGAGGGAAGAATTAGCTGAGTGGAAGGAAGTCATGCAAGCGGCATCAAAAATCGTGGTGGTCGATGCCCTTTCAAGATGAGATGAGAATGCAACCTCTCAGTCTATTACAGTTGTAGTGTCGGAGTGGATGAAGGAGTTGGAAGAAAGCTATGAGAAATCTGAGTGGCTCAGGGAGATTTTGGCGCAATTGGTGATTCATCCTATTGCAGTTACTGATTACACATTGACTAATGGGTTGGTGAGATACAAAGGTTGGTTGGTGGTGGGAGATGACACTACCCTAAAAGAGAAAATCCTTAAAGCTCTCCATTGCTCTCAAGTGGGTGGTCATTCAGGAATTCGTGCCACTTATCAAAAGGTAAATCAATTGTTTTTTTGGCCAAGGCAGAAAACTGAAGTATTGGAGTTTGTGATGGCACATGCAATATACCAGCAATGTAAACACGAGTAGGTGGCCTATCCTGGTTTACTACAACCCCTGGCAATACCACATCAAGCATGGGAAGGCATTTTCATGGACTCTGTAGAGGGCCTCCCCAGATCAAAAGGTAAAGATGTGGTTATGGTGATAGTTGATCGATTGACTAAGTTTGGCCAT
The DNA here is from genome assembly GCA_036245055.1 of Diospyros kaki. Classification (NCBI taxonomy): domain Eukaryota; kingdom Viridiplantae; phylum Streptophyta; class Magnoliopsida; order Ericales; family Ebenaceae; genus Diospyros; species Diospyros kaki. The sequence continues at coordinate 33,908,473 of BSEG01000010.1, read as the reverse complement.
TTCCTCAGCTTATCTCATCCATTTATGGCCCAAGAAGTGGCCAAGATATTTTTGGACAAAGTGGCCAGCATCCATGGTATCCCTAAAACCATTGTCCCGAATAGAGATAAGGTTTTCACAAATCCATTTTGGCAAGAGTTATTTAGGAAGTTGGGAGTGGAGTTATGTATGTTAACGACCTACCACCCTCAAACGGATGACCAAACGGAACGGTTAACCAGTGTTTGGAAGCATATTTGCACTGTATGTGCTTCACCCACTCCAAGAGTTGGAACAAATGGCTACCGTTAGTCCAATGGTGGTATAATTTCACCTATTACAGTGCCATCAAAAGGAGTCCTTTCGAAGCTATATTTGGGTATAGACCTACTTTACTGCCTGCACTATCAAAGACAACGGCTGCTAAAGGTCCTAAAAAGAGAATTAGCTACTGTCCGTAATCGAATGAAGTAGGTGGCAAACAGAAGACACACTGAGAGAGCTTTTGAGGTAGGGGATATGGTCTACCTCAAGGTACGACAGTTCTTCCAGCAGCCCTATACTTCTCTACTAGCCTCTAAGCTGAGTCCAAAGTATTTTGGACCTTATCCAATTGTGGCCAAGGTAGGTCCAGTGGCATATAGGTTGCAGCTACCTAAATGAGTGAATTATCATTTGGTATTCCATGTCTCCTTGCTCAAGATGGTGAAAGGAGGAGTTGTTCCTGCTCAACAAGACTTACCCCCTAATGTAGACGAGGAAGAGAAGATGATTGAACCCCGTGCAGTGTTGGAGAAACGAGTACAATACCGAGGGCAACTACCTCTAGTTCAAGTAAGGGTGTAGTGGTCTCATTTACCACCGGACGACACTACATGGGAGTATCTCCCAGATCTCCTGAAACAGTTTCCTCGAGCTGTGGGCCTTCTTTGAATTCTTGAGGACAATAATTGTTTGAAGGGGTGGAGATTTGTCACGACCCTAGAGAGTAATGTGTAATATTATAAAATGATAGGGTCTAAATGAGGAAATCAGGGAGTTATTAGGCGGAGAGGTGAACTATTCAAATGGCTAATTGTGGTCGTTGAGGTAGTTAAGAGATTGTTGATATAGCTAGAGGTCCTATAAATAGGGACCTACGGCACTTCGAGAGGTATCGTTGAAAGGAATGGTCAGGAATATTTTTCCAATGAATTCAGTAACTGTCATCCACCAAAGCTCATACCCTTACAACGCTCAACAAAATGGGGTGGCAAAAAGAAAGAACTGTTATCTTCTTGAGATTGCAAGGGCTATCATGTTCACTAATTCAGTACCTAATGCTTACTAGGGAGAAGTAATTCTTACAGTCTCATATCTTATTAACCAACTCTCCTCCAAGGTTCTTGCATTCAGAACTCCCCTAAGTATTCTCCCTGACTTTTATCCTCATCATACCGGAATCCTAAATTCTTTTTCCCCAAATGTTTTTGGATGTTCTGTCTTTGTACACAAGTACCAACCTTCTCAATCCAAATTTGAACCCAAAACTCTCAAATGCATATTTGTTGGCTATTCTCCTACTCAGCAAGGTTATAAATGCTATAACCCTTCTACATGGTGCTAGGGAAACCTGCAAAATTGGGTGTAAACCTACCAGTACTCCACTAAAACCCAATTGGAAGAATAAAGAAGACAATAGAGAGGAATAACAAGTGGATAAGGGAAGATACCAACACCTAGTAGGTAAGCTAATCTACTTATCTCTCACTCGTCTTGACATTGCATATGTTGTAAGCATAGTTAGTCAATTCACGCACTCATCTATAAGAAAACATCTTGAGGCAACACTTCACATCCCTAGGTATCTTAAAGGAACACCAGGGAAAGGACCTTTGTTCAAGAAGAGCCAAGAATAGGGGGATTAAGTAGGGTTGGTTCCATTGAGGATAACAGATCTGCATCAGGATATTGTAATAAATTATGGGGTAATTTGGTTACATGGAGAAGCAAGAAGCAACCGATAATGGCTCGTAACAATGCAAAAGTAGAGTATAAAGCCATTGCTCAAGGCATATGTGAAGTTATTTGGTTAGAAAAATTGATGAAGGATCTAAACATACCTATATCCTCTCCAAAAAAGCTCTATAGTGATAGTAAGTTAGCAATAAGTATTGTGAATAATCCGATACAACATAACCAAATGAAACACGTAAGAATTAATCGACATTTTGTCAAACAAGAGATTGATAGAGGAGATATAAGTCTTTCTTATATTCCTACTGAGTTTCAAGAGGCAAATATTCTTACAAAGGCAATGCAGAAACAAGGATTTGAATCCATTAGAGGCAAGTTGGGAATGATGGATGTCTATTTACTAACTTAAAGAGGAGTGTTGGAGAAGATAAAGGAAAAGTCCAAGCTGTAAACGGGTAGATAAAGAGATAAGGAGATGAGATTATTATTGGAAAAGTTTGAACTAAGAAGAGAAAGGAAAGAAAGGATGAAGTTGTTCCTTAAACCAGATAAGGAAGTCCAAGTTCGAATACATTCTAATCCTAAATATGTTGTTTAAATTGTAGTCTATTCTTGTATTTTAGAAGAAACTTTCAGATATTGTGTATATATATAGTGCAACCCACAGATCAATGAAAGGATGGAAGAGCATTTGTTCTATTAATCTTCTAACATCCAATATATTTTTCATTTTCATCATTAAGGGCACCTTATCCCAACTAAGTTAGGGTCAGTGGCATAACATTCGTAATATCAATGGATTTTTAAAAGTCAATTTACAAATCCATGCAAAAAAAAAAAGTGACAAATTTTTATGCTAGATGCCTTCATGAGGCAAACCCTCTAGCAATGGAATGATAAAATAAAGTTTACACAATCTTCATGTTGCATGGCTATGTTCCATCACATAGTTGATATTGTGATGCCAACCATACATCATGGAAGCATGACTGTGGTTTCTCTAATATATTGGTCTAATTTATTGGATACATCTTTCCTGAAATTTTATGCATTGGCATGTATTCTTGATAGTATAACTATTTTGGAGGGTTATAAACCAAAGAGGGTCTCAACCTTCTTTCCTGTCTGCATCTTTATATACATGTTCGGCGTGCTCATAATACTTAGAGAGTTAGAGGTGAAGTTTTGAACCATATCACTGTCTAGTCATTCACCTAACAGAAATAATTTTCTTTTCCAGGGATAGTTTTCTTTACAATCCGCTGGTGGGACCCTGCATTCTTTGCGGCCATGCATCCTGAGGGCACTGCTCAGAGAGCATCGTGGCCATATGCAGAAAACAGATCTTACCTATGGACATGGCTATTTCTTGTACCCTTGGCTGCTTACACCCTATGGCAGGTTCTCTATTTTCTCATCGTAAATGTCCTGCGTCGACAAAGGCTGTTAAGGGACCCCGAAGTCATGACTTCTTACAGGTTCCGGTTTTCTCCTTGTTATGGTTTTTGATAAAGCACGTGAACTGCTATAGAACTTGCAGTTTGCAAGGATTCTGTGTTTGATTGATGGTGTTTTCTTGTGCCTTTTCTCTACATTATCGTTGCATACTGGCAATTTCTTGGTGGAATAGGGAACTCTCAAAGAAAGCGCAGAAGGCTAATAACATATGGTGGCGACTAAGCGGCTTGCTGGGGGAACAGAATCGCCTCTTCATGTATATTCTGCTTCAAATGATATTCACAGTAGCAACCACGGCACTCGCTGTGCCTATATTTCTGTCCTATAGACTACATGTCATCTTCCAAATACTCAAGGTCTCTGCAACGATATGGAATGGAGGAAGCTTTTTACTTGAAGTGATGCCGAGGCAGGTTATCCTCAAGGAGAAGAAGAAAACAGAGGTGCAACCTGGAGAAATCCGGCATCATCAGCCGGCAGATGCTATCGATTCTACGAAGCAACAAGAGTCGTAACAGTTGTGTGCAAATAGGCTGTCGTACAACTCCGATTTTGTGTGCCATAGGAGGGAGGCCAAGTCATTGATGAATGATCCGGCCTCTTTACATGTTTTTTGATTTGTAGTTGTAGCAAAGCAAAGTGAAGTGTGGAACTGCATTGCCATTCAATGTTTTTTCTGAATTCAAACTTGGCATATCTGAATATATTCAGTTCATAGACATGGCTGAATATCCGATGGCTGTGGTAGGACTGGCATCGCCCCCTTTTTTTTTTTATACATATATATATAACTTAGATGTCTGAATTTTGTTTGAATAATCTTGAAAAGAGTGGCATTCTCTCCTGATTTGTCCTCTCGATAAAACACAGTCTATACACACTCAGAGTGGATTTTCGAGAAATAATTATTTTCTCGTAAATTTTACTTTTCACTTTTACATTATATGGACGGGACTCTCGGGGGGTGATAAAGTGCACTATGATCTTGTATTTACGTGAGTCATTTGCCTTCTAATAATAATTGTCTTTCAAAATATTATAAAAATTTAAATTTTTGATTTTTTTTTTTTTTTTTTTTTGTACTTTATCGTTGGCCATTATCTGTGGTATGTTTTCATTTTTTTATCCTTTTAGTGAAGTTTAAGGTAAGAAAGAGTTGGAGGGAATGAAAAAGAACTTGTACCCGCTAGAGTACTAGCAGTTGCAAGTCTTTCTAGATGTTTTAGATAATTGAGATCACCCTTCTTCTTTATAAACTCCACAGCCTTTAAAATCAATGCTAAATATTGAATTTAAATGAACAGCCAAGGGCCGTTCGAAGCTTTTCTAAGAATGGACAAGTAATATTCTTTAGTCCACACAAGGTAAACACTTAAAAAGTGACGTTTCAGTCTACTTTACTTTGAAGAAGATATAAATTTTAACTATAAAAGAGCTTACTATACTCTCTTTATCACTAGATTAGTTTTTGAAAATTTATTTTGATGTCATTTTTTATGTGTTTGTTTGGTATAGGTTCCATATTTTTATTAGTTGAAAATTAAAAACTAAACTTATCATTTTATATTTCTTGTTAGTAGTCAAAAGTATATAAACAAAAAATAACTTTTGATTTTTGTATATGTGTTTAATTTGTTAATATTATTATATTATATTGATAATATATCTATACTTTAAATATAATATATTAATATATAATATATCACTCAAATGATTGTAAAAATATTGAAGAGGAAAAGACGTTTTGCTGAGTGAAAATGGCAAAAAAAAAAAAGAAGAAGAAGAAGAAGAAGGAATAATTGAAAAGTAATCTTAGTTTTCCAAAAGAAAACTATTTTACAAAAAAAAAAATAGAAAAATAAAAAATTATTTAAATACTAAATTTTTTAAAATAAAATTAGAGGTTTAGAAGACGCAAATTTTTAAAATTGAATTGAACTCAAAAATCTCATTTTTAATTTTTTATTAATTTAAAAATTTAGAAAATATAGTCCACAATTTTTTTCAAATCATCTCCTTTAATAAGTTATGCAAAAAACAAAAAACAAAAAAACCATCTCCCTTTAATATATGTTATTTTTCTATATTGAATTAATTTAAATATTTTTAACATTTGTACACAACTTGAAATTTTCTCTGAGAAAGAAAAACTAAATTTTGTATGACATTTGAAATAGAAAAGGTAAAAAATATTTTCTCAACTAAATAGCATTGAGAGAAGCTATACCGACCTCTAGTGCTTAAATGACACTCCTTGTTTATTTTTTTTTTTTTTTAAAAAAAAGACAAGAATAGTTAAATTTTATCCGATTAAAATAAATATATTAATAGTCCATCTAGTAATAAATGTCAAAAAGGGTTTCGCAAGAGTTGAACAATCCCTTAGAACCTCAAAGGCGATTGGAAAGAGCCAAAGAATTTTAATCACAATCTAGATCATGAAAGGCTTATTAGGAAAAAAAAAAAAACTCTATATTATTCTTAATCTAATTCATATCACTTAGAATAGAAAGCATGAGACAAATGATGATAGATACTATAACAAAGCCCAACGTGCCCCAAAACCAAGGACACAGTCCTGGAATTGCCTACACCATCACGAATCCACGAGCCAATCAACGCCATAAATGGCCCTTCAGGTCCATTTAACAGATTTTATTCTAATTGATCACGTGACTTTATCTAAACCACTTTCTCAGCATGAAACATTTATATAAAAACAAAATACCTAACAAGTGAAGTGCATTATTTATTATGCTCCTATAACATCACTGTTACATTACTTTCAGTTACATTTAAATATCAAAAGACTTACTGAGACAAAAGACTACCCTTTTTTTTTCTCACGAGAGTTTAGAATGTATTTAGTCTCGAGAATTGCCAAGATGATCTCAGACTAGGAGACTACACAAGGAGAGAACAAATAAATTACAAATTAAATAGTGATTTAACTTTCAACATAATCAATACAAAACACTAATCATCACTTAGCAAAAAAAAATAAAAGCCCAATAATTATGCACAACAGCAGAGGCACAAAATATATAGCTACCACGGGGTACCAGCCACACTGATACCACATTGCACAAACCCAACAAACACCAAAGCAGAAACAGGCGATTCCTTTCCCTAATCTTTTTTTTTTTTTTTTTTTTGTTTTTTCTCCCCCATATTCTCCTTTCTCGAAGTTCAAACCAATGACCACAATTCAACAAAACATGTCATCTTTATAAAAGGAAGCTAAATACAGTGAGAAGTCATTTACAATGGCAAATTGACAGGGGGATACATTGAGAGAACCATAACCTCGATGATCCTCCTGTGAAGTGAAGATATTACATACCCTTTGATACATTTTACTTCCACATTATAACAAAAGTAATAATGACCTAAAACTTGCAGGAGCTAACATTAATTACACTCGCCAAAGCACTACATGACATGAACAAAACAATGTCGAAGAAAATGGAGCTCCTTGTCGATGTGACAAGATACCGGACGCCAAGGCATGCTCCTCAACATGCACATGGTCGCGCTAATTCAAAACACCGCTTTCTAAAGAATGCACCTCGTGTTGCAGGGCCACGAGTCAAAATGAAAACAAAGAAGGAAAAAGAATGGCTAGGACCCAAAAATAAAGAGATCCCTTGCCCAGGTGAAGGGAGCATATGTGATACCCACCGATGTGGTGAGCGGCTGTGAAATTTTATGCACAAGTTTTGCACATTGATGGATGTGTAGATTTGACTGCACCATGGTATCTTCAATCTGATCTTTGGTGTAAAAATGCAAACCCCGAGTTCTCGCGAATCAATGGCGGAGGTTCAATGTCCGTGATCTCCACTTGTTGCATTGACTTGGAGATGTCATCCACGGAGAAAGGAATGCTGCATAGATATTTATTTCAGAATGAATTGACTGATAAAGCTACATGAGCTTTCGATCAACATAAGATAAAACAGAATCTCTATTAGTTGGTGATATTTAAAATGCTACCTTGAATCATCGTCCAACAAAAACGAACTGCTTACAGCATTGTTTGAATCTTCTGTCATCAGAATTCTCATACTTGAAATTACCTGTGCCAATGGACAGGATTTCTTTAATGAATTTGCTAGATAGAGAGGGTAAAAAATAATCAAACATTAACAGATTGATAAGAGTGGAATTGGCGAAGTCGATCACAATGGGACAACTCAAACCTAACCAAGAAAAATAAACAATAGGATAACTCAAAGACTTAAACTTAACTTACATCTGAAGACACAGTGTGCGTCCCATATTTGTCATCCCAGTACATGGTACTGATCCTGTATAATTGCTGTATGCTGAGCACCTGAAGAAGCATCAGGCACAAAATATGAAAAACAACCAAATAAATAAAAAAAGAAGGAAGCTAAAACATAATTTTTTCTGGTCATGAACAGTTAGAAGATAGTTTTCACTCACGGGACAGAGTTCATTCGTTATTTCATTCAAAGTCTTTTTGGGCTTTTGATGTATAACCTGAATCATGACGAAATGAGATAGAAGGTAAACAGCAATACATGTGGCTGTAAACATGATTGATTTAGAATACAAGGCAAAAAACCATATCATACCAGGAACCCAACTGCTTGTCTTATATGCTTCAGTTCATCCCAAGCTGACCCTGCATACTGAACACCAAAGAACCACCAATAAGGCCTCTGAAATGTGCAGGTAACAAAGGTTACACTACTGAGAAGTGCTTACCTCCTCAGTAGCATTGCCACACCAGTGTTCCAATTCAGCTAGGCCTGCCTTTACATACTCCCCATTACTGAACGAGCAACACTCACGCCTCAAGAGAAGACTGAAAAAATTAATAAGACAAAGTTTCAGTGCTTTATTGCAGCGAGTGAGAAGTTGGAGATTTAATAAATAATGCCAAAAAAAAGAAAGAAGGAAAGATTTTGGAGCATTTGCCTGTTGAATAACTGGACGTTGATGAATGAGAATATCTGAGTGAACACTTTGCGTACTAAGAACGGCGGAACCTGTAGAGCCACATGTAAGAAATGATGATATTCCTCAAAAGGTTCACTCTTGCCGTATTATGTTAATTTCAAAACTCACATAGTTTGCTTTCATTATCTTCAAGTAGGCGTTCAGACTTTTCACAATGCTTTGCCAATGAGCAATCAGAGCCTGTTGAGCAACAGCATGAGCCTGGGAGCGCCCCTTCACTAAACTCGCTCGGGATGTCCTTGGTGCCTGCGTTGACAAAAGACAATTCAGGTCCACATGTTCTTGTTTGTAGCCTACTTGGTTCTAGCCCTTGAAATATTTTGATTGACTCGCATGGATAATCCAACATAGTTCAACACTTTTGAGTGAGATCACCCATATCCATGGAAACTAAGCAAATTCTGCATGCTTTGGAGGCTGGAAAACTTATTTTAAGTGTTTTTAGTACCTCATAACAGGATAAATTGTTGCTTATTACCATTTTCTTTTCTTTAATGATCTTATAGGCAGTCAGGAGGCTATGTTGAGCAATATTTCCCAGGTCAGCTAAAATTTAGTCCTTTTAAATAATAATTGAAGCTAGCCACGTCCAACATGATTGGCATATAAAAAGCAATAAGCAATAAAGCATGGCAGATGTGGAGCAAAACTGGGGAAGAACAAACAAATTCATAGATGAGATATTAAGAGACTACTTGAGATGGTCTGTTCATCATGTAATAAGTGCCTCAGCTGGGAGTGACACAGCATACATCAAAGTTACTGGTAGAGGATAAGATACACCAAAATAACTTGATATCGAAATAATAAAGACAACATTTTAGCATGTGGTTTAGCTTTAATAAACCTTAATGTAAAGGAGTGGTGAAACAGGATAATCTAGCCAAACATAGCCAACTCAAAGTAGTTAACTCATTATAGGACAATGATGGAGGGTTGATTGTACTCCAGGGTCAAAAGGATACCGCACAAAAAATGAAATTTTGTACATAAAAATATTCACAGAACTCAGGCAAGTAAAATCACAAAATGTGAATTCAAAACAAATTTTCTTCCTCTTCTGGCAAATGAAATCCATCCCAATACAATGATAGATACCTGGATACATAATCCGAGCAATGGAGAAATCTCTTTCTTCAGATTGTCTCTTATCATCCCATATATTTTCTCAAGGAATGCAGTAAGCTGTTGTTTAAACAGCAAAGCTGGATACTTGGCTTCAACTTGCCGTAAGTCATCCAGTCTACCAAGCATTCGACCATTGAGAAATGAAAGCCCGGCACTTTGGGGAGATCCTCTTAATCCCTGGGAATGTAAACAAAGATAAGGAAGAGCAGAAAATCATAACGTCCTATAGAAGACAGCAGGAAGCTGAGTTTTTTATCATATATACTTGAGACATCCTCCCAAAAAGAGAAGCCGAAGTTGATCTTCTTCGTTGAGGAGTCAAGCTAGCTGCTCCACTTGCTTTGAGCGTGTGTTGAAGCAGCAGCAACAAAGTGGATGTATTAGATAACCAGTAAGTTAGTACATCATTATTATCTTGCACCTTCAGAAAAGCAAGTTACTTGACATTAGTATTGGGTAGTTGCAAAGCTCATAACTTAAGAGACAATACTATCAAGCCAGAATTTAATCCAACATACTCAGGAAGTACTGAATAATAAAAATGAACGCAGTGATCATACAGAGATCAGAATTAGATACCTACCTCTATTGCTGAAGCAATTGTTTGAATTATACGGTCAAACACAGTAGTTCTTTCAACTTCAAATGACCTCCAGTGGAGGAGGCATTTATATATGACACAAGCAGCAACAGGTTTGCCCCCAGAAAATCCCACGTCTTGTGTAATACACTTGATTAGGAGGTCCTGATTCTCCTGCATTAATACAGAAGATTGCACAAATCGAAAGAGACATTAATCACTTAACTTTTCAGAGTCAATCTTAATATGGTGATATAAGACATGCAATTGTCTTTAGTTTAATCCTACTTACTTGCTGCTTTTCATTAAGAGATTTTTGTGGCCTTTCCTCGGATTCAGGCTCTCGTGGATTTGATAAAGCAAGAGAAGTGTCCTGAAATAAACAGCATAGGGTAAGCCATACAAGTTTGTGGACATTTTCCACTTCATCAAATTTTGCCAATCTGCATTTCATAAAGTTATAGTTTCTTCTTACCGCTGCAATCTTTGTTTCTCCATTCAGAACACTACCATTCTCAGGTGTTCTCTGAAATTATGTAAAGAAAGCACTCAGAAATGCATATACATGAAGAAGCACTATAGAAGTAAGCATATAATACTATAATAGCACCTGAATAATCATTGTCCTTTGCCGTGCAGATAAAGTTTTCCCAGTGGGTGAAATGGCCAATGCTTGCTGACGAAGTACTTGATTCTCTGACTCTGTATTAGAAAGTTTCTCCTCAAGCCTGAAACAGGAAAAAGTAATACAATAATTACAAATAATAACTAAAAGCGCATGTATGCCTGCAATTAAACATTTAACAGCTTATATCCATCCACCATTAGGATACTTCGTACAGAACTTAGTAATGGACCAATGTCGAACTGAAGATGCAAGTCAATATAGAACACACATAAATTATAAAGAAAAAGATGCTGGTTTTTCACTCTCTTTAGGAAGCTAAGGCAATTGAAGTCTTTTTGGGTCACAAAGCAAAGGGCTCAAACAGACTGTGACTCTTGCTTATTCCCACTGCCTTACAAAATCTAAAATAACACATAAATTTGAGAGTTCCATTTTTGCAGACCTCTGTACTGAATCTTGAAGGTTCTCTGCTCTACGTTCTGCGTCTTCAAGTTTTTTCACCAGATCTGTGTTTCTGGCCTCAGCATCTTTGAAAGTCTTCCTAGCTTCTTCAGCTGTTTGTCTTTCTAATAACAATGAAGCCTGGACAATTTAAACAATCCTCCAAGTCAATGAACTCAAAATCTGAGCCCTCATATCATATATTATCAAATATATTTATATCAATAAAGTCCTATGTCATTTATCTTCAATTGTTTTCAGTATGACCATAAACAAAATTCCAAGAGCTCCTGAATGATAATTAATTTGTTTATGAATAGCACATAGATGGTGATCTTTCACATTTTCAGTCTTCCTATGACAAATGTACAGATTTCTATTTTTTTTTGCAAAAATATCAGATGACTACTTTCATGTTATTAGTGTCTCTATGTTTATGTTTACATAAGAAATCTTCTACCATCATTAGTATCCAAGTCATACCTTTAAACTCTCTATTTCAGCTGTTAAGGAATCAATCTTTTCCGTGTCTTGAATTATGACTGGAGTCTCCTTAATTACAGGCGGTGCTTCCTCAATAGCTTTGCGTGCCAGCTCTCGCTCTTTGATAACTTTGGCATTTACATCTTCTACTTGTATTTGCACTGCATGCAAAGCATCCTGTAGCTTTGCAATCTCTTGGGCCTTCGCCTCTTCCAGATCAGTCTGCACTCAACAAAAAAAGATATGGTGGAATTCAGGGCTGGCAGAATGCCTTCCATAATGTATAGGCATGACATAAAGTGAAATAATGTTACTCTTAATCGCTTCTCAATCTGCAATCGCCACGTCAGCTCTTCAACACGCTTTTCTAGCTTGTCTTTTGCTTCTTTAAGGGCCCCTGTTTCTCTTGCAGCCTGAACAAATATGCATGACAGTCAACAAAGTAGAAAGTTGTTCCACACAAAATACATTATGCATCAAAATTTTCACCCGGAGAAAAAGCATATTAAGGGTTGAGATTGAACCATTTTGAGCATCCTGAGCTCTCTCCGAGCAACCCTCCGTCTCCAACCACATTGAGAAACAATAGCAGCCTTCTGAAGACTCTTGTAATAAAAATATGCCTGGTGACCACGGAAATGAGCCTACAAGCCAGTAACAAGCTCATTTAGTCAACACGTACTACTTTCGAAATCAGAATAATAACAGTAACTAGTTGACAAATAGTGACAGCGTGGCTATCGGACCTGAATAATAATTGCAGCATTAGTTTGCTTTCTGAACCTGAACTCATTGCGAGCAGTCATTGCCCTTAAGCCTGTCTGCAGTGTGATAGCAGATGATCGAACTGTTAAGTAGGATTTCCGAGCAATATAGCCTCGGAAATTCTTCTGGATCTTCAATGCTGCTGCTTGCTGTCGCAATTGCACATATGTCTTGCAAGCCAGCATTGCTGATTAATTATCACCACCCCCCACCCCCCCCAAAAAAAAAAGAAAAAGAAAAAGAAAAAGAAAAAGGGAAAAAATAAAAAAGAAAACACTTGTTATGATATGTATCAAAATTAAAAACAGTTATGACACAGGCAACAAAAGTAAGTGCTACTGTAAGTGCGCTGTCAAAAATTGTTGCCTACTAACATGCCATATTTCAGCAACTATTAAGTAACATCATGCATATAGAAGCTCCCCCTCCCCCCCTCAATGTGTAAAGAATAATTATTCACAAAAAGAAACCAAGAGAAATGCTGCTTCTGTACACAGGCCGTACAGAAAGATGCCAAATCTATATCCCAAATATGCATATCACAGACAAAGGGGCTATTATCCAACTTTTCTTGAAATTACAAACTCTGCATCCACCAGGCTAGTTTCATACAGAGACACGACTGGACCAAGAAAAGCTTAGTGAATACCAAAACTAGGAAGGAACAGGCTCCATATTGGCCACAACTTCATAATGTGTACAAAGAGGATCCACAGATTCCGCAGCTTTCTACACATGCAGCACCTAAGGAAGCATTTTATACTTTTTCCCGGATTGCCCATGTGAGAATGGAGTTCAAAGCCGCTGGCCATACAAAAAACCAAACAAGGTGAGGCTCCAACTTTTTCTAATACTTTTTGAAGGAAAGATCTACTGGTTCTCTCCCTGAGAAGACTAGTACAGAGACTAACAGAAGTATCCCAAAGTTTCCTACCCAAATCACTATCAACCTCATACCTCACCTGAACCCAGTATAGAGTCTAGGCAAACTCATTCACCATCTCTAGCTCCAAACCTTGAACCCCTCAAATAACAATTGATCCACAAGACTGCCAGAAAGCTCAGTTGTGACAGAGAATTAGGATAAAAACCCAATTTCATCCATGTTGAGGGGTTCTATGAGCAGAGGAAGAGCTATTTCCTGTCATGTTACCCTTTTCCATAGGACAAGCCATCCTCCATTCCTTAACCACTACACAGCCAATAAATATAGAAAGAAATGATCTGTCCATATGATTTTAAGTTATATATGCAAACCAACCATAGAAAGCAAACCATAAACCTCTCTGACCAACAATGCAGACCAACCGTGCTTATCCATTCATACTTCCAAATTACTATATATCTAAAATATTTTTTCCAAGGAATTTCTACATCGCCGATTTGAAAACCCATAGAAAGAACTGAAAAATTGTACAAAAACCTCTCTGACCAACAATGCTACAATTATCTCAAATTTACAATGCACATTCAATGAAAAACCAAAGACAAACCACAACAAGGTAAAACATATAATGGAATGATAAATTACCTAGCCAACATGACTGCAACTGAATAGCAGCCTCACGTAACAAAATGAACTCCTTGCGAGCAATGTAAGTACGAATTTGCCTTTGGATCTTTTTAGCTGCATTGCCAAGAACCTCTGCCCTTCTGGCATCCAACTCAGCCATCTGACCAGCCCGCAGGAAGACCTTTGCCTTGCCTATCTGCCAAATCAAGTTCATTGAGCTATACAGGGTAAAAGGTCTTAAGACTTCATCAGGATAAATGGTTCAAATAGACAATTTAGTAGCCAGGAGAAAGAAGTATAAACTAAAACAAACAAACAAAAAAAGAAGCATTTTAAATATGAACCAAGAATTCTACAACTTCTTGGAGGTTACAGAACATTGATGAAGCTTTGAGCATAGCCTTAACAGGACAAGAGATTCAAAACAATGACAGGGTTACCTGATAGCCTTTCAACCCCATTTTATCAAGAATCATCTGGCATGCAACTTTGTCATCATAGCTGCAGAAATGAAGGAATAAAGAAAATATGTTATCAATTAAAATAATATTTAGCTTTACAACATTCTGAAATCATACACATATCCTTGAGGTAAACTCTAGAAAACAAGACTAAATGAGTGAAACTTACTTTCCCTCCAAAACGTCAGGAGCAAGAACACCAAAACGGAGGAGAAACTCATAAAAGGTTCGTCTAGTGGGGTATCCAGCACAGCTAATCCTAATTGCCTCAAGAACACCCTACATCACGAAATAATGGACAATCATGTGATTAATAGCAAAATGAATCATGAGGTATCATTTTTATAGGTTGGGTAATTGAGTGAGGTGCAACATGAGGTATCAAGGTTGCCACTATGTACTTACACCACAACGCAATTGTTGGATCACATTGAGGTTTTCAAAAATAGCAGGCCTGAGGACGTTGTTAGGTTTCACACATCTGATATAGTGAGGTTCTGTTGAACTCAAGGTCTCCATTAAAGATTGAAGTTGTAGCTGCAATTGGAAATACCACTTATCCATCAGAATACACTTGAACCCATTAATTTAATGGTACATATTTGCATTCATAATGACCTAAGCACTAGCAAGCATGTAACAGCACACATCAAATAAGAGGAAATTGACAACACTAAACTAAATCAGTTCACTTCTGTGAATCTATGTCAATTGAAATTAAAGGCAATCCTGACCAGAGATTTCTCAGGAACCAAGGCTCTAGCTACTCATAAAGGTCTTTTGAGAAAAGCATATCAATAAAAAACAAAAAGGTCTTCGAAAGAAAGAAAGGGGTCTTCATGTTGCAATAAGACCTCAAAGAAGTTTAGGGTCTCAAGTCTGGAACATTACATGAAATCTTAGTGAAAGACAAGAAGTCTCATCTCAAGCAACAAAATTACCTGCGCCACAGATGACTAGCATTTCATAGAAATATAAATCAAGCAGTCTGACCATGTATTTAAATCAAACAATTTGTCACAGATGCAGTGACAATTGATTTACAACTTGGGAAAAAAATCAAAAAGTAACAACTGAGATCTGGATGAGAAAACAGACCACTTCCATATATGGTAACTCTGCAAAGTTATGAACAAAAATGCAGATTATATAAATTTAGATTTCACAGAGACATCATAAAGGTATGACTATGTCAAAATGGCTTTGGACTTGTAATGATAAAAAGCAACAGGATTTTTTTCTTTCTATACAGAGTGTTTTAGTTACAGTTTAACTGAGATATCAATAAGTAGCATATAATATGTTGAATTCATGATTTTCTGTGTACAAGCATATATCTAATAACTGGAAGAGGTCCTGTGGCTTAAAGGATTAACAAACCAACAAACCATATTTGCAACAGCCAACATTAATATCTTGCCTAACAGGACCTGCACTTTATCCTACTTATCTAGCCTTGTCAGTTTGAATAGGGAAAGAATGTGCTACTTCAATTGCCTTGGAGCTCTAAATCTGAAGTCTTGACATCTAGGTTTATCAGGCAACTATTGTAGAACATAACAATTAAAGAAAAGATTATTTTCTTTGTCAAGCATGGAAACATGTGAGCAAGAGCATATGTTCTTTCTTTTATCACGGTCATTATAGAGTTTATAACTTCAGCAAACAAATACACTACTAAATTTAGAAGCAGTGCACCTCATCTAGAAGAGGAAAACCAGGATGACAACAGGCTAATAATACCTTAAAACGAGAACCAATCGAAGAGAACTTGGATGACTTTGATGACTCCTCTGGAAGTGCAGGGAATAGACCTGCTACAAAAGAGCACTTGGATGCTGTCAACAGATCTTGATGTTCTGCCACAACATAATCCTTGTTTTTGTCCAGAAACAAATCAGCTTGATAAGTGACCTGGAAAATAGAGGCATATTTTAGCAAAATAACAGCAAATAACATCCAGAAAGATGAAACTAATGCATGGTTAACAAGTGTTTACCTCTCCTGCATAGTGAGAGATGGTGAAACTAGTTCGAGAAAGCTTAGGCTTAGTAAAGCGCTTGTTCTTTCCAAATGTCTGGTACAGTTTCTGAGCAAATGTTTCATGAGTAGACTTGGGAAACATGCTGCAATAACATTTAGATAAGTATTAGTCCACCCAATAGGGAGTGAAAATACAACAAGCGCATAGAATAGTTCTAGGCAGTTAATCCATCCATACAAAACAGCAGAAATATAAAATATCTACAAAAATATAGGAGTTACAAATCCAGAAAAACAAAGTAACATGAAATTCATAAGATCCAGAATAAATTATGGGTCAAGAAATGTCAGAAATCAACTGCATACCAGGCTTCATCTAGTAGTGCTATTATTCCACCAGGTTTCTGCACAAGATTAAATTTGTCAGGTCCATAATCCAAAATGAGATACATGTGAATAAAAGATATGCATCAAAATGATCAAATTTGGCATGCTAGTACAAGAAGTATGACCAGGCGAAATTTTAGTCACACAGATTCGTCATATAAATGAAAAAGAACTCAACAAGCATCTAGGAAAACCTTCTCAATCAGATCGAGCACATCTTGGTTATCAACAAACTCAATGTAGCTCCAATTAATTTCTTCTTTTGTATACTCTTCTTGTTCCATCTTGAACACATGCTGCAACATGCAATACCATTATTTTACTTAAGCAAGCCCAGATAAGGTAGCCAAAACACTGAGTAGAAACTCATGCAACAAATGCTAACCTGGTTGAAGTGTTGTTGCAGCTTTTCATTTGTAAAATTGATGCAGAACTGTTCAAAGCTATGGTGTATGGGAGTATGTCAGTATCATGCATACAACGTATACATGGCTTCAGAAAAGAATCTGTGTAGAAAATCTTACCTATTGTGCTTAAAACTTTCAAACCCATATATGTCAAGAACGCCAATTATTGATTTCGAGTTTGGGTCCTGCCCAATTGAACGATTTATTTTCTCCACAATCCTATGAGTGAAAGAGAATAACTTGTAAGAACCTAAATAACAAATCAGAAATGTTACAGACTATACATTTGTGTTTCTTGACATGTAGTTAGCACACAGGCTTCAGTATTGAATCTCCTTACCAGTCAAATAAGCGAGAATATATGGTTTTGGCTAAAGCATCCCTGCTACCCAGAGCAGCAACAGGATCAAGAGTTCTCGTAATAACTTCCTCAGGCGTCACCATGACACGCTTAATCAGTGCATCTTCTAAACTCTTGGCATCACACCTGTAACATGACATTGGTTAATTGATGCTCAAGTTAAAAAAACTGTCTTTAGATGTTAAAATGCATTTCAAATTCAAATGAGAAGGAAGAGTTACTTCAGCAGTTCAGCAATCATATTAAGATGAAACCTAGATTTCTCATCCTTAATGACTGAAGAGTCTATCTCCTTCCCCTTCGCAAATTCAATGTTACCAAGATGAAGGATTGCTGCCACCACTCTAAAAATTGCCTCCTGCAAGATTCTACTTGTTGTTAGAAACATAAGAAAACAAGATAACCCAATAACTTAAAGACTAACCTGCTCTTCCTCACTAATTCCAACTATATCCATAGCCCTTCTGGTTGCAAGATATTCATGGGCATCATTTACTCCATCAAGTTCATAACAGTTGGACTGATTTAAGTAATGAAAAGATAGAGGATTTCCCAACTTGTACTTCTCTCGGACCTGAGAAATTGTAAGGCAAATATCAGATGTTTCCTTTTATATGCCTGCATCTTCTGTGTTTAATATCATGAGGCAAAAGTTTTGACACCAATAAGGCACAACTAAAACAAAAAAGAACAAATATACCTCAGAAGGTGCTGCACAAAGAAGATAAAAGCAATGGTAGTTCCTTTCAGGATCCGAAATCTGGCAAACACGGGACCTCTCTAGCAGATAAGTTCGAATAGCAGCCCCAGATATCCTCCCATTCTTGTCAAATTGTATCTCAACAAATTTACCAAAACGACTACATTGCACGGCCATGATCAATGTAAATTAGAAGTGCCTTCGAAGAAGATCATAAACACAAGCACGATTTAACTAATTCATATATTGGAATTATATTATAAAAGTTCAATGACAAGTACCCACCTTGAGTTGTTGTTCCTAACTGTCTTAGCATTGCCAAATGCTTCAAGAACTGGGTTGGACTGTAACATTTATTATCAACACCAAATCAGGCACCAATTCCAACCCATTTGGATCTTGTGAGAAGATATAAAGACAAATTTACAATATTTAAGTGTAAGTCACAAGAAGGAAGCTTCAATCTTACTTCCAGAACTTGTTGTTCGACTGTCCGCCCTTCAACTCCAGACCTACCACCCAGATGTGCAAGGTATCTCATAAGCATCTTTGTCGTCTCTGTTTTACCAGCACCACTTTCTCCACTCACCAAAATAGAGTTGCTCTTTGCCTCATTAATCATTGCCCTATTTAACAAATGGAACATTATACCTCCCGGTCAACAAATTATCAAACCTTAATCCCACTATGAAATCTAGCTCTATAGTCACTACCCAAAGTATTGGTAATAAAAAGGATTAAGGTTACCTGTAAGCAACATCTGCAACTGCAAAAACATGCGGACTAAGTTCCCCAAAAGCTGCTCCTTTATATTGCTCCATCATGTGAGTATCATACAGATGAGGCAATCTTTGAAATGGGTTTATTGCAATCAAAATATTTCCAGTATATGTCTGTGAGAAAGATAGGAGAAATCATAATATGAACTGATCTTTTAGTTTAATCCTTGCTATCTACTTGCAAAACATTATCAAAGTTAAAGTGAAAATCTCACATAAATCTCATTAAGTTCATATCTGGTAGCTATATTTTGCAGAACTCCAGGTTCATGCAAATATGAAAGCTTTGTCATGTCATCAACACCTCCAGGAGGAGCTTCTGTATCCTTTGGAAACACTTTTGTGATGTCTGTGACAACCTGCAAAGAATTATCCATTCAGTGAGATTCATTTAATAACTATGAAATAAAATTCTTGGAAAGACATGGCTCGGGGCTTATGTATGATCATACCTTCTATTAGTTATTACAACTTAAGTCATGCCTAAGAGTTTTCCACCACGTTTTTCTAAGTCTTCCTCTACCTCACTAACTACGAATTTTTTTCATTCCATCTGAAGTAGTTATAACCAAAAACGGATAGATATATTAAGGCAAGATCATTTATCAGGAATGCCAATTACTTCTATATGGAGAAGGGATAGGAGCAGTAGGGAATTCCCCAACAACTAAGCGAGAAATCTAGTGGATCTATCTCTGGCAAATCACGTTCTGTTCAACATGACATTACATTCCTCAGCATCCTGCTTTTGACAAGGCTAGAGTGCAATCAGCAATTTCCAAATGGAGCTTGCATATGCTGCCTACCACCCGCACAACCAACCATTTCCCAAAATAATTAAAAAAAAAAAAAAATGAAATCATGAGGAAGGAACAAAGTAAACCAAAACTGCAGAGGATGAAGTTAGCAGTCAGTCCGTTATCCATTTTGCATATGCAGCACTATCTGGCATTTCCAGTTTTTACACAAGAGAATACCCCAAACCCATTTCGTATCCACATAAGCAAACAAATTTATGGGCAAAGGTGAAACAAACTGCCCTCATTCAGCAATATACATATACTAAGAGCAAACAAGTCCTCAGAAATATTTCATAAGAAAATGCTAACCACATTTTTCTAGGGGCTCAAACCTTAGAAGAATAGCCCTGCAGAGGGAGGAAGTGATGCTGTACTGAGGGTCCCATGATAGCAGAAAGAGATGCGGAAGAAGAGAAACCGAAAGAGTAAAATCATAAGTTATTTATAATTAATATTATCACAAGTGTTTTTCATTCTCTCGATTGTTCATATTTATATATTGTAAAGCAAACATAATCCTACTAAAAATCAAATACTCGAACTCTACTAGAATTATGCTACCAAATAAAAAAAAATATTGGAAAAGAAATATAAACCTAATCCTAATTTGTATGAAATATTATTCTACTTTTCCTTCTCGTTGAATAGTCTCCCCTTCCTTTATTCATATCAATTCTCCCCTAATTGAAAAATATTCATCATCAAATTCTATCAGTTTTTAATCACTCAATCACCTACCATATACCCAATTAAGTGGTGGTCTGAATCTGGTGTCTACTAGCTACAGATCCTGGTAACTTTGTAGAAAATAAATTTCAATCAATCTACTATAATTCCTCTCTAGTAATCCACATGCCATACAAATTTGGGGGTGATCTACCAAATAATTAAGGAACCATTGAACCTCTTCATTTCAGGCAAAGGCAATTGAGCAATGGTCTCTGGATTGAGTTTGTATATGGGCTAACAAAAGGATCATTTCGGGGAGTAGCTTAGCCTTTGAATGAAACAAGGTCCTCGATATAAATGTTGGGCTAAAACCAAGTCAGATGGTATATTAGTAACATATGCACTGTCCCCTCCTACTTATGCAATTTGAGCTCTTCAAATTTTAACTGATAGGACTGCAGTGTCCCCTCTTGCTTAAGTTTGTTGAATTCCTCTACAACATCCAATCCCTAAAACGTTCACATAAATCCTCTACAAATTCGGCCCATAGGCAACTCTCCTTCACCCGACTCCACCCTTGAAACTAGGCATCCCGGCATCATTCAGGTAAGCAGTGGCCAAGGTGACCTTCTACTGTTTGTCCATGTTATATAAGCTAAACATACGCCCATAACGCCTCACCCACCACCTTGGGTTTTGGCATCAAATAACAAGATCTCCATTTTTGGCATTGGGAATCCGGGCTGATTAAGAACAGCCGAAGCTCCCTGCCTTCTTTCCACATTATTTTTTCCTACCAGTGGTGGATCTATCTCAAACTCTGACGATCCCTTGGAACGGTGGGTCGTCCCATGCCAGAGGAGGATTAGCTCAAATCGCTCTCTATGAGGGAATTCGAGAGAAAGCCTTACCGGGATCTGGTTGGTTAACATCACCATGAATCATTGCATCTGATCTCGCAGCTATTGGTTTTGCTTGCGCATTTGGTCTTGCAGCCGATTGTGTTGATCACAACTCTCCTCACACCATCTTTCCATCACTTCCTCTATCCTCCTTTCCACCACTAATTCCACCGATGACTCCAGCATTCCCATCCGAATTTGCATATCGGTCACCGTTGTTGTAACTTGTTGCAGCTACAATTCTATCTGCTTCATTCTCGTTCCATCAGCCATGGAGAATAAGATCGCGTTCGTAATTATTGCCCTAAATCGTGCTCTAATACCAGTTTGTCAAACTTCGATTTTGACAATAGAATTCTCCTATGGGATTGGGAGAATTAAGGAAGCTTGGGGTGGAGAAATGAGAGAATTGAGAGGGTGGGGGGTGGGGGGGGGAGAGAGAGGATTTGGGAGAGAAAAGAAGATAGAGGTGGGAAAATTGATTTTTGTTTTATATTGATCAATGCCTCACTTGGAGCAGGATTAAAGCTATATACTGATCCATCGCTGAAAAAGGGCGCCAAGGGTAGCCCCAAATTCAAAAGTAGTGTAACCACCTACTATTAGGTTATTACAACAAAGCCCCTACTTTTTGAACACCATACCATTATTCCCCCTGCCCTTATAACTGCAGGCACATGACAGACAAATCAATCATAAAGTCCATCCTAGGTCTTAAAGGCAATTTTCCATTCATCTCTAGGCTAGATTTGAATATGATGATACCCACTACGCAAGTCTATCTTGGAAAACCAACTAGAACCAACCAACATATCTTCCAATCTCGAGATGGAAACTTGGTACTTGACGGTGAATCGGTGATTTTATTAATGGCTCTACCATCCATACTTCCTCCAAGATCCATCTTTCATTGGGGTTAAAAGGGCAAGTATGGTACAAGGGTCAAGGCTATGTCGAACAAATCTTTTAATCCAAAGGTCTTCCACTTGTCTATTCAATTCAGCTCACTCATTTGGGTTCATTCCATAATGGGCCAATTTAGGTAATTGAGACCTGAGAACTAGATCAATGGCATGCTAGATATCCCTTAGGTGGTAGGTCACTACGGAGCTCATTGGGCATGATATCAAAAAATTCTTCCAACAATGGCATCATACTAGATGGAAACTCCAAACTCTCAGAGGAACTCAAAATGGACACTTTAGCTATGATGGCTAACCCGTATCCACTTTCTTGACAATCTTTTTCAAGTGCCTTAGGACCTATAAAATGGATTTGCTTTTTACTAGGGAACTGGTTGTGCTTGCTTGGGCTTGGTCCTAGTGTCTCTACAAAAAGGTTTAACGGGGATCAATGTGATTTTCTTACCCTTATAGTTAAAGACACAAATATTTTCTCACCCATAATGAACTACACTCATGTCATAAAGCCAAGGGCAACTTAAAAGGATATGGGCAACATCCATAGGCAAAACATCACAGAAAATTTCATCTTGTAATCACCCAACTGAATAGGAATTAGGCATCTCTTGGTGACTGGCAAAGTTGTGCCATTTACCCATACAACTTTAAATGGTTTAGGATGTGGTTCTACCTTCAGGTTGAGTCGAGTAATTGCAGACTTAGCAACCACATTCACGGTACTACCCCCATCAATAACTAGTATGCAAGTTCTCTCACTACTCCTAATGCATGTCTAAAAAAATACTTAAGTGTTTCCATTCATCATCATGGACACTCTCAATCAGTACACACTTCAAAATGTTAACCTGCTCTACCATACCAATTGATGCAGAACTTGACTCAAAAAAACAAGAGTAATCTCGATTACTCAAATCAAATATCATTAATCATTATTATTTTCCAAAGTCTCACCAACAATACTTCACTAAAGGATTATTTATAGACAACTAATAGATAAAATTCTATTCTAACTAAGATTCTTTGATCCAATCTGATTAAGATTATAAAGATAATCCCAATCTAATTAGGATTCTAGGAAATAAAAGAAATCAAAAGAAACTAGGAAACAAATTAAAAAATAAATAAACTAATAAAAAAATATTAATTTCTATTTTTATGCCTAAAATATTATTTCCCAAAATATTTGTTTCCATGATCTTCATCAAGCCACTCCCATAAATCTCCTAAACTTAAAATCTTTTAGCGAGGTTTATTCCATGCAAAGTCTATTAATCCTAAAAAGATATCCATCTAGAAGGTTAAAACCATCAAATGTGTCAAATTGCCCTCCCTACAAGATTAAAAAATCTCTGCAAAATTAGGGCAGAACTTGAACTTCATTGAGCCTCTCAAAACATGTAACATAACACTCACAGTAGACAATAAGATATGTGTCTACAAAGGGCATCAATTATTTGTTCTCAACAGTTAACTTATGTTTCAAGATAAAAGAATAGGCTTGTAAAAATATGGCAATCAAACAAGCATATCTATGGTTCAACTTTTTTTGGGGAAGTAAGGTAACAAAAAGCCTCATTGTCAACTTTTTTGGGGAATTAAGGGAACAAATACTTAGCATAACAAAAATAGTGGCACCAATGGTGCAAAACTTGCAATATGGCATAAAATTTCTTCTTAAAGGCAGAGTACCTCTATTCTTGTGCCTATACAAGATGCATCAGACTCTACCTTAAACACCTTTGAAAAGTCAAGCAGTTGATTTCACAGAGATGGCAAAGAGGACCATTTGTCATCGTCCTATTGATTTCTGTATGCTTTGTTGATGGTGGTGGTTAATGATCATGTTCGTTGTGCTTTTTTATTTCTGTATGTTGATGATTGCTGCGATTGGGTTAACAAAGAAGATGGTTGATTTCTGCTGCGCTGGTTGAATGTGATTGTTTTTGACTAACTGAAGTTGGGTTCAGAGCAGCAAAGACTTCCAAAATAGCTTGTGTCTTCTGCTGAAAATCCTCAGTGCTCTGAAAACTGATGCATGCAATGTCGAAACTAATTGAAGCTTAGGGTCGAGGTTTGGTCCGATACCAAATTTGGTGAGGAACAGACAGAAAACAAAGAAATAGAAGAAGAAACTTAAGAAAGCAAAGAGAGAGAGGGAGCGAGAGAGTAATCAGGGATAAGCACATAATCACTTGAATTCAGTATGGCGTTAATTTTCTGAATACATCGTACACCTAATAATGACATGTATCATAGTGTAGAGATAAGGGTCAGAACATGCGGAGGGGATACTGAACCATTTACAACTACAATAGGACTACATCAAGGTTTTGCACTAAGTCCATACTTATTTGCCTTAGTAATGGATGAACTCACTAAAGATATTCAGACAGATGTGCCATGGTGTATGCAATTTGCAGACGACATAGTGTTGGTGGATGAAACAAAAGAAGGAGTGAACACTAAGCTTGAGTTGTGGAGAAACAATTTAGAATCTAAGGGATTTAAATTAAGTAGAAAGAAAACAGAATATATGGAATGCAAATTTAGTAAAAATGCAAGAGTGGATGATGTTATAATAAAATTAGAAGACCAAATCTTACAAAGAAAAGACCATTTTCGATATTTGGGATCAGTGATTCAAAAAGATGGAGAAATTCACGAGGATGTCGCACATAGAATTAAGGCAGGTTGGCTAAAATGGAGAAATGCATCGGGAGTGTTATGTGATGGTAAAATCTCATTAAAATTGAAAGGAAATTTTATAGGAGAGCTATAAGACCAGTTTTGCTGTATGGCTCAGAATGTTGGGCAGTCAAATACCAGCATGAGCAAAAGACGAGTGTAGCGGAGATGAGGATGTTAAGATGGATGTGCGGACATACAAGAAAGGATAAAATTAGAAATGAAGTTATTCGTAATAAGGTAGGAGTAATGCCAATCGAGGAGAAGATGAGAGAGACTAGATTAAGATGGTTTGGTCATGTGAGAAGGAGACTAAGAGACGCTCATGTGAGGAGAGTTGATGAAATGGAACAATTAGTCACAAAAAGAGGTAGAGGTAGACCCAAGAAGACTTTGAGAGAGACATTAAAGTTCGATATGAAGTATATGGATCTAAATGAAGATATGACAAACGATAGAAATACATGGAAGTTTAGAATTCATGTAGCCGACCCCACATAGTGGGATAAAGGCTGGATATGTTGTTATCGTACACCTAATTATAGGCTGAAATCCAATCCTAACATTATTAACTTAACTATAATAAACAATAAACCTAACTAAAAGGCAACAATCTAAAAATAAACCAAATATAACTCAAAAACCTAAACAAAATATTATAAATCAAAATACTAAATATGCTATCAAACATTGAAGTTTAAAATCCTTATTCCTCTTCAAGTCCCCATTGTGGATATATGATGACTCTTATTGAGCTGCTATAGACCTTTGCTTCTATTGGGAATAAAAAATGATAATACAAAAGATAAAATTAACCCTCTATTTAATAATTTAAACTTTTAGACGAAATTGTGGTTAACAATTTAACATGGTATAACAACAGGCAAAGATCCTAACTGTTGACTCAATATTTAAATTGTTACACGTGTTTAAACCAGTTATGCAGTAAAGCCTAACCACGTGTGAGAGAGCGTGTAGAGAGTAAAAATGATAATATAAAAGATAAAATTAACCCTCTATCTAAGGAGGAGCTAAATGATCATCTTAACTCTAATCCTATAGATTACCAAAGTCAATGGTATAAAAAAGAACAAAATAACACAGATGGATAGAAAGTTGTGTCCACACGGAAGATAACAGCAACCTTGAGTAAAAACTTATATCACCAAATTGTTACAAAATTTTTCATCATACAAGGAGCAACTTCTTACAATTGCAGTTATTGTGAGTGTATTTCTAGAATTTTATTTTATAATGGATAAGCTGATTGGCTGTGAAGTAAGACGAACTATGAATACAACTTTCAAAGTATGAAATTAGCAGAAAATGGTAACATTATGATCTATAACTACTTGAGAACAGCATAAAATGCACTTGTTTCTGCTTTAATAAAATGCTAATAGCAGCTTAAGTATTTAAATAGTTAAAATTTCATTTCAAGTAATAAAATACTGGTGGAAATAAAAGCATAAATAGGCAGAATCTAAACATTGTAAAGCCAATAGTGGGCTATGAACAAAAAGCCATAAACCGAACCAGTTGCACTCACCGTTTTACCATTTGTAAGATGAACATGGACCTCTTGACTGTTGATTTTAATAACTTCACCATCAATCCATGCCAAGACTGAATCCTCCACCCATACATGTGAACCAACAATTATATTAACTGGTGCTGCCTGAAAACAATAAATGCAATAAACATGTGAAGAAAACAACAAATGATAATAATTTGTTTCATAAATGGGGTGTGTATGTGTGCGCGCACGCGTGCATGCATGTATGAGAGAGAGAGAGATGAACAAGACCATCAGTTGGTTAATAGTTAAACAAAACCAGATTAAACCGATGGTCAGATTCAATTCAGCAAACATGACAACTCAATTTGGTTCAGGTGAAACAATTCACATTTATAATAGACCAAAAAAGATTGAAAAGCTTTAATATCTCTGCAATTCCAATATTAAGAGCAAAGAAACTTTTATTCTATCTGTAAAATATTCTTAGATTGCATTTGGATAGGGTCATTTGACCCCGTCATTTGTCATTTGAAAATTGAAATTCCAAATCCAATGTAACCTTAGTTTAATTTTTATTAAGGTCTAAACGACAACATACCTGTATCTCCTAGTTCCAAACTTCAATAGGTATATAATCTAATCAAACCTCTCTGTATGCTCTTTCTTCCATACAAAGTTCAGTTGCAAACACTAATTTATGAAAGCATCTTTCCCTGTATCCAAACTTCAATGGGTACGCCATCTACTCTTGAACCTTTCAATATACTCATTTTCTTCATCCATACAAAGTGCAGTTCAAACACTACTTCATACAAACATGTTTCCCTATATCCAAACTCATTGTAAGCACATCATCTATTCACCCTCCCAATATGCTCATTTTTTTCATTCAAAGGTCAATTCAGTTCCGTTCCCTGTGTCCCCAGCTATTATTTCCTAAAACTAAGTCTCCTATATAATTTTCATTCAAATTTGCTTAAAATAACTTAAGCACCAATTTTAATTTTCTTGTATTGTGCTAATACAGCTGCAGGTGTCTACTGCAAGGACACTTATGTCAGAGACTTGAGCTGGTGAGCAAACGTAGGAAGTTAAAACAGTTTTTAGAGTATGATCCTCTCAGGGAGGGACAGGAGAGACCAAGACAGCCACACAAGCGAGAGGGTAGAATATTCAAACTGCTGTGTCAGGGGAATTTTGTGCTCGAAAGTCTTAGGAATGATGAAAGGCTAGAGGTAAGGGTGATTGACCATCACAAAGATGAGAGCCAAGATGAAAAGAATGGGAATTGATATATCTATTGCATAAGCATAAGATCTATTTTCAATAAGGTGAAAGATTCTCTTTATAGGCTTAGAGGCAGGGTGTTTAGCATGCCAACCTTGGTGTTTTCAAGCATTGTGCTTGACTAACATGACAGTATCGAGTGACAATTACCACATCTATCTTGACAGTCAAGAAAAAAGAAAGTGAATTGGCCACAATCCCACCAAGTTGGCATAGCCTTTGGCAGGCTTGCTTTCTATGAAGATGTAACTGCCACTAAGGCAGGAGAGCTGGCTCCCACGGAGATGCCTATGTGAAAAACAAAAAATAAAATCTTATTGTCTTTTAGTGGCTCTCTCTAAATGGCTAGTTAAAGCATTGATACTGTGAAATTGAACGGAAAGCGTTAAAAGTTTATTCACATGCAGCCCTAGTTATAGGGTTGGATATTTACAGCTTTTAGAAAGATTACAAGAAGAAAAGATTACGATAAACACATTTGGAAAATATCCTAAAACACATTAGGAAAGTATCCTAATTTGAGATTAGGAAACTATCCAAACAAGATTTAGAAACTTTCTAAAAGCTTTAGCATTCTAGAAGCAGTCACAGCTGGCTGCTTTCCTTTCTCTTGAATTTTCTCACCCCCTCAAGCTAGTGAATGAATATCCATCATTCTTAGCTTGCATATCAGTTCTTCAAATCTTCTAGTTGTCAATCCTTTCATTAGAAGGTCAGCCACCTGTTTCTCAGATGGAACATAGGGTATTTGAATTATACCTTTCTCAAGCTTTTCCTTTATAAAATGCTGGTCAATCTCAATGTGCTTAGTTCTATCATGTTGTACAGGATTATAGGCAATGCTTATGGCTGATTGGTTATCACAGAATAACCTAATTGGCTCATTAACAGCAATCTTCAAATCTACTAGCAAAATCCTTAGCCATAACAATTCACATAGGCCGAGTGCCATAGCCCTGAATTCAGCTTTAACATTTGATCTTGCCACTATACTTTGCTTCTTACTTCACCAAAAGACCAAATTCCCACCTAAAAACATGCAATATACAATAGTAGACCTCCTATCCACTAGTGACCCAGCATAGTCTGCATCTGTATAGCCTTATATATCTAAAGTACCACCTGCTTTGAACATAATTCCTTTGCATGGGGATGTTTTCAGATAGCACAATATTATTCTTAGAACTTGCATATGATTCTCAATAGGACAATGCATAAATTGACTTACTAAGCTCACTGTATAGGCAATATCCAGCTTAGTATGTGACAAGTAAATCAACCATCTTACTAGCCTCTGATACCTCCCTCTGTTCACTGGTGGACTGCTAGTGTCTTCCCCTAATTTAGCATTAGGTTCCACTAGAATGCACACTCCTTTTCCTCCCAGCAAACCTGTTTCCCTTAAAAGGTCCAACATATACTTTCGTTGGGATAGAAAGATACCTTCTTTAGAATAGGCCACTTTTATTCTCAAGAAGTATTTAAGTGATCTCAGGTCCTTAATTTCGAAGTTCTAAGCCAGCTTGCTTCTTAGAACCTTCTGTTCTTCCATGTCATCTCCTGTTACAATAATATTATCCACATAAACTAATAATGCAGTCACCTTTCCCTTCACTGAGTGCTTAAAAAAGAGAGTGTGATCCCCCCTACTCTGCTAGTATCCCATAAGCTTCATGGCTTTGGAGAACCTATCAAACCAAGTTCTTGGTGATTGCTTGAGGCCATAGAGGGCCTTTTTTAGTCTACACACTTCATCTGCTTTCCTTCCTTGAATCCTAGTAGCTACTCCATGAATGCCTCTTCTTCTAAATCACCATGAAGAAATACATTCTTCATATCTAGTTGCTATAGTTGCCATCTATAGTGAGCTACTAGGGATAAGAGAATCCTTACAATGGTCATCTTGGCTACCGGAGCATAAGTCTCCAAGTAGTCAATCCCATATGTTTAGGGGTGTAGCCCTTGGCCACCAATCGAGACTTGTACCTTTCCAAAGATCCACCAGCATTGTATTTTAAGTTGAAAATCCATCCGCAGCCCACTGGAAGCACTCCCTTTGGCTTAGGCGTCAGATCCCATGTGTTATTCTTCTTTAATGCTCTCATTCCCTCCTGCATGGCTAGCTTCCATTTCTGATCCTTTAAGGCCTTATCCACCAATTTAGGAATGACAATGGTGTCTAAGGAAGTCAAGAAGCTTTTATGCCTTTTGGACAACCTGTGATAAGAAAGATAGTTGGCTAGAGGATGCTGAGTGCATCTTCTAACTCCTTTTCTAATGGCAATAGGGATATCCAAATCAGTAGAGAAAGAATGAACAGGATTAGGGGAATACACCATTTCAGTGCCCGGTTGGGGATCAAATGTTGATCCTTGCTGAGGGTTAGAAATAGGCTGTTGTTTTTTGTGGTACACAAAAAGGGAGCCTTTGAACCTTACTGGGGATGAAGCCTTTGTTTTGCCTACTTGATCAAGGCTATGGTGATCACTTGGAACAACTAAGTGATGATCATTATCAGAGAGAAGGTTTGAACCAGTAGATGCAACAGGGTTTGTAGATGCAGTTGGTTTTGATGTCTTGAGAGGGATTAAGTCCAGGCTAGGAAGAGCTTAACCTTGGTCACCAATCAAGTGATTCCCCCCTAGAGACCAAGGTTAGGAGGACCAAAAAAGGATTGAGACTCAACAAATGTCACATCCATCGAAACAAAAAATTCCCTAGTAGAAGGATGATAGCATTTGTAGCTTTTTTGGGTACTAGAAGAGTAGCCAAGGAAGATGCATGTAAGAGCCCTAGGGTCCAGCTTGTCTCGATCTTATTTAGGGATGTGAACAAAGGCTACACAACCAAAAACTCTAAGAGGAAGGGGATTATGCATGCTAATGTTAGGAAAATAAGAAGAAAGACACAGGAAAGGACTTTGATGGCCGAGAATTTTAGATGGCGCCCTATTGATTAGGTAGGCTGCAATAAGGGTTGCCTCTCCCCATAAATTTTTACGAACATTATGATGATGAAAGAGAGTTCTAGTGACATTTAAGAGGTGTCTCATCTGCTGTTCAGCTACTCTATTTTGTTGTGGAATGTTGATGCAGGAAGACACATGGATAACCCCCTTTTGCTAGAAAAAATTATGCAAGTGCTCATTAAAATAATCATTTGCATTATCAGTCCTAAATTTCTGAATGGGAGTGTTAAATTGAGTCGAGATCATTGAATAAAAGTGAGGCAAAACAATACTAACAGTAGCCTTATTCGATAGGATAGGAAACTCGATAATATTTTGAAATTTCATATACATCACAATGCAAGGT
Source organism: Diospyros kaki (assembly GCA_036245055.1). Lineage (NCBI taxonomy): Eukaryota > Viridiplantae > Streptophyta > Magnoliopsida > Ericales > Ebenaceae > Diospyros > Diospyros kaki. The sequence continues at coordinate 33,877,376 of BSEG01000010.1, read as the reverse complement.
ATTAGGGTGCCTTGGCCGGCAGTGATGAAGTTAGATGTCAATATGGGATGAATGAGACTGAGATGTGCAGGCAAGCTTGGGATGAGTTCTATTAGGCAGCAAGGTCTTCCTCTTTAGAACATATAGCTCATTCTTCTCCTCAGCAACACCAATCATCCTCCCCGTGTCCATTTCCTTAAATTCACAAGTGTGAGGGGAAAAAATAATGTGACAATTGAGATCCCTAGTGAGTTAATGGCCAGAAATCAAGTTGGTTGACAAGTTAGGGACATGTAAAACCTGTTTGACAGGAAGATTAGGGCTAAGAGTAACCCTACCCTGACCTTTTATAGGAATAGATGTCCCATTGGCAATGATAATCTGTTTAGGGGTTTCAAGAGGCTTATAGGTGTCAAAAACAATGAGATTATAGGACATGTGGTATGTAGCTCCTGAGTCTAGAATCCATATGTCACCCTTATTGGTTTTTGAGGCTGTTAAAGAATTAAAATTAAAGCTAATACCTGGCTAGTTACCTTGTTGGACAATGGAGCATAATCCATCCTCAATGGTTTTCAGGAACACCTTGAGTTTGTTGATTTCATTAGCATTCAGTTGGTTAAGCTCCGGTTCAGTCACTGAGTCTATCCTCTCCACAATCTTTTCTTGCTTGTTGGTAAGATAGACCTGGTTCTTAGAGGGTGTGTTTCTCAATCCCCCCAGTTTCTGTAACACAACCTCCTTCCCATACAACTTGAAGCAGGTTTCTCGAGTATGTTTAGGCTTTTTACAATAAGAACACCATAAACCTTCCTTCCCTTGTGACTTAAATTGCCCATCAGTCCTTGCTTATTGCGATTTGAACCTTGATCCTTCTCGTCTATTAGTCAACACGGTTGATCCTAAGGAATTGGCTTCCCCTAGCATTGCTATTCTCCTATTCTCCTCACTTCGGACAACAGAAAAAACCTCATTGAGAGATGGAAGCTTCTCTCTTCCAAGGACTTGAACTCTACCTTGGTCATACTCGACGTCGAGTTTAGCCAAGAACTCCACAATTCTATCTCTCTCAAGAATAGAATTGAGGGTGACTACATTTGTACCACATACCATTTTAATGTCTTGGTAATGGTCAAGTTCCAGCCAATACCCATTCATCTTGTTATAATACTCAGCAATTGTTAAGACCCCTTGTTTAGTGCTACTCAATTTCATCTTAATCTCAAAAATAACTGAAGCATCCTGGACTTTAGAGTACGTATGCCTAACTGTATCCCATATGTCTCTAACAGTAGACAAAAACATGTAATTTTTACTGACCTCAGGCTGCATATCATTCCACAACCATGACATGATCATTGAATCTTCTATATCACAAGATGGGAACTCAAGATCTAATGCCTTGGGGCCTGGAGTTGTTAAGTGATGTAGCTTTCCTCTCCCTTTTAGGAAAGTCTTTACCAACTGAGCCCACTGTAGGTAATTTTGTCCATCTAATGGTAAGATTAATGCATCCTGGGTAGATCACCAGTAGGCAAACCGCCCATTAGAATATCAACCATGTTAGTCTCTCCTGAAGTCATAGCTAGAGTAATCTCGGAGATTTCAAACACGATCGAAGAAGTAGATAGAGTAATATAGCGCAATTAAGGCAAAACAGTATGAAGGACTTGAGGGCACCAATGGCCGAGGAATGGCAATGAAGGCCAGAAAGAAACGGACAAAAAAATGCTAAAAAGCAATGAAGGCCAGAATGACATCAGAAGCAGGGCTCTAATACCATGTGAAATTGAACGAAACGCGTTAAAAGTTTATTCACATGCAGCCCTAGTTATAGGGTTGGATATTAACAGCTTTTGGAAAGATTACAATAAACACATTCGGAAAGTATCCTAAAACACATTAGGAAAGTATCCTAATTTGAGATTAGGAAACTATCCAAACGAGATTCAGAAACTTTCTAGAAGCTTTAGCATTCTAGAAGCATGCTTTCCTTTCTCTTGAATCTTCTCACGTCAACAGATACCAACTCAATGTGAATGCAAGTGAAAACTCCCAATTTTAGCCTGCAATTCACAAGCCCCTAAGGATCTCAAGCTACAAAATGGAAAGCAATTTGCTACAAGAAAAGCCTTAAGAATGGATAAGTTGGAGAGTAGCTATATGTGCAAAACTACTATGACACCCCAAAGTTTAATAAACATAAGAAGAGGGTACCAACATGACACTTTAAAAAGTGAGGAATTATTCTTAGACATTGTCACGACTAGCTAGTTGTTTTTATTTTTTTACTTTTACAACATATTATCTTATTTTGCAGAAGGAGTTGGTTATTACTATAATTCTCAATTATGAAATGATTTAAGAGGTTATGGAGTGATTTAGGAGCAGCTACTTGTAGTGGAGGAGTGGTAACTCCCTTGTAGAAACTAATTGTGAAGTAAGGATTTTCCTTTTCTCTACAATTCTCCCTTTCTCTCTATTGGATTCTCTCTGTTTCTGCCTACTTTCTATCTATTTCTCATCCATCTCTCTCGGTTTCTCTCTTATTTTGTTTGATCCTCCCCCATTTCTCTCTATTTCTCCTACTCTTTCAATTTTATCTTCAAGAAAATCTGTAGTTAGGACTAGGGTCCTGACAAATTGGTATCAAAGCAATCCAGTGCTTGGCTAGATCTACGCTTTTTCGACCAAACTTTTGAAAGCGAGCAAGACAAGTTGATTTCTGGAAGAAGATCAGAGGCGATTACTGATTTTTGGAAGCAGTTCAGAGGCAGTTACAGTCGTTGTTCAGAGTGAAGTTAAAAGAATTGGGCTGCGGAAATGGTAGAAGGGGCCCGCACGAAGCAGATGAAGGCTAGGTTGGATGCCATGGAGTTGGGTTTGTGGCAAACACAAGAACAAATGGGTCATCGCCAAGAAGATAAGATTGCCACCAGAGATGTTGTGCAGTCATTGGAAAAAGAGGTTGCTAACGTCAACTAGAGGTTGGATGAACTTCTGAAGATGTTTTCTAAGATGCCTCAGGCCAACCTACTGGAGAACTTTCCTCCAAGAACCACTTCAAAGCCGATCTTGACAAGAGCAAGCATCCGCTTCAACATCCCAGGAAGTTGAAGAAAGACCTAAACTAGTTCAGGCAATCCAGGTAAGAAGATTTTATCAAAATCACCAACACACACCTATGCCTAGGCTGGAAATCTCTATGTTTGAAGGTGTTAAACCAAGGTGGTGGGTTAGGAGGGGTGAAAGATTTTTACAATATTACAACATGGCGGAAAATCAGAAAATAAACCTTGCCACAGCCTACTTCAATGACATGGCTGATGCATGGTTTCAAGTTTGGGATAAAGTGAGGGTTGAGACTAATTGGGCAGAATTTGTGGACGACTTTTGTATTAGATTTGGCAAGAAATCTATGACAGATATAATTGAGGAGTTTAATAAGTTGAAGCAGGAAGGATCAATGATAGAATACCAAGTTCGTTTTGAAGAATTAAGGTCTTTAATGATGAATGCACATCTTGCCTTGACTGAGCATTATTTTGTTTTTAGCGTTATCAGCAGATTAAATGATGAATTAAGGCCAATTGTTAAGATGATGCAGCCTACAACAGTCAAGCAGGCTGCCAAGAAGGCAAGATTACAAGAAATGGTTTTGGAAACACTTCTCAAAAGACAGCAGATCCTAGCAGAAATTCAACATTCGACAGGCCAACAGTTGGAAGGAAATTCAAGTACTACAACATCAGGATTGAATCCTAGGGTTAATACTTCAATCAAATGCCTTTCTATGGATCAGAGACAACAGCTAGGGTTGTGCTACAAGTGTGATGAAAAATTCAGTCCAAGCCACCACTGCAAAAGACAATTACTGTATATGGAAGGATTGGATGAAGAGATAGGAGGAGAAGAGAAAGATGTTGTAGGGATTGAATGAAGAAGGAGGCCAGATGCTGAGATTTCTTGAGGACAAGAAATCTTATAAGGGGGAGGGAATGTCACGACCAGCTAGTTATTTTATTTTTTTTATTTTTGCAACATATTATCTTATTTTGCAGAAAGAGTTGGTTATTACTGTAATTCTCAATTATGGAATGATTTAGGAGGTTATGGAGTGATTTAGGAGCAGTTACTTGTAGTGGATGAGTGGTAACTGCCTTGTAGAAACTGTGGATGGCTATATATAAAGCTATAACCACATGGCTAAGTATCATTATGTTGTTATGAATTAAAGATCTTCCTTTTCTCAACAATTCTCCCTTTCTCTCGGATTCTCTCTGTTTCTCCTTATTTTCTATCTATTTCTCCTTCATTCCTCTCAATTTTCCCTCTTATTCTGTCTAATCTCCCCCCCCCTTTTCCAAATTTCTCTCTATTGCTCCTACTCTTTCAATTCTATCTTCAAGAAAATCCGTAGTTAGGACGAGGGTCCTGACAGACATTTGCTGAAACAAAGTCTGTAAGGTAGCAGCCAAGTAGGTGAAAAATGTCAGGAAAGCAGCTGAATTTAAAATCAGTTTTTGGGGACTAAATTAAGAGATGAGTATCTGCATTTTTAATATGTTATTAGGCATAAAAAGAGGATTCCAATGATATGGAAATTAGTAATTTTGGTTAAGAATTGAGGAGGTTGGATTAAGAACTTAATTAAGGAGATTATGGTTAATTAAGCAAGGATTAGTGAAGTTCCAGCTATAGGGAATCTATAGAAGGCTTTAGAAACATATGAGGCGGCTGAATTGCTAAATCATACAGGAGAGGTGTCTTCCTACAAGAAAGGCTTGCATCTAGGGCTAGGTCGCAACAAGAAAGACGAGAGGGTGGCAGTTGCTGGCTGTCTCTGCAGGAAAATGCCACCAAACAAGAGCCATCTGGTAGCCCCTGCAGCTGCCATGCACTCAGCTACATCAGCAGCAAAGTAGGCTGCTTCCATGGCCTACAAATAGGCCAAACCTTCATCAAAGTGAAAAGATCTCCATAAGGAATGCTAGAGTGAGAAAGTTGAAGGAATTTCTTCTGGAAAGTGAGAAGGGATCTGAGAAATAAGAAAGTCCTGCTAGAAAGCTAAAAGAAGTTTGAAGAAACTAAGGTTCAACTTGAGGTAAGAGCATGGCCATGGTTATTCTATGTTGATATTATGCATGAAATGATTTTATGGCAGCCTAATGCATAAAATGACATGTATTCATGATATGTGTGCACAATGAGGGCATGTTGCATGGAAGTATGAGTCAAACATGTGTTGTTAATGAAGGTTCAAGCCATAAATGTGTTGTAATGGCTGTTGCTAATGTTTGGCCAAGGGTGGAGACCCTTAGGTCGTGTGAATGGTGTCAAAGGATAATGGGAGGGCTTGAACCTAGGAGAGGGAGCAGCCGGTGAATGGCAGAATGTTATGATAAGGGGCTCCCTTCATGAAATGTGCAAGTGATATTATGACTGTGTGATTGCAATTGCCATGACATGCCATACTAAGAATTCTATTCTCATGCATTGCATTTTAACATTCCAAACCATGCAAGGGATGGGGAGATTGACCGACTAGGGGAGGATGAGAGGAAATATGCGAGATATTATGTATGTACTTTTGGTAGAATGTTTTGTACGACTTAAAACACCATTGTACTTGGTTGAATATGTGATATGCGTTGCCATGTTTTGGAATCATGCTTGGAATTATACTACTCTATCTCGTATGAGTAAGTTGGGCTAGAAACTGAAATTAGAAACCAATAAAATAAAAAGGGTCACTTCTAAGGAAGAGATTGAGCAAATCCTACTTCATCAAGTAAAGACTTTTCATGTCATCACAAGCCAAGGATGTGCCTTGGCTTTGTGACCCAGGTTGATCTATGTGACATGGCATGTCACAACCATGCTGATACACTCGAAGGTAAGTCAAATAAGAGGCATACCTCATCATGGAGACGGGGGGTGCCACAACCACTAAGGAGATATCAAGGAGACCTGTACTGAGGAGGTATCCAAGGCAACATGCAAAAGAGAGTGCTTCCATAAAGCTAAACAGGAGATAAGCTCCGGAGAACACAACAGTGTTAGCTCATATTACGGCACTGTAACTGCTGTCCCTAGCCAAAACAATCCTACCTAGGGAGATATTTGAGGAGGAAAGGATAGTATGTCATGAATCACCTTACAGGCTCACCCAAGATACCTATGTAAAACAATAAAAAACCTACGTGGATAATTCACAGCCACATTTGGGAAGGCTATTGTGCAATCCCAAGCTTCCCAAGCATGGCATGTACTCGCTGTGAGACAGGCACATGGTGGGCATGCACCAGCAATAACAAACATTTGTTCTTCGTAATTTAAAATGATTAAAAAATTATCAAGCTTCATGTTCAAAAGATCTAAGAAAATGAATTTTGACTGCAAGCCAGCCAACAAAACCCTCATTTATCTAAATGTTCAACATCTCCAAAACATTTCTCTACAACACAGTATAAACTCAAGAACAAAACCACTAGTTTCAGCAGGATTTTTATTCAAGCATAAGTCTATTGCAAAAACAAATTAAATATGCTAAATTGACGACTGAACAAAGAATAATAGTACTCCTCCAAGCCGAAAACCATTAACAACAGACGCACCGCGACATCAACAGCTACATAGCTTCTGAGGAAAGCAATCTACTTGCTCCAGGCCGCAATCCGTAATCATTCAAATTGATAAATCTTAGACTAATTTCTATTTACCATATATCCATATATTGGCCAAACAAACCTCACCAAAAAGTGAATCCAAATCAAAGCCCCATCCACCTAGTAAATTTCAAAAAATACCAAATAACTTCAATACTTGATTAAAACTGAGCACAATAATCGCTATCCAGCTACCGCAAGAGCATACGGACTCCGAGTTGAACAGATTTGACCAGAGCAAACCGACCAGTCAACGAAACTAAACAATCAATAAGAACACAACTCGAAATTACCATTTTGACGGGTTCCGGATTTCGATCTCCACCTCCTCCTCGTCCTCAACTCATCGAAGACAGAGAAAGAGAGGACGAGACAAGGACTCCGACTCGGCGAGTCAGATCGGAGCGGACACGGATTCGCAGCGTCGGAACTTCAGAGAAGACGATTGGGAAGCCGACGGAAAACCAAAGGCAATTTTTGGTAGATTTTTTGTTTTTTTTTCCGTCTTATAAAGAGTGCCTTTTTTGTTTCTCTTCATAAGAAATGAGTTTTTGTACAGAAGCAAGCTAAAGGCCTCTCTCTCTCTCTCTACTGTATTTTGCGTGTGTGTATATATATATTCGGTTTTTCTCTCTCTATATGTATATATTTTGGTCAGATGGTCGTATTTTGGACACAGGCCATGGGGTTCCACAAATGCCACGCTGTCCCTGCTGGAACAAAGCTCTCAACGCTAAACAAGCTGATTACTGTCATTAATTATTTCATTTTTAGTGGTGATTTTAATTTATTTATTCGGGCCTATGGTTACTTATAATTACAAATCTACTTAGATTTTTGGCCGTTCAGATTACCTTTTTTTTTTTTTTCTTTTGGGTTTGGGGAAGAAAAATGACATAATTAATTAATTCTATATTATATATTTTGTATGGGTACATAATAGTAGTATTTTTTTTTTCCCAAACACGCCTTAAAAGTTTGAACTGAGAAAGAAACGGTTGGAATGTTTAATTTGTGAAATTTGATAATAATTAATTGAGATCTTAATTATTTAATATTGCTGACGTGGGAAAATATTTTTATTCTTTGCTTCGTTGCACGTAAATTCGGTACAACTATTTTAAGGTAGAGGCTAATGCAAATGTACTAAGCTATTTTTAGGCTTGAAAAATTTTAAAATTAACGAAGAGAGGGGGAGGCGGAGGGGGAGTGGCAGTTCAGTAAAAGTAATGAACTTGAAGGGCATAATGCCAAAAGATTTGAATATACAAGCGACGGGTAGGGGCTAGTTCAGTAAAAAATTGAAAGGAAATTCTATTTGAAGCAATTATTTTTGTTTTTTTACGGTAACTTTTGCCACTTGTTTTACACAGTAATACTCAATTATTTTTTATAGTTATTATTTTTTAAAAAAATATTCTATTAACATATTACCATCGCACATAGTCATCTCACAATATATTACTGTCACACTCTCATCCCAATCAAATCACCCACCTGTCTACTCTGTCCTATTATTGTTGTCAAACTCGTTAGTTATCTCTCTTGATAAACAAGACATGTTCTTTTTTTCTTTTTTATTAGTCATTGATTGCAAATGATTTTGACCTTGTCATCTCTCTATTTGTTGACGATTGTAACTCTTTTATTCTGTCTCGTCACTTGAATTATCGACAATTGTTATTGAACTACTCATCTTGCCACTTCATCGGAATTTTGTGAGGACGATGAATACATATTTCATAATTACAAACAAAAACACAAGGTCAAAACTATTTTGTTTCAAAAAGAGTAGGCAATCTCTAAGGGCTTGTGTTTTTTTTGTTGTTTTCGACTCATTTTTTGTTTTCAATTTTTCAAAATACTCAAAACATATTCTCTTTATTATTTTCAAAAACACATTTTCGTAAACAAGAAAAAAAATTGTAAAAAAAACTTAAAACAACAAAAAATCGTTTTAGTTGTTTTCAAGTCAAAACACAGTGGAAATTGAAAACACGAACAATGCCTCGTCTTCCTTCTCATGCAGGTTTTCTCTTCCAGACTCCATCTATCTTCCTTCTTCTTGAAACTCGAGCACTTCCTCTTTCTTCTCTCTTCCAGGCATCACTTTCTTTTCCGACCAGCGACCCATATCTTCCTCGCCGTCGATCGCTTTTGCCACGGCCATCACCACCGCTAGCCATCCTCAACCACCATCTCTTTCCCTGTTCCATATCTGACTCCATCTCGCATGTTGATTGCGCTTGCCACCACCATTACTGTCGGGAGCAGTTCTCGTCCGCCATATCTTTTTCTCTTCAAATCGTCATCAACTCCCTCTCTTCCTTGTTGGCTATCGCTGCGCCTGCCACCTCCATTGTTGTCGATGTATGTCATTGTGACCAACAACCCAGATCTGTCGTGCCTTGCCTTCACCCATGCCGATTGTTTCTTCTTCCCATTGGTCGTTCGCTTATGCTGGTCGCGTCTTATTTCCTGTCACTGGTCGCTGCGCCTTGTCTTCGCCTAATTTTATTTGTATTTTGATTTCAGTAATTTTTTGTATTCTAATTTAAGTGATTTCATTAATTTTGTTTCTAAGATGCTTAAATCTGGATCTATGTTTGTAATTTGATGCTTAAATCTGAATTTATGTTTGTAATTTTTGGATTATGAATCTATATTGGTGAGAAAATATGGTTTTAAATTTCAAAAATATGATGTGTTCCTTATTCTTTTTAAGATTTTTGGAATAGCTATTGGGTTGATTGAGTTTATTTGGTGATTGTTGGTATGATAGATGAGATTTTTATTGGTGATTTTTTTTAATATAATTTTGTATATTTAGTTTTGAAATATGGCAGTGACCTAATTCATTATAACCAATTACATGTGCTTGTTATGAATTGATGCACAAGAATTTAATTTTAGATGCACAAGGGCATTACAACTAATTATGCATCTTTGTGTGTGTCAAATAAACAAATACATTCAAAATGTATGGTGAAAGTGAATAACTATGTATGGCATTATAACTAATAATTATTTTGTTCTTGTTAGTTATGTTTAATTGTATATATATTTTTTTTGTTGAAAATGTAATATATATGTACATATAGATATCATTGTCACCATACAATTAAACATTTTTTTGTTAAACTTAATTTATTTTTTGTTTGTATTTTTTTTTTTGTAATGAAAAAAAATATTACAAATTTACTAACTTCAAAATATATATTATTAATAACATACTAGTATTAAATTATTTTAATTTAATAAATAATAAAATTTATTAAATAAAATATTTTTTTTTCAAAATTTCAAAGTGAACGTATTTTAGAATTTTTAATTTTTAGAAACAATTTTTTAGAATGATAAAAAAAGGTATTTTCAAAAATTTTAAAATAGATACTTAAAATATAAAATTAAAAATAAATTTAAAACTTAAAACTGAAACACGAAGACAAGACCACCAAAATTTCTCAAAATTGAAATGAAGTTGAAGCAGAAATGGCAAATAATTCGAGTCGTTACAATCGGATGTCTGCCTAATTTTCGCTAGCTCTTACACCCTTTAATTTAATTTTTAATTCAAATGGTAGAGATAAAAAAAAAAAAAAAATCAACGATTCAATCAATCCCCAACGATGGAGCGGAAGAAACCCCATTGCCAGGTGCTTTGGTTCCATTACAAGGAACCGTCGTGTTGGTTGTTGTTGTTGTTTTTTTTTTTTATATATATATATATAAGTAAATACTTATAAAAATATAAAATATTTATATATATATGAGAAGGACAATCGTGTGGTTTATGTATTCATTAAGGTTAATTTTTGTTTATTAATAATTTAATTTTTTTACTTCTACTTTTGTTGTATAACAAAGGCTTCAATTTTTTACTTTTACATATACACATTGTCAAATTCTGTATTTCTTTGCGTTTAATTTTGATAAATAATATATTTTATGACAATGTTTGTATATTGATATATTATATATTTATATTAATATACTATAAAATATAATACATTAATATATAGAGATCATAAAAAATATCATAATTGAGTGTCCAAATGGCATTTTGATTTTAAAAAATGCTATATCTATAAATAAATTTAATAAACAATTATCATAAATTAACATAACACATACAAATTTTTAATAATTTTACACAAATTCATGACAGTTTTATTTAATTTTATAATAATTTTATCTAAAATTAACAATAAATGTACTTGTTATAATAAATTATTGTCCAATTTGAATAAAATTATGATAAATTTAAATATAATTATTATGAATTTGTGTACATTATGGTGAGTTTGTGAAAATTATTTATCAAATTTGTGCGAAGATATAGTATTTCTTTAATTTTAATAAAAACTCCTTTTTATAGTAAGAGCAACTATTGAGTCTCTTATGAGTTTATTTTTAAATGCTTATAATTAATTTTTATCCTTTATAATTTAAATTCAACCTAAAAGATAGAGGTGGAATTTACTGGAAAAAATTAAAAACCATAGCATAATTAAACAGCCCTCAACAGAAGTGGGACCAAACTAGTAGCAACGGCTGCTCCATGTGGGTCCATCGGCAACAAGTCGGAAGATGACACGTCAGCAGAGCAGCCGAGGCGTCAAAAAGTTTGGTCTGAATTAATTGCAGCGAGGCTTGCCCCCCGTGAATTTCTGCAGTTTCGAATTTCCGAAAGAACGGTGTGCTAAAATGACGATTTTGCCTCCGGTCGGAGAGAGGCCCACGTACGTGTCATCATTTGATTGGCAGTTGATTGCAGCAGGGAAAATTTCAAATCCCAGATGATTGATCTTAGGCCGCGTTTGATAGCCTATTTTTTCCTGAGAAAATACATCTTTTTTGCTCAATTTTTCATTTGTGTAGTGTTTGATAATAAATTTTTTTCAAAAAACTCATTTTCCCATTTCTTGTCACGTGATAACTTTTTCCTTCAAATCATAGAAAACAAATTCTATGGGAGAGAGGAGATTCGATTTTTCAGGCAAATGGAGCCGCAACTCACTGTGCGTCTTCATCATCTTCAACTTCACCATTGAAGTTACAACGAGAGAGGGACAGAGAGCAAACGAGAGGGAGGGCGAGCGAGCGAGAGAGAGGGCGAGCCAGTGAGTAGGTCAGTGGCGGTGAGTGGTGGCGGGTGGATGAGCAGGGAGGCAACGAGAGAAAGCGCGTATATATATGTATGTATGTGTATATATGTATTTGTGTGCGAATGAGAAGAAGGGCAAGCGAGAGAGAGTGGTCGAGCGAGCGAGAGAAAGAGAGGCAGCGAGAGAAGGCGAGCGAGTGAGCGAGTCAGCAGCGACAAGCAACGGCGAGTGGTTAGTAGGAGGCTGCGACGAGTCTGTGTGTATATATATATGTATATATATGTCTCTGTATGCGAAAATGTATATATTTATATGTGTGATTGTGTATATATATATGTGTGTATATATAATTTTGTATATATAAGTTTGGAAAACAAAAAATTTTTAATTTTGTGGTTTGATTTATCCGTAAAAATGATTTAGTTAATTTAAAATAGGTTATTATTTTAATTTTTTAATATTTTTTAATACAATTTCACCATTGAATTCTATAAAAAATTGGTCATTTTTCATATAAAATAATACCTATCAAACACGAAATATCAAGAAAATGTCCAAATTCTATAAAAAATATTACCAATCAAATATCAAAAGATAGAAAATAACATCATTTTTCAAATAAAAAGTTATACCAATCAAACGATTTAAACTTCCAATTTCCAGAAATTCATTTTCTCAAGAATTTAATTTTTTAGAATTCATTTTTTTTCCACCCAAATTCTACCCTTGCAATCAAACGTACTCTTAGTTTCTGTTTGTTTTTTTATGGGTTGCAATATTTAAGCTTGCAACCTATAAAAGAATAATATAAAATTCTATTGTAAATAGATAAAATATAAAATTTACCCAATTTGCAAGTTCCATTGTAGATTCTCCCTTATTATAAGTATCGATGGATAAAATATAAAATTTATCAAATCTCTTTAATAATTTATATATAATCGATTAGTCAAAGAATGTTCATATTATATTAGTCATTATGTAACTTCTCAAATACGTAAAATTTATATAGTTACTTTCAACTTATATGTTAACCAAACTCATAATTAAAATCATTTGACTTTTAATTTTTTTTTATATTCACATTAAATAATATAAAATTTATGTAACATGGATAAATTAAGAGGGGGCATGGGCCTAAGGGGTAGGACCCACACACCAACCTCTGCAAACTCGTGCAAGTAATACAACAAGCCTCTTGACTTTTAAAGATTATTCAATTTGATTTAAAATATAATAAAATTATATATAATTTAGTTTTAAAATTCTTGCCACTGAAAAACTATTTTAACATATTTTTTTAAATTATTGTCATAAAAAGAACATAATTACAACTTAGAAGGAATGCTATTGCATAAATCCCCAATTAATAGGTTTATTTTCTATATGTTTATGCATAGATTGAGAAACTTTTAAAGGCTTGAGTTGTTAAGAAATATTATGAATTTTTAATTGTGAAATCAATTGTTTATTTGTCACTTGACAAAGGAAACGGGCTAAATGGGCACAGGCCTGAACTTTTGGATTATCAAAGGACCAAGGTTGGGAAAGGACAATGGGCCTTATACTTGGGCCAGGCTCATGTTGAATAACAAGACTATTGGGCCATGCAAGAGTCTCTGGGCTTGAAGAATATGCCATCATATGACCTAATTTTTAAAGCATATATAATGAATTATTTTAAAATTAAAAATAAAATAAAATTCTTGCATGGTCAACAAAGAAATTAATTCCGCCCAAAAGTTGTTACGGGGTGAAACGGAAGAGCCATATAATAATAATAATAATAATAATAAGGGGTAATAACAGTAAAAAGTCAAACATTTTTGCATTTTTTGTAATCTAATTTAAATATTTTAAATTTGATAATAATGTTTCGATTCGATCAATTTGATATAATTTTATCTTAGATCCAAATCCGATTGAAGAGGTGTATGCTTATGCAAGGATTTGAAACATTATTGTCAAAGTTAAAATATTTAAATTAAATTTCAAAAAGACAGGATATTTGACTTTTTATTACCATTAACCCTAAAAATAATGCATGATAAAGCTAACTTTTGCTAATTACTTTTGTCGTCATAATGCAAAATAGGAATTATGATTGGAATATGAACCACCTGTGTTGAGCACATAAATGTTTTCTTTTGTCGGATATATCAAGGAGTCACATCTTCTCTTTAATTTTATTCACGTCACGCAAATGTTATATTGTCCGATACGGATAACATAACAATTTCAATGTTAAACAAACATTAAATTATAAACTTAAATCAACACGGCTCACACCCTTCCTTTAATTTTATCTACATCGACAAATATTATGTTATCTAAATCTGACAATACAGCAATTTAGGTGTTGAGCAAGCATTAAATTATAAACTTGAATCAACATTAATTTGAATTTCAAATCATTAAGGCCCATTATAGCTGGGATAAGCCATTGCTACATTAAAATGACCAATCCAAAAGCAATTATTAATTTCAATTCAAACATAAGCACAGAAACCCAAATTGAGAAAATTTTCATGCCCTTTTCAAATATATGTGGATCGACGTGACCCACTAATGTGACAAACAATAATAGAGTCATGATCCCAAGGCTTGTAGCTAAATTTTCTCTTTAAGAAAGCATCTACTCTAATGAACTTTGAAGTTTAAAAGGGATTTGCTAAATCCCTTAAATGATCTTTATTAATGAATTTTTTAATATTAAACCTATTTGTTTGTTTAGAGACTGTTTGGCTTAGTGGTTTGATTGCTTATAAACTGCATAAGCAGCGTATAAGATAGATAATGTTTTATGTTTAAGTGTTTGACAATTATATGTAGCGTAAAAGTTGCACAACTTAAAAGCAATTATAATAGAGTTTTGCAAAAGCTAGTATCTCTAGTTTTTACAAAAATTGCTACTAAGTTGACCGATTAAAATATCAATTTATTCTCGAATATTTTACATATTTACATATTTGTCCCTCTATTATCGTTGCATCTTCTCCTTCATTCTCTCTTCTGCCATTCTCATCTTCTTTTCGATTTGCCTAGCGTTGTCGCCCCTCATCTGTTGCCCATTTGGGCCGTCGCAAGCCGCCTCCTTATGGTGGGTCGCACCATCACCGCTCCTGCAACAGATCTATTATGGCGGGTCGCACCATCTGCAACAAATCTGTCGCCGCAAACTGTCATCTCCTCCATCGACCACTACCCCTATCACCTGGACCGCCGCTGCCCCCATCTCCTCTACTCCAATTGCTGCGTGTATGTAAATATATTATATATATATATACATAACTCTATTATATGTATATATATAATAATATTGTATTAATATAATTTTAATAATGATGTATAATTTATTAATATTTAATGATAAAATTTTATATCATTTAACACCATGTCTATTTTAGTCTTTTTATTAAGTTTTGATAACTTATTAGTTATTCCAAACTAAACACATAACTAATAATTGATAGCTTAAAAGAACATCTACTCAAACACATTATAAACTTAAACACTATTTAACTTTTAACTTAAAAGTTAAATAATTTAAAAGCTATTGATAAAAACGCTAAGCCAAACAACCTCTAAATCCTAAACCCTAAACTCTAACCTACACTAAGGAAAAAACTCACTACAAAACGTTGAAGTTATAAATTAATCTGGCAATGTTGGAGGTTGTAGTTGCCATCGAGGTGATGGTTAATGATAATACATAACTTCATTTAGAAAAAACTCAAAAACATATCTTTATCCTTAAATCTTTACGATTTTTTTTGTGAAATCTTAAATTATTAACAATTCTAAATATGTTCATAAATAATACAAAATTACTCATTTAAACATCTGACCAAATAGTAATATGCATGTATTCTGATATGACAATTTTTCAGCATCTCATCAACTTATTCTCTCTCCCCACTCTTTCTCTATGGCAACATCTCCTTAGCTCATCCTTTCTCTCTTTGGCATTTCTTCAATTCTCTATTATTTTCTCCAACTACGTCGCCTTCGGCATCTCCTCTATCTTTTTAGCACCTCCTTAGTTTTATTTCTCTCTCAGACGGCTTCATATATGGCTTCTCATTTCTCTTTCTGACATCTCCTTAGCTCATTCTTTTTCTTCAGTGATGTCTCCTCAACTCCTTTTTCTTTGATAACATTTCCTTAATTAGCTCATTTTCTTTATTTGGCAAAGCTACAAGGCTTTTACTCAGGCAATTGGAAAAGCTAAGAGCAAATGAGGATGATTTGAAAAAGAAAATGAAGGAGGAAAGACCAAAGACAGAGCTGCTCAAACTTCACACATGGTTGATTATAAAGAATCATCTTCTTCTTCTTCGGATCCTTAGAATCAAGTGATAATGAAAAGAAAGAGGGAGTTGATGAGGAGTTGTCAAATTTGAGGTAATGCAGCTGGAGAAAGAGGAAATTCCAAGTAGAGAAATGAGATGCTAGAAAGACGTAGTTGAGGGATATACAAAAGACACCGAAGAGAGAAAAGAAGTTGGAGAGAGAGAGAGAGAGAGAAGGAACTGAAGAAATGCCAAAAAAAGACAAAAATGAAGTTGAGAAGATGTCGAAAAATTGTCACGTCAGAGCATATGCGTTTCAATTACTGATTAAGTGTTTAAAGGAATGATTTTGCACGATTCAGAGACATATTTAGAATTATGAAAAATTTATAATTCCACACACAAAAAAACGTAAAAGTTTATTGGTAAAAATATGCTTTTCACCTTTAGAAAATACATAACTTTTGAGTATTCTTATAATTTCGTGTGAAAACACATTTTTTTTGGGTGCAATGCGAGTACCCATGATTCAAGCAAAAAGTTGTTACAGATGGAAATAAAAAGGTGATTAATCATGTAATTAGTGAATAATTTATAATAACATTACACTTTTACTAAGTGCTTTAGTGTCACAACCCAAAATAATTAAGAATGAATCGAACTTTAAGACAGGCTTAAAAGTCGAGACAAAACTTAAATAAAAAAAAAAAAAACTTGTATAAACATTCATTTAGGAAATTGCCTAAATGAATAATAATACATAACTTCATTTAGGAAATAGCCAAAAACATATATTTACTTTTAAACTTTTACTTTTTTTTTTAAATCTTAATTTTTTCATGATTCTAAATGTGCTCATAAACTATGCAAAATCAATCATTCAAACATTTAGCTAACAAGTGACATGCACATGTTCTAAGGTGACAATTTTTCAGCGTCTCTTCAATTCATATCTCTCTCTCTCTCTTTCTTTCTCTCTCTCTCTCTATATATATACATATGCCAACATCTCCTCAGCTTCCTCTCTTTCCAACGTTTCCTCAACCCTCTCTTTCTCTTTCCGACTTCCCCTTTATCTCTCCAGCATCCCATTAGCTCCCACTTTCTCTTAGGTGGCGTCACCTTTGCCTTATCTTTTCTCTCTTTGGCATCTTCTTAACTCTCTCTCTCTCTCTCTCTGGTGATGTCTCTTCAACTCATTCTCTCTATCGGACAAAGCTACAGGGCTCTAACCCAGACAACTAGAACAACTAAGAGCATAAGAGATCGAAGGATATTAAAAATAAGAGGAATTCAGAGAAGGGCAAAGTCAGAGCTGCTATGACTTCACACATTGTTGATTATGAAGAATCATCATTTTCCTCATCCTTAGAATCAAACGACGATGAAGAGGGAGAGGGAATTGAGGGGATGTTTCCAAATTTGAGGTAATACAACCAGAGAGAGAAATGAGACATTGGAAAAGATGCAATCAGAGGATATGTAAAAAATGCCAGAGAGAGAAGAGAAGTTGGAGAAGATGTAGCTAGAGAGAGAGGGAGAGAAATAATTGAGCAAATGTTGGCCTGAAGGAGAGAATGACCCAAGGAAACACAAGAAAGAGAGAAAGAAGGAGTTGAGGAGATGTCAGAAAATTGTCACGTCAGTGTGTATGCGCATCACTTGTTAACTAGGTGTTTAAATAAATGATTTTGCATGGTTTAGAGATACATTTGGAATCATTAGTGTTCCATAAGAAAAAAAAAAATATAAAAATTCCTGTGTTAAGCACATAAATGTTCTCTTTTGTCGGACATATCAGGAGAGCCACACCTTATCTTTAATTTTATTCGTGTCACGCAAATGTTATGTTGTTCAACGTGAATAACATAAGAACTTCGATGTTAAACAAACATTAAATTATAAACTTAAATCAACAGGGCTCACGCTCTTCCTTTAATTTTATCTATATTGACAAATATTATGTTATCTAAATCAGATAATATAACAATTTAGGTGTTGAGCAAGCATTAAATTATAAACTTGAATCCACATTAATTTGATTTTAAATCATTAAGGCCCATTATAGCTGGGATAAGCCATTGCTACATTAAAATGACCAATCCAAAAACAATTAATTTCAATTCAAACATAAGCACAGAAACCCAAATTGAGAAAATTTTCATGCCCTTTTCAAATATATGTGGATCGACGTGACCCACTAATGTGACAAACAATAATGGAGTAATGATCCCAAGGCTTGTAGCTAAACCTTTCAGTAGCACTAGCCATCTCTCTTTAAGAAAGCATCTACTCTAATGAACTTTGAAGTTTAAAAGGGATTTGCCAAATCTCTTAAATGATCTTTATTAATGAATTTTTTAATATTAAACTTATTTGTTTGTTTAACTTACACTAAGGAAAAAACTCTAAATACAAAACGTCGAATTTATGAATTAATCTGGCAATGTTGGAGGTTGTAGTTGCCATCGAGGTGATGGTTAATGATAATACGTAACTTCATTTAGAAAATACTCAAAAATATATCTTTATCTCTAACCATATTTAGAGAATTGTAAATATGATAGTCTCTAAGACAGAAAGAGTTAAAAGAGATGTAAAAATAAAAAATAAAATAAACGAGGAAATAGAAGAGACATAAGAAAACTATCACATCAAGATATATACATATCAGTTGTTTTAACTAAATATTTAAATGAGTGATTTTGTATAGTTTAGAGACACATCTAGAATTATGAAAAATTTAAAATTCTAAAAAAGAAACATAATGCTTTTAGCCTTCTAAAAATACCTAACTTTCAGTATTCTTATAACTTCGTATGAAAACACTTTTTTTAGGGTGCAATGCTTACCCATGATTCAAACAAAAAGTTGTTACATATTGAAATAAAAAGGTGATCGATCATATAATTAGTGAATAATTTTATAATAACATTACACTTTTACTGAGTGCTTTAATGTCACCACCCAAAATAATCAAGGATGAACCGAACCTTAAGACTGGCTTAAAAGTGGAGGCAAAGCTTAAATAATAAAAAACTTGTATGAACATTCATTTGAATTCCAAATCCATTTGGCCCATTACACAGAATCAATCGCCAATTAGAAACAATTCACTTAAATTCAAAATATAAGGATACGGGTCCTGTACAGAAAATCTCTTGCCCCTTGAAATATCCAGGTTAACATATAATAATGGATGGATTAATTTACAAATAATTTAATAGATATTATAATACAGATAAATAAATAAATAAATAAATAAATAAAATTTAATAAATATTACCATGCAATTAGATAACCTTTGCTTTCCCGCTCAGATAAAACTTTATTAGAAAATGCTATTTGTACTCTTTGGCCTATACCTTGAACTACACAATACAATTAAAATGATAAAAATATCCCTTATTTAAGGCGGTAAAAGTAGTGTGAGACCAAGGCCGGCCCAAGGCCTAGTGGAGCCTTAGGCGATAATAAGTTTTTTTTAAAGGAGGGTGGCGTTGTGTATTTTTTTGGGGCCTCCAATTTTTTTTTTTTTTTTGGGGGGGTGGGGAATCTTTTTTGGGAGGTAGGGGTGGGGGCAATTTTTTTGAAGGCGTTTTGTTCTATGCTATATTTTTCTTTAAGAGGGGGGGGGGGGAGGGGTGGGATTTGTTTGAGGGCCCAATTTTTTTGGGGGTGCTTTGTTCTCTACTGTTGGGTAGGGGGGTTTGGGGGGTCCTAAATTTTTGAGGGCCCTAGGCATAGGCCTTAGTGGCCTATGCCTTGGGCCGACCTTGCGTGAGACACATAATTAAAATACTCCTCATTTAAGCTGGTGATGTGACAAGAGACGATGAGATACAAGAGATATTTTAGTCATTTTCACGTGTATATGTACTCTAAAGTGTAACCCTTGATGTATAGAAGTACGGTCCAACCTTATTAGCAGGTTGAAACATTTATCAAATCTGGACAACCATAAAGACACCCTTAGATACAGAGCTAAAACAATGATATACATGGCAAAGTACAAGAAGCATATTGATGGCATGCATGTTTTGGTGGGAGCCCATTGATGAAAGCAAAGGGGGGGTTACATATTAATATCATGTTTTCTTTTCGTTGAGAGGATTAAAGCATGTCTAAAGCTTGGGTGGTGGTTGCCCTGTTCTGGTCCCCCCCCGGCCCTCCCTTCTCACCTGCTTTTCTTCTGATTTGAGTTAGCTGTTGCTTCTCTGTCCATCCATCTTGATCATGGGTGGGGAGGGGAGCTACCAAAATGAGTGACTTTTATATATGTCGTGGCAAAATGTCAAGCTTTCCTACATTTAATATAATTTTTTAATTTGTTATTTGGTGATTAGGTGAAACATTTGAATTGCTTGTGCTTTCTTTTTCCTTATTTCCATCATTATTACTTTGACTGCAAGGCTCTTCGTCTTAATTCGCTTAATTTGGTATTTCACTTAATTCGCTAAGATGGTCGTATATTATATTATATTATATATAATATTTTTAAGTTTAAGGAGTCAACTTAATTTAAAAAAAACAATATTTTTATTTTTATTTAAAAAGAAAAAAAAGTAAATCCATAAAATTATAAAGCAAGAGTAGACATAAAGTTGCCTCATAAGTGACTCAAACTTAGCTTTCTATGCTACAAGAATCTTAAGAATTTTTGGCATTGATGATAATAAGAGATTAGACACCAATCAACACCAAAATTTTTAAATTGAGCTTATCATACCGACCAATTCCAAAACCTCAAAAAGTAGCTTATCTTTTTAGGGTCGGTTATTGTCTATTTGTTTATATGTTGGTAAAAATTAAAACAAGTGCTAATAATCTACTAGCGTGTGATAACGACATACATTTGGTTATAAAATGTGAGTAATTGACTCAAACAAGAACGTTTTGATCATGCTAATGGCTTTCCACAAAAATTGACACTAATTAAGATAAAAAATACTATTTTTTAATTTTTACTAACATTTAAAAATATAAATAAATAATAAATAAAACTTAAAAAATGCACACACTTTGACTATTTTCTAATACTTTGTTGGCCCTAGTAAATGTTAACTATTTGACATGAAAAATTATCCGAATAACTAGTTCTAACCTGCGTAGCAACCATAACTTTGAATTCGCAAGTAATGAGTTAGCCTACATTAATAACTATTTTTGGATCTCCATCATTGTATTCTATGCTTGCATTGCGAGCATGAAAAAAATATATGGTCTCTAAGATATAAGTCAAGTGGTGGATAAATGATATGTTAGAATTAATATCAATAGATCATGAATTCGATACTCGATATAGGCAAAGGCCAAAAGTCCACCTGCGATTTATCTCTTCTGTCAAAATTGAGGATACGAGCATGATGATAATAATAGCTATCAAAGAGTTTTAGAAAAAATAGAAACAACTAAGAAAGCATATCATCACACAACTGATTTTTTTTTTTTTTTTTTGAGTTTTTCCTTCACCTTCAAATTCAATCTTCCATCAAACAGCTTATCCAAGATCAAACGGTCAGTAAGACTCCATTCTTTTTTAAAAATAATCAATAGGAGTCTTAACTCTTAACCCATTAAACACTTTCCTTGTGCCTAGTGCTACTACTACACATGCATTAGCACCAAAGACCAAACAATTCAAATCTCAAATCCTCTTGAGGGTGAAAAAGGGCTCTAATAGATATCAAAAAACACACAATTAAAGCCCAATGGATTTCCCCCTCTTTACATCTCTCTACCTTTACACATACGTTACACATACCGATCAATTGCACACATCGCCTAGTGTGTCCAGTGACTAGTTATCATCATCATATATATATATATATATATATATACACGCGCACTATTCATTTCTTTCTCAAAATCATGAAATTTGCACGTGCGAAATTCAAACCTGGTGGGCTCTTGGGCCTGGGCCCATGTCCCACTTCTCTCGCATTGAGTTCATCTTCTCCAATCTCCATTCACCCTTCAGCCTAGCAATAAAGGAATCGGCCTTTATGTTAACATCTGGGCTTGGACAGGTCACATCTCTACCGTCCATCGCCTCTGATGAAGCGTCGACGTCATCTAAACCAGGAGAACTGCAGCGAGAGCTATGGGAGCTCCGTACCCTAACAAAATCATCCCGCGGCACGAACTTCATCTCCGGCATTCCGAACGGCGGCGGAGGTGGTGCCGGAGGAACTGGGATCGCCGGCGACTTCCCGCCATCGTTCACATTCCCGTCTACTTCGTAGTAGCCACTCACTTTCGTGGGCAACGGAGGCCGGCCGGCGGTTCCCCCTCCTGGTGTCTCCGGCGCCGGTGCAGGAGTGCGTAGCGGGGCAGGCGGCGGCATTTGAGTTGTTCGTCTGAATGTGGGTGTTGATATTGGAGGTTCTGGCGGTGGCGGTGGCGGTGGCGGTGGCGGTGGAGTAGTGGAGACTGAGTGAAAGCGCTTACCGGTTTTGAATATGTTATTGAAGATCGATAAAGGAGGCGGTGGAGGAGGCGGCGGTGGCGGAGTAGACGAGGAGTGAGATTGGACTCGCTTACTTTTGCTTCCAGTTTTGAAGATATTATTGAACATTGAACGCGGTGGTGGAGGAGGGGGCGGCGGCGGCGGCGGATGAGGGGAAACGGAATGAACTCGCTTACTTTTGGTTCCTTTTCTGAAAAGGTTATGGAAGACTGACGGTGGAGGAGGCGGAGGAGGAGGAGGCGGTGGCGGCACTGAATGCAGAGAAGAAGGTGGAGACTGATGTGAATTGTCATAAATGTTCCTAGTCTTCAGCTTCCTCTTTCGCTTTCTCTGACTGTATATGGAACTAGCTATAGCACTTGCGAGTTCCTTCGCGGAGCCACTCTTTTTCCGGTCACTTCTGCTCATCTTCTTTTCTTCTGCTCGATGCAACTCTGGCTGTGGCGGCAGCGGCGTAGTAGGCGGAGATCGGTTTGGGACAAAATGAAACTCACTGTCGCTTCGTTTTTCTCGCGGAGCACTTCGAAATGATTGCCTAGGTTGCAAGCTCTCCGGCGGCGGACGAGGTGGGGGAGGAGGAGGAGGCGGCGGCGGCGTCGGCGACTTCGGCGGTGGAGGTGCGCTAGTTGAATCACGAACTTCAAATCTGTCCACCGGAATGACTTTAATATCAGAATCATCCCTCTCCACCTCACTCCGCCGCTCACGGCGGCGAAGGGGCTGCGGTGCGGGCGACGATCGGTCCATGTACAGTTCGGAATCATCAAAAAACCGGAACTGATTATCTCCGGTCTCCCACCACTGGACTTGCCTCAGATCCGGATACGAGCTTCTCCTCCTCAAGCGGCCACCAGCGGTTGGCCCTGCCCCCATCACCGGAGAACCATACACTCTGCGATCAGAATACTCGAACCATTGACTCGAACTTGAAGCCTGAGATTTAGTAGCGAAAGAAGCATTTGAAGCAACGCTACCGTCGCCCTCATTGCTGGCCGGCACGTCGTCGTTTCTCCTGGCAAAAACTCCACAGAGAATAGCAAACAATACAAGTAGAATGTTGAGTGAGTCCCAGCTCTTCTTCACCGAGTTGGGACGGAGGACATGAGAGGTGTGAGAAATTAATGGGGGTATCAAGAAAAAAATGACAAGCAATGTAAGGATTGGCAACAGTAAGATTAGCACCACCGGATTGAGAATCGGCGGGGACGATCGACGGCGAAGGTTGGAGGTGGACTCTGGCCAAATGGGTGGGGCGTCCCCTTCCATGAGCTCCGGTTAGGCTGCAGATTTCTTTCTGAGGCCGGCCAGAGAGATTTAAATAAAAAGCCTTTTGGGAAAGTTGAGAGTGGTTTGACAAAGGAAAATATGGTACGGAGGTACTGTTTACTCATAATAATTTAGTGAATTTTTTAATCATCCAACTCTTCTTTTTTTCATGCTTTTTAACCTGTCTATGCTCTTAAGTTTTGGATCATCTGGCTTTTGATGTTTTTGGCATCTGATCCAATTAATTACTTATACCTGCAATTCTACAAATATTGTTTACTGGGAGTAGTTGTTTTTGCAATTTAAGTAGACATATTAATGCACACCAATTAGTTGTTTAAAGATTTATTTGGGCAATTGTTCATAATTAAGGTCCACCTAGGGTTCTTCTCTCAAAAGTTGGCAAAAGTCTTTCAGGTCAAGCACCGAGGAGAGGAATTTCACTCTCTCTCGGGATAATTGGAGCGTGGTGGTAATGATTGAAAAGCCAACCATTTACACCAAAACCCTGCAGATCCCATCTTTAAATCATCACTTTGTCAAAAGAAGAAAGGAAAAGACAATCACCCCTTTCACTGTTCACGAGTTGCCCCCCACAGGGGAATGTGGCACAAAATTACCTTCTCCCTGCATGCAGACTCACCAGATATAGACAAGTTTGAGACTTTCAGCTAGTAACAGTTTACAATACTTCATTTATCTTTAGAGATACTGCGAATGCATAGCCTACTTAGAACCATTTGTTTGCGTCAGTTTACAG
Source organism: Diospyros kaki (assembly GCA_036245055.1). Taxonomy (NCBI): domain Eukaryota; kingdom Viridiplantae; phylum Streptophyta; class Magnoliopsida; order Ericales; family Ebenaceae; genus Diospyros; species Diospyros kaki. Next base: position 33,852,834 of record BSEG01000010.1, on the reverse strand, counting down.
TGCTGGAGGGCTGAAAAAGCAGAGATTTTCCTTCTTGTGATCTATGACTCTTGATGCAATAAAATGGGGGAAAGCTGCCCTTTTTGAGTCAGTGCCCATAATTAGGGCCCATTTATTATTTCTTCAACCCTTTATAGAAACATTAACATATATTTTCCTCCACACAATTCTCCTGCATTCTAAGAAAACCAAACTTTATTAAATCTTTATTGTGTTTAAAAAAGTGTTTGGCCGTTTAAAATCATGGCAAGAGCACCAGCATTTTCTTTCTGGTAAAATGATACGATCAGTGTCCGCCCTTAGTGTTCATTTTTCTTTTCATGTTCCACGCATGCTTGTCGTTACGCTTCAATTATTATTGAAGGCCCCCAATTTTGTAAAGCTGCTAGCCTATATTAAGAAACGACAGAGAAAAACAATGTCCCTCTCAGCACACCATACAACTCACCATTAACCTTTAAAGAATTAGAGAAGGAAACAGCTCGGCAAGCTTTGATTGGCCACGCCGTGGAAGCGGTTGGTGTTCTTATTGGGTTTTATTTGCACGGATGATTTCATGTAGGGTCCCCTTCCTTCGTCTTACAGAGAGAGGGGAAGATGACAACCTCATTGCGGGGAAGTGTCCTCTAAGTTTCTCCAACTGCTAGTGCCCACCACCAGACGCCTCCGGTAAGAACTCAATTCCCCAGTTCAATCATGCACATTACTTAATTTTCTTGTTTACTTCATTGCATTAAAGTATTATTATCTTTGTTGTGGCAGAGCTGTTAGGAGATATGCATTATCAAGAATGTCTGTATTATATATTTCTTTCTTCAATAAAAAAGGAGAAAGAGATTAAACCAGGATGGCAAGCATATCCTAGGATTTGAATGGTGGAGGTGGAAATCCACAGTCCTCACATTAGTTATCCTTCATGTTAAAAAAAACTCTTTAAGGGATTCTCTTCTCTTCTTGTCATAATGCGAGTCTTAAATAATAGAAACATATATCATATATCTAGCTAGGGTGATAGTTTGAGGGGTATGAGGGTTGAAATACTTGAAAAAAGGTCTTAAGTTTGAGTCTTCAATCTCTTTTTGTCTAATTTAAAAGTGAATGAACTAATGTTTACTCAACAAAAGATATAGCACATATCAATCTTATCTTTTATTCACACCATCTTCTTACTTGGACCAAGGTAGAAAACAAGAAAAAAGAAGGGGAAGAATAACTTTTAAGGACTTTTTTAGCTCTGGCTTCATGGTGCCCATCTGTTTCTCTGTCTGAAAATTCAAGGGCTTTCTTTTGGAAAGTACAGATCAATCTGTGACAGCACTAACTTGCTCGATGTCCAATGCCATGTTGGTTTTAGGTATCCCATTATGAGTATGAAGAAATAAAGGCAGACTTGTCTTCCATTGCTTGTTCTTTCCATTTTATCCAAGAGCCGCTGTGTCCGCAAAGTAAAACCTATATGGCCTACCATTACCAGCAATGAGCCATTCACCATGACTTAGGGTCCTTGCCTTGGCTGACTGATGACAGCCAGCTAGGGGTCTTAGGCCCGATTCTTACTCCACCAATAAATTATAAGATGTGGCGGCCATAATTAATTTGTCCAACTTACTAAATATGGTAATTACCGTTTAATTGGTTTGGAAAAATTAATGGATAAATGGTCATTGAAGCTGATAATAACGAAGCACGATGCTTTGGACTTCATCAAGAAAAACGTGATCCATCGCTTGATTTCTTTTCTATTTCCCTTCATTCACTGATAAGATTAGAAGCGTAAACAAGTAACTTTCGTGCCAGAAAATGAGCATTAATTCTATATTTTTGGGTTGGACAATGTCAAAATCTGCCCGGTTTGCCGTACCATTCAAAATCTTGGTGAGGTGGACTCATTTACAAAATGACAAAGTGAGGGAAAGAAAAATCTACTCCCTGATTGCTAAGCAACAAGCGACAGCCAAAACCATAAACAAAAAACAAGCCGACTTCGCGAGGTGGGCTTCGATCTCTCTTTCAATCTGAAATGTGCAATCAGTGGCCAAACAAAAACCATGTCAGCTACCACAGCCTGAGGTCTAACAACTTAAGAAACATCATGACACATGCCTTAGGCACAAATTCTAGGTTCTTAATGATGGTATTTGGAACTTATCACTATAATTCTGTTTCGACTGCGAGGAGTTGTAAGAAAAGGGAGGAGCTTATTCCCCCAGAATAATCTCTAACGATAAGTTAGTAGAGTAAACGAACAATTAATATGTATTGAGGAGTAAAAGAATTTTTGGGTGCATGAGGTTTCTTGCCTCTATATAGACAAAGTGAGTTGAGATATTTCGAGTTACTTTTGAGATTCTCAAACTTAGTTACATACTTTTGAGCTAGAGGTGAATTCATCGAATAGATACAAATGACATTGGGCTCGAATTCTAATAAAGTGAGTTAAGATGTTCAGAGTTATATCTGATAGTCTCGTATTTTATATTAAATTGATATTTAATGGGTTTAGTTACATTAGTCTGACGTTGAATTCGTAAGATTAAAATTGTTTTTAATTTTTTTATGTCTTATTTTCTCAAGTTGTCCTAATAGAGATTAAGTTGTCTAATATTAAAATTTAAGAATTAAATTTTTGTACTTATTCTTCAAATTTAAACTTTTTTAGTACCTTGTTACTTTAATTTGTTTTGCCAGTCATAAGTCTTTGTCAGAGAGAAATGGGAAAGAAATATTATATTAAATTATGTGAATAATAATTTAGTTAAAGTAGAATAAGATAAAAATAAAGTTAAATAAGATAAATATAACTAAAAATCAACTCAATTAAGGGTTAAACTTGTGGCTCTACTTGCACTTGGCAAACATATCCCACAAGATATTTCTCAGATTCCTCGAATCATTGCAGATTAATTTCATCTCAAAGGACAAACAAGATTTCTTGTTGAAAAAGCTATTTTGTCTTTGGATGTTTGAATGGTTAATAATTTTAGTTATTTAGGGTAGCGGATGTGCATCGATTGGCTACAAACCAAAGCAATCAAAAGGCAATATTACTATTCTTTACCATCAATCTTTTTTATTAGCTCTGGTTCATTTCATCCTCAGTTGAAGTCTCCATACATCTCGAGCTGATTACACGAGAAAATATTTTATAAATAGTGATATTAACTTGTGGTACTGATATAATATTATTATAATTTAATAATAAAGTTATACGTAATTTAGGTAATATTTGGTTGTTTTTGATAAATTTGTTATAAAATTCATTTCTAAGTCTAGGAATAAAAACACTAAAATGAGCTTTCCTAGGGTTTAGTTAGGGTTCGGCCGAATGATTTGAATGTGGGTTTTAATATATGTTTTTGTGTGGCTAATCAAGATTCACGTCAGGCTAGGCTGGGATTAGGGTCAATGTATGTTTTGTCTATATATAATGTATGATATTACTCTTTTTATATATATATTTGGATTGCTCAAAAGCAAATTTTTAGTGAAAATACTTTACATCAAAATGTAGAAAATAACTTCATTTTGGGATAAAATCATTTAGATTTAATGAAGTGCATAGGAGAACCCATCTTTGTTAGATATCAGAGTTCAAGAACCTATTAGAAACATTGAGAAAATGCAAATTTCTGATTAAAGGAAATTCTCTGGAAACCATGGTTAATAGACAAAGGGTCAATAACTCAATATGAATCTTTTTTGTTATATAATATGAACTTATTATGTTTATCTATTTATGATTGAAACCTCAATTTTGTGTAGACGATGCTACAATCCAATGTCAAATAAAAGAGTTCACTCTTAATGTTCATCCCTCTGCAGCCAAACAAGGGCGATGAGCCAGTTTCAGGGTGTTGTCTTCCCTCTTGTTTTGTTTCTCTTCAAATCGGAAGCAGTTTCTGTAGCATCAAATTTTTCCTATCTGAAACCCATTGCAGGGCCCCCTGCTTTAACTTTCTTGTACCGAAGATTTTCATCTGAACATGAATTATAGCCTTTCTTCAATTCAATTGTCTTCTATCAGTAGTTGCAGATGGGCAGGAGGGTAAAGAGGGGAGGGAATTTCACAGACCAGCTAGAATAGAAGAATAACAACTACTATGATCAACAATACAACTGAACATGCCATTGCCTGCAACAAACACAAACCGAGAACCAAGAAGATATTATTTGAATCTAGTAGTAGCTAGTTCTTAAGCCGTCTCAATTGGAAGAAGGAACGAGAGGGAGGAAATTCTTACAGCAATCGCGGAAGCAGCAAGACCAGCTCGCTCTCTAGGATCCTTCCGGTAGTGATTCCCAAAGTAGAGAATTGTGGCGTAATACCACATAACCGGGAAAACAAAGCCGGATAGAAATCTGAAAATGAAACAAATATCTGTCAGATAAAGGAAACGAGGAAAATGGTACAAGAAAATGATGAATACTCACGAAAACCATCCTATTCCACAACCAAAGCAAGGTAGGGGCTTGTCGTAAGTGCCCGATTGGAAGTCCTCTACATCTTTGATGAGGGTATATTTGCCTTTATCGTCAGAAGTGTCTGTTGCTTGCCCTGCGTGGCCAGACATTTTATTTGACAAAATAATCAGTTCTTATAACATTTTTTGTGTATACCAGAGAATAACATCACATGAATCATACACCTCTCTACACCAAAGCCCATAAGAGTTCGGGTAGACATAAGTGAAGCTTGATTAGCATAAGGATGCAGCAACAATGATTTTGTTTCTAGAAACTGACAAACGCGAGTATAATTTTGTATGAGGAAGCCACTGGTTTGGCAGGAAGTGAAAGCCAAATAACAGTTGCAAGGCAATAGCATTTGAAATTTGAATAACTCATCAGTGTTGGAATGTTTTAGAAGTACGGTGAAGTGTTTAAACCAAGTGCTTTCTCAAAATAAATCCAGTGAACATTGAAAATAATTAAACAATGCCACAAGGCTTCAGCATCACATATTGTCATATGATATATATAGCAGACAAAGTGCTGCCATCCATTGGTGAGAGCAACTGGTTTTCCTCAATCAGTGACCCAGGAACAGAAAATGGATGGATTAACATTAAAGCAGTAGGTGAGGAAATACATAAGAAAATGAAAGGAGGCGGCATAAGGTATGTTAGTTTTGCCACTGGAGAAAAGTACACTGAATTTGCAGCAGAGGCATAGAAAATAACTGATCAAGTATTTATTACACCAAAGCAAATTGAATTTACAGTGTTAGCATGGAAAATGACTGATGAAGTATTATTACACACAGAGAGTATCGCTACCTTTAAATAGTGAGTGGGATCGAGCTGAAGGCCTCAGAAGATCAAATTGCTTATCAGGAACTGATCTCACCAATTCAACAGTATTCCTTAAACTCTCTCCCTCCTCAATAGTAGCACCTTCTGGCACCAAGAAATCCCAATTTATGGTCATTAGGAATGATTCATCCTTCCATAATTCTGAATGAACTATTCAACTTACAAAAGGAACCAAATAGAAAGATTCATTAGGTAATAGAACTTCCAAAGGAGTGAAATGCCACTATGTCCCCCTATCTACATTACATGCTAAATTGTAAGTACCAGTGTTGGACCCTTGACACTAGGAATAGGATATGGCATATGCCGCATATCTGAGATGGTAGGGCACAGTATAAATGATGACAGTAAAAAGAGTTATATGAAGTTATGCTTAAAACACCTGTTCTATATATAAAAAGATTTGTGCTATAAAAGTATTTAAACATTTGAAATCTGAATTTTATCCTCAGATCCTTCAACATGAGAATTAGACAAGCCTCACGCATGCATACATGCCTGCACCCCACACCTATACCCTAGTCTCTATAATATAGGCTCTTATGGGTAAGGCATAAACCACCTGCACTACATAGGTACACACAAGTAATAATGAGAAATCACTCAACCTAGTAACATGATTCATATAACCTGTCAATCTCAGGAGGTAACTAGTGGATGTAGAGGAACAAAATGTGGTGGTGACATAGGACTCAACCATAACAAAAGTTGGGAGTTTGGTCATTCTAATAAAATCAACAACATCCCTCATTTCAGCATATATATCACAGGAGTTAAATAATACAGTTGAGAAAAAAACATCACGTGGTGTAAAACACATGTACAGGTTATCAAAGACGAGTATCTTAGAGCAGAAATACGCGTCAGAATATGTGGAGGACATACTAAAGCTTTTCCAATTTCAATTGGATCACATCAAGGATCACCATTAAGCCTTTATCTTTTTGCCCTAGTATGGATGAACTCACTAAACATATCCAAGCAGTGTGTATTCTATTTGCAGATAACATTGTGTTGGTGTATGAGAGAAACGGCGTGAACATTAAGCTCAAAATATGGAGGAAAATATATGAAACATAAGTTTAATAAAAATATAAGTGTCGATGATATTATGGTGAAAATTGAAGATGAAGCTATCCAAATAAAATATCAGTTTAGAAACTTAGATCAATCATCCAGATGAAGAGATTAATGAGGATGTTACCCATAGAATTAAAGCAAGCTAGGCAAAATGGAAAAGTGATTCTGATGTTTTATGTGATTGTAAGATTTTGTTAAAGTTAAAAGAAATTTTTTATAAAATGGCTATAAGACCAACTTTGTTGCATGACCTAGAATGTTAACATGTGCAAAATATTAGCATAATGGAGATGGGGATGTTAACATGGATGTACGTTATTTGTAATAAGGTTAGAATGGCTCCTACGGAAATAAAATGTGCAAAACATGATGAAGATGGTTTGATTACGCAAGAGAAAGACCAACAGAGACTCCTATGAGAAAAGTGGATGAAATGAAACTAGTTTTTAACAAAAGAGGTAGAGAAAGACCAAGGGAACCTTGGTGAGAGACCCTTAGGTATGGTATGAGGTATGGAGGCCTTACAAAAGAGGCCATAAAAAGAAACAATTGGCAAGCTAGAATTCATATAGCTAACCCCACTAATGGGATTATGGTTTGCTATGTTGTTGTTTGCTCAAAAGATAAAAGCAGTCAAAAACATTTAGCAACCTTGTTAAGTTTTCTCAGTTGGCTGTTTAACTGATGTTCCATGTTGTTGCACTATCAAACTACCAAGTGCAACATACTATTATCAGAAAATGGACTGCAAAGTTGCCTAAAGTAACAGTACACACAGGATATAATCAAAATACAGAAGTAAACTTACAACTTAAAAGGTAACTTGTTCACACAAGCAAGCATGATCAAATGCAGTTTGGCGACCAAGCAATATGATCCTTCACATTTTTGCTTATGGAATGCTTTTCCTTTTATATTTGCAGCAAAAGGCTATTTGATCCATCTTGCAATCTATAAATTGGAATGACCATTGAACCTAGTGGGATAAAAATATGATAACTAAATTTCCAACTAAAAATTTACATTCTCCAGCTTCTTTATAGTTTTTGCTTATTCTTTTCCACTATGTTAGCATTAAACAGATCAAAATTTGTATCAATTATCATAGAAAATTCTGGACAAACATAAAGATTTGTATCAATTATCATAGAAAATTCTGGACAAACATAAAGAAGGACCACAGAATCGGGGACAAAAAGATTTAACATGGTTCCATAAGATGCCTTCTTCACGGGCAAACAAAGATAAAATTCACCATGTGAAAAAAAGGCTTACAACGGAAAAAATTTCTCAACCCAAAGCCCCCATATACCCAACCTCACAGAACACCCTGATGATCCCATTATGCACCCAGTGCAAACCAGAGAGTATAATATGTATACATATATATATATATATATTACATGTACAAGCAGAGATTATACAGAAATTCTAAATCACCTAATAATTGGATTGGGTTAATAATTGGGGTCGGTATACAAATTCAAAACAAACTCAACACATCCTGTATTAGATATCAGTCGCATAAAAACATCACGAGACTCTTAACTTTCTGCATCTAGTCATAACATGAACCTAGTTAAGCAAATGAAAATCAAGCTGATTACTTGGTTCCATGAGCACCATTGCCAATACGTGCAGTAGATTGAGGCCTTCAGTAAGCATTCACCTGCCAAAGTACCTGCTTCACACAATCAAACGAGTGGTGTTTAGCTTTATCACCCGGGCTATTTTTCAGATCAGAATTCGAATGCTACACTTCCTCACCATGAAAAAAATTAAAATAAAATAGTACTAATCTTTTTGTCTATCAACTAAAGTATTGCAGCTTTACCAGTGGGCTACACAATTTTAAAAACAATATAAATTCATCGATAGTAGATCAGTGACATGATTGCTACAAAGATACAATATTTTTGCCGTGAGCTGCCTAATTGTGTTGTCTCTTCAGTCAATGCCATCATTTGATTTGTCAAATTTCACCGCAGAATTAGGTGGAAAAGCAGCAAAGATAAATTAAACTAGAAGTCTAGAACCTATTATCTAGGCACAAAGTACAGCAAGATTTGTATTGAAACTCACCCAATAAACAATCAACGCAGACATCAAAGAGGGATAATTTAACTCGACATCAATTTCATGTAAAATCAACTAATTCAGGGCAAAAATACTGCATAAATCGCGACAGAAAATTCCCAATTGAACCTCTTTCGACCTGAAATCAAAAACCCAAAGAAGTTCAAATAGAACGCAGACTACAGATGGGCACAAACATACCGCACGAGTATACAGCAGAACCTCATCAGGCAGAGGAAATCATCCTGGAAGAGAGATAGAGAGAGATAGAAGGGGAAATGGCCTTGATAAGGTGAACTTCAGGCGAGAAATTCCGGAGAGAGAAAGAGCCAAGGGCGGGGTGTCTGAGAGAGAGAAAGAGAGAGAGAGAGAGAGAGCCCTCTAAATTACGTGACAGGACAGCCAACGCTTCCCTTGGAATTCCAGAACAGAAGATGAGCGAGCCCCCACCTTGACTCTTTTCGTTTTCGTTTACTTCTTTTTTCCTAATCGTCCACTTCCTTCTTTATCTCTCTATATGTATATGTATGTATGTAGATAAGGTTTATACTTTAATATCAAGGAATTCTAAGAAAAATTTGAAGGCCATTTGAGGGTCATGTGAGATCCATACTCAGATATATGTTTTGTGAGAGTGAAAATGGATAAATTCAATATTGGCTATTCGTGGGGTCATTTGGGATTTAAGAGGAGAAATTTAAGATTCACTAAACTTGAATTTTGAGATTATTATTATAGCTTCATTAATGCTTATTATTTATTGTTAAGTTATTTGTGATGACTTCAATAAAAGATCATAGGTTTATTGTTAGGTTTAGTACTTATTATTTATTGTTAAGTTATATGTGATGATTTTAATAAGTTGTTTTATTATTGTTTACGTTAATTTGTAAATAATTTGATATTAATTTATAATTTATGTGACCGGGTAATACTAAGTGAGCATATTAATTGCATGTTTGTACTACGCACACTAGTCACGATCTCAAAGTCATATAAACATTGTGCTTGTTAATCAAGATATAAATCGAAAAAAGTAAGATATAAAAATTATTTTGAATAAAAATATTTTTTATTATATTTATTAAATTTATGTAACGATCCCTTAAAAATAAGTCACATGACTTCTTATCTGACATGTTCTAGATATGCTTATCTTTCTCTCTTCAGATAAGTATATTTTGTATTTTACAAATAAAAAAAATGACGCATATATTTTTTTAGTGTGTTTTAAAAAATTTAATAAATAGTTTAATAAAAATATTAAAATATTTTTTTATTTTTTTAATTATTTTATATTTTAATCTAAAAAAATATTCTAATCTTATTTTAATATAATTTTATTTTACTTATTTTAATAAATGCTACATAAATAGCTAAGTAAAGATAAATGAACATTTGATTCTTAGCCAATGATTCTCAGTTGAGAAATAAAATAATATTATGACTATAATATAATTTATGATAAGATGATGTGTTAATTATTAAAAACACAAATATCTATAAATATGAGGCCCTCCGCTGGGGAGGGGGGAGAAACTTAACTTTACAATTATAGTATTCTATTCTTTTTCTTTTGGTTGAGATATACTGTCATTTGCCGCCATCCACTATATTTTCTCTTTGACTTCATATGCCTAAGTATCCCACAAAAACTTTTCTAAGATCACTTCAATAATTTTAACGATCTAATAATCTAATAAAGAGAGTGTCACTAACTCACCAAAAAAAAAAAATCCTACCATTGAGTCATGCATCACAAATTTATTAGTGATTTTTTTTACACAATAATACTATATATTTGTCCACTAACAGATAACATAGTATTTATTCACCAATGAAGAAGGAGCAGGCCCTAAGCACGTGAGGTCCGTCTCTGCACATGGGCCCATGTGCATGGGATTCGTTCCTTTCTAACTGACAAACAAATGTTATATTATCCATCAATAAACAACATAACATTGTTCTTCTTTTATATTATCAATACTCGGTCTTAGTTTTACGTTGATTTTTTTTTATCTTTATTATTATATTTCTTCCGAGGGGTATAATTATTTTTTAAAGCAGGCCCTCCTAGGGCCTGATGAAATAGAAGGTCAACTTTGGACTGGATCTGGCAATGGGCTTCACCTTTCAAGTGTAAGCAATTGACCTTAGAAAAAAAAAAAAAAAAAAGTTAACGTGTGCAGTCGTAATTTGATTTAACTTTCTTTTGAATGAAATCAACATTGCTTGTGTTAAATGACTTAGAAGAAGATTAGGTCGGCTGGTAATTGCGTATTAGTTATTACGATGCATTAACCAGAAAAATACTAGTTTATAATTAAACATAAAATAATCACAAAGACTTATCTAAGTATATAATATATATTAATATTAAATACTAAACCCATCTCTTTTATTCAAAGCCGACCTAAAATTCTCTACCCTAATGGACATGACAAATTTAATAAGAAATGAATATTATACCAATTTAAGTAACTTTTTCAGCATTCTCGTCTATCTAATTATCCAAAGGCTTACTTTCGTGAACTCCGGGCGAGGCGACCGATTTCTTGACACATGGCCTCAAGCGCAGCTTGCCAGAGCTCAGTTCCCTCCCTAGCCGCCGCGTGTCACACCTTCTACAGTCGTTGTATACAATTTCTTTCTGTATCAGCAGAGGAAAGGAACCTTCTACCCCTTTCCCCTCTCTCTCTCTCTCTCAATACACATATATTTGCGTGTGTCTATATATACGCTACAATATAGATTGAAACTCACCTGAATCTCAGTCGATGAAATGGCTTTGTCGGTCGAAAACGGTCACGATAACAGCGGGGATTATCGCGGGGATTATCGCGGTGACACACTGGAGATTTATCCGCTGAGCTGTTACTACTTTGGCTCGAAGCCGGCCGTTCCTGTCAGGGACGAGACCTTGGCCGATCGCCTCCACCGCCTCAAATCCAAGTTTCTCTCATCTCTCTCTGTTTTCGTGTTCGATTGATTATTATTGTGGTGGTGATTGTTTTGATTCGGAGTTGCTTACTAGTGGTGCGTTTTCAGTTATGCTGCTCGCGGGATGAGGACTTGCGTGGAGGCCGTCATTCTGGTTATCTCTCTCTCTCTCTTCTTCTTTGATTCAAGTGGTCTGTCACTGCAATAATAGATGATTATGAAGTTTCTTTCCTTTGTTGAAGATGTGTTGACTTAGGAAATAAGTTTATTTCGTTCATGAGAGAAATAATGTTATATCCTTCCCTTGTGGAACTTTCCTTTCGATGAATCAAATAAAAGAAAAAAGAAAGATAAATGAATAACAAAGAAAAATAGAAATAATTAATGTGAAATGAAACCGCAGCCAACCACGTCGGTGTCCAAGTGATATGAGGGTTGAAGCGTGTAAGAAAAAAAATCAGTCTTTTGAGGCTTGGTTGGTTACTTGCCATGAGATTATTTAGTTTTTAAGGGTGACGAAACTAATGATGCTGTCACTGGAGTCTAGCAGGAGGCTATCCAGTGTTTAATGGTATAGTGGGAAAAGGTTAGCATGGAATTAATCCTATTGAGCCTAACCTAATTTGGTTTTTTTTTTTTTTGTTTTTTTTTTTTTTTGGGGGGGGGGGGGGGTGTGCGGTAGACCTGCTCATTCTGTACACAAGTGCGACTTATTACTCCTCCCTCGCAAAAAAGAAAAGAAAAACCAGAGATGATCTGGCCAAGAGTTCATTTTGTGAATATTTTAATGTGTTGCCTGCCAATTGGCAATTTAATCTGATCGTGTAAATTGATTAAAATCGAGGAATATCCTTTCCTGTTTGATTTGATGCAGGTAAATATCCTTTTGGAGAGTTGAGATAATTGAAGTTCAAACGCATAACTGCACTTTGTTTATATTCGTTTTCCAGTTTTGAGGATGATATCCTAATAACAAGAAAATGACAAATCCTGCCTGATTTTGCCATGCATATATTTAAGAAATGAAATGCCATCTGTTTTTAGGCTATGATTGAAGCGTGGTCTTGTGGATGGAAAATAAATGAATGAAACGAGTTTGGAAAAGAAGAGGGATTTGAAGGTACTTATTTTCTTGGTTGGGTTAGAAATGAGAAGATACTGAATATATTTGTCAGAAATTCTTTTTTTTTTTTTGGTGGTATGCACCTTAGGAAGTTACAGTAAAGAGAATGCTTAGAGACCTTGCAAGCAAGGAAAGGAGAAATGATGACTGTATGTTAGCTGCATGAAAGGGATTCATAGAGGGAACTGGTTGTTATCTATCCGAGTGACGTTTTATCATGCTACAGGAAAGGGGGCATCTAGAGGAATCTACATGTATAGAAGGCGTGGTGGACCCTAGTTCAAATTGTAGAGCTGCTGAATATTAATTTATGCAGTACACACCTGAAGTTTTGTGAACTGGGGATTGGATTCCCGACTCGGAATGTTTAGTGTTCCAAAATCATAGTAGTAGTTCTCTTGACTTCTTCGTGCCATTTTTAATGGCATTCTGGAGGGGGAGTGTGTAATATGCATTATACAGGTCAATATAAAGTTGGCATGGTCCTAGGGTTATAACAGTAATTACAGCTTGTTGCAATTACTGTATTGTACCTTGTTTGCTGCTGATACAATTTGTACCTTTCAGTTACAGTTACAACTGACTGAAAGTAACTTGTATCTTTCAATTAACAGTTACAACTGAAAGCTAGAAGGCCTATAAATAGGCTACTGTTGGGAGGATGGGAGATTATTGTGTGAAATGACAGAATTCTTCCCCTCCGGAATTTTTCTCTTCTCTCTTTTTCACTCTGTTCTTTCTGTTCTCTCTTTCCTCTCTCTCAAATCTCTTCCCAAATACCTAATAAACCCTAGATCAGGGCTAGGAACCTGGCAAAAGTGAAGTCAGGGAAATCAATAATTTAATATAAGGCGTGCTAGTGGTCTACCGCTTTTGGTGTGGAATAATCTGTTCCTTTCTGATGCAGAGCCATTTCACTTGGTTTCTATATTGGCATACTGTTGCAAACAAAGCTCATAAACATACTCACACATATTAGGTCTTGGCTGAATTACATCTGCTTTGGCTTGGCCCCATATGAGGCTTTAGCTATTCAAAAAGAAGAAAATTGGAGTTCATTGCATCAGTATGTGATGAAGCTATAGAATGGGATTATGTTATTTGTATCAAAGAATCAGTAAGATTAAGATTATGCCAGCCATTGAGTCTTGGTCAAATGATTACATTGTCTATTAGTTATTAGAACAAATACGTGAATATACAATATTTGCTGCTTGCAACACAATTTTTTTTATGGAAAAGAAGGATGGGTATTCCTCGTGTGTGGGGATTCTTTCCTTTTAGTAAAAAGGTTAACAGCATATGACATGTTACTGAAATTATTGCAAAAAATGTTTAAAACAGGTTGAGTTGTTCAAACATCCCAATCTGTTACTCTTGCAAGTACGAAATTCTGTATTTAAGCTCCCTGGCGGCCGCATGAGACCAGGTGAATCAGGTAAGAAACTATTCGTCTTATAAAATATGTAACTAGGAAAGAGTATTTAAGTCTACTAATGGTCTGATAATAACTTCTTATCTGCAGAAGTTGAATGTTTGAAACGTAAGCTCTCAAGCAAGTTATCTGTTGAAGAAGGCAGTGGGCTGGACTGGGAGGTATGCATGAAATGCGCTTTTTTCTGTGAAGTACTTCTATTTGTGTGCTTCTATGCTAGCCCAGATTACTACTACTATTTTTTTGAGTGTACTAAATCTCAATATCTAGGTGGGAGAGTGCCTAGGAATGTGGTGGAGGCCCCATTTTGAGGCCTTGATGTACCCTTGCCTGCCACCAAATGTGAAAATGCCCAAGGTAATTGGTTAAAACAAATGCTTCTTTAGAGCCCAATATGATGGCACAACTCCCTAAGTTCTGTGTTTGGTTCATTTTGAAGGAGTGCACAAAGCTCTTCCTCGTCAAGTTACCAGAAAGTCGGAAATTCATTGTACCAAAAAACTTTAAACTGCTTGCTGTTCCATTGTACCAGATTCATGAAAACTACAAGGTACGTGAAGTTCATTTAAGTGTGAAGTTAATAGGAAAAAAAGTTTTACATTCCTGGAGATTGAGTGGTGTATTCTGTCAGTCGTTTTTCAGCCTATAGGCAGAACAACATAAATGCATTCGTTTCTATATGGAATCCCTATATGTGCGCTGCCAACCTTCTTTCACACTCAAGACAACTAAAAAATAGAGGATATTCATTTTACGGGATATGTCTATGTACCTTTTTGTAGAATTAGTCTTAACTCAGGAAAATTGTTGTAATTTGTAGACATATGGGCCGATCATATCTGGAGTTCCACAATTGCTTTCGAAGTTCACCTTCAACATTATCCAATCATAAGGTGCTTTCTTGAGTTGTTAATGTAAGTATGGATAGAGTTAGCGTTTGACCAAAGAGTGTTGGGAAGGATTCACGACAACAGTATTCATTGTACACAACTGCAACAGCATATATTACCGTCATAGCTTTGTCGGCGGTCGGCTCTCATCAATTTGTACTGTTGTACATAGTAATTTGAAATTTTATTGTGGCTCTAGTGTGATCTGTTTTTTGAACTTTTTGATGAGCATTGGAATCAAATTCTGCGAACTCTGTCTTTATCTGGTTGCATTTTCTTCTTCTTCTTCTTCTTCTTAGTGATCTATTGGAAGTTATTTGGTATTTGCTGCAGTTGGGGCCTTGTCCGTCATGAAGCTGAAATCATATTTCATCATGAGATAATACATAGTTTGATATCGATTTTTACATTTTTATGGATGGGTGGAATGGATTGATAGACAGCTAGTAAACATCCCTCGAATTGGAGGTGGGTGAATACCCATAATGGCATGTACCAGGGCCAGCAGCAATATGACCAGCTAGCTCCTGCTGAAATTTCTCTTCTTTATTCTTGAGATTCCTGTACAACATAATAGTGTGTCTAGCTATTTTATTTATGGTAATTAACTGATATACCTTGCAGGATCATGGATAGATAGAAACCTGTCAGCAAAAGGAAGACAACAGATAACAAGGTAATTACTCCCCTGTTTTACTCAAAAGTTCGAATGTGAAAAAGTGTTGGGGCTTGGGAGAGGTGAGAGGGCCAGGGCTAGGGCCTTTATCACAACTACTTATTTCTTACTTGAGATTTCAAATCTGACCGGCTAACATTTCAGGCCGCCCAAGGATGAACCCACACACCAGAAGAAGCCTTGTAGTCTTGGAGAAGCTTGTAAAAGGTTCTAGACACTTAAAAAGACGATGAAATCCGTCTGTCCATCTGCTTCAGCCTTCAGCTGTTAGGTAGGCTGCTTCCCTTGCCTTATAAATGGGATTCTCTTCTTCATTTCAAAGCACAGGGTATTCTCGGCTCTCCAAAAGAAAGGGATTAAGAGTGAGGAAATGCTGTGGGAGAAAGGAGAAATCCTGCTAGAAAGTCGTCAAAGAGAGCTGAAATTCTAGGAGAGGACAGTGCATGGTTATGGTTGTTCTATATTGGCACTTAGTTATCAACCAACTTAAACGCCAGAGACCGCAATGCCAATAAAAACGATAAAAATAAATAAAAATCATAAGAAAAAAAAAATCAAGACCTGAACCAAAAGGAAAAAAAAACAGAGCGAATCCCATTAACCCTTACATTGCTAAGAAAGCTGTCCTTTTTAGATTTTTCATTTTATTCCAATTCTGAAAACAGTGAAAGTGGTATTTATATTTGTTTCAACAATTTTAGAAATGGAACGGAATGGTTTAAAATTTATTCTGTTTTTATTTTAAAAATTTTTGCTCCTAAAGTCCCTACATTATTAGAAACTCTCTCTTCATCTTCTTCACCCAACCTGACCGTCCTCAACCTACGACTAGAGTTGACACCTAACAACAATTTTGGCCCTCAGCGACAGTTCCAAAGTTAAGCAGCTCTTGCGACTCCTCGATCAGATTCAATCCATTTTTGTAACAGAACTACCAAATTCGACGAAGTTTCAGGTTCGGGATGACATATCCGGTGACCTTTCAGTTAGTTAAGTGTCCGACAATTGCATCTAGCCCGCAACATTTTCGATGATGGGGAGGGCCTGGGCCAGATCTGGCTTTTCACTTGGGAAAATTTTATTTGCAGTTATGATTTTACTCTCTACAATCACTTTTTAATATACTTAAAATAGTTTTAAGCAAAAATTTAATTTTATCTTTCATCTTCAATACTCAATCATTCACATTATGCAATCACATGACATCGCACTTTCGTTTATCGATCAAACTTTGTAATTTGTTTTCACTGGCTGTTATAATTACTTATGTCAAATTCTGTAATTTTTTTCACAGACCGTTGTAATTATTTATTATTTCATACTTGTCATTAAAAAGTTATTTTTTCTTCAAGACCACTCATTCCTCTTGTTTTATACTCACATTAATCATTATTCAACCATTTTCTTTTAGAATATCAACGGAGGAGACATCGGATGCTTTGTGAAAATAAAAAATGAATGAAAATAGAATAATAGAAAAATACATACATACATATATATACATATATAATCACACAAACACATATGTATATATACACATCTCGATATACACAAACATATATATATATATATATATACATGCAATGCTTGCATATACAAATATACCTGTTCCTAAATATATATACACACACACGCATAGACACACACATATATATATATATATGTATATATATAGTGAGCATGGCGGTCATAGTCGCCCCATTCATGGCCCCTCAAACCCTGGGGTTAGGGGCGCCTTGAAAGTCCTTGAACTCTAGATTGAAAGCCCCTCAAACAACTTTAGGAAATATGTGTTGGCTTGTGTTGTCTTTGCCTTTTTCAATTCTGTGCTTCTTGGATATGGTTGGTGTTCTCTCTTATAAAAATATATATATATATATGTATTGTTTTGTTTTTTTTATATGTATTTTGTCTGATCTAACTTTCTAAGAACTCTACAGGAAGATATTCATGGGATTGATGAATTTTAAGTTGGAGAAATTGAATTCAATGTTTGGTGTAAAATTCATTTGATTGGAAGGCTTAGATGTAAAATGATGAATAATAGGTGATTTGGGAAAATTTTCACACACAGTGGACGCGCCCCCCTTCCCTGAATCTTGGGGTTCGGGACTTTAATGTGCCCTGAACCCCAAGGTTCAGGGACTTTCAAGGTGCTCTGAATCTCAGGATTCGGGGGGCTATGAATGGGGTGGCTATGTATGTGTGTGTGTGTTTGCGCGTGTATATATATACTTCCGTCATGTCACTGTGTATGTGTATATATATATATATATGTATGTGTGTGTGTTATGATCATAAACTGTTACTTTTTAAGATGTTATTTTTTGTTTTATTTCCTTATTATTTGGGAGACGGTAGCGGAAATATGTTGTAATCTTTTTTCTTATTTTCAGTTTAGTGGTTCCTATATATTTTTTTTTTTTGAAAAAAAAATTGCATAGCTTGAGTTTGGAAGGAACGTTAGACCCTTGAAGAGCCAGCGAACACTTATATTGTTTTTTTTATTTTTATAAAATTTTTATGTTAGTTATAGTGTGTATATATATATATATATATATTTACGTGTATAAAAAATTATTTGAGGATGTGTTTTAGGGATAATTGTGTGGTGATAGAAGAGGGTATTTTTTGAAAAAATTTGACTGTAAAAAATTATTAATGTAGTTGTAAAAAAATAAAAAAAATAAATTTTTAATAATTATATATAAAAAAAAATGACTGTAAATAGAATTTCCCCTTTCACTTGGGATACACGCCCAAATTCGGCCAGGCCATTTTCGTAACTAACTGTCCGTGACCTTTTAGGCGACGACATTTCTGGCGACACGTCGGCCAAATCTAACAACCCTCCCTCCCTCAACTCAGCTGTCTATCGGCAAGCTTTAGGTAACTAATAATTATAATATTTAAATTATTGTAAGCCTACTAATAATTTCTTTTTCAACTATAATATGAATTTATTGTCGAAAATAAATTTAGAAAACTTTAATTTTCTTAACAGTTTGCAGACAATGTTTTTAAGTTTTCATTTTTCTCAACAGAACTGAAAATTAAGAAACTTCAATGAAAATGACAAATTAAAATAAAATAAAAAAATTTAACAGCGCTTCAGATAGTCCCTAAGCCTCTTTATTCTTTGGTTTGCAAAATAAAATATTTTTTAAAATTAGCTCTCTATATATATATATGCATATATATATATATATATAAACATATTTATTTATGTATGACTCACGAACATGTGTACGTGTCGTGTGTCCATGGACGCATGTGCATCTATCCCCCTATGTGTCTGTAGGTCAAATCCATACGCTTGTTTATGTACTTTTACGGTTTTTTTTGTCATCAATTAATTTTTTTATTATTTTAATTATATTTTTAAATTTATTTTTTGAATCAATTTAATACTTAAACTTTGACATTTTTTACATATGATAATTTAAAATTTTTATTATTTTAATTATTTTTAGATTTATATTTTAAATTAATTTAATTTATATATTTTTTTATATAAAAAAAGTATAGAGAGGTGATAAATCACACATTATACTTTATTCACATCAAAATATAAGGTTGAATTGAATAGAAAATATAAGTTTAGAGATGTAATTAGAATAATAAAAAATTTGAGTTGTTATAGAAAAAAAAAATTAAAATACATAAATTAAATTAATTTAAAAATATAAGTATAGAGATGTAATCGAAATAATAAAAAATTTGAATAATCACATGAAAAAATTATGACAGTATAAAGGCAAAAATATAGGTTTAACCTATGTTTGTATGCATATATATATATATATTATGTATGGATGTGTATATATCTATACACATATATAATGTACATATATAAAGATGTTGATGGAAGATAAAATAATTTATTACTTCAATGTAAATAAGAAAAAAAGCATAAGAATTTTCTTTTGGGATAAATTATTTTTTATTTTTTTTATCAATCAAATACCAAAAAATAGAAAATGTTTTTATAGCCAAACAATTAAATAGAGCTTTAATGTCTAACTAAAAAGCTATGCATATTTAAATTTTTATTTATTTCAGATCTTGTCAAAAATTATTTTTATTTAAATTTTTCGTTGTTTCAATTATATTCTTAGACTATGAATTCTTAAGTCGAGTGCACATCTGACTAGAATTGAATTAGAGCGTGCAATAAATATATACTAAAATGACCAAATTATCCTTATAATATATGACCAAACTTATATTTTTATTTTAGTATTTTTACATTTTTTTTGTGCGGCTATCCGAACTTTTTCTTATTTTGATTACACTCATAAGCTATACATTTTTAAGTCAATTTTTTAATTTGTTAGGATTTAAAACCTAAATAAAATATATATACAACTAAAATATGAAAAACAAAATAGATATATACGCTTTACAAAATATATACAGTCTATTCTATATATGTGTTCTAAAATAGATATATACACTTTACAACATATATATAGTCTATTTATAAAATATACATAATCTATTCTAATACATATGTAAAATGGATATATACACTTTTGTATATATATATATATATATATATATTTATGTACAAATGTGTTTTAAAATAAGAATAATTATTTTATATTTAATGGATAATTAAAAGAAATTGAGAATTGCTTTGAAGTAATTGGTTGGCATGGGGTTAAGGTCAATTTTAATATTAACTCAATTTCTTCCTCTAAGTTAATTTTTATTTGAATATAATTTTTTTTTTACAAATTTTATTTTCTATTAAATTGATTACAAGTTATTGCAACTTTCATTTAGGTTTTCATTTTAAGTGTGCAATTGACTCAAAAATACATAATTTAGGATTTGAATTGAAATAAAGAAAATTTTGATTGATCCCATAAAAAAAAGATAAAAATACAGGAATAAAAATATAGATTTGGCCGATGGAAGGATAATTTGGATATTTTAACATGTGTATATTACATGTTCTAATTTAATTTAATTTTACCGAGATGTATAATTAACTTGAAAGAGCATTAAAAAGACTTCAAATGTGAAAAGACAAAATGAAACGTCCAATTCAATTTATGCTCACCATAGGCCTAACAATTGGTGTATATTGCCCATAAATTATGTAAGAGAAACAAACAATACAAACATATTATTATAATCCAATACATGAAATCAATAATTTAAGCGGATGGATGCAAGCATCAAATGTGACGAAGCTAAAAATAATACACTCCCAAGTTGTAAGGTTTCTCTCATTTGCCCTCTAATATTTAGATCAAAATTTATACCAATGTCACTAAAAGCTTTATTTATAGATGTTTTGTCAAGAGAGACAATTCCAAAAATTTCTAGATGTAGTGTTCCAAATTTTGAATATTTATGTTCCTAATATAGTGGTTTAGTTATAGTCTATATACCTTTTTATCTCTCTTCTTATTTCTTTATTTTTTGGAGTTAAAGTCTTGTAGTTAATTCTGATTTTAAAAGTTGTTAGTGGAGAAGTCAATTTTCTATTTTTAGGGAAACAAATTTCCCATTCTATGACCATCTCCAAGATATGTATATATACTCTTGACTTCTCAAATAAAAAGACACAAGTTTTTCATTTTTTGCATAATTTGCGTCATGATATAAGAGCTCTAGGCAATTTTTTTAAGGAATCAAACATTTTTTTTCAACTCTACTCTTCACTTTTATGTCCTAAAAGTTTGTAAAGATGTTTTTTCTCCCTTGTAAACACCCATAATATCTTGAATCCTCTACCAAGGAACCCATTTTAGAAACAACCAAAACAAGTAATGTTCCATAGACACCTTTTAGCAACGCTCCAAAGGCGCCTTTTAGCAATGATAAAGTAATTACACCTGCTGGGGAGTAATAGAATATACAACAACTTATCAGTTGAACAATAAGAATTATTTGAAATGGTCATAATTAATTCGTACATTCTTAAAGAGATGAGGCAAATTGAATCATTTACTTGGTATTAGGACTTAGGAAGGGAATCCTACATTTGATGCTTGGGATGTAGAAGACTCAATGATGATTGTTTTGGTTATGGAATGTTATGCTGCTAGAAATAAGTGATACATTAATGTTTTTAAATACAGTTAAAGAAATTTGGGATGCTATAAAGCAAACATATTTTAAGGTTTGAGATGCTGCCTAGATTTATGAGATTAAGACTAAGGTATCAACCATAAAGTAAGGGAATTGGTCCATCACTAAATATGCCAATCCTTTGCAAATATTGTGCTAAGAGATGTATCATTATGAATATATTTAGATGAAGCACACTAAGGATGCAACCCTAATTAAGAGGTTTGTTGAAATGGACAAAATCTATGATTTTCTTGCTAGACTAAATATTGAATTTAATGCAATTAGAATTCAAATACTGAGAAAATAAGATGTCCCATCTCTAGGTGAAACAATTGCCATTGTTTGTGCTGAGGAGGGAATGAGAAGAGTTATGCTTGAGACTCATGTAATTAATGGATCGGCCCTAGTGATTAGAACTAAGAAGAATATTAGTTTGGAACATCAATTGCATGAAGAAAGAAAGTCATTGGATGGATCCAAAATAAAGACTCATTATGGTGTACTTATTGTAAGAAATCCAGGCATATCATAGATAATGCTAGAAGTTTCATAGAAAGCCTCAGACAAAAAACAAAAGATTATCAAGCAAAAGTGGACATATAAAGGGATAGGGGTAGACATACATGGCAAATGCACACCAAACTAAGGAAGAGAGCCCCCAAGAACCACAACCACTAGTTGAGTTTAACAAGGAAGAAATAACAAAGTTGAAAAATCTATTGGGGTCATTAGAAAAGCAAATTGGAACATGTACATGTACTTTGGCTTTTTAGGTATTTGTTCCTCTTCTCATAATCTTAATGCCTTAGATATGTCTTCTCTTAATGTTTGGATCATTGATTCAGGGGTTACTGACAATATGACCTATTTCTCAAAAATTTTTATCTCCCATACACCTTGTTTGAGTAATAAAAAAAATTAAATATTGCTGATGGCACAGTAACAACAGTAGTCGGTCAAGGAGATATTGTAATATCCCAAATTTTTTAAAGGGTTCAAGAGTAATCTTAACGTGGGCTATAGGTGAAATTATCAAAAGATTAAGACTTTAAATATAATTTCTTACAGTTATAAGTACCGAATCGACTGTAGGGAATGTCCCAGAGTGTAAATGCCTAAAAAAAATGATATGGACACGATAAACGTTTCGAGATAGGATTTATGATATTAAAAGAAATCAAAATTGAAACGATTTTTGCTACAACAAAAAATATAGTTTCAATTCAGGTTGAAAAATCGAATCATAGTATGGGACTTCTGGAAAGTCAACAAAACCCTAAGGGGGCTCTAATTTTACGTAAGGATCAACCCTGAAGTGACTTTAGGACGAAACAAAGGTTTGGTGATGACACATGAACAAAATTGTCCTTATTAAGTAAATTTTAGATTATTAATTTTAGATTTTTGATATCATAATGTAAATTAATTTAGTGTTTAAAGGTATAAATTGTAATTAAGAAATTTCACAAGTGAAATGAAGACAAAAATTGAGAGTGAAATTTACAATTTTCTTATTATTAATGTAATATAAAGTGTTATACATATATATATATATATATGTGTGTGTGTGGCTTGGTGCATGAGACAAGGGGTAGTTAGCAACGTCATTGAGCGTCGAAAGAAAGGGTGTCGATTAACTGTAAATGGTGCAATGGCCAGCTGTAAATTCGTGCATTGCCTATAAAAGAGGAATAAAATGGAAACAGAGAAGAGAAAGTGAGAGTTGCAGAGAAAGAGAAATGAAGAAGAAATGGAAGCTGTGGCCGAGACCTTGGGCAAGCAAATGCGAGAGAGAGAGAGAGTGAGAAGATGGCGTTGTTGGTGGCCAGTTGCGGCGACCATGGTTGACGATGGAGGCCGAAGCATCGGCCGATGTCAGAGCCGGCAGCAGTGTGCATAGGAGCAGCTGCCATGACCGAAGATGAAATTTCAGCGGCCATGGTTGTCCCACGACGACGGCTAATCGACAGCGACAGCAAGGTGCGGTGGCGCCAGGAGGCATGACCAAGGCATTCGGGTGCGGCCATGGCAGCGCACAGCAACTGCGAGCATGCTTGCGGCACGGCCGTGGGTGGCTGACCCGATTGCAGGGACGGCCGGAGGAGGCGGGTAACGACGGTGGTCGGCAGGCTGAGGTCGAGCCAGGCAAAGCTGGCGGGCGGCGTATGCAGCCCCTGTTCCGGCGTTGCAGAGAATGGAGAAGAAGATAAGAGGAAGGACAATGGAAGAAAAAAAGAAAAGAAGACGAAAAAAAAAGGAAAAAGAAGGGAAAAAAATGAGAAAAATATAGGAAAATTTTGAGAAATTTTTAGAAAATTCTAGAAAAAATAGGAATCGGGGACTTATTAATATTCCACAAATTTTGGCAAAAAAATTTGTTCGGGCACGCGTTTTGAGGTGGTGCACGAGAATCGAGGTGATGCAAAAAATTATGTTGGTGTACGAGAATCGAGGTAGTGGGTAAGAATTGAGGTGGTATGCGAGAATCGAGGTGGTGTGCCAGAATTGAGGATTTGCACGCGTTTCGAGGTTAAGACACTCATATCGAAGAAGCCTAAGGGGTTAAGGTAAGGTGAGTAATATTTCTTAGAATATTTTAGAAATTTAGAAAAATTATTTTATGAATTATTATAGTGAAATATTTAGTTTAGATTATTGAGGAAAAAATAGGAAGAAATAGAGAGGAAAATACAAAAAATACAAGAAATTAGGGAAAAATAGGCTTTAATGCTTATTTGAACAAATATGATGATTAGGGTGCTTTGAGGTTTAAGTTAAAGAGATTTGTGCGAATTTTGAGGTTGACACGCAAATCAAGATGATACACGTATTTCGAGGCAATACGTGAATATTGAGATAACCCGATAAGCTTGAGAAAGTAAGTGGTTTGACCCCAAAACTTGATTTTAAGTAAATGATTTTATCATGTTGTCATGTCTTGATGTGAATATGTTCATGTAGATTGCATTTACATATATAGATGATGAAATATGCATATGTACACGACGATATTGTTGATCAGGCATTCGTATAAGGATTTGAGAGTATGGGCCGGGATCGCTGGTCTTCTAATGGTGCACCCATACACCTCGGTCTGGTAAGGAGGCTGTGAAAATGGGGAGTAGCAATAAGGTAGGGTCGGCTCAAACCAAAATGAAATGGAAAATGACATTTTGCATCCATACACGAAATATGTTTTTGTTCTCTTACTTAGAGGATTCATCATCTAACTTGGGCTTTTCCCTTGGAATATTCAAACGTTCCAGATGGAGATTGTAGTAGATACGAGGATAAATAAGGCATGAAATGGCATTTAACAAAGTGTATGATGAATTGAATGTATATTATGTAGCCCATGTATTTAAGTTCTGCTACTTCGAATTCTGAATGTTTTGAGAAATGATGATGTAAGAATTGATTTATGATTAATGTTAAAATGTTAGATTCGATTCTAACTTCCGCATTTAATGTTATGATGATTCTCTTTCGAGATAAATGTATGAACATTTTGTGATGGATATGAGAAATAATATGGTTTAGATTTAGTTTTAAATAAAAAAAATTATTATCCCAAAATTGTCCTAAGTTATAACATGTCTGAGAAAGTGGGGTGTTACAAATATGTTTATCAATGATTTTCTCACTCAAAAATGTGCTTCATGTACATAGATTGTTTGCTAATCTTATATTAATTCAGAAACTTATCACAAATTCTAACTATGGTGTGATTTTTTACTTTTCTCACTGTGAGTTCCAAGAATAGGGTAAGAAGAAAATGATTGGACATGCTTGAGAGAAAACTAGTCTTTACTATCTTGAAATATTTTAAGGGCAAGATAGTTAAAAACCCTCACCATTTTCATTTTTGTCAACTTTTCCAAGTCTTGTACAAAAAAAAATTGGCTTTACCATTTTTGTTTTGGTCATCCATCCTTTTATGTTCTTAAAATAATGTTTCCCTTATTATTCAAAGGATTAGTTGTTGATATTTTTCATTATGATATCTGTGAACTCGTAAAACATAAGTGAGCTTCTTTTTCAGTCACCAATAAAAGAATTTATTTCCTATTTACTCTCATTCATAGTGACATATGGGGTCTTTCACCTATTCCCAATATTACTGGGGTTAGACACTTTGTTTCTTTTATCGATAACTGTATTGGTATAATTTGAATTTTTCTCATGAAAAATAAAGCTAAAGTGAGTGTCATATTTTTAGTTTTTTATAATGTGGTTAAGATTTAATTTGGAGTTAACATTGAAAGATTTCGTTATAACAATGCAATGAACTACTTTAATCAGCTTCTTTCTCTGTATTTTCAAGAGAGTGGTATAATTCATGAATCATCTTGTGTCTACACACCTCAACAAAATGGAGTAGTTGAATGCAAGAATGGTCACCTTCTTGCCATCACCAGATCACTCTTATTTTAAGCTAAAGTCCCAAAATAATATTAAGGAGAAGTGGTATAATTCATGAATCATCTTGTGTCTACCCACCTTAACAAAATGGAGTAGTTGAATGCAAGAATGATCACCTTCTTGCCATCACCAGATCACTCTTATTTCAAGCTAAAGTCCCAAAATAATATTAGGGAGAAGTAGTGTTGACTGTTAGTCATCTCCTATATAGGTTACTCTCTAAAAGTCTTAATTCTCAAAGTCTCATGCAACTTCCCAAGAAGTTTTTTTTCCCTATTTCAACATTTCTAATGGTCTTATTCCAAGGGTGTTTAGCTGGGTAGCCTTTGTCCATATACACTCTCATCTTAGGAGGAAACTTGATCTATGCGCTATTAAATGTGTCTTTGTTGGGCATTCATCAGCTCAAAAGGGTTATAAATATTGCCATCCTCCTAATACATTTTTTTTGTGTCGACTGATGATACATTTATTGAAAAAAACCCATAATTTAATCATCCTTATCTTTAAAGAGAGACATCATTCTTAGAGGATAATGACCAAGATGACAAGAACGTTTTCTTCCTTGATTTTCCAATCTCCTCAAATCTAAATCCTCAAATTAGGACAAACAGTTCAATCTCAACTTCTTAGCCTGAATCAACTAGTCCAAAGGATGACAAAATGATGAAAGGAAAACAAGATTAAACCTTTACTCAACCCCTGCAGGTCTACTCAAGGAGAAAGGTAGTCACTCAATCTATGTCAGTTCAACCACCGAATTTTGTCCCTAGTCCTAATCCCAGATCTAATCTTGAAATTATTGAGGAAACTAATTCTTCCTTCCCTTAGAATGAAAATGTCTTTGAAATTCCTAATTGAAGTGACTATGATATTCCCATTGCTATTAAAAAAGGAACTAGAGCATGTATTAAGCATCCTTTACACTTATTCTTATCTTACAAAAACCTGTCCAATAACCACTGAGCCCTACTTACTAACAAAAACGCAATTCTCATGCCTAAAACTGTATCTAAGGCATTAGGTGATGAGAATTGGATAAATACTATGAAAGTAAAAATGAAGGCTCTTGAGAAAAACAAAACTTGGGATTTGGTGAGACTGCCTAAAACAAAGAAACCAATAGGTTGCAAATAAGTATTCATAATGAATTATAAATCAGATAAGTCATTAGAAAGATATAAAACAAGATTAATAATTAAGGGTTATACTAAAACATATGATATATAGAGATATTTGCTCCAATAGCAAAAATGAATACTGTAAGGGTTTTACTATCATTGGCTACTAACCTTGATGGGAAATTATCTCATTTTGATATGAAAAATGTTTTCTTGCATGGTGTTCTTGAAGATGAGATTTATATGGATGTGCCACCTAGATTTAGTCCAAGTTCAAATGGAGATATAGTGTGCAGACTAAAAAAAAACATTATACAACCTAAAGCAATCTCTTAAAGCGTGGTTTGGAAGGTTTGTTAAAGCAATGCTATTTATGGGATACAAACAAAGTCAAGGAAACCATACTCTATTTATAAAGCACTTGATGTCAAGAAAAATAATTGTGTTATTAGTCTATGTGAATGACATCATAATAACGAGGCATAACTTGGAGGGAATGAAAAATTTGAAGAAGTGTTTGGTAAAGGAATTTGAAACTAAGAACTAAATAAACTGAAGTGATTTCTGGGTATTGAGGTTGCACATTCTCAACAACATATTTTTATATCTCAATAAAAATATATTCTAGATCTATTGACATATATAGGCAAACCAGGGTGCAAGGTTGCCATCACACCTATTGAACTTAATCATCGACTTGGTTATGCTCTAGAAGATAGGACAATAAATAAAAGTTCCTATCAAATGTTAGTTGGAAGGTTTATTTATTTGTCACAGATTAAACTAGACATATCATACTTTGTTAGTATTGTAAGCCAATTTATGCACAATCTTAAAAAAGTACACCTTAGAGCAGTATACAAAATTCTACAATACTTAAAAGAGCACACCAGTCGAAGGAGTCCTATTCAAAAAAAGGCAAGAGTTGACACTTAAAACCTATACCAATGTAGATTATGTTGGGTTAGTGATTGATAGAAAATCTATATCTGAGTACTATATATTCCTAAGAGGAAATCTTATAATTTGGAGGAGTAAAAAGCAAAATGTTGTGACAAGGTCTAATGCAGAGGCTGAATTTAAATTAATAGTTCTTGGAATTTGACTTGTTATGGTTAAAAATAATTTTGGAAGATCTAAAAATTAAATGGAAAGATTCAATGAGATTCTACTATGATAACAAATCAACCATTAATATTACACACAATCCAATGCAACATGACCAAACTAAGCATGTGGAAGTTGATAGCCATTTTGTAAAGAAAAAGTTGAGTAGTAATTTGATTTGTACTCCATTTATATCGACTAACAAAGGGACTACCTAATACCGCATTTCAAAAGATAACGAACAAGCTTATAATGAAAAATATTCATTCTCTAATTTGAGACGGAGTTTCAAGAGAGATGATTCCAAAGATTTCTGGACTTAGTGTTCCAAATTTTAGATATTTGTGTTTTCAATGTAGTGATTTAGTTATAATCAATATATCTTCTTCATCTCTTATCTTCTTATCCCCTTATTTTAGGGAGTCAAAATCTAGCAGTTAGTTCCTATTTTAGGGGGAAATTAGTGGAGAAGTTAGTTTTCTATTTAAGGAAATAGATTTCCCATTTCATGACCCTCTCCAAATTATGTTCTCTTGACTCCTTGAATAAAGACACAAGTTTTTCATTCTCTACCTAATTTGTGTATGCTCCAGTAGCACAACTATACTAATAACTTTTTCTTTTCTCCTTTTATAGCAACTATACTAGTAACTTGCTTGTCAAAATTCTGCAGGACCTTCCCAAGCCAAACCAAAAAAATGCAGAACACAAATGGAGGGAAATGGACGTTCATGTTTTATTGTTGGATATTCATTTCTAGGAACTAATACTGGATGTCATCAACCACTGGCTGATGCATAAAATCTCTTAAAAATAAAGCTTATTCTGAGGAGGTCACCTAATGCGTACACAGAGAACTACTCTCATTTTGATTATGAAAAATGCAACATCACCCAGTTATAATTAGTCATATCCAATTTGAAAGATATGGCTCTCCATTGATACCGCCTCCCCCCCCCCCCTCCCCCAACAATGAAACCCTGAAGAGTTTAAACAAAAAAAGAAAAGAAAGAAACTTCAAAGAAGCTTCGGAGTACTGGTGTGGTCTGTGAATTACATCTAAATTTTAACCCAAAATCTTCCTTCTACTTTTTCTATTTACAATCTTCGCACTACCATTCGTATGAGCGTGTCCATCTTCCATCAGTTTTTGTATTGACTGCCTTCGCTTATTATGTTGCTAGTACACTACCTGTGACTCCCTAGGGCTGAGAGCTAGCCACACGTAGTGTTCTCTAGGTTCTTACCGATTTACTGATTAAATGACCGTGAATGTAGAAACGCTTTTATTCATATGTCTTGTTTAAAGAGTCATCAGCTTGTTACTCAAGTCAAGAATTGCAAGGGCAAGAGCCCCACTTGCCCTAAGACACGCACACAACGCGACAACCAGGAAACAAAGAAAATAATTGCAAGATAAGAGGAGATTCTGGGAAAGTGGGATGCTATTGATAGGCCATACCTATAACTGACAAATAGGAGATAGAAAGGACAAAATGAGGCAATCGTTTCTCCTCTTTTATCTCCAGTTGATCCATTACCAATGTCTCTCCATTGCACCCTCTCCCCCCCCACCCCCCAGCAGATAGAAGGAAAAGGTGTGACCTTCCAAACAATTTACATCATGAACAGGCGAAATGAAAAGAAATTAGCTCAGTTTTAACTTCTTGTGAATGATTATCTTTTTGGTTCACCAATATGTGCTGTAGAAATATACTGCATAAACTGGAGTATTTGCCGAGACTATAAAAAAAGTAAAGAAACGAGGCAGAAAAGATGATGCAGATATAAACCATCATCCCCACTTCTCCCTCCTTCCGTACCCCCATGTTGTACTACGACCACTGTTCTGGTAGTTGAAATTGTTTTATCATTTTTATTTAGTATATGAAGGATAACATGAGAAATTAAAAAATTGACGGGCATTTTGAGAATTCACTTAATTAACAAAGCTTCATAACACCAAAATACTCTGTTTACTTATATAATAGAATAGATTGTGCATGAAATGATTTTATGGCGGCTTGTTATGCATTAAAGCATGATTATATGCATGATATGCGTGCGCTATGCGAGCATGCTGCATAATATGAGTCAAGCTTGCAGGAATGGAAAGGTTCATTGCCACGCGTGTGTGACCATTCTTGGCATCGGATATACGTGGAAAGGTCGAGGGTGAGCATTCAGGGCCCTTAAACCATGCGAATGATGTTGTCAGGGGTGGTGCATGTGGGCATGAACATAACCTAGGGAGCATTCGCTAGAAAGGGAAATGAGGGGAAAATTGAGGCAGCCTTCATGAAATGTGTAGTTAACAAGCATTGTGTGTGATTGCATTGCCAGGACATGCCTTGCTGAGATTATATTCTCATACATTGTATTCTAACAATCCAAACCATGCAAAGGATAGGGAGGAAGACCAGCTTGGATTGGATATGGCGTGGAGATTTGTTCAAAATCATGTACGTATCTTTAAAGCACGACATAGTATACCTGATAGTATGTTGATGTCTTAAAGCTACACGTGATATGAGATAAACTTGTCCTTGGTGTCATCTTAATTTTGGCGCTGATTGTTTTGATGTAAAATACTTTCTATCTTATTTTCTAGAGTTTGGTTTACATGGTAAAATATTTTTCAAAAATTAACTGTATGTATATATAAACATATATATTTATATGTATGTATGAATGAATTATAAATGTATATATGGGGTGTATGTATGTATTTATATATTATACACATGTAAAGATGTTTTGATGAAAGAAGAAAACAATTTATTAGCTTTGAAGCAAATAGGAGACTAATGGTCATGGATTTTGAATTGGCAAGTCATTTTACATCCTTTACTGTAAAATATTTTCATTATAAACATATTTTCTATTTTATTTCCAACCAAACACCACAAAATAGGAAAATGTTTTCCTGAAAACCATTTCACACCCAAACAAACACAGCTTAATGTTATGACATATATATGTAACATATATGACAAAAGTGGAACCCCCAATAATGAAAACTAGACCTGAAACCAAAATGGAACTGAGAGCCCAATCAGATGTCAACGTATTAGAGAGGCATCCAATCCACCTAGTGGGAAGACTCCCTTGGGACCTCACGTGGTGGGCCTGCGGGAAGGCACCCAACCCTGGGCGGGGCTCTATAAAACACACAGCTGAATAAACAGCCTCATGGATGAACACACTTCAACAGCTGAAAGGGAAGAAGAAGAGTCTCCCAGCAATATATTTCTTTACTATTCCAATGACAGAGACTGGTTCTATTACTGAGAAATAAGAAAAATTAGGCAATAACGAACAAAGCTGTCCAAGGGAATTCTATTCAGGGGCAAAACTGAAAATTGCCCATGAGAAATTAGTCGAAGAGGTACTTACAGGGTTTTGTACATTGTACCAGAACACCATTATGTAAACAGGTCAATTGGCAACCTTGTGGGGGCGCCTTTATAACTACTAATTTCAGACTTTGATTTTGTGATCTAAGTTAACATTTCAGGCCCAAGGATGAACCCCATAAAACAGAAACAGTAGCCGAAGAAATTCCACAATCTCTGGGGCTTGGGTATAGTCTATATACATAAACTTCTCTATAGGTAAGTCATTATGCTCTCTAGAACTTTAAAAGAAAAATGGAGGTACTGATATCTGCATATGACATGCTACTCCAATACCCAAAAAAAAATAAAAAGAGGAAATTTTGTGTCCAATACTTCAGACTAACTATAATTATCGTATTCACAAATTTTTTCAAAGCATTATCTCAAACAACTTGTGTACACTTTTACCTTTCACTCACATTATGAGCAAAATTATACCAAAATCAAAGCATGAATGAGGAATAAACCAGAAACAAATAAATAGAATATAGAGAAAAGCTCCAACCTTGAAAATATATTGGCCTCACATTCAGCAGCTACGCAAAGAGCTTCAACACTTCTCTTTTTCCTTTCCTAATACTATTAGCCCTGAATGTGAAAGTACCAATCAGAACAACCTCAGGAGAAAAAAATAATATAGTAGCAAATTCACAGGCAATGTTAGCAAAGGCACCTGAAACATGCAGCTCAAAATTTTGGTGAATGAATAGGTGAAACAAGCAGCTGAATGAACAGTAGCGTAAAGAACAGCGGCAAAAATGTGGGAAAGAACACTTCAACAGCTGAATGGAAAGAAGAATCAGACAGCAACATATTTCTTTCCTATTCTAATGGCCGAGACTATAGGCTTCCATTGCTGAGAATAAGAAATATGAGATCCTAATGGACAAAGCTGTCCAAGGGAATCCTACTCAGGAATAAAATTGTCCACAAAAAATTAGCTGAATGCTTATAGGGATTTTTATATAGTAAGGAAATACATATGTTAGATTTATGAGAATTATGCAAATCAAATACTAGTAGGACATGACAAGTAAGAAGTTAAGTATCCACACCTTTGTGCTCAAGGAGAATTTTTTAACAAGATCTGTCTCACTGCATGTCAGTCCCTCCAACTTATAGGAATTGAAGATGAAATATATTCACCATATCTTCATCACATTTAAGAGAATGTCTATGCGTTTTATGTGTTAAGATGTATACAGAAAAGAAGTGTAGAAGCCCCAGCTTCCAGTGTCATTGGTCATAACTAGAATAGGAATAGAAACTTTCCTGGTCAGCATTTGTCACATGGTCAATGCTAGGGGTGACAATATTTGGCCTTTGTTTCAGTTCCTGTAGGCTTTACCAAATATAAAGGAAAAAAATTGCTGTAACCCATTGTTTACTGTAAAGATTAATCTGGGTACCATATGCAACAGCCACAAGAGCTCACTCAAAATCTGACATCATGGATTGCATCAGCAACCAGCTAGCTCAACTTCCTCACAAACTTTAACAATATTCTAGGCTTAGTTCAAATTCAAAGTTGTACGCAACCTACATCACTGTGTATCCAGGAATATTTCTCTAGGTTTTGGCAACACAATCACATGCACACACATGTGTATATGCAATGTATTTAAGTATTTGAGATCGTTTAGAATGTAATTAATCATTGCAGAGCCCTCATAAAGCCCCTTCATTCTTATATTATTTCACTAATAAATTTATGCTCTTTCCGTAGGATGGATGTGAAGGTAATGCAGAAGTGGGAGTGAATGCTAGAAGCAGGGTCCACAGAAAGATGCTGATTTTTACCTTCTGAGTGAGTTGATAGCTTGATTTGATCAGAAGATCTGTATGACCAAGAGTCGTGAAGTCCTGCCACCTGAAAATCAACTCCTATGCACTTGCAGCAAAAACACGAGAAACTTTGATAATCAATTGTTATATAGAAGAATTCATCCATGGACCCAAGCACAACTTATCAGCTTCATACAGCAGCTTGAGTCTCAAAGGCAACCAATATATTCTCATACTAGAAAGTATTACCAAAAAGAAAGAAAAAGTACAAATAATATAGCTTTGGAATCATATAACTCAAGCAGTACTAGATCATCATAATGGCTTTTGAGATCATATTTATATGATCCAATTTGATGGAGAAACAAAAAAAAGAAAAGGAAAGAGAGTTCCAGTGCAGGCAAAGTAGTATTTAAGGAGCAAGAACAAAGCACCAAAGGCAAGCATACTAGCAAAAGGACAATCTTCAAAATGTTCACACTTCAGAATGCACCCTTAAGACTTGGCATAATGCTGCACTGTGAAGCAGAGACATCTAGCCTAGCCCCAGAAGTGCTACCCCGTCAACAGCTTCGAAGTTGCCTGATGTTTTTCTATTCAAGAGTTCAATAGAGAAATTGGGTTCAAGCTGATGGTAACCTGAACATTGCACCGTTGGATATTGTATCTAACACAGTTAAAACT
The DNA here is from genome assembly GCA_036245055.1 of Diospyros kaki. Classification (NCBI taxonomy): domain Eukaryota; kingdom Viridiplantae; phylum Streptophyta; class Magnoliopsida; order Ericales; family Ebenaceae; genus Diospyros; species Diospyros kaki. The sequence continues at coordinate 33,818,698 of BSEG01000010.1, read as the reverse complement.
ATCACAAGAAAGTAACAGAGACAATGTTTCCTAATCACAAAACAACGACAACAATGTTAATATATAGGTGATGATCACCATCAGCTATCTTCACAGGTCATAAAACCATGCACCTGTATATGTTCAAAATATAAACAGGAAAGAGACTCAGTAAAAGACCACACAAAATAAGACCCATAGATCGTTATACCAAAACTCTTCAAGCCTTAATTATTATTCAGTTTTATATTTTAAGTTTCATGATTTCAGAAACACACACACACGCAAAACAATTCTATATGAGCAAGATCTTCGGTAGGTTTTTCCATCATGACAAAACATACTCTACAAGCTAATCCTCAAGGAAGAACCTGCAGTTGGAAGTATAGTCTCAGTGAACAAATATTAAACAAAATAGGGATCAAGAAAGAGAATGTAAATATTAATTACACAGTGCCAGAGATTAATATTTGAATGAAAAGTTGATTTTATTGGAAATGTAAAATGATTATGTACAAAGGCATTCTTCCCTGATCTGTAAATGCTACAAACGGACTACAGCTTTTACTAAGATATAATGACTAAGACACACTGGCTTTTACCTTGAGCAAAAAGATCTTTACAGTCAAAGTCACAGCTTAAAGAAGAGAAAAATCCGATGGGTTCACTCAGTAACAACTTGTGCATACCTCTCGGGGATAATCTACACTCTATGGTGACTAAACAGTTAAATGACCACCCTAGTAGTTGGTCATTTCTTGAAGACACTGTTTTGTTCTTCCTTAAATAGAATAAAGAACAGGAATATACAAAGAAAAAGCAACTTTAAACCATCATATTTAAGTCTGACAGGTCATCCATTGGAATCTCAAGGCCATTATAATCCTCATGATCTTGTAATCCATCAACATCATCTATGTTCAACCATGAGCCAATGTCCTGCCCTTGACCACCAAGATCATCAGGAACACCTAGAACATCCACTCCAGGGAGTTGCAGGTGGGATAAATCAATGGCCTCGGAATCATCCAATCTCAGCTGATCCTTTTCCTTAATGTTGCCACTTGTAGTAGTCTCACTTGAATGTGATACTGAAGACAATGTTGCTTTAGGTTGCTCCGGTAACTTCCCAAGTAGACCATTAACAGAAGTTTTCTGCTTAGGCTTTGTTTTAGATTTTCTTTCCCCCTTAATATTGCCTGATGTGGGCCGACCAATTCTAGTTGTTCCATTTCTAGATAACACCTCTCTGCTGTTCCCTTTGCCATCTCTATCCCTCTCACTTCTCTTGCCCTTTGCACTGCTCGAAAGAGAATTCCCAATACCTGAAGGGGCAGTGGAGGTACCAATTATACCTCCAACGTCATCAAGTGATAATTCCCTTCTCTTCGCCCTGTTAGACCACGTTTCTTCCTTACCAATAGATTGTGCAGAAGAATGATTTATAGAAATGAGTGCATTAGAAGAATAAACATCGTGGCTGTTGGGAGAGGGGCTTTGCTGAGTTCCCATTGCAGCTGTAGAAGACACAAATAACAGTTAAAAGCAGAAATATTCCATAAGATGAAGAAAAAAGTCCTGTGGGCAAAAAGAATTAGAAGAAGGAGAAGAAGAAGAAAGTACAATAAATTGGCCACAAAATTAAAAAAAAAAAATCCAATTGAAAACACTAAGGCATAAATGTTAAAACAATCTGCAAATATTGTGGGTTCAGGGCAAACTACAAAGTATTAACAATGCAATGTATCAATTTAAGTACCTGAGACTCTAGCTTCCATAGCACAACCAGACGTGTTGGCATATTGTTTGCCAGATTCACCATCGGCATTAGAATCACCTGGTTGTGCATCATTGAGGTGGGACAAGCCAGAACGGAACATATCCCTAAACAAAGGCTCACTAAAGCAGCTCTTGCCTGTATCTTCAAATTTCTGGCATCGTTCTAATGTGCGCTTAACAAAAGCTAAAGCAGCTTGTTTGGCCATCTTGCTGCTCGCACTCTTGCCTCCAGAGGCATGGGGACGCCAATAAGTCTGCTGAACATAAATTGGGTTAATTTCATGTTTGCCTCAACCAATAAATCATCTGCTCTGGCAGCAGTCATTGATATAATAACCCCTTTCATAGAAAACACAACATAAGATCTTAATACAAAAGAACAAAATTTGAGTCTTATCTCTTTTACTTGAGGCATTAGGACTTCAACAAGTCTGCTGAGGACAAAATGTTTTGATTTCTTATCCATATTAATTAAAATAAAGTATCCATGTGGCAAAAGTTACTTTTATAGCATCTAATGAAGGATCAGAAGACAATGAAGAGAAGAAGAAATCATAGATATGACAAGGATAGAGACATTCCCCTGCCCCCTGCCCTTTACAGAAAAGGCCCAAAAAGACAAAGAAAGAATGGAAAAACCACAATATATGCAAGGAAACACACCTCCAAGCATTAAATTATCCAAAAGGTAGCAACATTCAAACCCAAGCTCCCAACCATGTTAATTGTTAAAAATTAACTTATCTAAGAGCTTAAGATACTTTCTTTTGGGGCAACAGCTGCTCTTAGGTATCTTGAAATATGATGTTGAGTAACAATTGGTTTCCAAACACTCAAATCATAGGATTTTCCACCTGGCACCTGCTTACCATACTGAATTATTAACCACACAGTCATGTCGAAGCCTAAGCATTAGAGGCACACAGTATTTATCACGTCCTCAACAATGTTCGCAGCATAATTTAACATCCAAAGCAAAACAAAATGAGAAAAATTTCCACATGAAACCATAGATCTAGTCTTAAAATACCGAAGTCACCTAATCCTTTTAATTCAGCAAATCATACTGTAAAGTACAAATCTACTAATCTGCCCAATCCAGCCACTAGGTTCTAGACCTTCACTATCAGTAAGAAACCAAAGAGCAGAAGGCAATTATTGTAGCCAGTCACATGGATTTCTAAGGTCAAGATGTAGATCATTATTTAAATGAAAATATTTTAGATTGACAGATAGCCAGGAAAAAAATCTCAAAAAGGAAGCATCATTAGTCCAGAACTTCAGAGATGTTTGAGGCATGTCCAAGTATATAGCATAATCTTTTCCCAATTTTACAGGATAAAATTCTGTCAACTAGGTTTTGCATAGATGTTTACCATAGCAAAGTGGAAGTTGATGAGATTATTCATATATTAGTCCATCCTACCAATAGCTCATTCTAGTAGAACCACTGAGTGTTCATTCACCCACAAAAAAAAAAAAAAAGAAGAAGAAAAAGGAATAAATAGATGTGATCAAAGTGAATATACACACACACACACACAAAAAAAAAAGGAGACGAGACCCAGATATCACACTTCGGAAATTACAAAAATTAGTATATCCTTCTCTAAAGCTTCAATCTCAAAGCATAAGGCAAGCCTTCACATCAATTCTAAAATGATAACCAATTGCTAGTTGAAACAACTATTGCATGAACCATGCCCAACCAGACTAAACAAGCAATCACTTAGTTTTGTTGTTTTTCCACTGACATGGTTACCTCTAAAAGCAGTCAATTATTTAGTTCAGCAAAGAAAAAAAAAAAGGGTCAATTATTTTATTTCCCTCTCTGAAATTTAAACAATTGCATATTACTGTGCATGGGAAGAAAAATTATGAGTGAAAAAATTAATTAAAAAAAATCTATCTGTGCTATTTTTGAAAAAGAAACCTATCTGAATCCACTGATTATGAGATCTAGCATCGTATAGGGATGGAGAATTTTCTCTCCATTGGCAGTTCCAAATATATCCTATATCATTCTCCAACTTCAGAAAAGTTCTCCTTCCCTGGGTAACCTTAAAGATGTTGTGGAAAGAGAGCTCCAAAACTCTTTAAAAAGAATGAGACTCCCCAAATAAGAATTATCAAATTGACTGAAAGCCCTTCAATTGGGCATCCCCAATGCATGAACTCCTGTTTTGCGAGGATTAAAGTGAGGGTCGTATTTATATGTAACCTTCCCCTTCCTTTTTGCAAAGAGGCTGTTTCCACAGCTCAAACCAGTGACAATATTCCTAACATAATATGCACTCAAAATTTTTCCATGTAAATATTTGTCGAAATGCACAAGAAAGCTAGCTATTACATCCTTATCCACAATTTACTTTAGAAAAGGCTTCTGCCATCATTGGACAATAAGAGAAAGGATCTGAATTGGTTGACCCAGACACCATTCCATCCATTGATAATATAGAACCAGTTTTACTTGCACTAGATTTTCTGCACTAGCACTCAGATCTAAGGAACTATTAGTAGAACCTTAACAAGATACGGACCTGGAAGCCTCCACTCCTAGATAAGGTGCAGTTACCATTTCATTAGTCACGATCCTCTAAAGTAGCAATTCAGATTGGCATACATCGGTCACACAGGGTTCTCTCTATGGTCACATTTTGATAATGCAGGGAACTCCACTCCAACCGATGCAGTACGAATTGGTAAACCATCCTGGTATCCTATTGCCTTCCAATGCTAAAATTGTTGGTGAATATGGTATATACCTTTGTAGCTCTTTGCATAGGCAACTATCACTTATTACTTAAATTATACTGCAGATGGAACTTCAATGGAATCTCAATGACTGAAACATACAACTACTAACTTTTAATAGAGTATATGGTAGAATTTAAAAGAGATTAGATTGTCATACAAGCTAGGGCTAGTTATCTAATGGTTCTCTGAGTTCTAAGAATCTTATCGAGCCAATAAATATGGCTTATTCATTTAAACTGAGATTATGAGGTCAGCTCTCTTCCCCCTTCCCTACTTTTCTCCTTCTTAAATTATTTCACCACACTCAACCTTTTTCTTTATTCCCTCCCCTTATTTTCTTTCTTTTCTTCATCTGTCTGAACTGGCCCCTCAGACTCCCTGATACTACTGCCACTGCCCAGCTTGTTTGTCTTTTATGCTCCCCTCATCCCCTGGCACAGGTTTGTTTCTTTTTCTCCTCCTCCACTATAGTTCTCTCCTCTCTACTTCTTCCTTGTTTTTCCAGAAAATGGCAGTAACTCCCACTGAAGGTTCACAGACCATGACTCCCATGTCAGGACCATAGTCCTAACTGATGTTTCTTTAGAAAATAGAACTAGAAATTGAGAGAGAAATAGAAGGAACTGAGGAGGGGACAGACTGAAATTAGGGAGAACTGACAGAGATGAGGGGAGAATCCGAGAGACTGGGGGGAGAAAAATAGACACAATTGTTACGAAGATGGAAGAATCCAAGGGAAATAGAACAGGAAGTAAGGGGGAAAATTAGAAGGAATGAGAGAGATATCAGGGGAATTAGGGGGAGATATTCAGACAGAACAACAAAAGAGGGAGAGATTAGAGAGAAATCAGAGGGAGATTGAGTGAGAATTGAGAGAGAGGAATCAGAAATTCTGTATCATTCAACCTCCCCTCCAAAACAGTCTTCAGTAGCTTTATATAGCTACTCTACAGAAAATAACAAACTAGCAAATAAAATACAAAAATACAACTAGAAGAAAATATAAGTAAAATAGGCTAATTACTGTTTTAGCCCCAGGAAACCCTAGGGTGTCATTTCCCCCGCCTTAAACATTTCTTACAACAACAACAACAACAACATATCCAGCCGTTATCCCACTATGTGGGGTTGACTACATGAATTCTAGACTTCTGCCTTAAACATTTCTTGTCCCCAAGAAATGCTCAAAACCTCCATTAAAAAAAATTGCTCAAGTGGATTAAATAGCATTGTTGCAGGAAAATTTAATTTAACTCCACAGCTTCCAATATGCTTTTCCCTTCTTCTCTTCCACAACTTGCCCGGAGAATTCTTGAAAAATCTCTGTAAGCATAACAAATTGTCAATACCTCTCAGGTACTAATTGACCAGAACAAAAACAGAATCAATCACTCTTTGTTTGTCATAGTTAGCAGCTGAAACCTGCAAACCGCTGTTCACACAAATTTTCCCCATCACTGCTCCTTTGAAGTTAGCTGTTTTGAGTCCAGAGGATTGACTAACTGTGACCGTGGCTTTCTTTAATATTTCATTACCATCTAGTGAAATTAAGGATGCCAGACACGCATCCTTAGCTGCAGTTAAAGGATTTCGGATAGGCCAGCTGTCATTCTCTATTGTAAAAATATCTGCAATAACCTTTAGGTGCAGCAATTGAGAAATCTAGACTTGCTTCGAATACTCAGACAAAAGCTGTTTGAGAGCATCAAAACTAGGAGTTGCTGTAACACCAATTCCAGTCATCAATTCATCCTTGAATGCAGGTGACAGAAATCCTGATTAGCCAGCTGGAGTGAGAACAAACAAAGCAGCAGGAGCTTTGTTCTCGACAGCAAAACTTCTGACTTCTTCAACTATTTCCCTTAGCTTTCCCCCAGCTACAAACGGTCTCCAAATTCCCTAAAACATTGAATCTACTCATTACTGAGAGAATTCTTGTTAGGATCATAACTCTCAGGAGACTTCCCAAGGCTACTACACTATCTGTGGCTTCTGCTTCAACCTGTAATAGTCATCAATAAGGATCGCACACTAGGACATGCCTTGATTAATTGTATTTCTGGAGGTTGAGAGATCAAAGTTCTTATATTGAAAATCCTATCATGTGGAACACGCATGGTGTCCATCTCTCTTCTTGTCTCCATCTTATGATTGAAAGATAAATCAACATATCTCTTTTCAGCATGTATATCCTTCTCCCGTGAAACACTTGCTTCAGCATCCATCTCTGTTAAAACCAGCATCAAAAACTGGTTTACACCTTCTGAAATCTGGCTTGCATCTTCTGAATTGACAGCAACACTATCATACTGTTCAGGAACAGAATCTTTCACGTCAACAGTAAGATATTCTCTTGCCAGTGATGTCTTCACTTTCTTGTTTCCTGTTTTAATGAAAGCTAAGGAATCCTCAGCCTTCTCCAAAATCAAAGGTGGAACAATATTCTTAAGAACTCCAATATCGAGTCCATTCCTCAAAAGATTCCAATCCTGGACACTAGCCAATCCTTTAGTCAATGGACTAGTCACCAGGGGTAACGTGATGGTCTTGGCTTTCTTTGTCACTTCATCAAATACTTTCTCACTTCCCTCCTGCAACCTCTCAGTAGGCACATCATGAGTTATTATTTTTTCTTCTAATTTTCAAATCACTATAATAGAATTCACCTGTTGGTTTTAGAAATTGATTGAGCTTGTATCTCATTGTGAAAAATTGGATAAATTTCCGATCCTAAAGATCCAGACGAGTTTATCTCCAACTCTAGAAAGCCTTTGATGCCTTCTTTCATTCTTGTCGTTTGATTGATTGCATCAATCATCTCTTTTCTAGATTTCCGAGAATATCAATAGGAACACGCTCATCAAAAAATTCCTTTTCAAAAGGGATTAGGTTGTTCCATTAAATCTTCTTTTGTCCAGACATCCTAGATCAAACCTCCTAGATTTATGTTATTGTTGTCAACACGATTGTATGGTAGCTTACAGTCATCCTCCTTGTCAATACTACCTAAATCAGAATACTTTTTTTGCTCAATTTCGAAGGTAAGTGTGAATCAATTTTCCACAATCATGACTTCTCCTTAGACTGCTTCATTTTACGGAACTGTTGAGGTTCTAATGCTTCATTAACAACGTCCTTACTATTGTTTTCTTCCTTAGACATTCCAACGTCCTTTTTCGTTAGAACAGTTTCATCTCTTTGAGTTGAACTCTAAGATTTGACAATGGAGTTTTGATTCCATGGACGAGTAAGGTACCGGTCTCCAACTGAAACAAGTTCTGACCCATTTCACCGAGGAGAGTAAGCATTTCCACCAATCACAGGATTTGGTCTCTTCCTTATAATATTTGGATTAGTATATTCTCTAGAAAGCAAACAAGCAAGTAGTGTAACCTGATTCTGTCTAGCAGTCATTATAATGAAATTTGGCATCTGTTCACGTAGTTGCCTACTGACTTCATCGAGTAAACCTCTTACTTCCGCGCGAAGTTGGTTGTACATGTGATTGATCACATTATCAAGCTTCGTCTTCATTGTTGTCTCTGATTAAGTCTAGATCTAAGGCCAAGACTGACAACTTTGAACAATCTCCTGAAAATCGATTGATTTTGAAACAACTATTGCTATTCGTCTATTCCACGTCGATCGCTGCTTCAAGTTCTATAAGCCTAATCTGTTGCTCAACTCTAATACCTCCTAAACCTGATCAAGTTTGTTTAGCCTTCAAGTTCGCCTACTATCAGCTTCCAAATTCACCGGAATCCTTCACCTTAGTTACGATGCAGTAATTAAGGACAATCGCCTTCCTAATTTTAGCTTCTTCAAAGTTCAATTGGCTCTCATTGCAACTTCTTGTGAATCGTCGCTCTCAATTTCGTTGAATCGGCTTTATCATTTGTAGTGACCTAGATCCAGTCACTTTGGAACAACAACCGAAATTGCCAGGATCCGTTTTGCCTTCACATGCCTTCAATTCTAAGCTAAGAATTAGCAAAATTCACAGCCGCAAGACCACCTCCTACTTCGCCTTCCAAGTTCAAACCGACAGTTGCTTGCTTGCGCTTCGCTGGATCTGCTTTGATCGTCTGACTCCACAACTAAGGTCACCTTCCTGAACGCACGCTATAACAATCTCGGAAAACTGTCGCAAATCAACCTGTTGTTTCGCCTTCAAAAGTTGAACCTAAATCAAGAGCAAGCGAGGTTAAAGATCACGAAACAAGAATTATGTATTCTACAACCTGAATCTGCTCCGAAACTTGCTTTTATGAGTCATTGGAATCCGCCTATCCTAGCTTTGTTGTAGAGATTGCCGGAGTTCCAAGCCAAGGAACGATCGGCTCTAACACCAATTTGTTATGTACCTAGGGTTTTGATAGGAAGATGGAAGAATCTGAGGGAAATAGAACAAGAAGTAAGGGGGAAAATTAGAAGAAACAAGGGAGATATCAAAGGAATTAGGGGGAGATATTCAGATAGAACAACAAAAGAGGGAGGAGATTAAAGAGAAATCAGAGGGAGATTGAGTGAAAATTGAGAAGAGGAATTAGAAATTTTGTATCATTCAACGACCTCCCCTCGAAAATAGTCTTCAATAGTTTTATATAGCTACTCTACAAAAAGTAACAAACTAACATAAAAAAATACAAAAATACAAGTAAAATAGGCTAATTACTGTTTTAGCCCTAGAAAATCCTAGGGTCCTCACAAGAACTTGGGGGAAAACAAAGAGAATTCAATAAACTTGATAATTCATACATTGATATCCCTGACCATGAGAGTTATGGCTCTATATATAAGCACCCCACAATTCTATAGAGTAGTTACCACTCCTCCACTACTAGTAAATACTCCTTAATTACTACATAACCTCCTAAATCACTCCATAACTAAGAAAAATCAGATAATGAAAGCAATAACTAACTACTTCTGCAAAAAGAAAGTAAAAATAGAAATAAAAATAACAAGTTGGCCCCCAAAAGATTTCTTGTCCCCAAGAAATCTCAGCATCTCGCCTCACTTCTTCACCCAGTCCTTGCTTTCTCTTTCTGATTTATCCTTCTTAGACTGTTCTTTCTAGTGATTTCCTTGATAGTGCCTAAATGATTAGCCAAGTCTATTACCAATCAAAGATGAATGTTAACTTCTTTTTCCTCCTCCTTGCTAGCTCTATCCAATAAATCCTCCATTACTAGCTTTGCATTGACCTCATGTAATGGAGGGGTACCTACTCTGTCAAGAATAGCAGGCTTGAAATCTTTAAGATATGGAGTTGATGTAATCATAACCTTCTCCAACGGTACAACATCTTTTGTTGCCTGCTTACTAGTGTACTCAAGGGTCCATCTTCAACAGATATCTCTTCTAATGGTGTCGTAGTGATTTTTCCTGCAGCTGCCATTCCTTTCTTGACATCCAATTCAGGATGTTCCTCAACTTCCTGTAAGTCAGAAATCTGATGAAGGACCTCAGTGCCTATTTGAATCGATTCTACAATAGAACTTGAAAGAAATTCTACTGATAGACTAACATGAAACCTCTTTGAAATCTTAATCGCTAAGTCGTCCAGCTTTTTATTTAACTCTACCTTGAATAATTATCTCCAGCGACTAAATTTTCTCAAGAGTTCCTTCGACCATTTGCACAGTTCAAATTCTTCAAAATTCACTCTGAACGACGACTGTAACTACTTCCAGTAATTTAACTCCCTCTGATCTTCTTCCCAAAATCGACTTGTCCTGCTCACCTCCCAAAATTTTATCGAAAATGCCTAGATCTAGCCAAGAACTGAACAACTCCGATACCAAATGTCAAAACCCTAGTCCTAATTGATGTTTCCTTAGAAGATAGAACTGGAAATTGAGGGAGAAATGGCAAGAATTAAAAGGGGGGGGGGGGACAAATTGAAAATAGGGAGAATTAACAAAGATGAGGGGAGAATCCAAGAGAATGGGGGGAGAAAATAGACAAAACTTGGGGGAGAGCAAAGAGAATTTAATAAACTTGATAATTCATACATTGAAATCCCAAGTCATGAGGATTATGGTTGTATATATAAGCAGCTCATAACTCTATAAAGCAGTTATCACTCCTCCACTACTAGTAACTGCTCCTTAATTACTAGATAACCTCTTAAATCACTCCATAACTAAGAATAATCAGATAATAAAAGCAATAACTAACTACTTCTGCAAAATAAGTAAAAATATAAATAAAAATAACAAGCTGGTCGTGACATCCCACAGTTGGTCTAGGAGTCCAAGCGGCTCCCAGACCTAAAAGCCACCAGCAATGGAGAGGAGAAGGAATAAGCAGAACGTAAAATAATAGAATCTTGAGAGTAAAAATAATAATATAAAAAATGAAGTTAGCTCTTTAACAGTCAAAACTTAGATGAGATAATGGTTTACAATTTGTCAAGACCCTAGGGTTAATACAGTAATTGTTGCTTGTTGCAATTAGTGCATTGTATTTTTTCTATTACAACCACTAAAAGCTAGAAGGCCTATAAATAGGCCGCTACTTGGAGGATGAGGGATATGATGTGAAAAAACATAATTCACTCTCCCTCTCTCTCTCTCTCTCTCTCTCAACTCTTTCTCTCTGTTTTTTTTATTCTTTTTGTTTCTCTCTCTCTTTCTCAATCACTCTCCTTCCCGATTTCTTCCAAAATACCTAAGAAAACCTAGGTCAAGTCTAGGAATTTGACATTTGGTATCAGAGCAACCGATCCTTGGTTGTTGAATTCAGAATCAAATTTTGAAGGCGAGAAAGGTGATCAATAGAGATAGTCGAAGGAGTCAAAGAATATTTTGCTAATTTTGGCCAAAGGCTAGACAAATTTTTGAGTAAGTTGTCAAAGATGCTTCAAGCTAGCCTACTAGTGGATTTTCCTCCAAGATCCACTGCAGAACCGATTCTAGCAGAAGCATCCTACCTAATACCTTCGATTTGCAAGAAGCTAATGAATTACCTGTATTGGATTAGGCAATTCAGGCTGCCAAGAAATGAATGGCAATGCTAGTAGGGTTGCAATCAAACCGAGCTGAGCCAAGCTTTGCTAAGCTCAAACTTTGCTTGTGAGTTAATTTCTAGGCTTGAGTTAATGTCACGAGAAGAACCTTCCGAGCCTAAAATTTAAATTTTTCTGCTTGTTACTATTGTTGTTAGTTATTACTTCTTGTTGTAATTCCTTAGGCAGAATAGCCTTTACTTTCTGTTATGCATTCTAGAAGGAGTCGATTATGCCATGTGCAGAAATGGCAAAGAATCTCAAGGTTGTTAGGAGAGTAGGCCCCACCTGGCAGGGAATCTTTCCCCAGGCGTTAGAATATATTTGCCTACCCTCAACGAGAGGAAGGAATGAATAGAAAATCAGAATTCTTATTGTTTCCTTCTCTAAATTCTCTCTCTCACTCTCCCTCTCTTCTTACTCTCTCTCTCTCTGTTCTTTCTGGATTTCTCTCTCTCTCTCTCTTTCTCGTTGATTACTGTTTCTTATACGTGCATCAAGCTCCCCTAATTCGCATTGGAATTGGGAGAAGGCGTATTGTCAGGCCAAGCCGTGACAATCTTGGTATCAGAGCATCGGTTCTTGGCCGATGCCGTCAACTTAGTGTAATGGCGGAAGGAACCCGCATGAAGAATTTTGAGACACAGTTGCAGTAGGTTAGCTCAACTGTGTTGGAAGTCCAACGAAGGATTAATCACTTGGAGATTCGAGGAGAAAAGAACAATGAAGCGATCTTAGCAATGAAACGCAAGCTGGAAGGATCGTTGGAGGGAATGGAGCAGAGACTGGAAAGATCCATGACAAGGCTACGGGAGGACATGGCGACGCAGATACAGCAGTTTATGCTCATGTTTACGCGCCAAAATATGGTGAGGTTAGCTCCTGACTTTCCTCCACGCGAGAGAGACGACCCCATTTTACCGAGAAATAGAACACACAGAAGGGAAGGTACATCCAAGATTGAGGTCAAGCATGACGACGGGTTAGAAGAGGTGGTGGTCAAAGAGAGGATGGAGCAACCTCTCGGCCATCCTCCGGGATTCCCCATGCTTCGGATGGAGATACCGGTGTTCGAATGAGCTAATCCTCGATGGTGGTTGAGGAAGTGTAAGAGGTTGTTCAGCTAGCATAACATACCTAGAGGGTAGAGGGTGTTGTTAGCCGCCGCTTACTTTAATGAAGCAATGGATGCTTGGTTCCAAGGGTGTTTGAGTTTGAGGGAAGATTATACGTGGGAAGAGTTCTCTGAAAAGCTATGTGAGAGATTCGAAAAGAGGAGTATGGCATACACGATAGAAGAATTCAATAAGCTTAAACAAACAGGGAGTGTTGAGGCTTATTTGCAGAAGTTCAAGGAGTTAAAATCGTTTATGATATGCCACAACCCACATTTATCAGAGGCTTATTTTGTGTCAAGTTTCCTGAGTGACTTGAATGAGGAACTACAACCAATGGTCAAAATGATGAAGTCGAGGACGGTAGGGGAAGCCTCTGAAAGTGCCTGATTACAAGAGATGTATGCGGAGGCACTAATGAGGAAGCAGAGACAACAGCAACGGGGGGTGAATCTCGGAGCCAACCCTGTTGGGGGAAGAAGTTACCCCCGCGATGCAGCAAGAGGTAACCAAGTGGTCAAAGGCGTAGGCGGGTCGAACTCGGTTCCTTATGGGGAACAATTAAGAGAACAAAGGAGGATGGTTGGCCTTTGCTTTCGATGCGGTGACAAGTACCACCCAGGGCAGCCCTACAAGAAGCAAATTCTCTCGTTGGAAGGGGACGAAGAGGAGAACCAAGAAGAGGAAATAGAAGAAGACCACGAGAAGGAAGCAACAGAAGACAATGGAGAAATTTCCATTCATGCTCTGAAGGGAGTGACTAATAACAAGATCATTAAGGTGGGAGGACACTGTAAAGGTAATGATCTAATGATTTTAATAGATAGTGGGAGTACCCACAGCTTCCTGGATGAAAACACCGCAAGGAGACTGAAGTGCCAACTCACAAGGACCCCACCCTTGAGTGTAACGGTAGCTAACGGCCAAAAGGTGTTGAGTAAATCAGCCTGTAATAGGTTCTGTTGGGAAATGAAAGGAGAAAAATTTGAAACAGATTTGAGACTACTGCAACTAGAGGGCTGTGATGTGGTTCTAGGGGTAGATTGGATGAAAGGCGTGAGCCCCATCAGTTTTGATTTTAATAGGATGGAAGTATCCTTTGAGAAGGAGGGAAGGAAAATGACATTGTCCGAGGGAAAGGAGGTGGGAATGTGCAAGATGATGTCAGGGAAGAGACTGCAGAGGGTGATCAAGGGGAAATGGGGGCGCTGGCCACAACTCTTTTCGATCATGGCAGCTAAGGAGGTCCAAGCAGGTCCGACACTGCAAGGTGAGACGTGCCTAACGGTGAGTGCACCCCAGGAAAGGCCCAATCAGGTACGTTACTTAGACCTCCTTAATAGATTGTTGGATGAGTATGAGGATCTCTTCCTTGAACCCCAATCACTCCCTCCTGCCCGAGTACATGACCACACCATCAACTTAAAACCACACACTGAGCCTATTAACATTAGGGCCTATCGTTACCCTCCACTCCCAAAAAATGAAATTGAAAGAATGGTGAGGGAAATGCTTAAACAAGCCATCATTAAACCAAGCCAAAGTCCATTTGCTTCTCCTGTCTTTTTGGTTAAAAAGAAAGATGGAACATGGCGGTTTTGTGTGGACTACCACCAATTAAATGCTATAATCATCAAAGATAAATTCCCTATCCCATTAATAGAAGACCTTTTGGACGAGTTACACGATGCCCGATTTTTTTCTAAAGTAGACTTACGCTCGGGCTACCATCAAATCTAGATGAAGCCCAAGGATATTCACAAGACAGCCTTCAAAACTCATCATTGGCATTTTGAATTCTTGGTGATGCCCTTTGGACCCACCAATGCCCAAGCCACTTTTCAATCCCTTATGAACACCATATTTGAACCCCATCTTCGAAAATTCATATTGGTATTCTTTGATGACAAACTCATTTATAGCCCCTCATTTGAACTACACTTATTCCACCTTAGAGCCACCCTCGATATCCTCCGATCTCACCAGCTATTTATTAAGAAGTCTAAATGCGCATTTGGTCAAGGGCGGGTGGAGTATTTGGAGCACATTATATCCCAAGGAGGAGTGAGTACCGACCCCCGGAAGGTGGAGGCCATGGTGTCTTGGCCAAGGCCAAATTCAGTAAGGGCCTTGAGAGGGTTCTTGGGATTAACCGGGTATTATCGTTGGTTTGTAAGGAACTATGGGATAATTAGCAAACCTCTAACGGAATTGTTGAAGAAGGGAGGTTTTAGTTGGGGGCCAAAGGCAGAGGAGGCTTTTGAGGAACTAAAAATGGCCATGACTAGGGTACCAGCTCTTGGTCTACCAGATTTCAACAAGGCCTTCATCCTGGAGACCGATGCTAGTGGAACTGGAATTGGGGCGATTTTGGTGCAGGAGGGAAGACCTCTAGCGTTCCTAAGCCAAGTGTTAAGTCTTAAACACTCGGGACTCAGCATATATGAGAAGGAGTTCCTAGCAGTTTTGATGGTTGTTGAAAAATGGAGGCACTACTTAGAGGGAGGAAGGTTTATAATCAAGACTGACCATGAGAATTTGAAGTTTTTGTTGCAACAAAGACTTCAAACACAACTGCAGAAGAAAGGAATGGCCAAGCTCATGGGGCTAGACTACCTTATCCAGTACCGAAAAGGGAAAGAAAACATTGTTGCCGATGCACTCTGAAGGTGCCATGAAGAAGGTAGTTTGGCAACCATGACCGAAGTGGTTCCCCAGTGGTACCACAAGGTGATTGACAGTTATGAAGGGGACGAGAAGCTTAAGCCTTTGCTGGAAGGGTTAACGTTGGGGGCCAACGTGGAAAAGGGGTATACCTTAAACAAGGGAATGCTGGGATATCAAGGAAGGGTAGTAATCGAAGATAAGTCAGATCTGAAGAAGAAGATATTCCAGGCCTTACATGAATCACCCATGGGGGGTCACTCAAGAGAACAAAACACATTTTTAAGGGTGAAGCGGGTTTTTTATTGGCCCAGAATGAAGTTAGAGATTAAGGGGTTGGTGCAAGCCTGTGACACTTATAAAAGATGCAAATCAGAGACAGTAGCCTACCCGGGGCTACTACAGCCTTTGCCTATTCCTGAGCAGGCTTAGTCAAGCATATCAATGGACTTTGTGGAAGGGTTGCCAAAGTCTGAAGGTAAGGACAACATCCTAGTAGTGGTGGATAGGTTGACCAAGTTTGCACACTTCATCGAGTTAACCCACCCCTACACAGCTCAAGAAGTGGCTAGAGTCTTCTTGGATAGGGTGGTTAAATTGCATGGAACTCCCAAGACCATAATTTCAGATAGATCGAATTTTCACCAGCACAATGTGGCAGGAACTGATGAGATCACTGGAAACGAAGCTAAGCCTGTCAACTGCTCATCACCCTCAAACGGATGGCCAAACCGAGAGGGTGGACCAAAGTCTTGAGACCTATTTGAGGTGCATCTACCTAATGCAACCTAAGGAATGGCACAAATGGCTGGACTTGGCTCAATGGTGGTACAATACTTCCCACCATTCCTCCATCAAGATGACCCCATTTGAGGCCTTGTTTGGGCACCAATTGCCGGTTCTACTTGCAGCGGAAGAAGAATCCAAGATAGCTTCGGTAGACGACTACTTGTGAAGGAGAAAAGAGGTGACACAACAGCTGAAGCAAGAATTGGCTTCAGCTCAGAACCGCATGAAACAGTTCGCGAACAAGAAAAGAAGCGAACATGAGTTCGAAGTGGGAAACGAAGTAAACTTGAGGTTGAAGTATCCTCACCTCAAGTCCATCACTCATGGAAAGGTGACCAAGCTCAGTCCTAAGTACTATGGGTCATTTCCTATAGAAGCCAGGGTGGGAAAGGTGGCATACTGACTACGGTTACCAGCAGGGTCGCTCATTCACCCTGTATTTCATGTATCTCTTCTTAAGAAGGCAGTGGGAGAATAGCCCGTAAGTGCGACTCTACCCACAATTCCCATGGAGGTTGGGCAAGCAGTGGAACCCGAGGTTATTCTGGAGCGAAGAGTGATCTACAAACATGGTGCTCCACTCATGCAGGTGTTGGTTAGGTGGCAGGGAAGACCCTCGAAAGACAGCACCTGGGAGTACCTATCGGATCCCTTCAAGCAATTTCCAAGAGTAGCTAACCTCCTTAGTATTTCTTGAGGATAAGAAAATTGTTAAGGGGAGGGAAATGTCACGAGAAGAACCTTCCGAGCCTAAAATTTAAATTTTTCTGCTTGTTACTATTGTTGTTAGTTATTACTTCTTGTTGTAATTCCTTAGGCAGAATAGCCTTTACTTTCTATCATGCATTCTAGAAGGAGTCGATTATGCCATGTGCAGAAATGGTAGAGAATCTCAAGTTTGTTAGGAGAGTAGGCCCCACCTGGCAAGGAATCTTTCCCCAGGTGTTAGAATATATCTGCCTACCCTTAATGAGAGGAAGGAATGAATGGAAAATCAAAATTCTTATTGTTCCCTTCTCTAAATTCTCTCTCACTCTCCCTCTCTTCTTACTCTCTCTCTATTCTTCTTTCTGGATTTCTCTCTCTCTTTCTCTCTTTCTCGCTAATTACTGCTTCTTGTACGTGCATCAAGCTCTCCTAATTCGCATTGGAATTGGGAGAAGCGTATTGGCAGGCCAAGCTGTGACAGTTAAAGCTCAACAGGAGCTCAAATGCCTGCTAGCAAGCTCGAGCTCAAGTGCTTGCTAGCAAGCTCGAGCTCGAGCTCACCAACAGGCTCGGGCTCGCCAGAAGCTGTTATTTTACTTAAACCTAATTTACTATTATGCTTTATTGTATATACATGTATTATGTTATGTTAAATGATTAAGTTAATATATATAATAATTTTAAACATATTCAAATTAATTATATTATTATAATAATTTAAAGTTTGATAACTTTATCTTAAACAAAATATTTATAAAATTATAAATAAATGTATTAATGTATTTATAAATAAATTTGTTCATGAGCTATTCACGAACTTCTAATCGAATATATTTAAGAGCCTCTAATCAAGCCTATTAGTATTCACAAGTCTCTAATCGAATATGTTCGCGAACTTTAACGAGACCAGCTTTATTGAGCTCAAGCTCGACTCAATTACAAATCAAGCTTCAAAGTTAAGCTCAAGCTCAGCTCGTTTACCTTAACGAACAAACTTGAACAAGATTTTGTCGAGTGAAAACATCGAGTTGCTCACAAACAGATAGGCTCATTTGCGACCCTAGTTGCCAGAAAAGTCAATGTGACACCATTGGAGGAGAAATTTGTTGAAGATGAACCTTTGATGTACGCTAGCAAGCAGGACACAAAAGATGCTTTTAAAGCACTGTTAAAGTTTGTAAATGTTGAATCCAACTGGACTTGGGAGGAGGCAATGCGAGTAATCATCAATGACAAGAGGTATGAGGCTTGAAGAACTCTTGGAGAGCGTAAATAGGCATTCAATGAGTGCTTGGGCTAAAGGAAGAAGCTGGAGGCTAAGGAAAGGCAAATGAGATTGAAAAAAGCTCGTGAGGAATTCTCGAAAATGTTCGAAGAGTGCGAGGAACTCACTTCATCCACAAGATGGAGTAAAGCTACCACTATGTTTGAGGAAGACGAACAGTTCAAGGCGATAGAGTGACCTGTAGAGCGTGAAGATCTGTTCAAAAGCTATTTGGTGGATCTTTAGAAAAAGAAGGAAAAAGCTCGGGAGGAGCAAAGGAGGATACAAAAGGAACAATTGAAGCAAACTGAACAGAAGAACCGTGATACATTTCAGAACATGATGGAAGAGCGGGTTGTTGCCGAAATACTTATTGCTAAAACTCACTAGTGTAATTATTGCATGAAGGTCAAGGAAATCACTAGAGCTTCTATTTCAAAATACAGATTAATTGGAGAAGAGAGCTTTGACATGGAAATCTTTGCGGACCACATTTTACATTGCAGGAAAAGTAAAAGAAAAGGAACATAAGAGAGAAGAAGAAAACGCCAAGGAGAAAAAAAGAGAGGAAAAAGAAAAGCAGAACGAAAAATAGAAGGCGAAGGAACAGTTTAAGAAGGAAGAAATATTGGCCCAGTTATTGTGATTTCTTAGGGATAAGAAATCTTTCAAGAAGGGGAGATTGTCAAATGTCAAGGCCCTAGGGTTAATACAATAATTGTTGCTCATAATTATTGCACTGTATTTTTTTCTGTTACAACTTGTAACTTCTTCAGTTTACAGTTACAATTGAAAGCAACTTGTAACTTTTAATTACAATTGTAACTGAAAGCTAAAAGGCCTATAAATAGGCCATTACTTGGAGGATGAGGGATATTATATGAAATAAGAGAATTCATTCTCTCTAATTCTCTCTAATTCTCTCTCTCTCTCTCTCAGCCCTTTCTCTCTGTTATTTCTATTCTTTCTATTTCTCTCTCTTTCTCAATCACTCTCCCAGTCGATTTCTTCCAAAATACCTAAGAAAACTTAGGTCAAGTCTAGGAACCTGGCACAATTCAACAAGTTATCGAAGCAAACAAAGGTCTTAAGTTCAGATCTCACTACTAAACCAATACAAATAGGTGTACAAATAGGTGGATGTGTTTAGACCAATTATGCAATGAAGCTTGTCCATACATGAGGGTGCACGTTGAGAGTAAAAATATAATATAAAAGATCAAGTTAGCCTTCTATCTAACAATTTAAACTTTTAAATGAGATCATGGTTAACAATTCAACACAAAAAAATAATAATAATAATAATCAAGATCTTTTTTTTTTAATTTATATAGAGTAGATAACAAATAAAATAAATAAAATTTGTATAAAACACTACTTTTAGTTTTTATCTTCAAAATTTTGGGGAAAAAAAAAATATCAAACAACATTTTAATTTTCATATTGTTCACAAAAAATATTAAGAACTGGAAACAAAAAACTGAAAGCTCTATCAAACAGTCCCAAGCCCCTATAGCAATCTCCAAGTTCATTTCAGATTTATTTCAATGGAACTTTTCTTCTAGGGACTGGAACTTAGTAGAGTGGAGTTATGGCAGGAAAACGTAATCATGCAATTAAAGATTTCCTAGCACAAACATAATAAGCTGAAACCAAAAGACAGTAGAGTTTAGAGTTGGTAAGTGGAAAAGAATTGGCCATTATGCTCCCGAAAATATTTTTATAAGATTCAGTTTTAGAGAGGGAGAAAAGCCTATTGATTTGAAGGGGAGAAAAAATTATATTCATTATTTTTTAGATGTATAAATTTTAAAAGAAAACAGTACCACAAGTATCTTGTATTCTAACAGCATAATTTATAGAATTCTACCTCATCATACCATATTCGAGAACACGTGACCTACCATGTTAACTACGCAAATAGATCACATTCTAGATAACACAAGTTTAGAATTCATTGAGTTTCAATCGTTCAAAAAAATCAGTCTGGTTTTGGAATCTACTAACAGTTTCCTAGTAGACAGACTACTATCTTCTTTAAGAGCAAGTTTATCTTTTTAATAGACAATTGGACAACTTTTGATTAGTCTCTCTTTTTCATTCATCAAAGTCCATATATTTTCTCCAGAAGAGACTCCTAAAAGAGCACTAGAAATATTATAACCTTTTATCCTTGTTATTATGTAGTCCTTGTTTGTTTCGGCAAGCCTTCATAAGAAAGATATTATACAACGGCTTTACTTTTAAATTTTAAGACAATAAACCCTGGCATCATGTACCCTCGAGTCCCTGCATATGAAATTCTGACGTCTTCCTCACTGCCTAGAAACCTAACAAGTCATCAATACTGACTCAACCCAAATTAAGCCTCCGATTTCAAATCTAAGCTTTATTCCATTCCCAATCCTTATTTTAGCTTTTCAATAATAAATCCCATGCTTGATATCAAGTCCACCATCTCTTGACCAGGGGAATTTTATCATGCCATGCCTTACATAACAAATGGTTTTGGCACAAGCCAACTACATCACAAACAGGTAAGAAAGTACTAACAAACAACTACACAAAAGATGATTGCCTTATGTCAGCCAACAAAGAACATAACATAGCCAAAAGGAAATGTTTTATAAACTCAAACAAATTCTATGCATGGAATGACAATTTATGCACAGTTTCACAGCCAGCACTTACAGTAATAAATTTCTTAATAACTGATCAAATAGACATGTTGGACTCATGTGCATGTGCTATCCCAAGATTCAATTGGGAAACAAGTATTTTAGAAATTCAGAAGAGTCCATGTAGCATATAACTATAACTAAGAACGAGACTTACATCATATTCTAAGTAAAGAAGTATTTAAAAATAAAAGTTACCACAACTCTTCTCAAAGCAAAATAAACCACCTTACAACTAACAATTACCCTCGAGTCTTGAACATATCTACAATTCTTCCACTTGCCACCTTTTTTCAAGGTTGAACTTCTACAACAGAAGTTAATATATGCTGCCTTCCCCTTGGTCAACAGAATGATCATCTAATGTCTGAAAAGATGAGAATAGTCTCTTTTCTTGAGGTTCAGCTTCTATGATGATAGATGCTAATATAATGCAGCCTTCCCCTTGGCCAACAAGAAGATCATCCAATGGCTCAAAAAATCGAGATCAGTCTCTTGATTAACAGATAATTGACTTGAAGCATGAAGGATTTGATTTATAATCACCCAAAGACTGCCAAGTAGACAACTTTGGCAAATTTGGATGTCCAGTTATGGGACAGCAGGCCCCTACTTTCTACAGACGGGGACTCCTCCCACATAGGATAAATACTAACATTCTTACTAGCTTAAAACAGCAGTATTTGTTCCATTGCTGATAACTAATTGTCTTTATTGATGAAGATTGTGCACGAGCTTTGGTTTAGTTTGGTGCTTTGGGTATTTCCTAGTAGCATTTCTTGATACTGTGCTCTTACTTAGATCAAGGTGACGCAAATTCAGTAGCAGCAACAAGAAGCACAACTTCACTCCTTTGCTTGATGAGGGTCATGTGCAGGAAGCACAATCCCAGAAGTTCTGGGACTGGAGGAGCCTCCTAATACATAGCAGATTCTTGGTTTGTTGTTCACATGGAGCAAGACCAATCCCTTTAGTTATTTACTGTTTTTTTTCTTTTTTGGAGGGGGGATATATGTCAGTTGGGACTGGCAAGCCCTCTACTATCATTTTCCATCTATTTTTCAAAAGAAGAAACATGCATTACAGAAACGAGACAAAAATCATGTCCAGTTCAAGAAAACAAGACCAGTGTCAGGACTACTGATGGGCCAAAAACCCAGGCAGACAGTAATTATTAGGAGATAAAATATTACCTACACATGGATTTGTATTCTCTCTCCGATACAACAACAACAATCACATGCCTTAATCCTACTACGTGGTGGAAAAATCCTTAATACAACAAAATATATATATCCACATTTTCTAGATCTTATCAGATGGAAAGATAAATGGAAGAAATAGACATAAATATTTGCTTCTAATGCCAAATAAAGCAGAGACAATTTCAGAATTTGACCCAAAAAGATAATTTGGAAATTACCATATACTTCTCATAAGCCATGGTTACGAGCTTGTCAAGAGCACGATGTTCAAATGCCCTATATGATGTCAACACATGCAGATTAGCAAGAAATTTCTCAAAATGTAGAGCAAAAAACTCATAGGTATGCGCAGCTATCAATGGATGGTGAACAAAATGATTACTTTTCTTGATGCTCTCTTGTCTCCATGGCAGAGTTCAACAATTTTCCAAGTAAGGCTTTCTTCTTGCAAACCTAAAATTATCAATTATAATATGAGATAAAATCCCAAGAAAATAAACATAATTGACATAAGAATTTCAAAATGGATGAACTAATACTCCAAAATTGTAGGATTTGCTTCAACTATGGAGTATGGATACCCCAAAATAAATGAGTGTCATTTCCATATCTGACACAATATCAACCACAAATTGTCACATAACCCATCCAAATATATGCCAAACGTGTCAAATGGTGCATCCAATAATCATCACTTGGTTGAAGTTGAGATTACAAAAGAGAAGGTCATGAATGCTCTCTCTCTCTCTCTCTCTCTCTCTCTCTCTCTCTCTCTCTCTCTCTCTCTTCTGTCCTTGTGGAGTAATGTTTAAAGTTATTGATTCAACTATCTTCCATATTTTTATTCAATGTTACTTTCTCAATACTTCTAAAAGTTCTATGGATTAATATTTACAAATAACCTAACAAAATTGTGTAAACACAATTTTTTGTTGTATCCATCATACAAATACCCTCATGTTCTTCAATTTACCATGTCTGAAAACTTTAAATCTACTGGACTTACTAGGACTAAATAAGAACAAGACAAACGGTTTTAATATTCATAAACAGAAGAGAAGACATTGAGAGGTCCACTCGACTGCAAGTCTTCCAGTGTTTGATCTAGAAACGTGGATCCAATTCTTCCTTTGTTAGGGTTTTATCATGTTTATTATATGCAATAGTTAAATATTCCTAGGAACAAAGAAAAATACCAATCATAATTTTGTCCAAAATTGATATATACACAACACAAACGAAAATAAAAACAAAAGGAGAACAAATAGGAAAAACAAATAAAAATATAAAATCTGGAAGTTACAATGACTTCTCCTGGCATGAAGATAATATGCAGAATCCAGAAGCAAGACAGAGAGAGGACTTTGAACTGTAACAACAGAAACTACCTGCTCGTGGTATTTTTCCTCCAGTCTACTGATATCTTCACCAATTTCTTCATCAACAGTCTGGGTTAAATCAGGCTGAATAAAGGAAAAGAAAACCATAAGAATAGATTAGTGCACTCGTAAGGAAAACAGAATTAGCATATCAAGATATATTTCCTACTAATAAAATCCACTCGCATCTCCAGCCCTCTTCAATGAAATGAATGGTAGAGGCAAGCAAAAGAGTAAAAGTGCATGGTTAGATGCATGCACGGCGGCCAGATTTTTGAAAATGGTAAAGGCACAATCAATGGCTCAGCAGTCACTCATACCCAAGATTAACATAGGAAAGAACGTACCACTGGCTCTAGATAAAGCCCAATGCTTTGCATCTCCAGGAGAACTCTTTCATCTAGCGACATGTTACCATACTGAAACTCAGAACAGGCTATCTCAGGTTCTATTGCTTGACCAGAAAGTAAACCATTTTGCAAGGATTCAACATTGGGAATTGTATTTTTCTCTGGTACAACCACCATGTCAGTATCTAGCACACTGCACTCAAGCTCACTATTGGATCTCTCATTGGCAGTTATCCTATAACCATTAAAACCAGTACATTCAGTATGCTGCAAGTTGCCCAATGACTGGTGGTTCAAATCATTAGATTCTGCTGTGTCCAGCTCAAATCCATATCTGTAAACATCAACTTCATGCCCTTCGCTCCCACTGTAATAAAGCTCTTCATTTCCTTCTTCTGAAATTAGAGCTGCAATGAGCCTTTGGCAAAGTGGAATCTCTTTATTTGCCAGTTCAACCTTTTTTGTTTCTTTCGAATCTCCATTGTTTTCAATCAACCCAGATCCATCAGGGGCAGTTTTGGAACTATCAACACATAGAGGCACTGGTGTTGGCACAGTTGACACAAGATTCCCCTGCAACAATAAAAACTGGAGTGCAATTAGAATAGTTCTACTTGAGATGAGAAGAGGCCCCTTTGGCCCAACTAACATGTAAATAATCATTCGAAGTTAGCAATTGTGTAGATATTGCATCCAAACTCAAGACAAAATTGTCAAGGACAGTCCTGAACAGAAGGCCATGATTTTTGAAAGAAGATAGATCTGATATTCAAGATAAATTATTTAAGGGCCTAATACAACTTAATAATCACCAACCCATTTCACTCAAAGCAAAAACTTGGATTATTTAGAAGTCCAAGGAGAAGAAGGTTGGCTAATGAAAAAGTCATAAGGACCAAATTTCAGTACACTCCAATATTAGATACCTTACAATGGGAGAGTTTATGCACAACTACAACAACTCAAAGCCCAGTGTATTGAGCTGACTGAACATATTTTCCATCTTCAAAAAGAAATTGAAACTTATCCGATGATACTTGACAATGACAACTGTGATCATAACACAAAAAACATAAAGTAAACCAGGCTAGAAATACACGGAATGAAAACAGAAATGCACCTAATGAAAGATGACTGTTACACAATTCAAGTAAATAGTTGAGAATTAAAACTGTTAGTTTTCTTTCTTCGTTTTCACGATCAATTGTTTTCAGAAAGTACCTGTACTAATAGCCAATATCCCTATGGAAAAAAAAGCAGATGGAAATCAGCTAGTGAGTTTGTCCAACAAGGTAGTTATAAAAATATTTCCCAAATCATTATATTGAACGTGCTAAAATAACTTGAATCTTTGGGCTAGTTAAAGCCACAAACAGATGATAGTTATAACTAATATAATAATGCACAAACAGCTAAGAAAATGCATCTTATGCAATCTAACAAAAGAACAAGGGCAATTAATCACCTGCTGCTTCAAGTAGTCCATGTCTGCATCTGATATGAAACCAAAGAATGGCTCCATCTGCCTCCAGAATGGGCTGGAAAAGCAATGAGCTGTAAAAACAATCATACCAATAAACACTTATATTTAGATGGATGGATAGATAGATAGGTAGGTAGACAGACAGACACAGAGATAGATAGATAGATAGATAGATATACATATAGAGAGAGAGAGAGATAAAGCCTGACTAAAAACAGTGCCGGGATTACCAATAGCAGCTGCAGCAGCCAATAGCTCGTCATGCCCATTATCTGATCCAACTAAACAAGTAGAGGGAGTGGTTAAAGAACTAGAATAACAAAAACATGGACAGGTTTCATAGTGATTTATAAATCTTCATAGAATAGAAATCGTGAAACTACCATGAAAATCTGTTGCTGCACTGATTGTACTGTTCTTTTGACGTGTATGAGGCTTCCGGTCAGAAAGTCTCCGAGTCGGTGGACGACCTGCTTTGCTGAACAAAATCCCCAAAAAAACGTAAAATAAAAGAAAGACAAAGATGGAGAACATTTACTGGAAACACCCTGAGATTGGGAAAAAGAGAGACTCAACCTTTCGGTCTTGTCAAAACCAAGTTTCATGGTCCTTAGTTGTTTGGCAGTGCCCACATTGCTAAGCCTTTCCACTGCCATTGGCATGAGAGATCTCGAGGAGGTAAAGCCACGCCCACTCCTCCCTTGTCTACGAACACCATCTCCAAGGTCATCCCCATTAACCAACTTATTCTTTCTAGGTTGCAGCACCAAAGTCGAAACCTTCTGAACATCGTGACTGGGTTTCTCATGCACTTCATCATTCTTCTTAACCTTATCCCCAGATTTTATTTCAGCAGCTCCAGACTCCTCACTTTCTGATAATGCAGCGGCTGAGAAAAGGTCACTCTTGGATTTAACTTGTTGTGGAGAATTACTGGGCAAGCGCCTCAGTATGCCACTACCATTTTCATTACCAGCAACATCAGACATAGCATCCAAACCATGGCTCTCATCATTACTTGAAACTATAGGAACAAAATTTGTTCTTCTAGCAGTACGGGAACTCTTTTGTGACCTTTGGCCAGCCCAGTGGGCAACAGGTGGTGATGATGGCCGCATAGATTGTGTTCGTTTACGATTGTTAGATCCAACAGTAGTAGGGACCTTGCTTGTACAATGAGAAGATTCCCAGTCGTTAGACATGGTAGTTCGTTGAACAATTGGTGACAACTTGTGCAAAACATTTGAACCAGATCGTGGTCCGCGGACAGATGAATTCATTTTTGTGTTTGTAGTGGTAGCTGAACCAAAATCTTCCCGGGCATTTGTCCTAGATATTGTGATGATAAAAGATGTGTAAACCCCACATGATCTTAAGCCAC
The DNA here is from genome assembly GCA_036245055.1 of Diospyros kaki. NCBI lineage: Eukaryota > Viridiplantae > Streptophyta > Magnoliopsida > Ericales > Ebenaceae > Diospyros > Diospyros kaki. Next base: position 33,792,155 of record BSEG01000010.1, on the reverse strand, counting down.
TATATCAGACTATAAAATATCATCTCATAAAGCAAAGAATACATTTCAATTGAATTAGACAATTGACATGACACATAAATACATAGTGAGAGGAGAGAAAGAGGAATTATCAAAGACAGATATATACATATATATAGAGAGAGAGAGAGAGAGAAAGGAATCAACAAAGAGCTTCAAATTATGAGATTAAAAAACCAAAAGAAACAAGTGATATGATGTATTTAGGATGGTATGCATACTTGTTCACAGCTTTGAGATTCACCCTTTCTTTATCCAATGCAGCAGGACGATCTCTTCTATCATGGAGAAAGGAACTGTTGTCCTGATCAGCCTTCGAAGATCGCATGCCCAAGCTAGTCGGTTGCAAGATGCCATCAGCTTTACCAGCTCCAACAGCTCCATTAGCAATTCCTGGCCTGCATCAAGAAACATATGAAAATCAGAGAAATTGAGTGATATCTGATACGGGTAAGTCATACCAAGAATTGACAGTTGAACCAAATATTTAGTTAATACTGTGCAAAAGTGGTAAAACTTTATTCAGACATTAATCAATTATTATTTTCCTTGAAAAAATATTTGCCCCAACCAACCTTGAGGCAATAATTTAAAGGTAGGAGTCCTTAATCACGCCATCCTAGATCTTACTTATGCAGCAATACTGTTTCTCTAAAACCAATTCAAAGAAGGTCCATAACTCTCAAAAACTTTCAGTATGACATAGAGAGAAACCAGAAATTTGAAGCCTCAAAATAACTTGGGAAAACTTTAAGGATTGGATACACATGCTAAATCAGAGTACCAAGGACCAGAAACTAACAGCTGATAACAATATTATTGAAATCCATATCTTTTACTTGCTTAAGTTATGTCATGCATCTGGAGCATATCACAAGTATAGAATTCTGTCCAGAGGTGCGGGTCACATACAAAATAATCTAATGTAGTCCTATGAACTTCTATAGACCGACACTAAATGCCAATCTATACAGCAACAACAACACATAGGACAAAAGTACAGGAAAACATAAATAATGATTATAACCAGGTCAAGTTCTTAAGAAAGTCACCGTTCCCAAAGGATGAGGGAAAGGAAAACAAAAGGATAAATCCAAGATGCAACTGCAAAAGAGAGGTGGTGTGCTTTCAACAGAAAACATCTGCAACTCATATGGACTCAAGTCATAATCTCAGCCAACTCCCAACCCTCCGCACCCCAGATCTGCTAATTGAACACATGAACTAATTTTCCGATGATGACAAACTATGAAAAAAGTCAAAGACCAGCCTACAAGAAAATAACTGTCCCTGGACCCTACCCTACCTCTCCACAAAGATGAATGAGGTGACCAATGAAAAGGGAGGACACTATTGCTCACTGAAATTTAACATATGTGAATATGCTAGTAGTCCAAGAATTAGAAGGGGCCTGATGAAGAAGTTACCTAAACCCATGAGAATCATTTAGTCTTGATCGAGCATCAGTAAGAAGTCTTGGTTGCATTCCTTGTTTGGTTTCCCTGTATCCATCAACAGGCTTTGCAGCCACCGTGCTAGGAGAAACATCTGGCTTTATTACAGATCGCTTCTTCTTCATCTTTGACCTTTCCCAGCCATCAACATTGATTGATAATGGTCGATCTTCACACTGAGCTGCAACACTACTAGGAATTCTTAGCACTTCCCTATCTCTATCCACATTCCCAGATGGTCTGGCAGGAGTACTTGCTCGTACATCAGTCTATGTCAATCAAAATTCACATGTCAGTCCTATCTGAAAAGATCTTCATGAAAAGAAAGAAACTGATTATCAGAAGAAGACCGGCATCCTTGAAAACAGTTGAGCTTATCTTAACAAGAATAGAACATATAGGATGTAATGAGAAGGAATAATTAACAGAGGAAAGAAACAAAATGTTATACCATTCTTCAAGAGCTCAAGAAAGGCGCAAATCTACACAAAAGCTACTTCTAACAAAATATATATATATGCCAGAAATCTGAATTGTGTCAATACTAAGTCAGATAAATGTTACGCATAAAGAATACTTTTCCATTTCAAAGCATAGATGTACCACCATCAGAGATTCACTCCAGGAAATATGAAATTATGTTAACAGATATCCATCCCAGATCAGAACATGCAAGCAAATAACTTAGTACAGCAACAGCATGTACTTCCCCCCCCCCCCAAAAAAAACAAAAACCACCACCACATGCGTGCGCGCGTAATATACCTCACCCCCAATGATGTGGGGAAAAAATAGAATAGAATTTCTGAACGAGCAATTCTCCATGTTCGTGACCAAACACTATGTAAATAATGATTGGCAACTGGCACAGAGTAAATTAAGAAAAAGGGACAAAGGAGGAGGAGCAAGAGAGAGAAAAAGCACAAACCTAAACAGGAATCAATCAAATAGAATACAATCTAAAATCCCCCCCCCCACCAAAAAAAAAAATGCAATCACAAACATGAACCAAGGAGCAACATGATTATAAAATCAGTTCAAGTTACAAACCCTGACATCCAGCATAGAAGTCCGGGTCCGCTTGTTGGGAATGGCAATTTTAGTCCTTTCTTCCGACTTTTGAGGATCAAGTTCAAAACCACTTCCAATGGCATGAATTTGGGTTCCCATCTTACCCATGCCTGACCCTAGAACAGCCCGATCAGTAGGAAATATGGAATTGGATCGTTCAGTACACACAAGATCTGATCGGGATCTCTTCCTTGATGGAACACTAGGGAAGCACTTGTTCATTACAGACAAAGCGCTGTTGAAAATCTTCAAACGCTCCCTGTTACATCATAGAAGCTCATCAGCCACTTGCATTTGTGTCTCACATTAAAGAAAAAATGAACAGTTACCTAGCAGCCTTAATGGAGCTTTCACAAAGAACAGTCTTGAGCTGTTTGAGATCCTCTATTGAGGAAGGCAATGGCTTGCCTTTAGAAGAGCCAGATGGAGACTCATCCACTGGAACACCAAAAGCAACACATATGAGCCGATGAATATCCACTTGTCGGATAAATTTGTGGTCTGCAGCCCTTAACTTTGGATCAAACCGCAGGCACTGGAAGAAGTTCACTACGTCTCCTTGTGCTATAGTAGAACTGCTTCTTGACATGCTGGGAAGGGCTGATAAAATTGGGTTCTCCATGTTCTCATGGAAGCTAGCAGATCTGTCCAACAAAGCAGCTGTGTATGATCCACGCTGCACATATAATTTCCTATCTGGGCTGCCAGAAGACATGTCAAACTTACTAGATGCTGCCATAGCACCAGTTTCCACACACCCTCTGCCTTATAACCCCAGTAAACCCAGTGGTGCATGACAATATTGCAGTACAATAGCACATCAATAACACACTTAAATGTCTTGATGAGAATGGCAGAACGGTATACCTGCAAAGGGATATAATGAATTTAAGGGTACAAAAATAAATAAAATTAACTACAAATTGTTACAGAAATCAGGAAAAAATGACTTTGAACCAATGCTGAACAAGACCAGCAGTATTCTATTAACAAATAGGCTAATATCAAAAAAGTTAAGCTGAAAAGTTACAGGCCACAAGCATCAACTCTTTCTACTAGAAGAAGCAAAAAATTTCACCTAAAGCGATTGGAACTTTGTACTGATCAAGTGTTTGAGAATGCAGGATTACATTTGACTTTAAGGACATTGACAAATACAAAAAAGTTGCCAACATGAGACATGAATTCACTGTTCTGCAGACTTGGATGGAATTGAATTCTTTTCTGTCACAACCTAATGATAGGGAGGTTGAGCGGACAGGGCTCTTCAAGGTTTGGAACGCCTACAACTTCAAGTCCTAGTAAAAAACACGACTGATGCACAAGAATGAAATATGGAATGCTCTATCTTACTAACTATGCAGAACATCTTAAACTGGATAGCAGCAAGCCAATCACTTTGGCAAATCCTCATTTCATTTTCAGGACTTCCTCCATTGATCATATCCACTAAGCACAATGTGGTTGCCAAGAAACTATAAAGCATGGATATGGAATGGGTGTGAACATGAGGCATTAGACGGGACAAAATACAATGAGGAGATTGCTAACTTAGAAACAGTTGGAAAAGCTAATACACAAACAGTATAGATTTGTCTATAAATAAATGTATGTTTCATATAAAATACATGTAAATAGTAATTAGAATTTTTTACAGAAAATATTTATTTATAATTTATTATAAATAATGACAATCAATCATTTCATATTCTAGGCATTAAAAGAAATCCAAACAGTACTTCATAATTTTTTTTTAGGAAGATATATTCGTAAATAACTTAAAAGCCCAAGATTCAAAGTTCTTGAAATTTAAAAAAAAAAAATCCAAAAGAGAAGGTACTTCTAAATTTAAATCTATCTTACTCTTTTTCATTAATGATTTCCAACATATTCTTTAAAACTTATAATTTTTTCTAATTTGTTTAAACAAAAGAGATTCATGTTTCTACTATAGAGAAAATGCCCTAATTTTTTGTCTTTAGTGATCAAACGATACACAGCAAGGGTGAGTTTTTAACATATATATCGCTACAGCAGCCACCCCTTAAAAGCAAGCCTAAAAATATGAAGCTGTAAAACTAAGTTTGCTTAGCTGACGTGGGAAAGCTGCATGCCTTACCAAGCATCCAAGAGCACATGAGCTTGATGGATTTTGTTGTCATGCATTGGTTCTACGAAAATAGTGTCAAGTCTAAAAGAATAGTGACATCATTATTAATATACCTCACATCCCATGTCAAGTTGAAAGAAGATCTTGAATTCGTCTTTTTTTTTATATAACAGCACCTGTGTCTACCCTTATCAAACAAAATCAAACCCAAACAAAAGGAACCATGCCTGCACGACTACTTATGCTGACTTGTAGCATGTCTATCCATTGGGAAGCACTTCAAATCAGAGAACCAATTAAGGTAGGTAAGTAGAATCAAATCGATTCGTGCAGATGGCTAGGATAAGCAGTGCCCGCATTATTCCCTTTTGTACTTCAATGGCAACAGCAATCTATTAAGAAGTGCAATAAAGATACTAAAACCAAAAAACAATATAAACAGCCAAACTAGCCAATGACTTTCAACTTTACATCAGAAAGCATTTTGTCATGACATTCATGTATGGTATTCTTAGGACATTCTTCATTGCTCTAATACCTTGACTATTATTTACTACACGTGCAAGTGTACATGAGATACCCACTTACTGTTAGAAGAACAAAATCGTATAGGGCAACACACTTGAGCACTGTTCAAAGGAAACAAGCATGTTCAATAAATAAGCATTTTCAACTGCACGCCTAAGCACCCAAATCCTGTATGACATGACGCGAAGTCAATAAATGAGGATATGAGGAGAAAAAAATCACCATGAAGGCAGAGATTGACATTCAGTTTTCAATAAATAAGTGGTACCTAAACTAGTTAAAACATCATTAATTTTACTACTTATCAAAATTATCATTAACCATGTTTTGCCATAATATTATCAGGTGGCACAAATCCTGAAAAAATGACAACTCAATATCGCAAGGCAATTTGTAAATAAGTTGCATCCAAGGAGTAGTCTTTTTAAGAACACTCGTTATTTTATTCCCTTAATTGTTAATGATTTATGCTCATCGTTTCACCTTCTGTTCTCCTTTTTTCATGGTCGGGGTTGGCATTTCTATCTTCCCCTTGTTACCTTGCTCAGTTCAAAATCTCAAATACCTACCTGATCCCTCTAATTCTGAAAAATCGAGATTTTATCTTTTGTTCCAATTTTTTTTATCTTCTGTTCATCTATATTTCAACAACTTATTTGATCAAACTAACATCAAATTAGGCACTTCATCAGAAAATTAGTTTAGCTGCTGAATGATGCGACCCAATACGACAAAACTCGTTTTGATCAACATTTCACTTCAACTAGCACAGAATTATACACATGCAAACGAGTCTGTCTAATATACAAGCAGACAAATAAGGATACATAAACGCGTCCATAAAATTAAAACCCTAAAGGCTGAATCGACAGAAAAGCAAAGATATACCTGCACTGTAACCGCAAACTACAGCGAATAAATGAAACCCTAACGCAGAATCGACATGATTAAATTAAATTTAAAAATACTAAACAATATATGTACCTTGTATTGCAACTAGGAATAAACAAATACTCGTCCTGCGAATAGAAGCTGAATCGAAGTTGGATTGAATTTTGAGGAATCGAAAGTAAGATTGAAATTTGGGGATTCTGAGATGTGTTTTTTCTTTTTTGAGTTCGGAGCTCGAAATCGAAGGTTCCGTGGGGGACGAAATCGCCCGGTGTGTTATGATCGGCAACGTGTTGGCTTTAGTTCAAAGTACTCTTGTGCCCCTCCCCTGTGTCGCCAAGGAATCGAGGATTTCGTTTCTAAACAGGGGCATTTCTGGAACATGTGCGCTTAGTCGGCTTTCAACGGCTTCGAATTTTATTTTGTTCTTTTTTCGTGTCATTTTTTTTTGCCTCAAAATACAAATTTTAGCCAAACCAAAAAGCTGGCTCCTAATTAATTATCGAACATATAATTTTTATAAAAAAATTATTATTTAATATCCAATTTTGATTGGCCATCCAAAGCCCAAATACATGTGATAGTGCATGGACAATAATCTAGTATCATTGTAGTAATAATATACTAATAAGATTAATAAGTTTTGGGGTGTCAATTTTAAAGTATCATAAATTTTTATTTTTTTTTTTTACTTTCGTTCTTCCATTTTTTTGTTTCAAACCGTTTTTTGAATTCTTTCGTCTTTTTCTTGATTTTAGATTTCATCTAATTATTCATTTAACTGATGGAATGATTTCTATTGGAATTTTCATTGAAATTCACATAAATAAGACAAATTTAATATATTTTTAATTAATATAATTAGTCAATATCTAACATCATACATACATGTATTTCTCTCATCATGTAGATCAACTATTTTAGAATATTTTATCAAAATATTTATAAGAGTTGCCTTATAGCCATTAAATTATATAGATTTAATTCAATTATTCATTTCCTAACCAACCCCTCTTCCAATTTTTTTGTAAATTATTCTCTGCCTTTTTCTTTATCATTATCCCACATGGATATAATAGAAATGGACAATTTGATGTCCCTGTGATCACATACTCTTGTTATAATATATCAAATTTCAAAATAAATAAATTAATAATGTTATTATAAAATTTTAATAAAATAGTATTAGATTCATAAATAATATAGAAATATTAATCGACTTGTAATTCTTTTTAAGTTGCCAATCATATCTTATTTAATTTTATAAATAAAGTAGTAGGAAATTTTATTCAAATCCGTCATTATTGCTCTTCAGAGTCACTCCCACCAAAATTTTCCTACATCTTTTAAAAATCATATTTTACCCTTCACTATCCACAACTACAATTATCTTCCTTCTCTTTTAGTCCCCACAGTCATAGTCGCAGCCACTAATCTGCTCTATCTCTCTTTCTCTTTCAATGCATCTATCTTTTTCTCTTTCTCTCTCACACTCATCTCTCCATCCCTCTTTGTGTCTTTCAAATACACATACAAATATGTATATATATACACACATGAAAACGTATGGTCGCGGCCATAGAACCCTGGTTCCCGACTACTGACAGTTGAGAACTCTTGGGTTTCCCGACCCCATGGGTCGGGAACATGTGTTTTTTTATTATTTTAATTAAAAAAATTATTCTAATAAAATAAAAAATAAAATTTTAAAAAAAGAATACAAATAAATATTTTTTTTTTAAATATATGTATCTTTAAGTAATTTAATAAGATAAATTAATTAATTTTAAATTTTTTTAAGTATCAAAAATTCATTTAAAATTTAAAATTAGTTAATTTATAATTATTTAAAATGCAAATATTTAAATAAATATATATATCTGTGTGTGTATTCGGATGAGAGAGAGAGATAGGTGTTATATATCTATGTGTGTATTCGAGGGACACAAAGAGAAATGGAGTAGATGGATAGCTATGGGGAGTAAAAAGAGAAGGAAGATGGTGTGGTTACGAGTGGTTGTGAAGGGTAAAATAGAATTTTTGAAAGATAGTAGGGAAATTTTGGCGAGAGTAACGGTAAAGAGCAATAGTATGTCTAATTTTATTTTTTTAATAATAAAATTATTTTATAAAAAAAAAAAAGACAAACATGTGTAATAGTATAAAATTATGCCTTGAGCACCCCCAAAAAAAAAACGTTCTGCATGAATTCATTTTCAGAAAGAGTTTTTTGAACACCTCGTTCAATGAATTGAATTTATTTTTAATTGAATATTTTTGCTTGGCATGGCACGTGTTATCAAATGATTTTAAGTTATTAATGTTTTATCATAACATAATTAAATTTGGGATAAATTAATAGTATATCTCGTAAATTTTGGATTTTTATTTAGATATTATCTAAATTTTATATTTTATCAAATAATTTTTTTAACTTTTTTGAATTAAACATGTCCCTCATTCGTTACTAACGGTATTAAATAAATTAACCAACAGTCATCTCTGAAACTTTATTTTTTTAATAAAATTTTCAAAATTAACTACAACACTTCATCTATACAAAATAATATTAATTAAATTAATTTAAATTCAAATTATTCGTAATTGCAATTTAATTGATGTTGTTTGTTATAAAAGTGATATCATGACTATTTTAGAAAAATGCAAGAATCAATTTGATAAAAAAAATGTAAAGAATGTCTGAACCAAAGAGTTTGTGTTTTCTTTACTTTTCAATTTTTAATTTTTAATTTTGAATTCATTTTTAATTTTCTGTTTTGAAAAACTATTTATCATTTTTAGAAAAATAGTTTTTAAAAATATTTTTTAAAAACTATTTATCATTTTCTGAACCAAAGAATGTCTGTTTTTAAAAAATTGAAAATACGTTCTCTTTATCATTTTGAAAAACTATTTTTCAAAATAGAAAATTAGAAAATGCGTTCTCTTTATCATTTTGAAAATAATTTTTTAATAATATTTTATACAAAAAAAAATTAATTATTCAGTAAATTAGAAATATTTAATGTTAATATATTATTAAAAAAATATATACTATAAAGTTAATGAATTTTGTAATATTTTGTTCCATTACAATAGTGAAATATGAATAAATACATAAATAAATTTATTTTGACTTTAGAGTTTGTCTTGAATGAAAACACTCAAAACAACTTTTTGTTGTTTTGAGTTTTCTTTACAATATTTTTTTTTGTTTTCAAAAATACATTTTTAAAAATAGTAAAGAGAACGCGTTTTCATTATTTTAGAAAATTAAAAACTAAAAATGACTTGAAAATAACAAAGAGAACGTAACCTTAAATTTTGGTCAATTTTCTAATATGGATGTGTTGCTTAAACTGAAAAATTTTAATGACATGATAGATATAAAATTTATATGATATTCAAAACAAATCTTCAAAATTTTATGAATCTACGACGAGTTTACCCTTCAAATTGTTATGTTTATCATATAATAAATTATAATTATTTTATTTTGTATTTTCTAAATATAACTTGTAGAAAATAATTATAAAGTATTGTCATTTTTAAAAAAGTTAAGTGAATTGTAAATAATTCTTTATTTTTTTGTGAATAAAAATTGGAATTTTTTGTATAAAAATATCAGAATATATTAAACTCTATTAATTTTTTAAATTAATCAAAAGTAAGCATTTGCTTAAGAATTAACAAAATAAAATTATATTAAATTGGAATATTTAAAAATATACACACAAAAATAATTTAAATAATTTAAATGATTTTTTTATTTTCTCATTTCCATTGTTCAAATTAATTCATAGTATTTAAATAAAGTGAAAAAAATTATGTAATTTTATGAATGTAGGTAAATAAGTTAATTTAAGATCATTTAAATGAATAAATAATTCACACTTTTTAATGAAACTGACTCTTTACTTAGTAAATTTGTATTTACAATATTTGATTTATCTTGATAGTATCTCATTTCAATAAATAATCATTAATATTTAATTTATCTTAATAAATATAATTATTTAATGTTTAATGGTACTTGATAAATAAGCATGCCACTCAGGCTAATATTTAAATTATAATAGTTGATATTTATTATAAACAATTATAAAAAATGCAATTCAAATTGAGCCATGATAACAAATTATGTAAATAGCGATTTATATTTATTAATTAACTAGTGAAAGGGCCAACACAATCCACTAAAAGACAAGGGAAAAAAAAATAATAGAAGGCTTCTTTTTGTCTGGCAAAATCAATCCACTACTAATTTGTAGGAGTATTTGGTTGTTCTTTTGTGAATGTTCCAACCTTGGACTTCACATAGCCTCTCAATCTCATAGGTTAATATAGTGATCATTAATCATGATATATGAAAATATAATAATTATTAATATTTGTTCTTACAAGACCAAATAGCAACCCAAACATACCCTAATTTACTATACAGACTAACATGATAAAATATGCTAAATGTAAAAAGTAGTGAAATCGAAAATTTGTATTTGGGTGGACATTAAATAGTAAAAGAAAATTTAAAATAATATAATATTAAAGAAAATATATCAATAAATTATTACAATTGTTCTCGACACATTTTCATATTTTGATAATGTCGCATAATGACATTATTATCAATTTCATTAAATATATCATTTTCAATATGTACAACTAAACTGTCATTCAACTATTGATTTCCTATTCAATTGCATAATCAGGTCTTGACAAGTTTCATAATAAAAAATATTCTTTCTACGATAATAGTAATAATATGATGAATTAATGCTAGTGTCATAAGTCTGTAAACTAATGAATACATATTATTTTTCTTTCTTGCTACCAAATTCTGTGCAATATCACTTAGGGTACATTTGATAGAGATGAAAAATGAGAGTAGAATTCATTTTCCATCTACATTTCAGGAAATTTTATCAAATAGCTTTTCAATTCCATGGAATTCGAATTCCATTTTAGTTTGGCTGCGTTCTCTTTACTTTTCAATTTTCAGTTTTGAGTTTTGAATTTATTTTCAATTTTCTGTTTTGCTAGTTTATTTTTAGAAAATTGAAAACACGTTCTCTTTGTCATTTGAAAAACTATTTCTCAAAACAGAAAATTAGAAAATGCGTTCTCTTTGAAATTTTGAAAATAAATTTTTAATAATATTTTATACAAAAAAAATTGATTATTCAGTAAATTATAAATATTTAATGTTAATATATTATTAAAAAAATATATACATTTTAAAGTTAATGAATTTTGTAATATTTTTTTCCATTATAATAGTAAAATATGAATAAATACATAAATAAATGTGTTTTGAATTTAGAGTTTGTTTTAAATAAAAACACTCAAAATAACTTTTTGTTGTTTTGAGTTTTCTTTATAATTTTTTTTTATTTTTAAAAATACATTTTTAAAAACAATAAAGAGAACGCGTTTTCATTATTTTAAAAAATTGAAAACTAAAAATGACTTGAAATAACAAAGAGAACACAACCGAATATTTTCCTTTAAATTAAGGAATTGGAATTCCTAGGGGTTGGGGTGAGAATTGGAATTCTATGAAATTGGAATTTCACCCTCATTTTCCACCTCTATCAAACGCACCCTTAGATCTCGTAGTTCTTCAAAATTATTGTCAATACGCACATCAATAGTATATGTTTCAAGTATATCATCAAATGCCAAGAGATCTATTGGTGAACAATCTTCAGGATAATACTCATCAAATTGAATTAATTTGTTGTTCTCAAAAGCAGATAATGAATTACCTGGACACAAGCATGCTACACAAAGGCACAAGTCACTATTTACCTTCGAAAATTAATCATTTAACTCCTAAAGTTGCATATCAATGACTGCATAAAAGAAATTCACTCGTAAGTGATGCAAAATTTTATTTCTAGAGTGTTAAGCCGTGAACGAGTTGAAGGTCTATACATATCATCCACGTTGGAAACATCAATATTGTGCTTCTGACATAAATAATAAACTGTTTCCAAACAAGAATCACATCCATTATCTCTCATTGCTTGAAACTATTCTTTACAAATTTTCACCAATTTCATAACATTGTCAATATCTTAATATTTCTTTTGTAGTGCCTTTAGCAATTCATTTGACATTACTAAAATATTTTTCATGAGATGTATACTAAATGCAAAGTCAAATATTAGTATTAAACTCAACAAATTACATGTTTTATCTATTTCCCCATAATTTGGAACATTATTAACAATCATTTCAAGGACGTCAATTGTAGGTGAAAACATGTAAATCAAGTTCAATAAAGAACTATAGTGAGAGCATATACCATCGGAATGCTTAAGAGTAATTTGTTGATTAAAGCCCCCTCCACTTGATATTTCACCATGATTGAGTGCTTTAAGAATTTTGAGTTTTTATTTTTCTCTAAGAAGATCAATTACATCATTTAGTTGATCCTCCAATAACATTCACAACCTTATCAACCAAATCAAATAATGCTTCAATCTTTACATGTTTGTTTGTCATAACTATAAGAGATAGTTAAAGTTGATAAACAAAGCAATAAATATAAAAATCACTTGGGTTCTCCTTTAAAATAAGTGTTTTGAGACCATTGAACTCACATTTCATATTGCTAACTGTAAGGGCCCACTCCCGAATGTGCCCACTAGCATAGGACATTCGAAAGGAGGTCATCACAAAGATGATATAGAACAATTTCTCATAATAAACACACACATTTATCTATTTTCACGCAGCGGAATATCAATAACATTTGTTACAAACCAATGTTTGATATGTCTGGGCTCTAAGGCCATACAAACTAATTGAGACTCTCATGCAAAATAACAAATTAAAATCTCATCAATCTATCTCACCAAAATGCAACTAGGATCTCCGAGTTGAGTGCCTCTGTACACCACTACCCTTGAGTTGTAGTCCCACTGGACTCACCCTTAATGACTGCTTTACCCTTACCTGGAATGGCATAAGAAGATCAAGTGAGCCACAAGGCTCAGCAAGTTCTAGTACAAATGAGTAGTATAAGAAAAGAGAAATCATAATGACACCTAGAGGAATGTACAACGACTTCATATCAATATTCAATTATATAAGTCAGGAAATCATATCTCATAGAATTATAAATTTCTTTTTTTTTATTCATGTATAATCATACAAGTGCATACATCATAAGTATAAATCCCATAGGCTCATAAGTCACGATGCAAAATATGCATTAATCATCATATCAATAAATCAGCACATAACGTATCGAGCACAACCTGCCGGGCTATGGCCACCTCGTCCCGCGTCAGGCACTCCTAGGGTACCCTTTATCTCCGCGCAAAATAATAAGTGCGCTAAGAACATATATATGAGTATCATGTACATGTATGCATCATGTATGCATTTACCAGCAATGTAAAATTTAAATTCTCGTTCTCAATATACATTTAATACCATTGAAGAATGTTATGGCAAAAAATGTTATTTTTTTCACCATACAATCGCTCTAATACATTAAGTAATTGTTTAATTAATATTAATAAAAAATTTCGGATGGGTACTGTAGCGGTGTACTGTAGCGAGGTACTATACGGATACGGTATGGTACTGTAGCAAGATACTGTATGTATACTATACAGATACGGTATTATACTATAACGAGATACTATATGGTATTGTATCGAGATACTGTATAGGTACTGTATTGAGATACTGTATAGGTACTGTATCGAGATATTGTATAGGTACTGTATTGAGATATTGTATAGGTATTGTATGGTACTGTATCGATATATTGTATATGTATTGTATTGAGATATAGTATAGGTACTGTATGGTACTGTATCGAGATACTGTATAGGTACTGTAGCATCCGAATTTTTCACACATTAACTTGATATTTTTTTTTTCACAATTTCATGGGACTTTCAGTTATAAACATTAATTATCCAAACATCATTCACATATATGATATACCAATAAATACACTACAATGAGCAATGAAAGTGAATAAACTCTCACCACAATGGAGGTGAAAAATGCCATTCACAGAAAAATATTGGGGTGAATCAAACCCTTTTTCTTGAGACATCAAATAGACTCACAATATTTAGAGATTTTATACTATGTAAATACAAAAAATAATTTATAGAGATGCTACACATGGAAGGGGAGAAAAATAAAAGAAGAAGAAGGATACTTGCCTGAGGATGAATAAATCAAGATGAAGCACCCGCACAGAAGCTCCAATTGCCACAGAAAATTTAACAGAATAGAAGCAGTAGAATGCGTAGGAGAAGGAGAAGAAGAAGAAGAATAATAGAATAAGAAGAAGAAGAAGAAGAAGTCGTAAGGGAGAAGAAGAAAATGAGATAAAGAAAAAGAAAAAGAAGGTGTAAAAGGAGAAGTGAAAGGAGAAAGTAGGAGTTAAAGGAAAAAGAAGAAGTAAAAAGGAGAAGTGAAAGAAGAAAGGATAAGTAAAAGAGGGAGTGAAAAATAAAGAAGAAAGTGAAAGAAGAAAAAGAAAGGGGGTGTTTAAATTTTGTTATTATTATTTGTTATTATTATTATTATTTTATTTATTATTATTATTTATTCATTTATTATTTATTTTTATTTTATTATTATTATTATATTTTATTTTATTATTTTTTTTGTGTTGTATTGGGCTTAAGCCCAAATAAATGGCCCATCTTCTATTTTTTTTTTTAAAGGCCCAAGCCCAACTCTTAGCCCACTTGCCTTAATTAATTGAAGCCCAACTCATTATCCCATCCATTTAATTTAAACCCATACATACAAACCCATAGATCTATCTCAACATTAAGAATCAAATTTGCTCAATTTATATAATAATTAAAATAAATTAATACATTATTCTAAAATTCTAGACCCAATAACGAGTCGTTACACTAACCCCATCATAACCTTGACCTCTCAAACTAGATATACTCAATTTGTAGTTAGAGAACAAATGATCAATAGCATCCTTAAGTGAGAAAGCTATGGTACTGGAAACATACTCGATATTTATAAAATGTTAAACTACACATCCCTTATCTTTCACATAACACAAACACAATAGATATTTGTTACTCAACTGAGATGTCACGAGATTCATCAACTAAAATATAAAACAACGCATCATCAATCTCGTTGATAATGACATTTATTATTTCAAAAGCAGTAACACTTATAATATATTTTTGAATGTCAAGTGATATCAGTTTGAGATTTTTATGAGTATTTTTGAAAATAATGGCCTTCATATCATCATTATGATATGCCAAAAAGTGCAACAGTTCGAGAAAATTCGCTTGATTATTTGAATCTTCAAATTTATCATGTTTATGAAATGCAAGTCCCTGTCATAAAAGAAATCGAACACAATCTATTTATGCACTCAAACAAATTCGGTAGTCATTTTGTGTTTGTTGTGATTGCTTCAAGAAAATTGTCTTAACATTTTTCACTTGATTTACAAAGGCTTCAAACTTAATTCAAGTTTTATTATGTGAACTATTGTGACTTCCAACATACTCCTAAAGTTTTTATTTCATTTTCCAATTTGAGAATCCCCTCTCAACAAAAGTGTCATTACCTCTTTCTTCCACACTTAGTTGGAAAAGATAACAATAGAAACAAAATGTTGCATCTTTCTTAATGCTATATTTCAACCAAGAAGAAAATTCATTAAACCAAGAAGTTTGGAAATGTCTCAATGATGCTTTTCCAATTTTTCTCTGTGAAAAATTATGCTTACAAGGTTGACAAGGACTCAATTGTATCTATGCTATTCAAATTTCATCTCGAATATTAACATTATATTTCATAATTGGAATTCATACTCTAGGATCTGTAGGAAGTTGAGTAACATTAATTTTATTATGAATATCTTCATCTCGAATATCCATTTCAATTTGAATATCTCTTTCATCATCAATTTCACTTTGATCCCAAACAACATTACTTTTCACACAAATATCACTTTCTTGTCAAACAACATTAATTTCACTTTGATCCTGAGTAACATTAGATTGATTTATTGATATTTTGCTCTTCAATAGAAAATGGAGCTGTCATTTTGAAATATCTCTCCATAACTATTGGACACCTTTTGAAATATCCCTCCTTTTTGGAACACTTGTCGTTAACATTCATGAGAATTTTCTTTTGATTTATGCAACCATAGTCCATTTGGTATGTCTATTTGAACATATAATTTTTTCCTATGTTGTGTTGAAAGTTTAATACTCTCTCTTATGTTGAGTATAAAGACAATTACTACAATTAGGGAAGAAAAATAATTTATGAAATGTCTACTCTTAAAAGATGTGAGAGTTGAGACATAATGGGACCCTAAAGAATAGCTATTCTGATTTGTCTGTTTCAGTAAATACTAAATACTGTCAAATATGGGATATAACAACTGATTGCATAGTGCATACATTACAAGCATTTTAGTTAGTTTTTATCCATACATTGGTAAATGTAAACTAATATTGTATCCTATAAAACACAAAAGCAGCTCATAAATGAGAAAACCGAAACTTGAACTCAATATTAAACTGCTACAAGAGTCAATAATCAAATTTATAGAAATGATATGCCATTTGATTCCAACGGAAAACAAAGATTCAGAAACCAGAGAAACAAACACAGAGCATAAAAAACAACCTGCTTGTTATTGTTTTCGGCAAGCGAAGAAGACGAATATTGAAGAAAAATGACTGCAACAGTCAACAACTTTCGAAGAAGATGAAGATTGTAGAAGAAAGACTGCAACAATCAACAATTTTCTCAAAAGTCAAATATGGACAAGGGCCCCATCTTTCTCTTTCAATCTTTCTCACAAGCTTCCATAAGAAACACTTTCTTTTTCAAATTTTCTCTTTTGTCATGTCAAAGTTTCTTTGAGAAGATTTTTTTAATACTATATATATATATTGTTAGATTTGAATAGCAATGGCACTAACACCAAGAGGGGGGGTGAATTGGGTTGTTTTAAAAATTTGATTGAACTTGAAAATCCTTTTAATGAAAAATGTGATTTTAGTGAAAGTGAGGATTAATGAAATGCTTGAAACAATGAATGAAACAAATAGCTCAAGCATATAAGAGACACAACGATATATAGTGGTTCGGCTTAAACCAAGTCTACTCCACTACCTTAGCTTCTCACTAAGGATTTTTCAATCAATCCACTAAAAACCTCATATCTCTTCGGATAGGCCCTCTAGCAACAAGCTAGGAAATACAACCTCTTGCTTCAACAAGCAAGTCCTCTAGCACAACAAACTAGGTATTCAACCCCTTGCTTCAATAAGCAAGTCCTCTAGCACAACAAGCTAGGAATCAAAATCCTTCTACAAGCAATGTAGTCTCTCTAGCAAAACAAGCTAAGAAAATTACAAAGAGATATAAGATAGGAGAGGATATGAGAAACAATATTCTCAGTTACAAACTCTCTTAAATATGAATACAAGGCTTGATAATAAATTTAACAAAATGAATACAAAGCCTTGAAATGAGAGCGAATTTACCAATGAAGCACAACCATGATCTTGGCACTTGGGAGCTTGTAATGTAATCTCTTGGTTAGCTTGAATCATCCATTTGACTTGTATTTATAGTCTCTTGAAAGCCCATTGACGAATCTTGCCGTTGGTAGTGGGAAAGCCACTTTGAGTGAGTGGTAAAACTAGTCGTTGGGGGTTTCTGTGACACAAACGGTTAACAGATGCAAAGCATCGGTCGACAGATTAGCAAATTTTTAAAATCCGATCGACAGATCATCTGAGCCGGTCGACAGTTTCTTGTGCACGCATTCTGCCGGTCGACAGATGCATAGGCATCGGTCGACAGATGGTTGAAGTATCACGAAATGACATTCTGTCGGTCGACAGATGCAAGAGCATCAGTCAAGTAAATGTCCTCATTTTGTTTTATTTATATTTTACCTTCCATTTACTTTAATACATAAATGTAAATAAGAAAGTACCCCCCATTTGGATTCAATAAAAATATCTAAAAAATCAAAATCCATAAGAATAAAAAAATAGAATTTGGGTTTTAGTACAAACTTAGGATTTTGCGATTTTACCACCTTCAAGATATACACTTTCCATTTCTTGAAAAATTCGTTAAAAATCGTTTTAGCACTAATGAATGATAGATATCAAATTACCGGGAGTTTGTTTTCTAAAAAGAAAACTCTTTCTTATACTTCTCATTATAAGGTGCTAATCTCCCAGACTTAGAAAAATTTTGAGACGTTATCAAAACAAGTTTCAAAACATGATGCATGAACTAAAGGATTTTTCATACGTTTAAATTTCAAACCAAAACCTTTCATGCATGCTTCAAAATATGAAAACTTATTTTGAAATATGAGATTAACATAAATGATTTTCATACTTAAGATTGGATTTTCATCAAACACATTTATGTTCAAGTTGGTCTTTTGTCTTAGAACAATTTTAGCTCTATGTTGACCAACAACTTCAAAGCTATTTTGAAAATCATTTTAGAAGATTCTTTTAAGACTAAATACTTGACTTTCCAAATCTCCAACTAATATCGAAAATCATAAATCATTTTGGTTTTCATTTTAACAAAGGTACTTGAAATTGATTTTGGTTGAAAATCATAAACTTGACTCATGACTTGAGGATAGAACAAAGTATTGTTTTTCATCATCAAAACTAAACACAAAGGTAGAACATCATATATATCATTTCTTTGGAGACAAGTAATAATGTATGAATATATATATATATATACACACACACAAAATAGAAGGAGATAGTGTCTGTTATTTCTTATTTTTTTAATAATTAAATTTTAACTAACCTAAAAAAATTAAAAATTCAAGGTGGCCCTTGCCCATATGTGACTCCGTCACTAAATGCAAATATATATGATACTCAATTAGAACATGTAAACTAAATAATTTAAACATGCACTTTACTTACAAGTTATTCCCATTTAGTCATTTATGGCTAGCTTCTTAAACTTAGCTTATTTCACACAATAACCTGAGCATTTGTTACTCAAAATGGAGATGCATGAGTAGGGTTTTTATTTTATCTTTCAAGTTTTTGATACAGTGGCTAAAATCAATCATAAATGACAATGTCAACGGCCTTTAACAAAACCAATATAAATTAACAATGAAAAAATAAATGATAATCCTATCCTAATAATAATGTGTGTATTAAAAGACAACTCATAAATAACATAATTGCACAATTATTAAAGCCAAACTTAAGAGGAAAAAGTATAATCTTGAATATATAGAATGCATGAAATTTATCAAAGCTCTTGAGAATTTTGTGTTGTCACATATCATGGAAAGAATCTCCAAATGAGAATAAATCCACAACAAGCTATTTGGAAGACCTACATCTAATGCATAATGCTTATATTTCAAAAAATGAACATTGAATGCCAAATCCTTGACATTAAGGAAGGGATAGCCAAGCTTTCTTGTGTTTCATTTAGAATAACATAATTCATTACCAAAGAAATCGTTAGATTTATGCTGACAATACTATAAAAATTTGATGAGATTGAAAATATTAAGCCAACACGAAATTAACGATTAATAATACCTCATAGAAATAGTATCAAAAGTATCAAAACATTCGAGTGATAAAATCTATTGCACTAGTTGATGAATGGTAGGTACACACATGCTCCATAATTTGTGTGGACACTATCAATTTGTTTGAGTTTTATTCTTAAGAACATACTCCTTAGGTAGAATTTTTAACACATTAGCTACAACATTGCAAGGGTCAATACACACAATGCCTAATATCCATCATTTACAACTAGGACTACTGGGTATCTAATCTCATTTACTCATTTAGCTTTCATCTCTTAATGTCAATGTCAGCCTATAAAGTGCATTCACCGTTGGTGTTTATTTTAATGTCTACGTATTTCATCGCTTCACTATAATTTTTCTTTTCCCCTATCATACTATGCAAACCACAACTAATTAAACATATGATATACTTTGTATTAATCTTTCAAATAGTTATATATGAATGTTGCTTAGAAAAATACCCAAGAGAGGGGGTTAAATTGGGTTTTTTAAAAATTAATCATTTTACCTCTTTTGAAAACTCTTAAATTTGTGATTTTAATATGTGGCAATTGTAGTAGAATTGAAATCAATAAAATCACACAATTACACAGAACAAGAGAAATTTATAGAGCTTTTGTAATACCCGGTATTATATGGTGATGGAAAATAAATAATTTCCAGTGATTTGAAAGGACCTTGGGTGGTTCGAAAAGCTTGAAAGTCGGTTTCAAAAATTTAATTAATAAAAATTGTCAAATCGACGGCAGAGAATGTCCCGGGATTTGGATGTCCAGGGAAGAGGGTTTGAGATTTGTGAGCGTCTCGAGGTAAGGATAATGACGTTGGAAATAGTCCGACCGGGAATAAGTTTCGAAATAAATTCTGTATAAGCCTGAATGAGTGTCAATATCGAATGGTCGTAATGGACTTTCGAGAAACTAAGGAGACCTTATGGGTGGTCCAGCTTTGTGAGTAGGGCAACGCTAAGGTGTTTTTGAATGGAATAAAGGTCCCATGCAAGTGCAGGGATAAAATCAGTATTTTCAAGTAAAAGCCGGATATTAATTTTCGAAGAAATCGAGTTTGGGAGTGGTTTGATGATAATTAATTAAAGCTTGAAGGGTTCAAGTGCAATAAATAAAATTTCTAAGTGAAATTAAGGAAATTTCAAGTGGAATTAAGGAATTTTTTGGAGGGTTAATGTGTAATATATGATATATACATATACATATATATACAGGGGTGTGTGAGCTTGGGGAAGAGGCTTCCTTAAAGCTTCCTCTCGTGTTTTGTCTATGTAATTTGAAAATAAAGAGAGTGAGGGAGAGAGCCGAAGGCAAAGGGAGATCGCGAGAGAGAAAGAAAGAGATTGTGAGATATCGGGAAAGAGTTAGTGGTCGAGGTGGCTGGCTGAGGGCTGGCCGACAGCAGCTGCAGCGACCATGGCCAATGGAAGCAACAACAGGCGAAGCTCGAGCAACGTGAGCAGCTATGATGGCAGCATGCGTGGAGGCGCAAGAAACAGGTGGTGGTCGCGGCGTTTAGGCGACGGAGTTAGTCACCAGAAATGGCTGCGCACAGCAGTGGCTTTGTGCGTTTGGGCCTGTGATGGCTGGAGGTGCGGGAGGTCGCAGTAGTGGCTGTGGTGGAGGCCGCTGTACGTGGCGGAGTTGGAGCGTCCGATGGTGTCGTGAACGACAACTGGCAGAGCCAGCGGCGGAGGCAGGCGGTGTGCGCAGGCGTTGTGCGCGCGCGGGAAAGGGAGGAAGAAGATGATGAATAGGAAGAAGGAAAAAAAATAGAAAAGAAAAAGAAACAAATAAAAATATAAAAGAAAGCTGGAAAAATGAGAAAATTTGGGGAAAATGCTGAAAAATTTCATAAAAATATGAAAAAATTTTGAAAAATATTTTGGGGCTTAAAGAGCATGTCAGAGGCTCGAAAATGGGATTTTGAGCGCAAGTGACAACTTGCGTTAATTTATGTTGTTGGGTTTTGTGATTTCATCTAGGGTCGATCGTGGAAGCGGTGATCCTAGAGGAGTTCGAAGTTCGGGCTAGCGTTCTCGCCCGTGGTAGAGAAGAGGCATCAAGCTAGGTAAGGGATGACCCCAAGTGGTGGTGGTCTAGCTTGCATTTGTAAGTGTTTCTTTATGAGTTGCATGTAGTGGTCAACATTGCATAATTTGTGTTCTAGTATACCTATGGCCATATGGAAAACTATTGTTGTGGGAAAGGTTGGTTGATGCCTAAAACTATGGAGGTTATGAAGGCATTGAAGACTACTCATGTTGCACTGCATTTTTGCATTGCATGTCCTCTTATGTTTCATTTACTTATGCATTGCACCCTTATTGAGTCGTTATAACTCACGAGATTTTACCTCATGTGTAGATGTTGCAAGTCCGGGATACCAGCAGGGATAGTGTCGGGAGGTTGATGTGGCGACTAGCAATGTTGCTGAGTTGTATGTTATGCATTTATTATGTATGTAATTTTGATTGTGAATGTAAATGTTGTTGAGTGATTGATGTATCTAGTTGTTGTAATCACCATAGTGTGATAGGTGTTTGTGAGATTGCTCAATGTATATGAGTTTAGTTAGTGGAGCCGAGTCTCGGATCAGGTAAGGTTTAAAGGTATGTTCCCATAAATCTCAATACTTAGCGAAGTGTTTGTTATGCTAGTTTTGTACCTGGGTCACATTTGGCTTGTTGTGAGGCGAGCTGGAGAAAGGTGAAGCTCACTCGAGTTTCGGGTCCCGTTTCGCTGTGTTTCTTACCTATGTTTGGGACGGAATTCTCAAGTGGAGCGAAGGGAATGATGAAGCCTAGTGCCTACTTAGGGTGTTTTCCATTGAAACATAGTCCAACCCTTTAGTTGATGGTTCTTGTGTGAGTAATCCAGTTGATTATTCACAAGTGGCGCCTGCAGGTAGGAGTCGGTTGTTACAGCTTCGGGTCTAAAGAGATCCTCTATCTCAAGATTTAACTTGAGATTCCATTAAGGAGAATCAATATTATATTTTAGTTGGAGCTATAACCAACATACAATCCCCAGTCTAAACAAGAACCACTAGCACACTACTAGCAAATACAATCCCTTCATACAATAAGTGAGTAAAAATAACAAATTTACAACCAGAGACAATTACAAACAAGTTACCAATGATTGAGAATTTCACCAACCAGTACACTTCTAACAATTCGAACATTCTCACTCTTATTTGAATGCTCTATCAATTTTGTTCTACTTTGAGTCTCCATGCTTATCATATATATATACATCTTCCAAACACATTAGTCATTAAAAAAATGGTTAATATGAAGTTTTAAATTCAAAAAATGTTTAGACTTTTTCAAACAATAAGAAAATATTATCACCTTTAATTAAAAAAAAAATTACTTTTTGCATGAGAAATCAAGATTTGAAAATTCAAATATAAAGTCTTGAGATATAAATGATTAAAATAAGAAAACATGCCTAAAGCAATTCTCATTTAATTTAAAATAAATTTACTTTTTGCATGAGTAAGAGAAAACGTGTCTAAAAATAATTCTCTTTTAATTTAAGATTTGAAAATTCAATTATAAACTTTTGAGACATAAGTGAATAAAACACAAAAACATGTGTAAAAACAATTATCATTTAATTCAAAATAAATTTACTTTTTACATGAGTAAGAGAAAACATGTCTAAAACTAATTTTCTTTAATTCAAAATAAATTTACTTTTTGTATGAGAAAGAGAAAACATGTATAAAAATAATTTTTCTTTAATTCAAAATAAATATACTTTTTGTATAAGTAAGAAATGCATTTATCAATAAATAAGAATTCAAATATAAACTTTTGAAACATAAATGATCAAAACAAAGAAACATGTCTAAAGATAATCTACCTTTAATTAAAAATAAATTTATTCTTTGTACCCATTTTAATTCAAAATAATTTTTTTTTGTATAAAAAATAAATACATTTATATCATACAAATATTTTTGCTATCATCAAAATTGTATTTACTTACCATTGAGCTTGACAAGGAATATAAAAATAATCACAAAATTAGAAAAGTAAAATACTCATAAAAGAATATTTACTCAGATAGTTATTCATTTTCTTCATGTATGCAAATCGTAACTAATTAAGCAAGTAGAATACTTTGTATCATTTTTCTAAATGGTTATATAGGAATCTAGAAATCACCATAAAATTAGAAAAATGAAATATTCATCAAAGAATATTTACTCAGATAACTCTTTTTTTTTTCCTGCATGCAAACTATAACTAATTAAGTAGGTAGTATACTTTGTATCAATATTTCAAATGATTATATAGGTGCAACTTACTTTAATAATAATAGATAAATATTCATGATACGAAGTGTTACTTGGATGTGTAAAGTTCAAGTGGTATAAGAAATTATTAGGCTTAATAGTATTATAAAATTATATTAGATAGATTCAATGTATACAATTTGCTACATTCAAATAATATACATATAATTAATTACTAAAACAAATAATTTACAATTTTAAAAACTTATAAATCACCATAAAATTAGAAAAATGAAATACTCATCAAATAAGATGTTAGATTCAATTTTAATATATGTATATATATGGATAGTTTCATTAATTTATTACTCTTAATTAATAAATAAAATTAAAAAGTGTCTCCTACTAAAATTTGAAAGGACAAACCTAACTTGAGTTCCAAATATTAGTGAACTATACAAAATAAACAGTAAAATTATATTAATTTATTTTAATATGGCCAAGCAAATTATTAATTCTTTACTATGAAAATTTTTTTTTGATATTATTTTGTTATTACAAAAAATATAACAACTGACATTTATGATGTGGGAATGCTAGAGTTGCGGTAGAGCGAGACTGATAGCTGGCAGATGTCTACTTGTGGAAATATATGTTGGTTAGCTCTGGCCTCTGATTATTTGGCCGGGGTCTCGAATAAGCCCTCGGGGGCATTTTCGGTAGCGGATTAATCCATCAGGGAGTAGCCTCTGGTGTGTTCAAGACATAACTGCGCTCATAGAAACAAATTAGAAAGTCCACAAGGATTCCTTACTCGCGTATGTCCTTTGATACTTAAGTCAATACATGTAAGAAAATAGTTGTAATAAATAAATGATGGATTTAATGAATATAAAGATGTACTTTTCCCAACGAATGAGGGTCTAATCATGGTAATTTGACCAAGTGTAAGGGATGAACATATGTACCATGAGCACTTGGATGGGCTTAAAAAGAATCTTCTTGGATGACTAAATAGCCTAGGAAGTCCTCTAGGAGAAAGTGGGCCTCACGACGAACTGCTAAAGTAAGTTCATGGCCTCTAGGTAGCCTACTCATTAAAGATTCTGGGTTGTCAAAATGTTTCTAAGAACTATCTATTACATTGAAATTAATATAATGTTTTCCAGAATAAATAAGTCCATGGAAAAATAAGTCTCCTTAAAGGAATGAGTTTTCCCGAAGAAACAAGTCCCTAGAGAAATGAATCTGTTTGAAAAAATGATTCCTTAAAGGATTCTCTTGGATTCTTTCCTGAAAAGATTCTTTAAGATGCCTTTTTGAAAGAAAATATCTTCTTTAAAGAATTATTTAGGATGCTTTCTTGAAAGGATTATTTAGGATGCCCTTTCAGAAAAAAAAACTTCCTTAAAGAATTATATAGGATGCTTCACCTAAGGGATTCTTTAGGATGTCTCCTCGAAAGAAAATGTTTTTCCTAAAGGATTATTTAGGATGCCACCTCGAAAGGATATGCCATCCGTAAAGGATTCTCTAGGATATTTCCTCAAAAAGATTATTTAGAATGCCTCCTCGAAAAAAAAAGTCTTCCCTAAAGGATTCTCTATGATGCTTTCTCGAAAAAATTCTTTAGGATGCCTCCCTGAAAGAAAAAGTCTTCCCGAAAGAATTTTCTAGGATGCTTTCCCAAAAAGATTTTTTAGGATGCCTTATCGAAAGGAAATGTCTTTCGTAAAAGATTCTCTAGGATCTTTTCCCGAAACGATTCTTGAGGATGCCTACTCGAAAGAAAAAGTATTTCCTAAAAGATTTTCTATAGTCCTTCCACGAAAGGATTATTTAGGTTGACTACTCGAAATGAAGTGTCTTCCCTAAAAAATTCTCTAAGATCTTTCATCGAAAGGATTCTTTATAATGCCTCCCCAAAAGAAGAAAAATATCATTGGGAAACATGCCAAAAAAATCCTCTCTCATATTTTTACTGTGCTATATATTTATACAGAATATTGCCATATTTTTCATTGGACTATTTTATCCCCAAAATCATGAATATTTACATTATAAGTCTTATTAATTATTTTCTTACTATTTATTCATAATTAATTCTTAAAAAAAATACTCCTACTTGGAATTATTTATTAGAAACATGCCCATTTGTATTTATTAATTAAAAACATGTCAGGTGAACGATTTTTTAAAAAATCTATGGCACAATATATTTGGATGATAAATAATATCTTAAAAAATAGTGAGGTGTTGCACAAATATGTACTTTTAAATATTACAGATAAAATTCAAAATGCTATTTTTCAAGTTTAATCTCAAATAAACAAAGATACTTAATACGAGTTTAAAAAAAATGTTTAAAGAAAAGTGAGACGACCATTACTCAATATTTTAATAAATTACATAGCTCGTGGCAATATTTGACTTCTATAAAAAATTTTCAAATAGAGTATCCAGAAAGTGTTGTCAAATTTCAAAAGTTTTTATACAAAATTCTTAGCTTATGTAATAGGTTTTGTTTGTCTCTTTAACCTTTATTGAGAGCCCATTGGTATCTAGGCAATGTGCGAGTGTACATTGACCGAATTGATTTAACTATTTCATATAAACTATAAGGGGATGGGTTTAACTTTGTTTTTACTACTTAAAATGGTGGGTTTAAGTGACAGAAAGGGTCTTTTTAGTAATCTCATGTTATAAGTTTAATTTTTAACTTTACTAAGATTTTGTTTTGTTTGAATCTCTTTTTGTTAGTGTTTAGCATAATTTTAAAAAAATTATTCTCTAAATAAGAAGTGTAGCCTATTTTTTAAGACTTCTAACACTTTTTGTTGGGCTTTTGATTTTTAAATTTTCTAAAAATAACTTTTATATTAATAGATCAAATACTTTAAAATTTTTCATAAATTTATTTTATTTTATTTTATAAATTTAAACCTAAATTTCAGCATAAATCATAATAAAGTTTAATAATTTGACTGTCTCATCGCGAGTTTAGGGGGGAGAGACGAGGAGGACTATGCTTTTAATAAATTCCTTATAAAGTGCATTCCCTTTGAGTTAAATTAAAAATAAAAAAAAAACAATTTCGCGTTGCTCAATGCCACCACAAATAATGGTCCAGCACCTGTTCTTACTAATTTGACCAAAAATAACGGTCAATTCGTCTTACGTGTCCACCCGCTGAAACTCTTGTTCGCCGCGGGGCCCACGCCCTCCACGCTCGCACGAACGACACGACGACACAGGTGACGCGCTCAGCCCCTAGTTAATTAAACTCAGGGACTAATTGTACATTGATTTGGCAATAGCGAAAGATTTATTGGTAATAGCAATAAAGCACCGGCCTGTAACAAGTACATTATGCAGACAGTCCTCCTTCGCTAGAATGACTGAAATTGAATGAACACAAATCGGAGTCACAGAGGGACCTATACGTATAGAGAGAGAGAGATATATAAGATTTCGAGGGAGGGAAAGGGTTATGGAGAATCTAAAGGAGGGCGACAAGGTGATGGCGTCGGCGTCGGCGGAGGAGGAGGAGGAGCAAGAAGAAGAAGAAGAACAGCTTGGTTCGAGCTTGACTCTCGAGAGGGTCGCCGTGGCCAAGAAACTCATCGAGAGCCACTACAAGGCTCATATGAGACACATCCAAGAGCGCAGGGAAAGGTGACTTTTGTTTCCCTTACGTATTTTTGATAGTAACATTTTCTGTATGCAATTGTGGATATGTATCTATTGATGAATTATTCATTTATCTCGTTCACGCGCCTCTGTTTTTGATTTTGCGTTGGGTGAATTCGACTGCGCTTTTGAATGATTCATTCTTTCTGATCAGACTCATTAGTACCTCTAACAGCGTACCAATCTCGATTCTAAATTCACTTCCACTTGTTAAAGTCCTCCTCCAGCAACTCGAGTTTTTCCTAGTGATGCCTAAATTAACCATGAATTTGTATTGCAAGCAAATAGGCAATGATCCAATGAAAAAGTTTCTATATGAATGTGTAAAATGCACAAAGGGGGATCTAGTGCAGAACTTGAGAAATCATATAGAGCTTAAACATATGTATTGTAATAACTTGGGGTCCTTACCATTTTAACTAAATTTTTTCTCTGGAACAAAGGGAGACAAGCTTTGTGCTCTAATATTTGTCTGAAGGGAACAAGGCTGACATCTTGATTGGATTCGCTTAGTGAGTTGGATGTCTTTCTGACTCTGTAAGAAGCTTTTTGCATCCCTTCAATTAAAGGGGCTCCTCTTCAAGCACTTGTGGTCCATCTTCTTTCTTCAGCTGAATGCTCCAAGCTATCCCTGCCCACCGGATCGAGGTTTTTTTATCCAATCAGGACTATCTTTTAACAACAACAACAACATATCCAGCCGTTATCCCACTATGTGGGGTTGGCTACATGAATTCTAGACTTCTATGTGGGTTACATCCCAACAGATAGTTTGTCTAGAATTCATATTTGGATCCGACTAGATTTTACGTTGGCTGTCGGCTACCTAACGCAACCCTCCTCCTTTATCCGGGCTTGGGACCGGCAGTGGATAATATCCCCTAGCGGAGTAATGATGAAATGAAGTTTGAACACCATCTTCACATGGAGAAATTTCATGAGATGGTGGTGAATGAAGATAATTGATATAGTTGTGTTCCATAACTTAGTTGACATGGTGAAACCAACAAGTACAATATGGAAACACAACATAATCAGGACTATCTTTTGTCCGTATTTTTAAATTTAACAACACAGTTTTTTGACACTCATTAACTTGGACATAAACTGTATTATTTGTGAAACCATTTGTCTTGCTTGATACATACTCATATCATATATGGCTGTCATGGACCTAGGGTTTAGCCTAGGGTTGGATTGGGAATCAGAAGGATCCGATAGAAGTAAGACCAAGAACAGAATGATTGGAGAGGGAAATTGGACAGAAATGGGGGAAGAAATAGAGAGAAATGAGGGAGAGTTGCAAAGGGAAACGATAGGGAGAATGGGAGGAAATTCTAGAGAGAAATCAGATCTTTGTTTATCAATTCAAAACATAACATCTCATCCTCAGCTGTGGCTTATATATAGCCTACAGCCTCCCACATGCACCCATGTGCAATACAAAAACAGCCTAACTGCCTATTAGCTAAGGACAAAGCCTTATAACAGAAAACATAAAGAAAATTACAATTATTGTATAATGCATGTAAACTCCTACTATTATATTTACTAATCTATCCTTGGGGTCATGACAATGGCATAATGGATGCTGCCATTTTTAGCTCCTATATTTAAATCATCTTTCCTTCTTTGCACAAGTGATTTGTCCTCTTTGAGTTAACTTCTTTAAAAATAATATTGGTCATAGTATAGTTTTTGGGTTTGATTTTTATTAATTCCATAAATTATCTGATTTTGATTTTATTGTAGTTCCTAAAAACTCCTATTAACAAATTGCAGGCGGTCAGTGCTAGAAAAAAAGCTAGCTTCTTTAGATGTGTCAGAGGAAGAACAGATCAATCTACTGAAGGATCTGGAGCGCAAAGAGACAGAGTATATGCGACTTAAACGGCATAAGATCTGTGTTGATGATTTTGAGCTTCTAGCCATTATTGGGAGAGGAGCCTTTGGAGAGGTTTGAGATAGCACTTATATCTTACACACATAAAATCTCTTTGTTCAATTCAACATTTGTCCAGTGTATATTTTCCATCAAAAGAACTGTGTGATATTTGATATATCTTCAATAACCAATTACATACTTTAGGGTTTTGATGTTGTTAAATTGTTAACCACCTTTCCATCTAAAAGCTTAAACTATTAGATAGAGGGTTAACTTTATCTTTTTATATTATTGTTTTTTTCTCCCAGCAAATGTAATCAGTCATGAACACACACCAATTTGATTTTTCCTACATTGGCTTAGAGTAATACTGTTATTGTAGTTGTCTGTTCAATTCCCTATATAATGTTTGAGTTTTGCTTACTATAACTGGGTAGCTCTCTACTGTTTTTTCCCTTCTAACCTTTCCCGTGTCTTTTTAGCATAGTTATGTAGTCTTTGGAGTCATTATGCAAATCCTACCTTCTGGTTCAATTTGACTCGGTGCTGAGTTGTCCAAGCTTGAGATTGTAAAAAATTCTAATGAATGTAAATAAATACTAGGAGAATCAGTAATTTGCAATTGTCTAATATTTCATATGACCTATAAGCCTTGCTACTCAACAACCATAAAGGTTTTCTCTCCTCTAAACACAAGACCTTTAAAGCTTTCAAGGTGGAAAGAGCATTGTTCATTAGCTAAGCTTCCTAACTATAATTTCAGGTAAAAAGTTTACATGGATGGCTATAATCTTGTGTTGATTGATAACTGTAATTGTGTGGATTGCTATACTTTTTTGTTTAATCTCATATTACAATTTTGCTATAGTCTTGTTTTAATATTTCCTTCTATGAGCTAATATATAATATAAATATGGTTTTAGGGTTGGAGAAAAATTCTAACTACAACCCTTTTTTCCATTATTTTCTTTATCTTCCTACAACCCTTTCCCTATTAATTTTCTCTTTTAAACTTAGTATCGGAACATTGATTTTTTTTTTTTGGGGGGGTGTGATTCCTAGACCAAATAGCAGTATGGACAATGACATTATGATGATGTCCACATTATGTCTCCTTCCTAGCTAATCATCTGGCCACACTAGTTGGTGTCCCTCTTCTCAGTGACCAACACCACTCAAGTTTCTTCTAAATTCAACATCATTTGGCACTCTAGTTGACAGATATAGGGCATTAGCTACCATTTCTGTTAATTAAGATTTCATGAATTTTGTCTCGATAACATCTATTGATGATATAGGGGCCTTGGTTGATGGTTTAGAGCTTTTTAACGTCAAAACACTATTTGTGGTGGATTGGCTGAGTGTTTGTTCTGGTATTTCACATACCCTATGTGTGACTGTGCTATTTGCATGTTTTCCTTCTTCTTTTGGTTCAGTATCTGCATTCCTTGCCCTGGTATGCTTTCTTTGAGCCTTTATATATTTGCTTGAGTGTATTGGCTTAGTCCTAATCCCATGATTGTATGGTCTTTTTTCAAGCTTATGTTTAGAGTTCGATGCCTTTGGTCATGTTGGAGCTTAGATTTGATGGAAATCATGCTTGTCCACCATTGTGAGTAGTGGAATTAGGGATAGTACTCCTGGGGGTTCCAACCTCCAGATTAGCCAGGTGAAATTGGATACGAGCAACTACCTTCCCTAGTCATTTTTCTACACATTTTTTTAATCACTTTTCAGGGACTGATGGCTATATCACATGAAAGAAGAAGAAAGCAGCCCATGATGAGCTCTCTTATGCTCTGTGGGACTTTGAGAACTCACTTGTTTTGCCTTGTCATATTAACTCTATGTAGTTGCATATTGCTCTTAGCTATCTGCTGTTAAACTCTGGATAGAAGATTTGGAATGCTGCTGGTCAAACCTATTCTAAGGTTGACAACAATGCCCATTTTAGAATCTCTTGAGAATATTGCTAGAATATTCTGAGAATAGTTCACAGATCTTTTATATAGTCTTTGTAATCTTTCCATAGTTATTTATTACAATTTTAGGTTAGTGAAAGACCTTATATATACCCACAGTATACTTTCTCTAGTACAATACAGGAATGCAATATTCTCTTACTTTAACACCCATGTCTATGAATGATAAAAAAGTTCATGGGACTAAGTAAGGGTTAGATTACTACCAAGATGTCTGGGACTACCAACATTTCCAGGTTAAAGTGTATTGAAGATGCTGGTAAATTTCAGAATCTTGTGTTAAGCTTAGTACCTCTGGATCATTCAACTATGGTGGTCAAACCTCCATAGACAAGAGGGGTTGAGAATGTATTATTGATTAGGGAGCCACTAACAAGGATCACCCAATTTGTGATTTTTGTGGAAAATCCTGGTACACTAGAGAGACATGTTGGAAACTTCATCCACATTCTAATAGGGGTTGCGGTGGTAAAAAGATGGGTCCTCCTGGATCACAACTCACATATCTTAAGTGGCAAAAACTAGCAATTCGCACATAGCACTATTTTGGTTGTAGGTGGGTATAAATATAGACTGTACTAGTATTCAACAACAACTGCAAATTTCTTCATATTTCATCCAAGGTTAAGCTTGATTCTTCAACTTAATGGCCTCTTTCTCCAATTTTGCTCATACAAGTCTATCAGGTTTGGCTCTTAGCATGCCTAGTACTCTCTCACCTTGGATCATTTATTCTGGTGCAACTGATATATTCCTTACTCAGGTTGAGGCGAAGTTCAAATGGCTGATAGTTCCTTGTCCTCAATATTTGGGAAAGATTCTTTCTGCTGCACTTCATTACTTCAATTGTCTTCCCTTTTAGCTCCATCACTCTGGATTTGAATTGTATTTTCCTTTCCTATTATGTTTTATATAGGAGTTGGATATGTGGAAGATGATTGGTTATCATAGAGTACAAGATGTTCTGTATTTTGGAGGTTGGTCTTGGTTCCTAGGTTGACATGGTGCCTCAATTATGGATGTGCACTTCAAACTGTTGTAATAACTTTGGCTTATTACCAGTTGCTCCAACTGCATCAAACATTATGACTTCTTTCTTTGGTAGTTTTAGAGAAATTATTTGTGAGTCTGTAATGCTTGTGATTTGCCAAACATACAACCTCTTATCCTCCAACTAACAATAGAAGAATCACACCCTTTCTGGAATTCTATTTTCATGTCTGGGGCTGGGGTTCTACTTGGGTTCTCTCTTGTCTGGATATTGATGCTTTGTGACTTATTTGCTGTTACAGCTGAAAAACTTGGGCCTATTTATTACATGCTAAGAAAGAGGTGTTTCCCTATTTCAAAATCTTTCCCAATATGGTTATGAATAAATTTCATGCTAAAGTTTAGGTTTTATGAAGTGATAATGGATCGAGTAGACAAATTGTTCTTTTATGATCAGTGAACATGGCTGATCAGAAATTTCATTTGTTCTAATTTGGATTTTATATTTCAGATTTCATTTTTTTTTCGTGAGATTTTTTTTTTGGAAATTTGATTTATGTTACTTTAGCCTATAGATAAGATTAGTGATATGATGTGTTACAGTAGCTAGCTGATTAGTAAATAAGGGTATAATTGGGCTACTAGAATGTAAATGACCATTAAGCATAGCTGGGGAAATGTTCCAGCATGCAAAAGTGCGTGAAGTGCACCCAGGCGCGGGCTGTAATCACGTGTAGGTGCACATGGGTGCGGCCCAACTACTTTTGGTGCCAAAGCTAGCATGATTAGTATATATAACTGATCAAGAGCACCTAAATGAATATGTTGAATGAATTTAGAAATCAGTTTCCCTCCATCTCTTCTCTAATTCTCTCTCAAATTCTGATCTCTCTCTTTCTGTCTTTCTCTATTATCTCTTCACTATCGTTCTCGATCCCTTAAGAGTATACTGTCAGATTTGAGAATCTGACAAATTGGTATCAGAGCAAGCTCCTGGTCGAATTGCACGAGACGATCGGATCAATGGCGGATGGTACTAGGATGCGCCAGATGGAGATGCAACTCCAACAAGTGACGACGACAGTATCTGAGGTGCAAGGAAGGGTAGAAATAGTGGAAGAAAGAATAGGATTGGCGGTGGATAGGAAGTTGGAGGCTTTGGCCGATCGACTTGGGGGGGATATGCGCCTGCAAATCCGTGAGGAATTGCAAGAAGTACGAGATCAAGGAAATTTGTTGCGGGATCAGCTGTAGCAATTTATGATGATGTTCGCGAACCAATCACAGGTAAGGATTTCTCCTGATTTTCCGCCTAGAGAATGAACGGAGCCAATTCTATATGGAATTGGTATTTCGCACCGTCATGCGGGAATAACTGAATCGGAAGGAGAGCTAACAGTAGGTGATGAACTGGTAACAGAAGGTAGACGGCGATTTCTAGTCCCTAAATTAGAACTTCTAGTATTCGATGGAACTAAGCCGCGATGGTGGTTGAGAAGGTGTGAGAAATTGTTCAAAATTCACCAAGTACCAGAGAACCGGAGTGTAGCTCTGGCGGTAGCATATCTTCATGATGAAGGAGATGCGTGGTTCCAAGGTTGGTCCAGGGTAAGGGAGAACTATAATTGGGATGATTTCACTAGAGGCCTTAATGAAAGATTTGGGGAACGAGGCTGGTTGAATGTAGTGCAGGAGTTTAATCGCTTGAGGCAGGAAGGTTCAGTAATGGATTATCAAGCGAAGTTCGAGGATCTCAAGTTCCTGATGCTTAACTAGAACCTCGGCCTTATCGAAGATTATTTTGTATTGAGTTTCATAGGGGGACTTAACGAGGAGCTACGATTAGCAGTATAGGTGCTTCAACCAAGGACGGTCCCAGAAGTGGCAGAAGGGTCCTATCTATAGGAAATGACGTTTGATGCGTTGTTGAAGAAACAGAAGGGGCAAATTAGAGGAGCACAAGGGGGGATGATATACCAAGGTGGGAGGCCATTGGGGAGAGAGATGATGAGGACGGGGCCCAATGTCAGGTACCCCGCATTACTTGCACCGCCTCTAAATACACAGAGTAGATAAAAGATGATGGAACATAGGAGGCTAGCGGGACTGTGCTTTAGGTGTGGTGAAAAGTGCACACCGGGCCATCAGTGTAGGAAACAACTACTATTGTTGGATGGAGAAGAAGAAGGGGACGAAATGGAAGAGTTGGTAGTGATGGAAGAGGAGGAAGAAAGTAGTGGAACTATATCATTACACGCCATTAAAGGGGTGACTAATAGCAGAGTTATTAAGGTGGAAGGGAAGGTGCATGATAGTTCTCTCATGGTGTTAATCGATAGTGGAAGTACCTATAGTTTCATTGATGAAACCACAGCTAAAAAGATGGGGTGCCCAATGGCTAGAACACAATCATTATCAGTCATAGTGGCTAATGGGGACAAGGTAATCAACAAATTAGCTTGCATGGGATTTTGCTGGGAGATGCAAGGGGAAGAATTCCAGGCTGATCTTAGACTACTTAGATTGGGGGGCTGCCATATTGTATTGGGGGTGGACTGGATGCGAGAGGTGAGTCCCATTAGTTTTGACTTCAATAATATGGAGGTAACGTTGGAAAGGAAAAGGAAGAGAGTGGTTCTACAAGGCCACATGGAGGTAGGGGCATGCTAATTGATGAGGGGCAAGAAGTTGCAAAAGATGTTCAAGAAGAAATGGGCACATGTGGCTCATTTGTCTTCCATTGAGGCCAGTGAGCAGTGAGAGGAGCATACTCAAACAGGAAGTCCAAAATCACTGCAACAGGTACACGAACTGACCCTTTTAGATTCATTGCTGAATGAATATCAGGATCTCTACGTAGAACCTAAGGTCTTACCCCCTAAACATTCACTAGATCACACCACACCTCTCATACCCCAGTCCAAACCTGTTAATATCCGTTCTTACCGGTACCCACCTAAACTCAAATCTGAAATTGAGAAGATGGTCAGGGAAATGTTAGACCAATCCATTGTTCGCCCAAGTCATAGCCCCTTCGCTTCCCCTGTCCTATTAGTAAAAAAGAAAGATGGTACTTGGCGTTTTTGTGTTGACCATAGACAACTTAATGCCATTACCATTAAGGACAAGTTTTCTATTCCCATCATTGATGACTTACTTGATGAACTCAAACATGCAACCATATTCACCAAATTGGACTTAAGGGCAAGATATAATCAAATTGGAGTCAATCCTAATGACATCTTCAAGACAGCCTTCATAACACATCATGGGCATTTTGAGTTTACTGTTATGCCATTTGGTCTTACAAATGCCCCAGCTACATTCCAAGCCCCTCATGAATCAAATTTTTGAACCCCATCTCAAAAAATTTGTGTTGGTTTTTGTAGAAATGAAGGAAATGGAGACAATGGATCCATACTTTATGGGATCCCACAAATTGAGGAAACATGTATCCATGTTTCATGGGTTACATGTATCCTTGTTTTATGGGTTTAGCCTTTCTATCTTTTTGTGTGTATATAAGATGTTGTATGTAAATTAGAGAAGTGTGAGGTATCATTGTATTTTATATTGGTGTGTTTTGTATTATGGTATTAGAGCTTGGTTCAGCGGCCAGTGATCTGCCATTCTTCTAGCAGACAAGTTGGATGCTGCTGTCAAAATGCCAGGAACAAAGAAGTTCCGCGTTGCTGTCAAAACACCAGGAACAGAAAAAATTCCGACGTCCATCATCGTTTCGACCTTACACAACCACCCACAGCCGCCATCGATCTAGCAGACGAACTTGCCACTGAGCGCCAAGAGTGGAGAAGACAAGGGGTCTATTGTCCGTTGTTTTCCAAAGGCTGCGTTCATCTCCAGTTCCATCACAGTAAGCCTCTGCCATCAACGGCCAAGACCTGCCCACCGTCGTCTTCTAGTCGTGCACCACCACCATCACCATCGCCGGCATCAGATTGGCCACCCCCCCGAAGGACAACCGCCGTTGAGCCTTCACGTGCTGCCACACGCTGCTGCCCAAATTCTTCCTCCCAATCGCACCGTTGCGCCTGCCATAGGCCTATTCTGTCCATCATTTGCTCCTGCAACCACCGCCATCAACGTCGCCGACCTAGGATCAGCCTAACCCTGAAGTCCGACCACCATTGCTGTCTCCACGTACCACCATGCGCCACCATCAGATCTCACCACCGCCACTATTTGTTGCTCTGATTTCTCTCTCTGGTACTCCAATCACGATGCCATCGCCACCATTGGACTTGTCTCTTTCAAATCCTCCAGATCCCTGTATTTTTGTCACTATTTGCCGCCGGCCGCCGTTGCCGCTGCCGCCGCCGCCGCCGCCCGCTATAGCCACCGGCCACTGCCTGTCGACGTCCAACTTCGTTGGTTCTCCTGTGACTGTTGGTGGGATTTCTCCATTGTTGTTAGTCATGTTTTTAAGCAAATTCAGATCATTGTCAAATTTGGGTCATATCTGCCCTCGCTTCAAATTTGGTCAACCAAGTTGACTCATTAGGCTAGATCCAACTGTCAGATTTGTCAGACAGATCCAGCAAACCTAGCCAACTCAAATTAAAGGGCAAAGGATGACTGGATCTGCAACATGTAGTCACTTATTAGTCAACAGATCATCAGTCCCTACCGCCACCATGTCGGACGTTCTCTCCACATTTGGTTCCTTCAATAAAGAGGAGTTCAATCAACTCTTGACATTGTTACTAATCAATTCGTTACCCGGTACACCTAATGGTTCTTTGGTACATTCAGGTAAAACTACTTTAGCCCTGTCAAGTTCTTTTAAATCTGCCCCATGGATTATTGATTCAAGGGCATCTGATCACATGACTAGCTTGTCCAATATTTTCGATTCATATACTCCTTGTTCAAGTAATGAGAAAGAAAGGATAGCAAACGGTAGTTTTTCCTCTATTGCTGGCAAATGCCTCGTTAAAATCTTTGAAAGTATTGATCTTCAATCAGTACTTCATGTTCCTAAACTTACTTGTAATATTTTGTTTGTTAGTAAACTCTCAAAAGATTCTAACTGTTGCATTACCTTTTTTGATTCTTATTGCCTATTTTAGGACCAACACTCGGGGAAGACAATTGGTAGTGCTAGAGAGATAAACAAACTTTACTACTTCAATGAGGATTTCTTCAGTAATAAAAAAGCTCATGGATTAAGTGGTAATAGTTCAATCTTTGTTTCTGATCTAATAATGCAATGACATCTTAGGTTAGGCCACCCTAGTTTTCCTTATTTAAAACAATTATTTCCTAAATTGTTTAAAGGAGTGGATTGTTCTAAGTTTCAATGTGAAAACTGTCATTTGTCTAAAGATCATCGTGTTAATTTTGTTCCCAAACCTTACCGTCCTTCAAAACCATTTTATTTGATTCACAGCGATGTTTGGGGACCCTCAAAAGTTACCACTTTATCTGGTAAAATATGGTTTATAACTTTTATCGATGATCATACTAGACTATGTTGGGTTTACTTGCTTAATAAGAAATCCTACGTAGCAAGTGTTTCTAAAGATTTCTTTTACATGATCGAAGCCCAATTTCAAACAAAAATTTGTATTCTATAATGGAACAGAATACTTTGATGAATGTTTGGGGGGCTTTTTGAAAGAAAAAGGTGTTTTATATCAATCAACATGTGAAACTCCTGAGTGGAATGGCATAGCTGAATGAAAAAATAGACATTTACTTGAGGTAACTAGGGCTATTATGTTTTCTATGAATGTCCCAAAATACCTCTGGGGAGATGTTTTAACTGCTTGCTATCTAATCAATTGGATGCCCTCTCGAGTCTTAAACTTTGAGACACCTTTAAATTCCTTAAAAAAGACTTTTCCCATGTGCCGGTTGTATTCTGAGCAACCTTTAAAAATTTTTGGATGCACTTGCTTTGCTTACATTCCACAAATTTTTCGATCCAAATTAGATCCAACGGTTGAAAAATGTGTTTTTGTTGGTTATGCTCCTAGAAAAAAGGGGTACAAATGCTTTAATCCTTTGATAAAAAAAACTCAAATAAGCAACAACAACAACAACATATCCAGCCGTTATCCCACTATGTGGGGTTGGCTACATGAATTCTAGACTTCTATGTGGGTTACATCCCAACAGATAGTTTGTCTAGAATTCATATTTGGATCCGACTAGGTTTTACGCTGACTGTCGGCTACCTAATGCAACCCTCCTCCTTTATCCGGGTTTGGGACCGGCAGTGGATAATATCCCCTCAAATAAGCATGGATATATGAAGAAATCTGATAGATTGAATGAAGCTATCGTTCTTAACCTTTCCGATCACAAGATGGGAATAAATATACAAGACTCCTAGTTTGATACAACTTATCAAACTTATCTCCTAAACTTTAGCTACTAGATAAACTACTAAACTTTAGAACAAGATAAAAATAATTCCAACTAATCTATAAGATACGTAAGCATGAGGATAACTCGGAAGAGTTATCCTCTTCTCCTTCTTCCACGGGTCATCTTCTCAATCCTTTAGGATTGGTTGTTGTATCCTTATCTTTCAACAGCCCCCCTCAAGCTGAGGAATATATATCAAATATTCCCAGCTTGCTTCTGTTATACTTAAAACCTTGTTTTCCCATTGCTTTGGTCAGAATGTCTGCATGTTGTTCTTTTGTTGGTACATAAGCCAGCCTGATATTGCCCTCCTCAAGTTCCTGTTTGACAAAATGGCGATCTATTCGGACGTGCTTCATCCGGTCATGCTGCACCGGATTGTTGACAATGTTGATAGCTGATTTGCTATCACTATAAAGAAACTTAGGAGATAATATTGGAATAGACAAATCATTCAACATTCTTTCCACCCATATCATCTCACAAATAGCTTGAGCAATTGAGCGATACTCTGCTTCAACGTTACTTCGAGCTATCACTTGTTGTTTCTTGCTTCGCCAAGTTACCAAGTTACCCCATAATTTTGTACAATAGCCTGATGTAGATTTGCTATCTTCCACAGCTCCTGCCCAATCAGAATCTGCATAGCCTATTAAACCTTTGTCTTGGCCTTTTGTGAATAGAAGACCTTTTCCCGGAGTTCCTTTAAGATATTTGAGAATGTGATAGGCTGCTTCCAAGTGTCTCCTAGTAGGTGAATGCATGAATTGGCTAACAATACCCACAGCATAGGTAATATCCGGTCTGGTGTGAGACAAATAAATGAGTTTACCTACCAAACGTTGGTACATTCCTTTGTCTACTAGATGCTCTTCCTTTTCTTCTTTGTTCTTCCAGTTAGGTTCTAGCGGTGTGCTTGCTGGTTTACATCCTAATTTGCCGGTCTCTGTCAGCAAATCAATAGTATATTTTCTTTGTGATACAAATATACCATCTTTACTTCTTGCAACTTCTAAACCAAGGAAATATCGCAGTTCCCCCAACTCTTTTACTTCAAAGTCCTGCCTTAGCTGCTCTTTTAGCTTCTCAATTTCTTGGTTATCATCTCCCGTGATAATGATATCATCCACATAGACTATTAGAATTATTTTCCTACCATCCTCCTTGATCTTTGTAAAGAGAGTATGATCCGCTTGTCCTTGCTTGTATCCAATCTTGTATAGAGTATCACTAAATCTTTTAAACCATGCTCTTGGTGATTGTTTTAGGCCATATAGGGATTTTTTCAATTTGCATACCTTATCTCTTGCATTGTCTTTCTCAAACCCCGGTGGTATCCTCATATAAATCTCCTCCTCTAAATCTCCATTGAGGAAGGCATTTTTGATGTCCAATTGGTGTAGTTTCCAGTCCAGGTTTACAGCTAAGGATAATAGAATCCGGATTGAATTGAGTTTGGCTACGGGAGCAAACGTTTCTTCATAATCCAAGCCTTGAGTTTGAGTAAATCCCTGAGCTACCAGCCTTGCTTTATGCCTTTCCAAACTGCCATCTGATTTATACTTTAAAGTGAATACCCACTTGCTGCCAACAACTTTCTTTCCTTCTGGAAGATCCATAATTTCCCATGTACCGTTTTTCTCCAAGGCTGTCATTTCTTCCATAATGGCTTTCTTCCAGTTTTCATCCTGCAATGCTTGATAAACATTTCTAGGGACAGCTATACTATCTAAACTGATAGTAAATGCTTTAAACGAGGGAGACAACTTTGAATACCCAATGAAGTCATTGATAGGATACTTAGTGCACATCTTTCTTCCTTTTCTTAATGCAATTGGGACATTTAAGTCATCAGCAAGTTGTTGTTGTATATTGAAATCAATATCAACTGTCTTGTTTGGACTTGGACTTACCTCCAGATCGGACAGATTGGTTGGCTGAAGAGTGGTAGCTTTATGTCTTCTGGAGTAGACTTTTAGAGGTCTGGTCAGATCTTGATCATCCTGTTGGATTTCAGTCTCCTCTTTTTCCTCCTTTTGATGTGTTTCAGTAGAGGAACAACTAGGTAAGGGATTGAAGGGCACATAAATGACTGTACTCCAATTCTGAACTGGATCTTCATTTTGAGTTGTGTTATGGAAGAATGGTTGTTTCTCAAGGAAGGTAACATCACAGGAAATAATGAACTTGCGGGTTGTTGGGTTATAGCACTTATATCCTTGTTGGGTAGGGGAATATCCAACAAACACACATTTAAGTGCTTTTGGGTCGAGTTTGGATGGATTTAACTGGTTTTGATGTACGAAGGAAGTACATCCAAATACCTTAGGAACAAGAGTGTTTAGGGCCTTGGAATGATGAGGGAAAGCTTCAAGGAAGACATTTAAAGGAGTCTTATAGTTCAAGGTCTTTGAAGGGAGACGATTTATGAGATAAGATGCTGTAAGAATTGCCTCTCCCCAATAAGAATGTGGAACTGATTGGGTGAACATAAGGGCTGTAGCCATTTCAAGCAAGTGCCGGTTCTTCCTCTCGGCTATCTCGTTTTGTTGAGGGTTGTATGGGCAAGAGCTTTGGTGAATAATACCATGCTCATTTAGGTAATGGTTAAAATCATTTGAGAAGTATTCTCTACCATTGTCACTTCTTAAGATATGAATGGAAGTTTGGAAAATATTCTTAACCATGAGATGAAACCGTTTGAAAACCATATAGGTTTCTGATTTATCTTTCATGAGGAAGACCCAACAAACTCGTGTGTGATCATCAATGGAGGTGATGAACCATCGAGTGTTTGTTAGGTTTGAAAGTCTAGCTGGTCCCCAAATGTCACTATGTATTAAGTGAAACGGCTGAGATGGTTTGTAGGAATGTTTCGTATGAGTGCTCTTGGTTTGTTTTGCAAAAATGCAATGTTCACAATAGAGATCTTGGATTTTATTGATAGAAATTGAAGGGTACAAGACTCTAAGATACTCGAAGCTAGGGTGTCCTAATCTTTGATGCCATAACATTAACTCAGAATCTGAAACTGCAGCTAAAGAGGATTGAACAAATGACCTACACTCCTTCTGATAATCAAGACTGACTAGTTGATATAAACCTCCCTTCTCTTCAGCTTTGTCAATCGTCCTCCCCGAAGATTTGTCCTGAAATACACAATGAGAAGAAAAGAATATCACTGAACAGTCTGTATCTTGAGTAATTTTGCTTACTGACAGCAAGTTATATCTCAAATTTGGCACATAAAGGACTGACTCTAATCTTAGTCCTGCTACATAAGTTGTTCCCCTTCCTTGGACTAAAGTATTAGTTCCATCAACCATAAACACAGTAATATTTTGATCACATGATTTAAAATTGGATAGGATTTTACGATCACCTGTCATGTGATCTGATGCACCGGTATCTATAATCCAAATACCTGTGGTCATCTTTTTTGAGAACAAAGAATGACTGATCTTACCTTGTTTAGCTAAGGATACCACCTGGTTGCTGTTGTTGTCCAGACTTTCGTTTTTTTTCTGCAT
Source organism: Diospyros kaki (assembly GCA_036245055.1). NCBI lineage: Eukaryota > Viridiplantae > Streptophyta > Magnoliopsida > Ericales > Ebenaceae > Diospyros > Diospyros kaki. Next base: position 33,749,753 of record BSEG01000010.1, on the reverse strand, counting down.
CTTGGTTTGACTCAACAACTGCTGATTCAAAAGCTGTTGAAGAGCTTCTAGCTGATCTGATGTGAAAGAGATTGGTGCTGGAGCTGAATTCCCTTTTTCAGATTCCACCACATAAGCAGACTGCATACCTTTTCGTTGACTTCTTGGTTTCCAATTTGCTGGTTTCCCATGTAGTTTCCAGCATGTGTCCTTAGTATGATAGGGCTTGTTACAATGGTCACACCATTGCTTATCTCGCTGCATCTCTCCCTTGGTTGCAATAGGTGACCGGCCGCGGGATATATTTAAGGCTGAATTCTGTAACATTCCTTCATTTGTTGAACCACTGGACAACATCACTTTCTTCCTACTTTCCTCCCTTCTTACTTCAGCAAATACTTCTCTCATAGAGGGAAAGGGCTTAGTTCCAAGCAATCTGCCTCTTACCTCATCTAAATCTGAATTTAGACCATGTAAGAAGTCAAATATCCTTTCTTTTTCCACCATCTTGTTATACTTCCTTCCATCTGCCGAGCATTCCCATGTGATCTCATGAAAGAGATCAACCTCTTGCCATAACTCAGTTAAGGTATTGTAATATTCAGTTACAGTATTGTTACCTTGCTTTGTTGATCGAATGGTAGATCGAACTTGGAAGCTTTGGGCGGTATTTTCAAGATCTGAATAGATCTCTCTAATAGCATTCCAGATTTCGCTTGCGGTCTTGTAAAAAAGGTAAGTTCTTCCTACTTTTGGCTCCATTGAGTTTACTAGCCATGCCATGACAATGGCATTCTTAGCTTCCCATACTCCATAGGCTGTTGAATCTTGGCTAGGCTTTGTAGTTTCTCCGGTTAGATAGCCTACCTTCCCTTTTCCTTTAATCACAAGCATAACTGATTGGGACCACTCTCGGAAGTTGGTTCCATTCAGCTTGTGTAAAGTAATCTGGAGGGAAGATCCATCAAAGGCTGCGGAAGAATGTGATGTAGTTGCAGGAACTGGACTGCTCGTTGTTTGGGGGGGAATAGATGTTCCCGTACTGGCTGTTTGATCATCGGCCATAGCGCAAATTGAGAGAGTTCTTTTACAACTAGAACTCTAAACAATTGGTGATCACAGAAGACCAAACCTGGTCTCTGATACCATGAAGAAATCTGATAGATTGAATGAAGCTATCGTTCTTAACCTTTCCGATCACAAGATGGGAATAAATATACAAGACTCCTAGTTTGATACAACTTATCAAACTTATCTCCTAAACTTTAGCTACTAGATAAACTACTAAATTTTAGAACAAGATAAAAATAATTCCAACTAATCTATAAGATACGTAAGCATGAGGATAACTCGGAAGAGTTATCCTCTTCTCCTTCTTCCACGGGTCATCTTCTCAATCCTTTAGGATTGGTTATTGTATCCTTATCTTTCAACAATATAAAAAAAACTCAAATAAGCATGGATGTGTCTTTCATGGAGAATCAACCATATTTTACCAAAAATCATCTTCAGGGGGAGAATATTGTAGAAGAAGATCATTTTTCTAAACCTGTAGAAGAAGATAAAGATAATTTTTTGAAAAATTTCTGAATCTCTTCCAAATATACAACAACAACAACAACAACATATCCGGCCGTTATCCCACTATGTGGGGTTGGCTACATGAATTCTAGACTTCTATGTGGGTTACATCCCAATAGATAGTTTGTCTAGAATTCATATTTGGATCCGACTAAGTTTTACGCTGGCTGTCGGCTACCTAACGCAACCCTCCTCCTTTATCCGGGCTTGGGACCGGCAGTGGATAATATCCCCTGGCGGAGTAATGATGAAATGAAGTTTGAACACCATCTTCACATGGAGAAATTTCATGAGATGGTGGTGAATAAGGATAATTGATATAGTTGTGTTCCATAACTTAGTTGACATGGTGAAACCAACAAGTACAATATGGAAACACATTTATAAATATGTCCACATGTGCCAATATTTGAATCTCTTCCAAATATGTCTGATATAATTGACACTCCACTCCACTATGATAAACAATACAAGGAAATTAGTGCTCAAAACAATAAAGAACAGGATGCGTCTAGTCCACATGTGCCAAGCATAATGGAGTCAGAACCAGGGGGAGAATTACTAGAAACGGATCAAAGTAATCCGAAACTTGAGCTTCAGTTTTATATCAGAAGAAAATCTCAGAGAAATGCTATTGATCCAAATATCCTTCCAGTAACTGAGTAGTTGGCATCTTCGGATGACGGTCCTTCTTCCACTCAGGGTAATTCTAAACTTACTCCTTTAAATTCTTCCTCAGTTGATTTGTCTGATCTTGATGTCCCCATTGCCACTAGAAAAGGAGTAAGATCTTGTACTAAACATCCTATCGTCAAATACTTATCCTATCAAAAACTGTCCAATAGCTACAAGGCATTTCTTTCAAATATTTCCAACTTGCATGTACCAAGAACAATTCAGGATGCTCTAGGTGATCTGAATTGGAAGCTAGCTGTAAAGGAGGAAATGAATGCTCTTAAAAAAAATGGGACTTGCGAAATTGTGGAGCTACCGAGAAGCAAGACAACTGTAGGTTGTAAATGGGTCTTCACTGTAAAATGTAAGGCAGATGGAAGCATAGAGAGGTAAGGCAAGACTTGTTGCCAAGGGGTTCACTCAGACATATGACATCGACTATCAAGAGACTTTTGCTCCAGTGGCAAAGATAAACTCTATTCGAGTCCTCTTCTCTCTCGCGGTTGTCCAAGAGTGGCCTCTACACCAACTTGATGTAAAGAATGCCTTCCTAAATGGCGATTTATTGGAAGAAATATATATGGACCTCCCACTTGGATTTGAGAGGAGCCTTGGCACTAACAAGGTATGCAGTCTAAAAAAATTCTTGTATGGTCTGAAACAGTCTCCAAGAGCACGGTTTGAAATGTTTGGAAATGCAATAAAAAGCTATGGTTATACTCAGAGCCAAGCAGACCACACAATGTTCTTCAAGCACTCTGGTGACGGTAAGAAAGCTATTTTAATTGTCTATGCGGATGATATAATAATGATTGGTGATGACATGGGAGAGATTGAAGAACTTAAGAGGAAACTAGCATATGAGTTTGAGACCAAGGACTTGGGACCCCTAAAATATTTCCTTGGGATGGGGTTTGCAAGATCTAAGGAGGGAATCTTTGTCAACCAACGTAAGTATGTCCTGGATTTACTCGTTGAAACAAGAATGCTCGAGTGTAAGATAGCTGAAACTCCCATCGAACCTAATTTGAAGCTTCAACCTGTCGAAGCCAAAGATGTGGTAGAAAGGGAGAAATATCAAAGGTTTGTGGGCAGACTCATCTATTTGTCCCACACTGGACCTGATATAGCATTTGCAGTAAGTGTAGTAAGTCAATTTATGCACTCACCAGGTTCACAACATTTTGAAGCTGTTTATAGAATTCTAAGGTACCTAAAGAGAACTCCTAGAAAAGGTTTGCTCTTCAGAAAACATGGACATCTTCACATAGAAGGTTATACAGACGCAAATTGGGTAGGTAGTGTTACTAATAGAAGATCTACATCGGGATATTACACCTTTGTGGGAGGTAATCTAGTCACTTGGTGGAGCAAGAAACAAAATGTGGTGGCCAAAAGTAGCGCTGAAGCTGAATTTCGTTCAGTTGCCCATGGGATTTGTGAGGTCATGTGGATAAAGAGACTTTAGAGGACTTAAAGGTCTCCACTCCCTTACTAGCTAAGGTTTATTGTGATAATAAAGTTGCGATTTCCATTGCCCATAATCTAGTATTCCATGACAGGACAAAGCATGTAGAGGTGGATAAACACTTTATTAAGGATAAAATTGATAATGTGGTAATTTGTATGCCCTACATTCCAACAGTTAATCAAGTCGCCGATGTTCTGAAAAATTAGTGAGCAAGCTTGTCCTGGAAGATATCTTCAAGCCAGCTTGAGGGGGAGTGTAGAAATGAAGGAAATGGAGACAATGGATCCATATTTTATGGGATCCCACAAATTGAGGAAACATGTATCCATGTTTCATGGGTTACATGTATCCTTGTTTTATGGGTTTTGCCTTTCTATCTTTTTGTGTGCATATAAGATGTTATATGTAAAGTAGAGAAGTGTGAGGTATCATTGTATTATCATATTGGTGTGTTTTGTAATAGTTTTTTTTTTTTTTATGACATACTATTCTACAACCCTTCTTTTGACTAGCACCTTATCCACCTTAAAGCTACATTTGAGATCCTGGGATTCAATCAGCTATGTATCAAGCTGTCTAAATGTGCCTTTGCACAGCCCCATGTAGAATATCTTGGGCATGTTATTTCAAGGGCTGGCATGGGAACTAACCCCAAGAAGATCGAAGCCGTTATGGCTTGGCCCAAACCTACTAACATCCGGGCCTTAAGGGGTTTCTTAGGGCTTACTGGTTACTACCGGAAATTTGTGAAGAACTATGGCACCATAAGTAAGCCTTTGACATAAATGCTGAAGAAAAATGAATTCCAATGGAACACCAAGGCAGAAGAAGCCTTCGAGCAGTTAAAAACAGCCCTGGGCACTGTGCCTACATTGGGCCTCCCTCATTCACTCTAGAAACGGATGCAAGCTATACCAGCATAGGAGTGATACTGACTCAAGAAGGAAGACCTTTGGCCTTTCTCAGCCAGGCCTTAGCCCCAAGACATCAAGGCCTTAGCATCTACGAGAAGGAATTGCTGGCAGTGGAGAAGTGGCGTCACTATCTAGAAGGAGGCAAGTTTATAATCAAAACAGACCATGAGAGTTTAAAATTCATCCTATAACAAAGGTTGCACAACCAACTACAGAAAAAAAGTATGTCTAAGCTCATGGGCTTAGACTATGTGATCCAATTTAGGAAAGGTAAAGAGATGTTGCAGCAGATGCTTTATCTCGCTGCCATGAGGAAGGAATGGCTGCAACTATCTCTACAATGGTACCCGATTGGCTTTAAGATATTATTGGTAGCTACCACAAGGATGGATGGGCCAAGGATCTCCTAGAACAGTTAACCGTTAATTCTGCAAGCAAACCAGGGTACTCGCATACTAATAGAGTAATAAGATACAAAGGAAGAATGGTGATCGACGATTGTAAGGAGTTGAAGGATAGGAAGTGGCTTGAACCTACTTGGATAATGTGGTTAAACTACACGACATTCCACAGTCAATTGTCTCTGACCGAGACAAAATATTTACCAGCCTCTTCTGGAAGGAACTTATGAAGGGCCTAGGAACCAAGCTCCTAATGTCTACAACATGCCATTCAGAAACGGATGGGCAAACCGAACGCGTTAACCAGTGCTTGGAAGGGTACCTATGATGCTTAAGTTTTGTGTAGCCAAAGGAATGGCACAAGCGGCTAGTAATGGCGCAGTGGTGGTACAATTCGAGCTTCCATAGTTCAATCAAGATGACACCATTCGAGGCCCTATATGGTTACAAATCGAGGCCCTATATGGTTACAAACCGGATTTACTTCCCGCCCTAGGAAATCACACCACGATCGCAATAGTGGAAGCTTACCTCCAACAGAGATAAGAAGTGTTCATAATGATAAAAGCAAAATTGGCTAAGGCAAGAAACTGGATGAAACAACAAGCGGATCGAAAGAGGAGCGAACGGTAATTTTCTGTGGGAGATGAAATCTACTTGAAGCTCAATCAGCAACATTACAAGGCATTGACCAAACAAACCATTTCGAAGTTGAACCCCAAGTTTTATGGCCCTTTCAAGATTGTGGAGAAAATCGGAGTAGTGGCTTATGCCAAGATATACTCAGTCTTCCATGTCTCCCTACTAAAGAAGGCTGTGGGCAGCCAAAGCTCTACCCTAAACTTACCTCCTATGGTGGGAGAAGTCCCTCCAGACACAGTGCCACTTGCCATTGTGGACAGACGAGTGACACACCACAATGGCGTCCCTATGATCCAGGTGTTGGTACAATGGCCCTCCCTTCACTCCGACAATAACACTTGGGAGTACTTACCTGAACTCCTTCAACAATTTCCCAATGTGGCGAGCTTACTGCATATTTCTTGTGGACAAGAAAAATTTTAAGGGGCTGGGATTGTTACGGTAGCTAGCTGATTAGTAAATAAGGGTGTAATTAGGCTACTAGAATGTAAATGACAGTTAAGTATAGCTGGGGAAATGTTCCAGCATGCAAAAATGCGTGAAGCGCACCCAGGGGTAGGCTATAACCACGTGTAGGTGTACATGGGCGTGGCCCAACTACTTTTGGCGCCAAAGCTAGCATGATCAATATATATAACTGATCAAGAGCGTCTAAAGAAATATGTTGAATGAATTTGGAAATCAGTTTCCCTCCATCTCTTCTCTAATTCCCTGTCAAATTTTGATCTCTCTCCTTCTCTCTTTCTCTATTATCTCTTCACTATCGTTCTCGATCCCTTAAGACTACATTGTCAAATTTGAGAATCTGACATGATGCAAGAGATGGTTGGTTTGGAATAATTTCTTTTTCTTCCCCTGATTTCTTCTCTCCACTTTTTTTTTTTTTTTTTTTCTGGTTCTCTAATTTTGTGCAATCATTCTTACTATTCTACATCAATGGGATTATCCGTTGAACTAGTCGTGTGGATACCCCATCCTACAATAAGTTCCCTTTTGCATCTCCTACACCTATTTGATAATGATTTGGATATTACCATTGGTCTTAGAATGGGAGTTAGATCTTGTTGTTAGAAACCCGAGAGATTACTGTCCATGTGTGATTGATATGGGGATTGATTTCAGTTGATGTATCTTTCTATATTTCTAGGAGATTATATTTTGATTGTATTTGTAATTGTATCTTAGATTGTAAATATTTCCTAATCTAGGTTAGGAAACTGTCTAATTAGGAAACTGCTTATATGGGAGAATAGGCTGTGTATATATTTCTTGTAACCTTTGAATGAAAATGTGATTGGATTTCTCATCATTTTGACATGGTATTAGAGCCATAGGTTCATACCCTTGAAGTAAGGCATTTTTTTGGCTTTCAGTGGCCGTAGCCTATCTCGATCCAATCCCTTTTCATAGCCTTATAACCATGACGGACTCCATTGAATCCGATAGCATAACAGAAGTTCCTATTGCTGGAAATTCCAGCAATGGTGCAACGTCTAGTGGAGAGTTACAAAGCATCCAAGCAGCCTATCTGCTGAATGGAAAAAAACTACTTGAAGTGGCCCCAATTGATTAGGACATTCTTGAAGGGCAAAGGGAAGTTGAGCCATTTATGTAACACCCCACTTTTCCCAGGGTGTTAGATGACGTAAAATTTTGGGGATATATTTTTTTTCAACATAAACTCACCACATAAATCGTTCTTCGACAATCTCGTTACACTTTCTCAGTATATTAAACTTAATAATTAATAAACTAAGACAGGTAAATTATGTCAAATGCAGAAGTTAGATCGAAACCTTAAATAAAACATAACCGAAACCACTTTATTCATAACATAAAGCCGAACCAACGTTTCAACATGACATCACCAAAATAAAATACATCATAAACTAATAGTCATGCTACGTACAATCTACTAACAGCTGTCACTCCTTGACAATTCCCTTTCCTTTTACGCCGCTGTAACCACTTGAAACGTTTGAATATTCTAGAGACATAGTCTAAAATTAGATGTTGAATCATCTAAGTGAGAGTTCAAAACATTTTCATGAATGTACGGAAAACCATAAAACAAACTGAAATATCACAACAAGACCCAACACAAGAGAATCCCACACAGCACTTAACCCTAACTGGGAAAAATGTAATCTCTCTAAAGATAACCCAACCACATCGACACATTGGCACAATACCGTCCTAATTTAAGAGGGGTAACATCAATGCATGAATCTGAGAATCACCCCATCATCATTACATTCCCACTCAGAAGCATTCTGGACCACGTCAACACAAATCCTGACCTCATGATGATCAACACTATCCCTAGAAATCAACATCCACCTCGGAAACAATGCTGCTGCTCAAAGGCCCCAGGGTGGTGTCCATTCACAGCCCCGCCACTTAAGCTGATCCGAGGTGGTGTACACTCTCATTCTTGCCACTTGTCGAATCGCAAGGGTGGTGTCCGCTCTCAGCCCCCGTCACAAATGGACATTAATCCTTGGCACGCTTCCCTAGTGTTATCACTCAAGTACCACATCACAAGTTGCATCCCACATCCCAAATGGATAAACACAAAAACATGCCAATGCCACATACCATGAATCGATGCATCATATAAAACAACATTTCATGAACATAATTTATCACATAAAATTCAATGCACAAGAATAAACATTTTGGGATGAATCTCCCATATGAAAACAACAATCACAGGTTAAGCCGTTCACATGCAACAAAACCATTTGCATGAACTAAATCAAGTTTAGGAAGAACAAAAACCAAGTTTAAGGGTAGAACCATTCACCTCGAACGTACTCAAAACGCCTCAATTTTCGTACAAATCCTCAAGTCTTTTGACCAAACTACCTCCTCACACGCCCTCACGCGCTGCCTAAATGCTCTGCCTCACGTGTGCTTTACGTGCTTCTTCTTCTGTAGGAACAAAAACCCTCAATCTACTAAGCTCGAATCTCTCTCATCTAACACGAATTTACCACAACTTTGAATGAGAAAACTCTTAGCCATGAGCATGCTATTTATAGTGCTAGGATTGAGTAGTAATCATAACAAATCTTTCCAATTAAATTCTATCTCTAAAATCATCATGAGTTGTTATCTTTAAGTGGCCAATCATATGCCGCCACCTTGTAAGATCATTATGAATCTTATCTGCCACCTCAAGGGAGTCATTATGCATCATCATGAGTGCTTGCCACATGTCCTTAGCTTGGAGACTAACCAAACTTGGAGGCTAAGTAAACTTCCATAGCCAATCACGCGTTGCTACCTTGCAAGGTCATCATGAGTCTTATCCGCCACCTCAAGAGAGTCATTATCCATCTTATCTGCCACCTCAAGGATCATTATGAGCTTCTATCCTATCTCCAAAGTCATCATGAGTGATTGCCACATGTCTCTAACTTGGAGATTAAGCAAATTTCTATGGCTAATCACGCGTTACCACCTCAAGGGTCATCATGAATTTTATCTGCCACCTCAAGGGTCATCATGAGTCTTCTAATGGTTAGTTGGCCCAATTCGTTACCCTAATGATCCAGTCGCGAAGTTCCAACAATTGCACTTTGGCCCAAACCTTTCAGGTAATTGCATTTAGACCATTTTCAACTTAGTCTCCGGGTCAATTTTTAATTGCATTTTAGTCCATGAAGAAAGGATTAATTATGCTAATACCTCTAATTTTTCGGTAAATTACACTTTTATCTGAACCTATAAAATTACGATTTTGCCCCTGGCTCATAAACTAAACTTTTGTCTCCAGACTTCTACAATCCCTTGAAATAACCTATTTCCTCAAGTATCTGAATCTAAAAATCTTGAATATTACATTCCTTATGATCATTTGATTTTCCAGGCTGAAAATTAGTGTACCGAAAACTATCTCTATTCTAATTGCTTCAGTGTCATAAATCCCGACTTAAGACACTTGTCAATGGCATACATTTTTTCTTAGATATTTACGTTCCGGGATACTCCATTCCATTGATTCGGTAATTACTTAACTAAATTCTCAAACCGATTTTTGGTTCCTTGAACTTACTTAACACTACGCAATATGGGGTATTACAATTTACTTGGAGCCGGGCCTAAGGAGGACGATCCTATGTATGTTGCCTAGGATGAAGAGGACTCGTTAGTTATGTCTTGGCTCTAGAACTCCATGCTGCCAGAGAGATCAGTGACACTGTCATGTTCCTTAAGACGACTAGGTGATATGGGAGGCTGTGAAGCTTACTTACTTGAAGGTACATGATGTTGCTCAAATTTATGAAATTAGGACTAAGGTAGCAGCCACCAAGTAGGGATCTCAATCTATCATCGAGTATGCAAATCTCTTGCAAACCTCGTGGTAAGAATTGGACCACTACCAATGCATTTAGATGAAGTGTAGTGAAGATGTTGCTATACATAAAATATTTGTTAGAAAAGAAAGAACTTATGATTTCCTTGCAGGTCTGAACTTGGAGTTTGATGCGGTAAGAGTCCAGAAACTTTGAAAGGTAGATTTGCCTTCTCTAAATGAGGCAATATTAATTGTACGTGCAGAGGAAGGACGAAAAGGGGTGATGCTTGAGACTATTCCTACAGACAGTTCAACACTTTGAACCTTGAGGGGTTGTTGCTAGGAGAAACAACCTAGAGAAGACAGGAAGGTTCTTGATTCATCCAAAACAGTTAACAAAGACAACTTGTGGTGCACATATTGCAAGAAGCCCAGGCATACCATTGAGAAGTGCTGGAAACTTCATGGTAAGCCAACCAAGGGTGGACAACAAAGAGGACAAGTATACGTGGTCAGCTGCTAGCAGTCCACTGAAGGGAAAGCTCTAGATCAAGCATAAATAATGGAGCTAAACCGAGAGGAGATTGAGAAGTTAAGGAATCTGTTGGGGACGTTGGAGAAGAAATTAGGGTCATGTACTTGCACTCTAGCCTTCACAGGTATATCTTCCTCTTTTCTTACCTTTCATACTTTAGATACTACAAAACACTTGGATACTTGACCGAAGCCATAGATCATATGACTTTTTCTTCACACCGGTTTCTATCCTATACACCATGTTCTAGCACAAGGAAAATAATTTTGGCTGATGGATCTTTAACAATTGTAGCTGGCTAAGGAGATGTCCTTATAAACAGTAACCTAGTCTTAAAGAATATTATCTATGTCCCTAAACTTGTCACCAATATTGTTTCCATTCAAAAATTGACCATTGATGTCAACTGTCGTGTCATTTTTTATCCCTCATTTTTTGAAATTTAGGCAAATGACCCGAGGAGGATGATTGGGCGTGCTAGGATAAAGGATGGGCTGTACTATCTTGAAGACCTTAGTGGACAGACTGATAAAAGGAGAATTTACCCTATATCATTCTTAGTTAAGTCCAATAAAGATATGCTTCGGCTCCATCATTTTCGCCTTGGTCATCCATCTTTTACTTAAGTTGTTGTTTCCTTCATTATTCAAGGGATTAGATGTTAGGGAATTACATTATGATGTGTGTGAGCTTGCTAAACGTAGAACACTCTCATTTCCTCTTAATAATAACAAAAGTTCTCTCCCTTTTACTCTAATTATCGTGATATATTGGATCCTTCTCCTGTTCCTAATATCTCAGGGGCTCAGTGGTTTGTCTCATTTGTGGATGATTGCACACAGGTGGTTTGGTTATACTTATTAAAGGCTAAATCCGAAGTGTGCACAATTTTTTCAAATTTCTATAACATGATTAAAACTCTGTTTGGGGTTGATATAAAGAGGGTTCGAATAGACAATGCTTGAGATATTTTAATGAGTCTTTGTCTGTTTTCTTCCAAAAAAGGGGTATAATTCATGAGTCTTCTTGTGTTTATATCCCTCAGCAAAATGGCGTGGCTGAGAGGAAAAATTGTCATTTATTAGCTGTTACAAGAGCTCTACTCTTCCACAATAATGTTCCTAAACATTATTGGAGAGAAATAGCCTTAACAACCACATATCTTATCAACTGACTACCTTCTAGAAGCCTTGATTCCCATAGTCCATTCATCTCCTCACCAAAGCTTTTCCAGGGTTCAATACTTCTAATGGCCTCTCTCCCAAAGTTTTTGGCTATCTGAGTTTTGTTCATATCCACACACCTAATAGAGGCAACCTTGACCCTTGGGCTCTCAAATGTATATTTGTTGGGTATTCCTCCACTCAAAAGGGCTATAAATGTTTTCATCCTTCTACCAAGAGGTTTTTTTGTTTTAGCAGATGTAAGTTTTGTGGAGGAGAGTTCCTATTTTAATCATCCTTATCCTCAGGGGGAGACTACATTCTTGGAAGATGGAGATAAAGACTTGTTCCTCCCTGATCTTCCTTCTTCTTCCTTGTCTCTTTTAGTTTCTACCTCACATGACTCACAAAGCATGATATAAAGGGAAAATCTATAGCCTTCTTCTCTTCCACTATAGGTGTATTCAAGGAGAAAGGTACTAGCTCCTCCACCTATGCAGGCTACATTATTTGAACTGGGTCTTGAATCTTGCAGTCCTATTTTCGAACCTAATCCATCCTCCATCAAACCTACACTTACACTCGATCCACCTACACCTAATCTTGGTATGGATGGCTGTAATCAACCTGATCTCAGTGATCTTGACCTCCCTATTGCTATCAAGGGACAAGGACCTATATCAAATATCCTCTCCACTTGTTCATAACCTACTCAAATCTGTCTCCTGAACATAAAGCTTTCCTTACCAACTTGAACCCCATTCCAATCCCAAAGACCTTTTTTGAAGCAGTAGGTAATGAAAATTGGAAGAATACCATGAAGGTAGAGATGGCAGCCTAGGAGAAGAACCAAATTGGGAATTGGTTTGATTGCCAAAGGGAAAGCAACAAGTAGGTTGTAAGTGGGTGTTTATGGTGAAATATAGATCTGATGGGTCCCTAGAGAGATACAAGGCTAGGCTAGTTGCTAAAGGATATACCCAGACATATGGGGTTGATTATCTAGAGACTTTTGCTCTCATAGCAAAGATAAATACTGTCAGGGTGTTGCTATTCTTAGTTGCTAATCTTGGCTGGCAACTGTAACAATTTGATGTAAAAAATTCTTTTCTACACGAGGACTTAGAGGAGGAGATTTATATGGAAGTGCCACTTGGTTTTGGTTTACAACAACAACAACAACAACAACATATCCAGCCGTTATCCCACTATGTGGGGTTGGCTATATGAATTCTAGACTTCTATGTGGGTTACATCCCAACAGATAGTTTGTCTAGAATTCATATTTGGATCCGACTAGGTTTTACGCTGGCTGTCGGCTACCTAACGCAGCCCTCCTCCTTTATTCGGGCTTGGGACCGGCAGTGAATAATATCCCCTGGCGAAGTAATGATGAAATGAAGTTTGAACACCATCTTCACATGGAGAAATTTCATGAGATGGTGGTGAATGAAGATAATTGATATAGTTGTGTTCCATAACTTAGTTGACATGGTGAAACCAACTAAGGAAAATGTGGTATGCAAGTTGAAAAAGGCTCTCTATGGATTGAAACAATCTCCAAGGGTTTGGTTTGGGTGGTTCACAAAGGTTATGCTCGGTATGGGACAAACAAAGTCAATGTGATCATACCTTGCTTGTACATCATTCGACCACAGGGGGAGTCATTGCATTACTAGTGTATGTGGATGATATTATTGTCATTGGAAATGATAGGGAAGGAATTGAACTGTTGAAAAGATTATTGATAAAGGAATTTGAGATAAAGGAGCTGGGCAAATTAAAGTATTTTCTAGGCATTGAAGTGGCTTGTTCTAAGGAAGGCATTTTCATATCTCAACAAAAATATGTACTTGACCTATTGATTGACATTGGTATGCTAGGTAGCAAGGCGATTGACGCTTTTATTGAGCCCAATCACAAACTTGGTGATGTTCCTGAAGATGGTGTAGTAGACAAAGAATCCTATCAAAGGCTTGTAGGGAGACTTATTTACCTATCCCATATACGGCTAGGCATTGCTTATGTAGTGAGTGTGGCCAGTCAATTTATGCATGGGCCTAAGGAGAGTCATCTAAAGGCTGTGCATAGGATCTTACATTATCTCAAGGGGACTCCCAGGAAGGGTATTTTATTCAGAAAAGGAGTTGTTTCTTGAAGCATATCCTGATGTAGATTATGCAGGGTCACTTATTGATAGGAGGTCTATTTCAGGTTATTGCACATTCGTAGGAGCAAATCTTGTGACTTGGAGAAGTAAAAAACAAAATGTTGTGGCTCGATGTAATGCTGAAGCAGAATTTAGGTCAATGGCCCTAGGAATATGTGAATTACTAGGGCTTAAAATTTTATTGGATGACTTAAGGATCAAGTGGACAGGTCCTATGAGACTCTATTGTGACAACAAATCAGCCATTAGAATCGCCCATAATCTAGTTCAGAATGATAGGACAAAATATGTTGAAGTGGATAGACATTTCATCAAAGAGAAGATAGATAATGGATTGATATGCACTCCTTTTGTCCCTATAGGAGATTAGCTGGCAGACATCTTGACTAAAGGTCTACCAGGTCATGTGTGTCACAAGTAATTGAGCAAAATGAGAATGCATGACATACACTCACCATCTTGAGGGGGGGTGTTAGAAACCCGAGAGATTACTATCCATGTGTGATTGATATGGGGATTGATTTTAGTTGATGTATCTTTCTATAATACTAGGAGATTATATTTTGATTGTATTTGTAATTGTATTTTAGATTATAAATATTTCCTTATCTAGATTAGGAAACTGTCTAATTAGGAAACTGCCTATATGGGAATTAGGAAACTGCCTATATGGGAGAATAGGCTGTGTATGCATTTCTTGTAACCTTTGAATGACAGTGTGATTGGATTTCTCATCATTTTGACACTTGTACTTACCATCCAATTGCTAACCTTTTCTTTTTCATATAGTTATTTGTATCTATCTTGTAGATTTTTTGTTTCAACCTTGTCTTGTGTTTCAATTCCTCAGAATTACAAGTAATTTGTGATTCAATGTGGAGGGAAGCCATGGTTAAAGATGAAGGCTTTAGCCAAGAATAGCATTTGAAAACTCGGGAAACCTTTCGATTTAGTGAAGAGCGTTGGGATGTGAAGTGGTCTTTACTTATAGACACAAGCTTGATGGAATAATAGGGAGACATAAAGTGAGGCTTGTTGCAAAAGGGCTCACCTAGACTTTTGGAGTGGGCAACCAAGGAAATTTTCCCTCATAACAAAGATGAACTATTTGGGTTCTCCTTGGGTGGCATCTACAACAGTTAGATGTAAAAAATGCTTTCCTGCGTGAAGAGTTAGGATGTGAGGTCTGTAGAGCGATCTCTCCAGGTTTTTCTTGTTAGAAGACATAATGGAATGTGTGTAAATTGAAGAAAGCCTTACATGATATTTAAGTAATCACTTGAAGCATTGTTGGTTAGATTACAACTCGTATGTGTATGTGTCAAGGGTAAACTAGTAATCCAATCTATATTCTCTTAGGGTAGAATTACCCAATTATATACAGTTGGTTAATGAAAAGAAGAACATAAACTAATCTCTAAATTAGGCAATTGCCTAATCATAGTCTACAGTAATTAGGCACACACAACCTAGAATACAGCTTGTAATATACATGCAGTCAAGATAGAGATAGGATCTCCTAAGAAAGGAATATGGAAATATGGATCTCGAGAATATGTATCTCGGTATCCTCTAACACTCCCTCTTAAGATTGTGAGTGAATGTCGTGCAATCTAATTTTGCTTAGTAATCTTTGACACATAGGGTTGGGAAGTCCCTTTGTGAGAATATCTGCAAGTTGATCATCGGTAGGCATGACTGGGCTGCAAATTAAGCCGCTATCTAGGTTTTCCTTTATGAAGTGTCTATCCACTTAAACATGCTTTGTTTGGTCATGCTGTATTGGATTATGAGCAGTATTGATAGCTGACTTATTATCACAATAGAGTCTCATAGGTTCTTTCCACTTGATTTTTAGGTCTTCCAAGATTATCTTGATCCATATTAATTCACATATTCCCAAGGCCATTGATTTGGACTCTGCTTCAATGCTTGATCGGGTTACAACACTCTGTTTCTTATTTCTCCAAGTCACAAGATTTACCTCCTAGAAATGTGCAATACCCCAATGTTGATTTTTTATCAACAACTGACCCTGCATAGCCATCATTAGTATAGGCCTCAAGAGACAATTCTCGCCCTTTCTTAAACAATATGCCTTTACCCAGTGTTCCCTTTAAATAATGTAGAATCCTGTACACTGCTTTGGGATGTGTTTCTTTAGGATTATGCATGAACTGGTTGGCCACACTCACGACATAAGCAATGTTTGGCCGTGTATGTGATAGGTAAATAAGCCTTCCCACTAGCCTTTGGTAGGGAACCTTTATCCATTGCACCATCTTTTGGGACATCTCCTAGCTGGTGATTAGGCTCTGTGGGTGTATCAACAACTTTACTTCCCAACTTACCAGTTTTAGTCAACAAGTCTAGGATGTATTTTTGTTGGGATATTAAGATTCCCTACTTAGAGTGAGCAACCTTAATACCCAAAAAATATTTCAATCTGTCTAGCTCCTTAATCTCAAATTCTTTAACCAAGCAACTTCTTAAGGTTTCCATTCCTTCCATATCATCCGGTTACTATAATATCATCCACATATACAAGCAATGCAGTCACTCCTCCTGAGGTCCTCCTGAGGCCGAGTGATGTACAAATAGAGGGTGATCACCTTGGCTCTATTTGTACCCCATACCAAGCATGACTGTGGTGAATCATCTAAATCATGCTCTCGATGATTGCTTCAGTCCATATAGGGCTTTTTTCAATCTACACACTACATCTTCCCCTGTCTTTGATCCAAACCCGGGTGGTACTTCCATGAAGATCTCCTTCTCAAGGTCACCATGTAAGAATGCATTCTTGACGTCAAACTGTTGCAATTTCTAGCCTAGGTTAGCAACCAAAGATAATAACACTCTTATAGTGTTCATTTTAGCCATTGGAGTAAATGTCTCAAGATAATCCACCCCATATGTTTGCATATATTGCTTAACAATTAGTCTTGCTTTGTACCTTTCTAATGACCTGTCTGATGTATACTTCATTGTGAACACCCATTTGCATCCCACTGGGTTCTTCTCCTCCGGTAATTTCACCAACTCCTATGTTTGATTTTTTCCCAATGCTGCCATCTCTACCTCCATGGCATCCCTCCAGTTCTCATTGCCTATTGCTTCGAAAAAGGTCTTAGGTATAGGGATTGTGTTTAGGTTGGTGAGGAAAGCTCTATGCTTAGGATACATGTTTGTATAGGAGATGAACGAGTGTAGCGGATTTTTGGTATAGGTTCTTGTTCCTTTTGGCAATAGGAAGGTCAAGGTCATTTGGATTAGGGTCAGTTATAGGTTAAGTTCCAAGAGTGGGAATAGCAATTACCGTGGTAATATCAAGAGTAGGACCCGATTCAGATGATGGAGCCTGCATAGGTTGAAGGGTTGGTGCTTTCCTTCTTGAATACTGAGTACACCTATAGTGGACAAGATGAGGTTGGTGGTTGCTCCCCTTGTATCATGTCTTGTGAGTCCTTGAACTCAGATGATGGAATAGAAATTGAAGGATTCGAAAAAGGGAATTCAAGGAGAAAGAAATCTCTATCCTTGTCTTCCAAGAAGGAAGTCTCCCCTTGAAGATAAGGATGATCAAAATATGAATTATTTTCCATAAAGGTGACATCAGCTAAGATGAGAAACCTCTTAGTAGGTGGATGATAACACTTATATCTCTTTTGAGTGGAAGAATATCCAACAAAGATACATTTGAGAGGACGTGGATCAAGCCCTATGTTGAGTGTGTATATGGACAAAAGATAGGCAACCAAAAACTTTGGGGGTAAGACCATAGGAGGCATTGAAATTGAGAAAGAATTTGGTGAGGAGTTGGATTGGACTATGAGAGTCAAGGCTCCTTAAGGTGAGTGGCTGTCAAAATTGTTTCTCCTCAGTACTGTTTTGGGACCATTCTTTTGGCTACCCCATTTTAATGGGGACTATGGATGCAAGAAGACTCATGAATTATGCCCTTTTCGTGAAAGAAGGATGTCAAAGACTAATTGAAATAGTCTTTGGCATTATCAGAGTGAAATATTTTTATTTCAACACCAAATTGAGTTTTGACCATATTGTAGAAGATTCGAAAAACAGTGCACACCTCAGATTTAGTTATAGTCATCAATAAAGGAGACAAACTATTGAGCTCCAGAAATACTAGGAATAGTCGAGGGACCTTATATATCGCTGTGAATGATTGTAAATAGAAGAGAACTTCTTTTATTAGTGATAGGGAATGAAACTCTCTTATGTTTTGCAAGTTCACACACATTACAATGGAAATCCTTGACATCTAATCCTTTGAACAATAAAGGAAAGATTAATTTAAGAACCTTAAAAGAGGGATGACCAAGACGAAAATGATGAAGCCAAAGCTTATCTTTATTGGACTTGGAGGACTCAACTATGAATGATGGAGGGGAAACTCTCCCTTTATTAACCTATCCACCAAGGTCTTCAAGATAGTAAAGCCCACCTCTTTCTCTAGCACGTTCAATCATCCTTCTCATGCCCTGTTCTTGAAATTCACAAAAGGTTGAATGAAAAATTACATTACAATTGGAATTTGTGGTAAGTTTTTGAATTGACACAAGTTTAGTGAAAAGCTTAGGAACATGGAGAACATTTTTAACGGTGAGGTGGCTGTTTATGAGGACATCTCCTTGGCCGGCCACAGTTGTTACTGATCCATTTGCCATGGTTATTTTTCTAGTGCTAGGACATGGTGTATAGGATATAAATCTGTGGGAGGAACAGGTTGTTGGTGCATGCGGAAGCATAGTGGATTTAAAAATAAAACTTTTGAGAGAACCACAAATGCTGGTAATATTATAGAGTTGCAACTTCATTTTTTTTTTATTAAATCTAATATGGCTTCTCATTTCTTTCCTCTTTATATAGAGCCAAACAACCATAAAGGCTAATCAAGGCATTTACAACAGCATTGGAATACAAAAAGACTCCTAGAGAATTAATGCTATATTGAAAAACAAAAAGACTACTATAAAGTCTTTCATAATACTTAAATGCTATGTATTTAAATGCTTCTAGAAACCACTTTAGATGTTCCTTGATATGCTGAAAATCATAAATTATCTCACGCATGTCATATGATCTGGGGCTCCTAAGTCAAGTATCCAGGTATTTGGAAGGGTTACATCTGAAGCATGAAAGGCATGAGAAGAAGAAGATATATCTGTAAAGGCAAGAGTGAAAGTACCTGTCCTAGTTTTCTTCTCCAATGACCCCAATAGACTTTGTAGTTTTTCAATCTCCTCCTGATTGAGCTCCACTAGACTTGCCTATTCTTGGTGTTTTCCTTCAGCAAGTTGTTGGCTACTAGCCACATAAACTTGCCCTTGATCCTCTCAGTTGTCCATTCTTAGGAGGCTTACCATGAAGCTTTCAACACTTCTCTATGGTATGACAAGGCTTCCTGCAATAGTTGCACCATAAGGAGTCCTTGTTCATTTTTGATGAATCGGATGGCTTCTTATCCTCTCCAAGTTGCTTGTCCAAGCCAGGATTTTTCATAGTTACAAGAGCTAAATTGTTTGGAGAAGAAGTCTCAAGCAACACTCCCCTCTGTTCTTCCTCAACACGCACAATTGCAATTGTCTTATTTAGAGAAGGCAAGTCTTCCTTTCCAAGGATCTGAACTCTAACTGCATCAAATTCCAGATTTAGGCCAACAAGAAAGTCATAAATTCTTTCTTTCTCAACAAATTGTTTTTGTATAGCTGCATTATCACTACACTTCATCTGAATGCATTGATAATGGTCAAACTCCTGCCACAATGTTTGCAAGAGGTTGGCATATTCAGTGATTGACCAAAATCCTTGCTTGGTAGCTGTCACTTTTGTCTTGATCTCATAAATCTGAGCAGTATCATGGACTTTGGAGTATGCGAGTTTAATTGCATCCCAAATCTCCTTGGCAGTGCTTAGGAACATTATTGTGTCACTGATTTCTGGTAGCATGGAGTTTCACAGCCAAAACATGACCAACTAATCTTCCTCATCCCAGTCTGCATATGTAGGATCATCCTTCTTAGGCCCAATTCTAAGTAGATGACTTAGCTTCCCTTTATCTTTCAGAAACATGTGGATTAATTGAGACCACTTCAAATAGTTCTTTCCATTTAGTCTATATGCTGCCTAAATGTTTTGTAGCTCCTCACCCGAAGTTGTGCCATTGCTTCCAGCAAAAGGTGCCTCTGTTGTACTGCTGGATTCGATTGTGTCTGTCACGGTTCTAGGGTTTTAGGGTGCTGCTAAAGTGGACCAGATGTCAATTCTAAGGAAAGACTGAAGGCAGTGCCTGATGCCAGGAATATGAACCTAGTAATCTGATCTATATTCTCTTAGAGTAGAATTACCCAATTATATATAGTTGGTCAATGAACAGAAGAACAGAAACTAATCTCTAAATTAGGCAATTGCCCGATTATAGTCTACAGTAATTAGGAAACACATACAACCTAGAATACAGCCTGTAATATACATGCAGTCAAGATAGATATAGGATCTCCTAGAAAAGGATTATGGAAATATGGATCTTGGGAATATGTATCTCGATATCCTCTAATCGTATGGGGGATGAAAGTGTCTTGATAGAGAATGATCTTGAAGAAATGTTAGAATTGAAAGATTATCTAGTTAAGGATTTTGAGATTAAGGATCGATCTAGGAAAATTGAAATACTTCCTTGGAGAAGAAGTTTGATTTGATAAAGACATATTGATTTCACCACGAAAGAGTGTTTTGGACCTCCTAGAAGAGATCGTCATGCTAAAGTGCAAGTTCGTAGAAACACCTAAAGCATTGCCTCAAATGTGAGGATGGAGATAAGCATGATGCCGGGGGATATCAATGATTGGTAGAAACATTTATATATCTCTCCCACGCCCGTCTGGATATAGAATATGCTATTAGTGTGGTAAGCCACTTCATACATGATACTCATAGACCCTACTTGTAGGCAGTTTATCTATCCTGAGATATTTGAAGTTCACTCTTAGAAATGGTGGTTGTTTGCAGACCATGTTCATTTGAAGGTGACAGGCTTCATTAGGAAGGTTCACCCAATGATAGGAGGTGTACAATAGGCTATTGTACATTCATTGGTGGAAATTTGGTCCCTTGGTGAAGCAAGAAACTAGTTGTGGTAACTAGATTGAGTATTGAGGCAAAATATAGAGAACTAGTGCATAGCTTTTGTTAAGTCGGAATGCTAGTTTTTTTTTTTTTTTTTTTGGGGGGGGGGGGTGGGCGCTGAAACATACAACAAGAAGCTCATAAAATGGAGCAGCTGCACTGGGGACCCAGGCTATGGAAGACATCACTAACCCATGAAAGCTAACAAACGGAATGAAACACAATGGCAACCTGGAAAAACACCAACTAACCCTCCCAGACCCCACACAGCCAAGGAACAGGGGCTGGAAGGAGAGAAAAACTAAAGAAAAATTAAACTAAACCAGGAAAAAAACTATCCAAGACAAAGGAGAGGGCACCAAATCAGACCGGAACTGACCAACCAAACCTGAACTAGATATCTAGAAGCAAAATGTGCTTTAAGCAGTCTGGGATCATATTTGCTGATAGGGAAGAGTCCTTTTTAACTCGTATATTCCAAGCGGCAAGATGATGGGCAGCTTTATTTCCTCATCTATGAACACGGACCACTTTCAATAGGGGTGTAATTCAAGCCAAAAGAGGCAATCAGAAATGATCGCATGTCATATACCTAGGGTTTAGCCTAGGGTATGATTGGCAATCAGAAAGATCCGATTGAATAGAATCAAGAACAAAAGGAATTAGGGGGAAATTGGACAGAAACGGGGGAGTAATTTAGAGAGAAATGAGGGCGAGATGTAGAGAAGAAACGAGAGGGAGAATGGAGATAATTGTAGAGAGAGAAACTGAAGATTTCATTTCATTAATTCAAGTATGAAAATCCCATCCATTTACATAGCCTTATATAGGCATATTTGCTCCTAACTGCCTGCATAACATGTGCTTCTAACCAAATGCTAAAATATCTTCTAACAACTGTTATCAACATATTACTATATTGCCCTTCTATGGATTCTTGAGTCATGACAATTCCTCCCTCCTTGAGGGAGTTCTTATCCCCAAGAACTTGCAACAAGTAGCCATGGCTCTTCATCCAATTCCAGCCTTTTCTATCTGGTTCATCCTTCTTTACTTCTTCCTCCTAGGTCTCTTCTTCTTCATTTTTAGGTTCTCAATTGAAACAAAAATGATAATCATTGCAGGCAAGGCTGCATCTTCCTCCAAAGAATAACATACTATTTCTCTTGGGTTTGCAATAGCTACCAAATTAAGGTTGCTAGTACCCATAGTCTGGGGATCCAATATAATGCCAAAACCTGTTTATGTGTCCACATCAAATGCCTTCAATGAATTTAGCCGTCCCTTGTTGCAGGTAGCAGCTGAAATTTGCAACCCTACAACCTTCAAATGTTGATCATTCCGAAACTCACACAACAAACCAGCTACTACTTATGTTCCCCTCTTCTCATCATCTTCGTTGTGTGTTGTTTTGAATATAGAGGGTTGACTAACTAGTTCTCTAGCCATCTGTTCGTCCTTCAATGTAATAGATAAGCATTCAAATTTGCCAACTGGAGGAAGAACCAACACAGTAGTGGGAGTTTTGTTCTCTTTGACACAACCTTTGACTTCTTCAACTGCTTCCTTTAGCTTTTCCCTAGGTACAACTGGCTTCAAGAATTCCTCACCACTTTGACTCTGTTGCTGGTGGATAGAACTACTATCAAGGTTATAATTCGCAGAAAACTTCCCTTGACTGGAAGAGAAATCAGCGTCTTTTGCAATCTGGCTTGACGTTTCTAAAATGGCAACAACACCATCATATTGTCAATGCTAGAGTCTTTTATGTTGATGGTAAGATTTCCTCCAACTATTGTTGTCCCCACCTTCTCGCTACCTATTTTAACCCAAGCCAAGGAATCCTTTGCTTTTCCTGCAATTGCATTCCCCACATTAGTCGATTCTCCATATAATGGGCTCATCACCTGCGGTAATGCAAAGGGCCTTGCTTCTTCTGTAAATCCCTTCATTGACCCTTCATTTCTTTCTTGCCAGCCCACATTTGGCACATTCAAGTGTATTAACTCTTAGCTGCTCCATTTTAAGGAAGTCCTCTTTGTTAAAACTTTCGTGATAATCATTGAAATATTCTACCGGGAAGTTGTAATGATACTTCTTAGTCAGTATCATTGCAAACTCCTGCAGCTTCTCGCAGAACATACGATCGAATTCCTCGCACGTTTCATGAATCCCATTGCTTGCTCCCTTGTCAATTCGACTAGACACACTATCCAACCTTTCCCAAGCCTGATTCTTCTGAATAAACTGCTCATGATTCTTGTTGTTGCCAGCTGAAATTGTAGCCTTCTTCTGCTGCCATTGAGGCTCCAATTGCCTCATGCTTCCACTGCTTCCCATGGATTCACAAGCAAAATTTCCCACTGAAAATGTAGCATTCTTCTGCTGCAATTGAGACTCTAATGGTCTCTTATATGCACTACTCCCTATGGCCGACTTTTCACCAACATACTTTGACAGCCAAGGAATGGGAGTTTTGTACATGCTTATATTTTTCCTGTTATATTAGTTCCTATACTCGCCTCAATTGCAACTCAATAGTTGGGGCAACTGCTCTTCTTTGCCTTTCCATTTTGACCCAAGTTAGCAAAAAATTTACTGCCAAAATCTACCTCTTGTTTTCCTTTTGCTCACAGCCCACAGCTCCAACAATTAACAAGCAGGATAAGTTGGAAGAATCTGCTTCTCAAACAGAATCCGCCTATGAGTTTACTTCCCTTCATATCTGCTTCACAGTAGTCACCTTATGGTACTGCTTCCTGATTCCCAATCTCCCTCTGATTTATACTGCGATGCCCGTCCGATCCGCAACTATAACCTTCCCTGATCTGCAATTAATCGCTGATCAGGAGTCCAGGACTGCCAGCAACCGCAACTAAACAATTACCTAATCCAAGCTAATCGTTGAAATTCACTGCAACGGACCACTATGGATCAGCTATTGCTCAAGATTTGCTCCACTTTGGATCAACGAACATGGCTGATTTGTCCCTGAATTCTGCCGCCATGATAGTCGGAATTTGCCGGAATTCACATGTATTCCTTCCACTCTCCAGAATTCTGCCTGATCGATGGAGTTCTCCAATGGAATTGCCTGCTGCAATTGTTTCCAACGCTTGATCACAACAAATCCAAGATTGCCCAAACTCTGTGTGCGATTACTGTGATTCAACGACTGCCCCACCTTGCTTCCACTTTGTGTGGAGCTTGTCGAAATTTGTGGCTGGACGTCCACCTCTTGCTTCGCCTCCCAAGCCCGTATTCAATTATGGCTTGCAATTGATCGCTACCTAGTACCTACCCATAATCAACGCCAATCAAGATTCCTAGTGGAGTATTCACCCAATCACCGACCATTTCAAGCGTATATCATTGGAAATTGCTGCTTCTTTCCAAACCTACTGCCAAGGATTGTCGGAATCCCTGCCACTTACGACGACTATTATTACGAAATTAGTTCCGAGATCCAATGGTCGTCTTCGATTTCAAAACTCGAATAGGAGTTTCCAGAATTCCCAGACTACAATCACTCACCCAATCACCATCCTAGGAGTGTTGGAATTCACTTGAATTCAATGTCTCTGATCTGCAACTAAATTGTCAATCAGAATCGACTAATACGATGGATCAACCACTTTCGGACTTGCTCGCGATCGCTCCAAATGCAAGGTCGTCCAGTCTACATCCACTTCACACCTTGGTCGATGGTCACAACTTCCTAAATCTTAACTGGGAATTAATTCTCAACTGAGATACCATCCAAGCTCGTTGGAATACTTGAACTCGCCTATTTTGTTGTATCTCTGGTCCCGGGGTTTAATCATCGAAATTGATTTCAGCAGCCTTCAAAATGAATCGGAACCACAACCAGGACCCGTTGGCTTTGATACCAATTGTCATGTACTTAGGGTTTAGCCTAGGGTACGATTGGCAATCGAAAAGATCCGATTGAATAGAATCAAGAACAAAGGGAATTAGGGGGAAATCGGACAGAAATGGGGGAGTAATTTAGAGAGAAATGAGGGCGAGATGTAGAGAAGAAACGAGACGGAGAATGGAGAGAATTGTGGAGAGAGAAACTGAATATTTCATTTCATTAATTTAAGTATGAAAATTCGATCCGTTTACATAGCCTTATATAGGCATATTTGCTCCTAACTGCCTGCATAACAACACCCATGTGCTTCTAACCAAATGCTAAAATATCTAAAATATCTTCTAACAACTATTATCAACCTATTACTATATTGCCCTTCTATGGATTCTTGGATCATGACATCACATAATTCTCACATCCCCCTTAGATCTCATAGCATTTATTTTCAGCACCACCTCCATTGCATCCACTTCAAACATGATGTGTCCTATTGGCTAATGTATTTACTAAGGGTCTCAGTTGTAAATTCATTCATTCTATTGTTTACAAGATGGCTTGAAAGATTCCTATGCGCCATTTTTGCAGGGGAGTGTTGACAGTTATAATCTTGTTTTGATTGATATCTGTAATTATATTGGTCGCTATAGTTTTTGCTGTAATCTCTTCTTATAATCTTGCTGTAATATTTCCCTTTATTAGCTAGTAAATAGTATAAATATGGGTGTAGGATTGGAGACAAATCATTTAACTACAGTTGTTTCTCCATTGTTTTTCATTTACTATGACCCTTTCTCTACTATTTGTCTCATCTTTTCAACTTTTACAATACGATAAAACTTATAATTGCAGGGGAGTGTTGACAGTTATAATCTCTTCTTAATGGGGTCGATTGGATTCTAGCTCTCCAATTATCTCTATCCATGATTATATCCTTAGTGATTATTATAATCCCACATCATGCCTAGAGCTTTTTAATCAAGTTTTCCTTAGTCTTTCTCTACATCTTTGCTACAAATGTCTTTCATAATTTTGTTCACTCTCTTTGTAGGTGCCTCTATTGGTTTTTGTTTCATATGTCCAAATCATTTTAATATTGTCTTGCACATGTTATCTTCAACAGGCGCCAGTCGTACTTTGTTAGGGATAAGCATGTTTTTGTTTTAGTACTTTGTTTTCGTCCATTTTTCTTTGTTAGTACTTTGTAGGAACCTGTATCGTCTAATTGTTTCTTTTCTTCATATTAGTTGCACTCGTATTTTGCACATGCTTGTACTTCTACTCAAATATTCTATGTCATACAACAATGATGTTTTATATCTGACGAAAGTTTTTGATTTGGAAGGTAGCAAATTATACGTTTACTAAATGAAAGAAAAATTTGGAAAGGATAAATCATAAAATATGGAAGAAGACAATTAAAAAGTGGGAACTATTAAAAATGGTTAAAGATTATTTTGATCTAAAACTCTAAATAGGATGTGATTAAAGGCCATGCATTGTTATGACTGGCAGGATTGCTTGCTAAACTGGGAACTACATTTGACTCCCTTATTATTGACTACTAATGTCACCTTTTTGATAGACAAAGTTAGCACTTTAATGCATCCTTAGAGAAGTTGTGAAACAAAATATTTCGTGACTCAAGTCTTAGACACTTGATGTCATTGAAATTATGTATTAAGATAAGCCAAATTTAATGTAACCTCATGAGTCACAATTATATTCCATTTGCAATTCAGAAAAAGGTACGATTTTGATTCACCATCTGAATATCAACTTTACAATTTGTTCTTCATTAACAACTTCTATTTACTTAAATAATTTCATATAGAACCCAAACCTCCAGTTCTTAGTTTTAATTATTGATTGAGATGTGCTGGATAATCAAGTTCATAAACATGGTTTACTTTTAGTATCTCTTCCAGCCTTGATTTATATCTTTGGATATTATATTGCAAGTGGGAGTTTATTTGGTGCTCATGGAGATCTGTTTTACAGGTCAGGCTGTGCCGGGAGAAAAAATCTGGTGATATATATGCCATGAAAAAACTAAAGAAGTCAGAAATGCTTAGCAGGGGACAGGTTAGGCATCATGAAGAAGCTTCTTAATTACTATCTCGGAGAACTCTCCCTGTTTTAAAGTCGTCAAGAAATGGTCTTTCCGCTTATTTCCTATTTTTCTATATGCATGATATGGTAATTGGGTATAATACAAAGCACTGTTATTTTTTGTTTCACTGAGAATGGTGAACTTGGAGCAGCTGTATGGTTGTTCTATTGTGACATAGGCATCATGAGTTCAGAACACCAAAGCAGCATCTCTTCAGTACATGCACGGCAAGGTTGTGCACATTTAATTCTTCCTACAACCTACTATGATGGGGAACCTTGTGCATTGGGCTTCCCTTTACTGTTCCTCTTGTTTCTTGCAATAGAATCTCTACTTTTCTATACCTGGATTTTGTTGATAAATAGTATGAATTCTTTGTGATAGTTTGCATGTTGATTGATTTTCAAATTTTTAGAATAAATTAGGGAGCTGTATGGAGCCTTTGAATGTTGATATACTTTTAATGTTCAATCACGTCAAACATTGATTAGGGGCTTAATATTAAAACAACAATTTACGAAGCCTTTATCTGTGGGGTTGACTACATGAACTCTAGCTTTCCATTCATTTCTGTCCATGTTCTTATCTTCTGTTAAGTGTCTCCCACCAAGTTTTGATTAAGGGCCTAACATTAGTTATGAATATTTATTTCAATTTTAAAGAAGTTCTAAGTTGGAAAATTGTAAATGTCTGGGTTGTACAGCTGAAAGAAGGAAGAGAGTGCAATGTTAGAAATTATAATATGTCAATTTATAGAGGGTGAAGCAAACTAATTGAATTAAGACTCTGCATGCCATAAAAAAAATTCAGCAGATTGAATTTATCTATGGTGGAGAGGTATGTGATCCATATTGGGAGGAGTTTGGGTTGGGAAACAACCTACCTAGTGGAAAGTGGACCAAGTAGCTTCTGCATTCTTTCACTTGGTGTCGTCTGGTTTTACTGGTTTGGTTTCTGCGTGTACCTTAACTGTCATTTCTTGTTTTCAGCCTGAAAGAATTTATGGAATTGTATAGCACTAGAGCTATAAACTGAATTTGTTATCTGTTGTGAAGCAGTATGCTAAGGCAGACAATAGTAGCAGGCTAGGGCACAATAGAGAGAGAAATTCTAGTGAATCACTGGATAAAACTGAACAAAATGAATAACAACATTACAAAGCTATGCTGAGTTTATATTTATACTCAACAATATAACCTTCTAACTACACCACTAAATAAACACAGCAACTTGCAACAGATAAGAAAATACAGAGGCTATCCGAATACAAAAGTAGCCTATCCGAATACCAATAGCTCATATCTGAATACACAAGCAGGCTATCTGAATACAACAGCTCATATCCAAATACAAAGGCAGCCTATCCGAATACCAATAGCTCATATCCGAATACACGAGCAGGCTATCCGAATGCAACAGCTCATATCCAAATACAAAACATAATCCTTCTACATTCCCCCTCAAATCAGACTTTCTTGTTGGATGTTTGATTATCTGAAGCTTCTTGTAAACCAGTCTTTTGAACAGGTGACAACT